>OZ020554.1:31427208-32627208 GCA_963971465.1 Lepidochitona cinerea | reverse complement strand
GATATTGAAGCCTGAGGTCAACTGGACGGAAGTGGACGAAGGAATCCCTTTCTCCAATGTTTGCTGGTGGGGAATCTCCCCAGCCTGCTCCCATAGTTTCGGGGTTCAAATCCCATTGCAAGTGAAGTAATCTTGGGTGCGGCTTAAAACACCAATCAAATCCCATTCAGTCTACACAAATGTGAGCAGTTTTGACTGGATTCACATCCCGGAAGCGGCGTATTTCTGAAGGTCATATGTCTCTACAACAGAACCTGGTTTCATAAATCCAATAAACTAGCCGCTATATTTGAAAGGAATTGATATTAGATCCGGCATAAAACATTTCAGCCCGAATCTTTTTTCCCTTTGTGTACCGAACTTTCTGTGTGGATTTGTCGCGCGATCACTTTATTTGGAAGACTTCGGTGGCTCGGTCAAAGAGTGATAGTCCCTCAGTCCGACTCAAGACTCCACCGAAGCGTCGCGGTTTCAAATACCACTCGGTTCGCCTACCTAGCAAGGAGGAAAATTAAGTATGCCAAATACATTAGCCTTTCTGACGTTCATATGGTCTGTGGAGGTTTTAATGTTAAAATTTAGGTAGGGTGGGGGGTGGGTAAGATCCTTTGGTCAGTTGGTACTTTTGCCACCATATAACCTAGCTACTGAGTGCGACGTTAAGCCCCAATCAATCAATCAATCAATCAATCTAATACCACTCGGACCAAAGAAAATTTGAAAAAAAAACGAGTGGATTTTTCGTATATGGAAGAGTTGCCAGGCACTCGCCAAAGGTCGTGGTCTGTCGGGTAAATATTCCAGTTTCCTCCCCAACCTCAACATGGCAACGCAGCCATAAAGGTTAAATAATTTTTAATACAGGGGAAAAAATAATTATATCTATCAGCTTGTAAATGCTATTGACAAGATCATTTCTCCATTTCTCCGTGCCAAGTCAGTTTAATAATGTTATTTTTGTTTCCTATGCAGACATTTATTTTATCACTCTTCCTTTTAGAAAAACACAGCATTAGCGCTCAAAATTGCAAGATCCAATAATGATGCTTATAACTGAAAATTGCAGTTAAAAGCAGCGTTCGGTGCCAAATAGAATCACCATACACGCATGTATACATTCCACTCTGATCAAATATAATTATCCTAGTTAATTCAATTTGACTTCATTTTGAGTCTCATATATCACACAATGTATAGTCGTATACTCCTTTCACACACTGTTTACCGCATTTGCACGCAAGCTATTTGGTAATATTAGACAATTCATTAATCCGGCCTTGAGAAGAGTAACACGTAAAACTCCCAACAATCCGCATATATATTTAGGTACACAGCAGTACCACAAGCCTGCATCTTCTAATAAACTTCTTAAAAGCTCAACCTATAATAAAGTCTTTTTTTTAAAATCATAACTCGTTTGGCGACAGCATCCAGTCAAAAAGGACTTCCACAGACGGAATATCTTTATCTCGTAAAAATATGACGACCCCAGTACATGTACATATCAATAAACAACTTACTACATATACAATGTAAGCATTTCATAACTCGCTAATTTAAAAGTACCATAAGCAATCCCGTAAAATCACGTGCATGGTCCAAGAAGTAGTTCTTTAATTTGGCGATGGGGATTTGTCGAAGGTAAAATTTCTAGACAAATCATAGAGAAATTTTATTAAGATAATCGCTCTCTCTCTATATATATATGTATACAAATGTATAAAATCGTATATACAAGGGTCATACCATACTAAACCCCACTGAAAACCTTCTTTACAGTGGTTTCGTCAGGCTTTTTGACTATTCCCACTCCGTTTTCAGAGTGACCAAAAAAGCGTGTGACGAAATTCTAATTTCATAAATCAAAAATTTGCATCGCGTAGCAGGGACTGAAAGGTAGAATTATTTCAACTTCCAAGTAAACAATGGTGGAAGTTTCTACATTTATTTTCAAAACCGTATAGATTTTTTTCTCTCGAATAGCAATCACGAAACTGTATTATATTAGGTACTGAACAAAACATTGTTTTTATTTTGAAAACAACCCAATTTCAACGGATCGAACCTCCGAAACAACGTTGAGTCTGTTGGGTAGAACTTCCAATAGTCAATGGATAAAGAGTTTTATTAGTGGGCCAACGCAGTTATCTGGTATTTTACTACCAAATTCAACTTTTATACCAAGAGTGGCATGAGCTGCCAAAAGTCGGATTGTTTTCATAAATTCCGAACGTCATCCGATGTTCAGCGTCCAAAATACCTTGAAAAACTAACTGCCTTACGTTGAAATATAATAAACAATATTATATTAATACAATATTGTGCAGTAGTGTACAATTAATACAATATTAAAGGGGCATGAGCTGCCAAAATGTTGATATTTTGACGTTAAAACAGAATGCTGAAATTATTGGCTATTTTTCTCAAGAGGTAGAATTCAAAAGCTTTTTAATGCTTCAAGTCTCGAAAATGTACGATAAAGTACTGTTTTACACTAACTTTGGCTTAGAATGAATGAATGGTCGTCCCGGTTATTTAAATTTTGTTTACTTTTGAACACGTTTTCGGTTCATACAGGCCACATACTGTATGGATTTTTCTCATTCCAACGCCAATCATTTAGTTTTTCGATAGCCTTCAAAGCCTCTTACTGTCGTGACGATCAGAAGTTATGAAAAAAACGGTGAATTTTGGCAGCTCATGCCCCTTTAATGTAAAAAATTAAACATTTTAAAGTGGCACGAGTTGCCAAAATGTTGATATTTTGACGTTAAAACCGAATGTTGAAATTATTGGCCATTTTTCTCAAGACGTATAATTCAGAAGATTTTTAGTGCTTCTATAGTCCCGAAAATGTACGATAAGGTATTTTTTTTAACTAACTTTGGCTTTGAATGAATGAATGGTCGTCCGGGTTATTTAAATTTTGTTTACTTTTCGAACACGTTTTCGGTTCGTACATGCCACATTCTGTATGGATTTTCCTCATACCAACGCCAATCATTAGTTTTCCGATGGCCCTCAAAGCCTCTTACTGTCGTGACGATCAGAAATTATAAAAAAAAGTGTGAATTTTGGCAGCTCATGCTACTTTAAGTACCTCCAAAAACTAAAGAATGGACGGTGAATTAAAAAACACATCGGTCAAGTGACCCGTACAAACCGATGCCGTGTGCACAATTTTTGGGTTTTGTTGCATATAAAACTACTTAAACCTACAATGTACATCTCTAAGATTTGTATTAGTAGAAAGGTCGTGTTGTGTACTTCTTAGTAAAATGAACAACAATTGGCTTATTCGGTTTCAACGAACGTTTCCTTATATTTGCAAGTTCCTGCCACTTAGATTATATCGTAGACAAGAACCAAGACGTGCGCAATGTAACGTTCTAAAGTTGATTCCCATAAGAGAACAAGGGCAGCGTAATCTACTGGGCTTGCTCTCGGCTGAATCAGAAGGTATAAAGAGGTTATCAGTAGGCAGCGATCTATCAAGTTTTAATCTACGCCGATTGTTCCAACAAGTATTGCTGAATCAGTAGACAAAATATTTTTAGGCATTGTTGCTGCTGTTAATGTATTTATTTTTAATGTAACAAAGGAAATTCTCCGATGGATAGCTGATACAGACTGCCCGTAGAAAGATTCCCCATCCGTTACAATAGGTCAGCATCCCGTTAACCCAGTGAGATTCTGGATGCGTAAGTGAGACGCGATTTGAAGGCGATCAGCTTGCGCTATATCAAAACGAGGATCGATAAATGAACTGGTAAAATGGCTTGCATGAGTAATGTAACAATAATAACAGTTTACCCTCCCATCGAATTCTTTCAACTGCTATCACATCTTCAATTGCGGGAAAGCCAATCTGGGAACTAATTCGCTAGATTATTAAAAAATAGGAGGAAATGTTTCACCCCTTGACTGAATGAAACCTGTGGATGTATAGTGACATGTTTGTACTTTTCAATCATTCGCAGACAATAAAGCATTTTAACTTCTTTTGTATTAGTGAAAGGTGTATTGAATATGATTTGGCTGTTAGTTTGGGCAGTGATGAGGGACATGGGTATAACAATATCCAAAAAGCAGGCAACTGAATTGGCGTTAGCTGGTAAAATTCAGACTATTTCGACATGAGATCGTTGAGGTTTTGGGCGTACCTTTTGAAAAACTTAAAGGATTGATTCTGAAACCAACAAAAAAATATCAGATACTCGCACAAACCAAAGCTAGACGAGACCATCTTGTATTGTTTATACTTAAAGGCACACTTGCCGCAAAAATCAGGAATATTGTTTACATTAAAAAAGAAAGTCCGTTTTCTGTATTTTTCCCAGACAATATAAGTTAGGAACTTTCTATTTTTACCAAAATTTTAAAGTTTGGACGTCAATTTGTATTTTTAATTTTAATTTGAAAATTTGAATTGTTAGGTGCCCGTAACGTAAACAAACCAACCTGCCCCCTATTGGCGATTTTATGTTTCAGTCGAGTGAGTGAACTAACGGCACAGTGTAATTTTACGTAGGCCTATTTATCTGAGAAATTCAGACTGACGATCGGTTAACAGCGACTGGAAAAGCCTGCTGATAATTGTTTGAGTGTAAACCACAGATAAAAAGGCCTGAAATGAGGGTAAGCCAACACGAAAATTGACCGACACTGATCGTTGTTGTTGTAATCAGGCTTCGATTCTTCGTTTGTTTTTCACCCCATTTCTACATTCTAAAGCTAACTAGACATGTTTTATGTGTCCTATGTTTGAGTTTAGTTGTATTAGTCGTAGTAAGCTCATGTGAATTGGTTTTCTTAGCAAATTTAACCAGGCTACGGCTGCAAGTGGGCCTTTAATGGAAATTTCACTGCAGTGCAATAACACTTTTTGTTATACTTATGATCACTAAAACACACGGGCACAGGGACAATCTTCTTGTCTAAAATAACCATGGAGACAGGTTTCTAATTGTGTTAAAAAGAGGTATATCATTGAGACGTTTTTATCCCATAAATTGTTGTAACAAACCAAACCTATGATATTTCATTAGGTTGACGACTGACAGGAGCTTAGCCTTGGTCAGTAAATTTTCTGGAATTCTTTTGTAACACATTGACAATGGTTACTTGTTATTTAAGTTTTAACTGTACGCGACCGAAGCCGCTGACGTCATCGGACCTACTTCTTTCATGTGTACTGACGTCTGCTGTACACAACAGTACATTGGATTACCATAGGAATAAGAATATTCTCGTGTATTCTTAGATTAGGTTATTCTCCGTCTTTCAAAATAGATATAAGTGCTATTCAAACACAACTGTTCAATATCCTCTATTTATTTTTTATTTTTTTTGTTCGCTCATGTCACTTTAATCAGATCATAGACATGTTTAACGTGTGCAATTTGGCTTTAGAAACTCTCTCCTATATTTCATTAAGCTGTTGTCCATAAATGAGCGAACCGGGGTAAACTGTTCTGCTCGATATCGCAGAGCGTACGAAGAGGTTATCGGTACACAGCGATCTATCAAGTTTTAATCTACTCTAATTATACCAAATATGACTGAGTCAATATACTAAATGGTTTTAGGCTGGGTTTTTATTTTATGTTGTTAATACAGTTATATTCGATGCGGCAAATGCAACAAAGCGGTTGCCAGGCACTTGTCGAAGGTAGGGTGTTTCCTTGGGGCTAATAGTCAGGTTCCCTTCTCCACCAGGGGCATCGGTGCCCCAGTCGGTTAGAGAGTCCATCAGTCCGACACAGGCCTTTCATCGATGAGGCGCGGGATCGAATCCCACCTCTGACCAAATAAAAATTGAAAAAACATCTGAGTGGATTTTTCTCTTGATTCGCCGTATGTGGAAGAGTTGCCAGAAAAATAAAAATTGAAGGTTGGGTTTCCTCCGGACAAAGAGCCCGGTTTCCTCTCCCACTAAACCTGGCAACGCCCATATTTAAGTGAAATAATCCTGAGTGCTGCGTAATAAAACAATTATTCTTCATACATTTTCCTTCTGTGATTTTCCATAGGAATTGCATCTTATTATCACCTAATCCTTATTGCATATCATTGTCTTCAGTCTAGTTACTTGATACCGGTAGAGATAATAAAAGATTCTGTAATATCTGTTTAGGTTTTTCAAGACGAATCCAGACATGAAGACTCTGTTTCCGAAGATTGTGTCAATTAACGAGGAGAACGAATTAGAGTACGTGATAGATCAGAAGATGTTACAGAAGCACGCCACGACGGTCCTTGAGGGCCTGGGAGCTGCTGTTGAGAGTCTCGACGATCCTTATGTACTAGACAGTGTCTTGAAAGCCCTTGGTCAAACACACGCTAGACGTCAAATTAAACCAGTTATGTTGAAGGTGAGAGAGACAGCCTTGCATAAGTGGCTTGTTGTATTGTGGGAGGAAACCGGGCTCTATGCCTGGAGGAAACCCACGACCTTCCATTGGTAACTGGCAACCATCCCACATAGGTCGTTCGAGTGAAAACCCAGTCAGAAAATTTTCCAATTTTTTTAGCCTGAGTGGGATTCGAACCCGCGACCCATTGGTGGAAGCACACAATAGAAGCTTTGAAAATCTATGTAAACCAGTATCTTTACAATACAGCCTCTTATCCTTTTTTATTTTGTTAATATTGTGTATATTTAATGAACTTACTTAATAACAACAGTACGATAATATTGAAGTATCAGATACCTCGTTCACTGCACAGATTTATTGATTGATGTTTTCGCCCACTCAGGATTATTTCACTTATATGACGGCCTTACCTGGTTGAGTTGGGAGGTGGGGGGGGGGGGGGGGAGCTCTTTGTGCGGAAGAAATCCCTGACATTTGACCCACAGAACTTCTATAACAATATGTCACTGGTTCGAGAAATCTTTAAGTATTGTTCCAGTTACATAGATTGGACGGTGGCAAACATGGAACGAATGAGAGATAGTACGTTTTCGTCTTCAGTTAAAGTCAATGCGGGAGTCCTTAGAATGTTTGTTTATGTCACTATATGGATCAATACGCTTTACTTTTCAGCGCCTGTGGCCATCTCTGGACTATGGGTTGAAAGAAGTGCTAAAAGAAAAATATAACAAGGAGGCTGCCGATGCCTGGAGAACTGTTTATAATTACATATGTCTGCGTATGAAGGAAGGAATGCGAGAAGCTAATGGAGAGATGACGTGATTTTAATAATCGTGTTAACGCATAGCTGCGGTTATTAGAGGACATGATATATGAAAATATCAACACGTTTAAAAATACTTTTGTTTACTTGGAGTGTTGATACATCGTTACTCGAGCTGATAAGACGGCGATTAAGGTGATATTTAGCCAATACTAACGCTTTGAGGAGGCCGGATAACTGAAGCATAACATATCTATCCAACAAAACCTCGATGGATTCTGTGGAAATAGTGTGATAGATAAATGCTTTTGTCAACCAAGAACACTGCACACTTTTCAGATACGGGGGATTTTGATATTTAACATCAGACATTAGTGCCCAGATAAAACGGGTCTTTAATATTTTAGCACTTTTGAAAAAAACGTACCAATCCGTATTTTATTGCATATAGTACACGATTTAATGATATTTCAAAGACTGAAACGTTAACGACTTTGTTAGATTTGTATAGATGTTCCTCGGATGTTTGGCGTCGCTTTGTTGGGGGACACCTTTACCAACATTTCCCCCAAACAAAAATGAGCCGTAGAGCAAATTATTTATCAGTACCCTTTCACTTCAGACTTCTTCAGTACTATTAATCAGCTTAATTAATGCATTCGCACATAACACGATTTACTGGAAGTTACTACAAAGAGAGTAGATTGACAAGAATGGTCACTTCGTCCAATCAGCATTGCCGGCATGTTCTTCTGGCCCCCTAGCGGAAGGGTGTTCCGACTGTACACGATTCGACTGTAAATTGAATTAAATTGAAATTGTTCAAATTCAATATGGCGCGGACGAAGTGACCACTATTGTCAATCTACTCGCTTTGGTTACTACACGATTTGTCTGATTAAAATTGTTATTTACACGGATTATTTTGTATGTTTTAAATACCATGAATTGGATGAAATGATGCATGGCTTGAAGTAAAAGTAGAAATATTCTAAGTATCGTTGTATACCAGAGGATGTATGGCGTACATTCATACGAATGGACGCAGCAATAAACTGAAACAACCGACCAACTTCAGGGGATTAACGGATCACACCTCATTAGTGTGGTTAATTCTCTATACGAAATAGCTTGACATAGTTTCTTAAATTGCTCTCCTATAATAATTCGTTGAAGAGTGTTGAGCATAAACAAAATGGATAGTTCCAAGTTGCATGAGCTGCTAAAATGTTGATATTTTGACGTTAAAACAGAATATTGAAATTATTGGCTATTTTTCTCCAGACGTATAATTCAGAAGCTTTTTAGTCCTTCTAGTCTCGAAAATGTACGATAAAGTATTGTTTTGAACTAACTTTGGCTTAGAATGAATGAATGGTCGTCCCGGTTATCTAAATTTTGCTTACTTTTCGAACACGTTTTCGGTTCGTACAGGCGACATACTGTATGGGTTTTCCTCATTCCAACGCCAATCATTTAGTTTTTCGATGGCCATCAAAGCCTGTAACTAACGTGACGATCAGAAGTTTATGAAAAAGTGTGAATTTTGGCAGCTCATGTCACTTTAAGTAAGTGAACTTTCAAATTTGATTTTAAAGAATGTCATTTTGAGACTATGAAAGCTATATAGAGATCCCTGTAATCTTCTGTACAATTTTGTTTTGACAGACAAAGTCAGTCAATATAGAGCCGAAGTGAATGTCCTTAGAATAATCCCCTTGCCTTTTTCGGCCACCCTATACTTATAGCATGAGCTCGGTTGCCAAGAAAAGTTCGGCGTTTATAATAATCAGGGAAAAACTAAAGGATTGATGTTGAAATAAAATCATTTGGTAAAGTTAACAGTAAACTGTGCCGACCGAGGAAGTGTGCAAATAACGGACACAATTCTAATGCGTGTAGTCGGGACGTATAGGTCCATTTTAGGGGCTTTGTTCCTTTTAAAATTACGTAAAGGTACATCTGCAAGATTGCTATCAACGAAAAGCTCTTATTTTGTACTTTTAGATAAAAATAGCGAAAAATTAGCTATTTGTCTTTCAACGAAATTTTCTCCATATTTGGCAACTAGTGCCGCTTTAATGAACAAATACCCCATTCTAGGGCAGAATGGTAATTAGTATACTGCAATAAATTGTGTAGGCTCTTGATCGCTAAACATACTTTTCAAGCTTAATATCATATCATACCTCCATTTATATTTTTAAGTGAGTGAGTAAAATCTGTTCTCACTCACTCACTCACTCACTGAAAACAATGAGATTGAGGCATGATAAAGTATGAAGCTTTATTCCATGGTATAAACCAAAAGTGAGTGAGTGATTTGGGTTTTACGTCCTGCTCAACAGTATTTCAGTTATATGAAGCCGTTGTCTCCTTCTTGCAATAAACCAAAAAGTGCCCACGAACAAAGATGGCGCCTTGCTGTTGGTGAAGATGCCTCAGTTTGGTTCTCTACTGACACAGTTTAGGAGAATGACCAATGAAATATATAGTACATGTACAAGGAACTGTCGTTTCTTAGCTTCGATCAGCCGAAGCCGTCCAAACAGCACGAACATGAAATGTAAACCCCCCGTCCAGGTATGGCACGTATCCTTCGTACACAGTGAAAGAGTGAAGCAGAACCATGCATTGTTACCCTCAGCATATTCTACTAATTATAGATTTTCCCCCATGTTAAACCTAAACAAATGATAATACATATGGTTAATTTTTGTTCCATTGTTTGACGAGATGCATCCATAGCTTTTTCTTGCATTATTTGGACTCGAATTACTCACATAGAGATTCGAGTCCTAATTAATGCAAGAGAAAAGCTAGCGATGACTAGGCAAGGTACGAGATGCTCTTCATTTCATTTCCTTTCGTTTCATTTATTGACCATATCATACATGTATATACAGTACTGTAAGATGACAATAAAACAGGGAAAAAAATTGTGGGAAAAAATCCCGAAGGGCTTGTTCCATCCCATAGAACTTTTAAGAAACTAAACAGATATTACATCTTTTGTAACACATCATTATTTTATCCGGTCTTTGTAAACAAAACGTATTAGCCATCCATTCCGCATCAGTCACCCATTACAATAGGACATTATCTAAGATATATTCCCGTATCTTTCTTTTAAAGAGGGAAATGGAAATCACATTTTTGATATGAAGAGGAAGACGATTCCATAAAGGCTAGCGATGACTAGGCAAGGTATGAGATGCTGTTTATCAAGCCTAGGACCATAAATCGTATCTAAAAGTCATAATACGGTCACGGCTTGGCTTCGAATGTATACAGTATAATTTTTGTAACTTTTTTATGTCAGTGTAAAATGAAGACAGCGAACCTTGCTTGCAAAAACAAATAAGAAACATCAAACCACCGAATTTCGCAAACAGAAAGTATATCATTTTTAACAGTATTTTGAGCTAAGTTTTACCATCGTTCACGCGAGATTCAACGAATGCAAATCTCATTTCCAAATTAGGTATCACTGTATCCAAAGTTTTGGGGTTAAACAGAACCATCTTTTTTTTCCCATACTGTATGTAAATTCTTTCCGCCAAACACTCACGTTAAGTTGAACGACGACGACACACAATTTAGAGGATCATCTGTTGTTGACAAAAAATACTGCAATGTGGCAATTATATTTGTAAAAATGCATTTCAAGACATATGGTCCCAATGGACCACCGTTGTTTTCCAGCTGCCTGTGTCAACTGCTCTCTGTCATTATTACGGAAAACGGCTTGTTTGTATCTCATTAACTAGGCGATTAAACTAAAACCATATGCTGCATATTGATTTTTCCACACCATCCCACTCAAATTACTCCTGTCATAATACATTGTCGGTAACGATCACTTATGGTGACCGAGAAGGGACATCGCGTTAGAATTACATAACCCGGCTAAATCGACAACGGAAAGGCGATGTTGAAGAAATGATAAATAATAACTATCGCACAAAAGAAGAAACTTCTGGATAACAACTTCTTATTTATTAATGTTGGTACGTTTCGGTATAGATACTAATACCGTTTTCAACCAAATGTGACTAATCAACAAAAAAGCAGAGAATTTATATGGATATTAATGAGGGGTTTGGCTTGTTAAACATACAGGTAAGCCGTTTGAACAGGTGATGCCTATCGCGTTTCCATCGGGTTTGTGTGAGTAAGATTTAAGCACCTGTCAGATAATAAAACGCGATGGTAACGTGATGTCCCTTCTCAGTCACCATACTCACTCGTGGTCAAAATTGTCTCAACCAAATTCGCTGCATGTACATATTTGTGTTCTGTGTCATGATTAAAGTATTATTTTTGTTTTACCATCACAGTTTTCTAATTGATTACACCACATGTATGCTTCATCCTCTGCAGATCGAGTGCAAAAGACGAACACATATATACCGTATATGGATCCCCTAAGTATGGGGCCGTGTTACATAAATCTAAATAGACATACCGCCAACGTTTGTAGTGTTTTTCTTTTTATTCCTCTATTAGTTGAAAAATAAGAAATCATCGATCGCAGATGAAGGACCGAAACGGACTTTTCACCAAAAACGAACGAGTTACAATTACAATTTAATAATCACAATTAAAGAGTTACTCGGGGCAATCCTTGCTTCTGTCATTATCTGACAGACATAAACAAACCGCCGAGAATGCATCATACTTGCAGCTGGAGAGTGCCCACAGCAGGCCATATAAATAAAACAAATGAACCAAATAAAAAAACTAAACCGTATGTATTTCTAGAGATTTCCCATCCTTTAATTCATTTACTCGTTTTCTTCTACATAATACCCCCCCCCCCCCAATTCCCGTACATAAGCTGGATAAGCACCCAATTTCCGTGGAATGGAACCCATGGCACAGTGTAGGGCTTGTTAGATTCAGCCTATACAGATATCCAAGGGTTATTTTACTTACAATCACAATTTACCTTGTGCAGATATAGTTATTTTATACTTTAAGTCCCTTTCACAATTGAGATACGGCGGGTTTACGGCTCTTGCGGTCGTGAATTTTGACCTTCCGTACGATGGACCGCAGCCTTCCTTGCGGGCAACCGCACCTTACCGCGAGGAATTTTTGTGCCGCAAGAGCCGCAGAAAAGTTTGGTGTGCACATGGAATCCAATTTTTGGCCGTGCGAATTTTCTTATTACCTCTGCATCGTGTGGGCGCTAGTATGTTCACCGTAAACCGTTGTATCTTGATGCGCGGTTGTTGCACGATTTTTTTGTATCGTAAGATGCTCCGTACGGTGAAATTTCTTGTTCCAGTATTTTGACCGTGCGGCGAAAGTCTCAATTGTGAAAGCCCCTTAAGGATAAGGATTTCATGAGTAGAAATATGATCCGTTATTGCATGGGAATAAAACCGTAATTAGTTTATTAGGTACGTTCTGCCTGCAGAGAGAGGTCCAAAGCGGCAATCAGCTGAGCTTGATCTCGGCTGAACGTATGAAGAGGTTATCGGGACGCACCGATCTATCAAGTTTTAATCTACTCTGATTGTACCCATTATGGCTGGATCAATGGATTGAATGCATTTGGTTATTCGTGGTGTCTTTTCGTAAAGCAGAAAGCAATTTTCGGCGCAGTGAATGCTACTCGGCAAAAACAACAAAACAGTTTCAGCGTTTGATAAATGATAGGAAGAGTTCAAACGGGGTTGTTATTTCGCTCATTGCGGTGGATGGTAGCCGTGTTCCGTGAACTAGGTTTTACCGCAGTAAGATATTGGATGTTTCGCACAGACGTCATTTGCAGGGTATCGGCCCTGTCGGTATCTCCACAAGAATCAATTAAATGCGATGTGAGAATGACAGCCCAATTGAGTAATGTAACAATGAGAACGGTTTTCCCTACCATTGAACTCATTTTGCTGTTCTCTCATCCACAAACGACTGGGAAAGACAGTACAATCAGAGAAAATTGTTTCTGCTTTTCCGATAAACAATGGCATTTTAAAAAATGCATTTTGAGATACTTTTGAATCATACGAAGAAAACACCGTTTTACAGTTTACGTGGATATAATACTAACAAATGTGGTCAAAATACCCTGACTGCTTGTTCCTGACGGGAGTCCGTGGGTGTTTAAAGTGGCATGAGCTGCCAAACATAGTGAACATTTCATTGAAACAAAATAATATGGGATAATGTGGGTTGGGTTTCAGACGAAAAACTGGCGAACGACACTGCTCATTTATTTATTTTTTGTCTGGGATATTAAAGTGGTATGATTTATTAAATGTAAGGGTGGCGCACATCATTCACCAGAATGGAGCGGCCAAATAATCAAATTTTGTATGTATGTATTTATCAAATCTAAGGACTTTTCGTTAAAACAGAATTAAGCAATTGTTTGCAACACCAGAGCTTTCCGTTGATACCGATGGGCCAACCTTGGAGATGTGTGTTAAAATGGTTTTATCAGCAACAAAACCCTAATCTGTGCTCGTAGATATACATCCGATCTATTTTAGTTTTTTGTTTCGCTTGCAGCACACGTTTTTCGTTGGTGCACATCATTCATACGAATGGACGCGCCAATAAACTAAAACAACCAACCAACTAACGCATCCTCCGTTCATACCAGTTACTGGCTTTGTCAATATATTTTTTATTTCAACGTCAATATTTTAGTTTTCTTAAACACTCAACTTTTCAGAATTTATGAAAACTGTAGTGAGAGAGGAAAGCCTGAGTAAATCCCCTACTTCCGGCGACTCTTTTAGATTTTTTCAAACCTGCGATCCGTCGATGGATGGACTGAAAGACTATCGCTCAGCCGACTGAGCCCTCCAGGCCCCTGTTAGTTTTAGAAGGTCCATATGGATAGGGAATACTTGATACTATACTCTTCTACGTTCAGGAAGCGATTTTTGCTAGATGGCCTGATGAGATTTGTGCACCCTGTCTCGCGGCTGATCTGTCTGGAATTGGTTAGATTGCAATTCCCATTTCACATTATGTATACAACTGGCGAAAAACGGAATCACTCAAGTGTAAGAGATCCTAATCGGTTCCTTCTCCATTCGTTACCCTTTCTATTGGATATAAATGAATCTTCCAACAGCTCGACAAACGTTGTTCTTGCTAAAGCGCTTATTTCTGCCGACAATTCTTAGATTTGGAAAGCTTTTTTTTTTGTCTCCAATATTTTACGACGCATTCTCAACCTCAAATCCCCTTGCCATTATCCTAACAATGAATTCTTTACTTGATAAGATAAGGATTGGGAAGAAATCCTTGGTTTCAGGTTGGCTAAGAACGACAATGTTTTGTTTTGTTTTTTTTGCAACTGACAACTGTGATTCCAAGCATTAAAGAAGGAAAACGCCGGTTGAAGTACTGACATTTTAAAACATTGAAAGTGACATTTGAAGATTAAGGCTATCCACAAAGATTTAAATCAACTTTACTAACAGGATTCTTGTCGTCTTCCAGCGTTATAAAGCCACCCAATACTCGAACATTACAATATGTCCGTCATTCTGAGAAAACATACAAGCTAATTTTTACACAATATATATTAACATGAAACTCATGAAATACCGAATATGATAGCAATTTACAGTTCCACAATGATGTCTACACAGGTCGATATAAAACTGGTCTTTATGACACTGTTCAAGGCAAATACTGTTCTTCTAGTGAGAAATAATTTCAGTATCACCACAAACTAAGTGTTCTTTACAAAACCGGAAGGTATTCTAACATCGTAGATTCACACGTTGATTTGTTTGTCCTGGCTTTACCCAGATGTTTGTGTTCACTATAGTAGCTTGGTGCAAGTTTATATCCATTGCCCAATGATCTGCCAACAGATCGAGTTGAGGCGTTAACGTCATAAAAGGTCCAATAAAAGCATATCCTTGCATTAGTTTTGTTTCCACAGTGCTTGGGGAATTTGAAAACCAATACACAAAGCTGGCTTAAAGATGTGCATTGGCCTTCAACATTGGGTAATTGCTGATTTACGTCCGACGTAACTTACGCCTGTTTCGTAAGACAGGTGAGCCTGTTTCACAAAACGGCGAGGATGGTTTTTTTTTTGGCGTAACTTTTATTGGCCGTATTTGTACAATATGCGTTGTCATGACAGTTACGTAAGAACTTACGCTACGTCGCTTTGTGAAACGAGCTCCAGTTTCACAAAGCCATCTTAGCTTCAGTTGATCTTAATTACCAATGGCAACGTATACCTTTGGCATTGGTTGCCATGGTAGTTAAGATCACACTTAGCTAAAATCACTTTGTGAAACTATAGGCCCAGGCTCCAATCGTCGAACCATGACGTCACTTACAATGAGAAACCGCCATCTACGGTCGTTATCTTATTATATAACATGGGCTATGGATAAATATCGTATCTAAGCAGCATTTCGCATCTTTTAAAGATTTGCTTTGCCGATTAAAAACAGACGTAAGTTATTGAAGTACATAACAAGTACATAATACGAGCCATAATGAAGTATTATTCATATTTTTGAACACTAAAACATACGGGGAAAATCTTCTTGTCTAAAATAACCATGGAGACAAGTTTCTAATTATTTTATTTGAAATATTAATTGTTGCCGATTAATTTATGTCAAACTATGCATGATATATAAATATCCAAATGACTACTAGGTATGACATAAAAACTCCATTAGCAAAAGCGACATTTTTGCAATTGTTCATGTCCCTTGTTAGGAATATTGGCGCTCGTTCGGCCTTACACAAATGAACCAATACGCAGCAATCTATCAAGTTTTAATATATCCTATATTTCACCAATTCCAACTACATCAATAATCCATATGCGTTTTTGCTGTCAGGCTTTTTAACGTATTTATTTCTTCGTTTCATTGACAAAGATTTTTTGAGTTGCATGCAGAAACGTTTTTTTTTTTTCGGTGATAATTTGGCATACCCTTCATGTTTTTTTTTCTGTTATACCAAGACAATTTCAACGACTCAATATGTTATTAATAATCAAAGAAAAAGCCATGTCTGCATCTAAATGTATTTTTTAAATGCCGGATAGTAGATAATATAGGCAACTCTGTTTGTGCTATCATGTGTTATATGACAGACAATAATTGGAGTCGATCATACTTTCCAGTAGCCGGTTCATGATCGATTAAATGATCAGTGCGAAGAACATGACGAGTAATGTTACAATGAACGTCGTTTACCCGCCCACTAAGCTTATTCTAGTATCATCTTATCCACAAATGTTCCACGTTAACAAACCAGTCAGTGCAATAATTGGATACGGAAGATCGAACGCGCCAGAGAAAACTAGTTATCTCTTGACGTGAAGCGCAGAAAATGAAAACATTTTCACCAAATTTCATGTCAATTGATAAAGAATCCATGTTCGCCGTCTGTTGTTACGTCTATTACTGAAAACAGAAGTTGTTACCAAGGTGATAAATATCTTCTCACTGTCTGTTTTATTATGTGTTGCTGCAAGAAATCAGTCTATAAACCGATATGTTGGTTGGCAGCGTGGATTTAAACGCGGAAGTGAATAGTTCACGAATACAGTTTAACATCCAGAAGTTTCTTTCTCATTAATCTAATCAGGTTTTACGCTTATGCAAGTCTGAGTTCATTCGAAAGTCATACAACTTACAAGCGCAAAAAATAGTCATATTTTGACTTTTTTTAAGTTGGCCAAATTTTCAAGCATTTTTCTCAAATGTACCTATTTCAAAACTCAAAACGGGAATTCATCCGTTACTTTGTAACAATTTTAATTTGCGTAAGGTGCAACTGGCATGTGCGAAAGGTGCGACTGGCATTTGCAAAATGTGCGCCTTACATATGCGAACGGCGCGATTGGCATGTTAGACGTTTCGTTAATATTTTGTGAATTAATCCGATTAGAATTGTTGTTTATCCCTTAAACATACGTTCCTAAAAATCGTATTCTAAAATACATAATTTTTAGACATAATTCAATATTACCAATACTGATTTCGCGAAAACCTCCTCCCTCTGGCTCCATGGGCTAACATGGAGTCGCGTCCTACTCGTGCTTTCAAGAAAGGCACAAGAATGTGATTTAGGCCTCCATCGGGTAAAAGATTTTTTTCGACCATACAGTTATTAAAGTTTTTATCTTCCGTAAAACGACCTTGCCTGTGTTAATATAGAAACGTTTGAGAATCGCACAATTGAAATTTGATTCGTAACACGAAAAATTCGATTGAAAACTGAAACCACATAAAGAAAAAACATCATTAACGTATACACTTCTAACGGAGAACAAGACAGCTAACTAACTTAATAGCATTACGACAATCTTCAAACCCTTCAGGCCATAAACTAACTCAATCTGTATTTTTGCTCCGTCTGAAGTAATCTCTTAACGTTGGCTTTGAAAGTGTTAAAGTATATTTGCCACGATGGCTCGGAAACAAACAAGGCGACCTATTGCCAACAATGCTTGTGTGAAATCCGAATTAAATCTGAAAACTGCTTTGCTAAAACTGTTTTCTGAGGTTAGCTATTCACTAACGATTTACTTCGGACGAGTAAATTTACTCTTAATCAGATTGATTGATTGATTGGTGTTTTAGGCCGCGCTCAAGATTATTTCACTTATATGGCGGCGTTGCCAGTTTTATTGTGGGAGGAAACCGGGCTCTATGCCCGGAGGAAACCCACGACCTTCCGTTGGTAACTGGCCTCTAAATCAGAAGAGTTAACGCACATAGAGCTAGTAAAAATTCCATAAATTTCCTGTCACATTGCGCATGAGGCTAAGCGTTTTTCTCCTTCTCCCTAGCCATCAAAGCGTTCTTAATAGCATCGGGTGGGACGAATTTTGACTCTCGTAAATGTACACATATCGAAAATACTGCCCTGTTTATTGCTAAAATCCAATACTTGCTCAAGCACCAGATAAAGACAGCATTGTTTAGAACAAGTTTGTTTTCCTCTCCGTCGTATGGCGGCCATGAGCAATAATGCTAGCAATCTACATGCGGTACGCCCCCCCCCCCTCTCTAACAAAATCGTCAATAATAAAGAAGAAAAAAAAAAGGACGAACAATCACTGTACACCATTCTGACATAGGACAAAGACAAATACCATATCTATTCTCCATTTGATTTTGATTTAGTGATTTTTTGTTTGATTTCGTATACTAATTTCGATATTTGGTTATCACTATGAGTAATACTTCATTATAAGGCCTATCTTTAATTGGTGTACTTCAAACGGTTGGGGAGGTTCTAAATAAACCAATGTTTTTTTCTTCAGAAAAAATAAATATAGCTTTGATACGGTATTCATCCAGATTCCATGTTATGTCATATGATAGCGGCCATTGTTAAAACCAAGATGGTGGGTTACCATGGTAACGTCACACAGAGGATGTACGCATCGTAACTTACACCAAGCGTAGTGCCTGGGCGTCATATGTATGGTGCATCAAGAATATATGGGGTAAACGGCCCTTGTAACTACGACCAAGCGTAGTGATTGAGCATCATGTTTATGTGTATCAAGAATATAAGGGGAAAACGACCCTTGTAACTCCGACCAAGCTTAGTGTCTGGGTATCATGTTTATGTGTATCAAGAATATATGGGACAAATGGCCCTCGTAACTCCGACCAAGCGTAGTGACTGAGCATTATGTTTATGTGTATCAAGAATATATGTGGTAAATGGACACCCCGTTTTAAAATTAAGAAAGATTTAGTCAAAAGTCACTTAAATGTAATTGCCTTGACGAACGGATACCCGCAAAACGATATACAGGAAAACAATCAAAACTCATCATTCTGGTATAGATAAGAAACAAAGTCTGTAATTGACGCTATGTCCTACCAATGTTGCTTTGAAGCGCTCTGGATCAGCATATTAGGGACTTTTTGTCTGAATGCAGATCTTCCTGGAATTGTCTCGGAGGGGAATTACCGGTTTATTAAAGTACTCAGCTGAAGAAAGGCGATTGTTACGCTTGATTGAACATAATTACGGATGATAATTATCTAAAAGCTGAGTCTTTTTTATGAACTGTTCATTTTCAGGGTAAGCCTATGCCTGCATTTAAACCCTCTTTCAAGCTCGATTAGTCCATGTCTATACCTGAAGTGACATTGACGCATCTTCTCGAGCTAAGAAAAAAATCTCTGCAAGTTCTCTGGAATGGCGATGGAGAGTTTACCTTTGATACAGAAGATGACATTGGCGGTGCTGGAATGTGTTTACTTTAAAGTGGCATGAGCTGCCAAAATGTTGATATTTTGACGTTAAAACAGAATGTTCAAATTATTGGCTATTTTTCTCAAGAAGCTTTTTAGTGCTTCTTGTCTCGAAAATGTACGATAAAGTATTGTTTTGAACTAACTTTGGCTTAGAATGAATGAATGGTCGTCCCGGTTATTTAAATTTTGTTTACTTTTCGAACACGTTTTCGGTTTGTACAGGACACATACTGTATGGGTTTTCCTCATTCCAACGCCAATCATTTAGTTTTTCGATG
Organism: Lepidochitona cinerea; assembly: GCA_963971465.1. NCBI lineage: Eukaryota > Metazoa > Mollusca > Polyplacophora > Chitonida > Tonicellidae > Lepidochitona > Lepidochitona cinerea. The sequence continues at coordinate 32,607,560 of OZ020554.1, read as the reverse complement.
ACCTTCAATGCCTCTTACTGTCGTGACGATCAGAAATTATGAAAAGAGTGTGAATTTTGGCTGTTCATGCCACTTTAAAGAGCCCGAAATGTCATTGTTTATTGTAGTATGTAAAGCACACTTTAAACATCAAAGCATGTTACAATGTAAATATGTTACACTGTCTAAAGTTTAACCCGTTATGCCTTTTTCTTCACCCTGGAAGGGCCTCTGGGGCTCAGTCTGACACTTGCATCCCAACGATGCGGCGCGGGTTCGAATCCCACAGACTAAAAACAAAAAGAATTCTGAGTGGATTTTTCACTCGATCGTCGTAGGTGGGAGTGTTGCCATGCAGGTACTCGCCGAAAGTCGGGGTTTTCCTCTAGGCACGGGGCCTGGTTTTATCCCCGCTAAACCTGGCAACGCTGCTATATAAATGAAATAACTTTGAGTCTTGCGTAAATCATCAAACAATATTCAGAGTGGATTCAACATTTGCCTGGCTTTCAATGTTTCAATCTTTTCTTCTGTCCAAAAAGGATTTTGTTTTTTTGAATCTTGAGTATTTGGAACTTTGATTATTGAACATCAGTTTGGATTAACATTATGGTCTGGGCGCTGCAGCTTTAACATAGACGATCTAGGCTGCGGGCAATTTCAACTGCAAAATTCTCTCTAATTACAAAAATGGTCATTATATCAGAAATCGACATAACATCTCGAATCTTTCAATGGCATTTAAAAGTTACCATAAGGGAGTTGTTATCCATAAATTTTTACATTTGGCTTACTTGAAAATATATTCTTACATCAATTATGGCTGGATTTCGATATAAACGTTTCCATCAGCCAGACGTCTTCTGAAATTATTTCACTGTGAGGCCGTAGCTTGAGATATCTCATAGAGGAAAACTATGTTAACCAGCACAAAGACGTATTGATTCTCAGTTTCTGTTCCAGTCTGTAAAACCAATTGACACATTAGACCTTCCAGACAGATAAAAAAAAATCCCAATTTGTTTATATCAAACTCTCCTTTACTTCTGCCGGGGTTTTGAATTTAGACTTTTACAAACGTTGAAAAAGATAAATTAAATTGAGAGCGAATGCTTGTTTTTTAACAGAGCAATGTTAGGAACCATATGTTGGTGTTTCAGCTGGACTATCCCTCGAGAATCCTTTGTATTATTACGGTAAATGCGACCCATTAACAGGTTTTTTCGTGAATTAAAAATGTACTTTATTGAATATTTTTCATAATTAAAAAGAGAGAATAAAATTAGTTTAAATGGAATATTATATAAAAGCCCAAAATACACAATTCAGACCAAAGAAGTTTTTTTAAAATCTGATATGGTTTCAGACGATCGTCTTTCTTAGCAAAGAATCCTGTTTTCTCTCCCATGAACAGCCGCCATATCTACACAAAGAAAAAAGTTTAGCACCCCCTTGAAAGTCTGCACGGATCGATAAAATCATTGGTGTAGGGAGATTGTTGGCAAACTGATGTTGCAGAAACGATTGGGATCATAACGGGCAACATTAATGGCAATAAGCTATACAACTTATTCAGGATATCATTAGCCAAATCAAACGTGTATTTTAACAAAATAAAAAGAGTCCATCTGACTTCACAGAAAATGTCACATTGAGTGTGTAGAACACATCCCTTGACAATCAGAATTTACAAAAACTGTCTGAATTCTGGCAACTCCGAGCTGCATCTTTAAACAGTATATAAGGAGGTTCTATGTACATCGCTTAAAAACTTTGTCAGTATTCCGTTATTTTGTAAATGCAGGAAACTATTGTGTATATCAAACGCAGAGGCGGAATAATTTCGGAATTGCCACGCAGACGGCTTGACTGACCCTCACCCGGGAATAGAACACATAGCAAAATAAGGATTGAGTAATTAATATCAAAGATTTCCCTAGCATTGGCAATGCTTTTCCAATTCCCTATATTATAAAACAAATGCATTGAATTTTCATTTAAATGACCAATACCAAATCCTGTCTGAGCCCGTATTTCATGAAATCATAGTCAAATTCCCCAATGGAGCGTAAACTACTATTGGTTGAAACAGAAATCATATGCTTCGGTCGAGACAGGGATAAACAATAAATTTGGTATAAGCGACTCTAATATTCTTCGTCTGTAAATGGGGCCTCGGTGATTCAGTGAATTAGAGTGGTCGCCCCTTAGTTCCACACAGACCTTTCATCGATGCGGCGTGGGTTCGAATCACACTCAGACCAAATGAAAATTGAAAGATTTCCGAGTGGATTTTTCACTTGGTCGCCGTATGTGGAAGAGTTGCCAGATACCCGCCGAAGGTCGGGGGTTTTCCTCCGGCCAATGAGCCCGGTTTTCTCCCCACTAAACCTGGCAACGCCGCCATATAAGTAAAATAATCTTAAGTGCTGCATAAAACGTTAATCAATCAATCTAAAATTATATGTGAGGATATATATGAGTAAGAAAGGATGCCATAAATAACGCTTGTTTCTTAGGAGTGTTGCAATTGAGAAAAAATAGTGAAAATATTTGAACAGTTTAATCAACATCGCGGACTTCCCATAGAAAATATGACAAGCAAGTCTAGATTTAAAATCACACGAAAGAATGGTGTATATAATTTTGTATTGTATTTTAGGATGCCTTAGATTCAAATATTTGGTCATTCTCATGGTGTTACATTAGCTGGATTTAATTTACACGTACACTTTGGTTCAGATATTCATCATATATATCTGAACTATATCTGAATTCACAGATCGATAGCATGTTAACTACAAAAACTGAACCAAGGAGACTTTAGAAGCATTCCAATAATGCAAAACATCAGTCGCTGTTTTTTCTACGTCTATGACTTTATTATGGCGATCTACATGCCGCTTGATTTGTTGTTTTCCCATAATATTCGGTAAATCTCAACATTGCGTTTAAAAGCACTTTGACAATAACCTTGCATTACTGCCAAAGATAGTGAAGTGCTTTCGCTTACAGAGGGTTTGTCTGATGTGACATAATTGACCGAAGAGTAGGAGAAGGAAAAGCGAAATCTAGATTCATTCTCTTTTTCCACCCCCGCATGTATTCGCTAGGCTGGGTTTAAAATTCTCTCTAAATTCCGTAAATTGGAATAAAGTAGACACATCATTCGAATATATTCAAGCTTATCTTTTTGGTGTTTTCATTTGTTTGACTGGCTTGGACATCCCTTTCTTTCAGAAAAACAATCAGTTCAGCTTACATCAAATAAACCGATCTATATACTGATCTATGTGTTAAATCCAATGAACTATATGCGTGGAATGAAGGTCACGCGGTATTTCATTTGCATCGAACGCCGCCATTACTAGGAGATGGCGCAACATGCATCCAGATTGGCCATGCACGCGCTCGTCACTCAGCAATGGCGGCGCTTTTTACAAAGTCAGATCCAAACTAGCCAGTGAGACGTGTTCATTCCACGTATGTAGTTCATTGCTTAAAACTGGTACACTTAAGGAAGTAACCGACATACTGGCACCAAACTTACTTCCATTTATTTTATCCAGATAGAATATGATCAATATGATCGTAATTGTTTGAAGAATGCATTGTTTTAAAATAAATTAAGTAGGCAGACACCAAGAACTAACTTATATTTCATTTATTTTGTTAGCCAAATTGACATGAACAGTAGGCCTACCTTTCTCAGTTCCTTTTAGCGTATTATTTTGTCCTCTGAGATAATACACATGTCGTAGTGGGAAATATCGCCGCGGTTAGCCAAGTAATAATATCAACGACCTGGGTCACAAAAGACGTCAGTGTAGCGTGAGAAACCTACTGATAAGTTTAATTTTATTTTACCAAAACCGATATATTCTTATAACTCAACTGATTACACCTGCAAGTGTCGCCTTGCAAGATTAGCATACAAAGGAGAAGCTGTATCAGCTTTCCCATAAACATATGCGACGCGGGTTCGAATCACACTCAAACCAAATAAAAATTTCTCAGTGGCTTTTTCACTCAATCGCCGCATGTGGAAGAGTTGCAAGGTACTAGTCGAAGGTCGGGGGTTTCCTCCAGGCAATCCCGGTTTCCTCCCCCACTAAACCTGGTAACGCCGCCTTATAACTGAAATAATCTTGAGTGGGGCGTAAAACACCAATCAATCATTCAATCCCATAAACTTTACTGTTGTCGTTTATTTGTGTATATACTGGATGCAGTTTTTTTATCAGCCAATCAAAACCTTCTTAAGCAATTAGACATGGGGAATGAATGTAATAAACTCCTTGATATTTTGTTTTTCAAATTAAATAAATAGTTTTCAAAACATTGCACGGAAAGCAATCCAACCGCCGACCTCGCCATCGGCGGCGAGGCTGCGGCCGCCAAACGTATCCCTAAGGGGCCCGTTCCAGGCGACATACTCGGTCACCGTATGTGGAAGAGGTGCCAGGTACTCGCTGAAGATTGGGGGTTGAATCAATCAATCAGGTAGACGAGACATAGCGAAAACAGTCGTCCACATCGTACAAAAAATCCTGAAGATTCTTTTCAGAGTATTCTTACAAGTAGAGTACGTGTTTGTAAAATCATCTTCAGATAATCAGATGTGCTGACGGGAGAAAATAAAATCAATGGGAAAATCAACGTTTAAATAACATCAATGTTTTCTGTAAAACCAATAACAGAAACGAACAGAAACAAAGAATATATTTATGAACACTAAAACACATGGATACAGGCACAAATCTTATTGAGTAAAATAACCATGGAGACAAATTTCTAATGTCATTTAGACCGTAATACCCAATAATAAGTTTTTTGCAATAAACCAAAACCCATGATATTCCATGGAAAGGTAGAAGACAGACAGGAGATTTCTTTCTGGAATACTTTGTGATATATTGACAAATTTGTACAGATCTTCAGCTATGGCAAAACGTCGGCTAAACTAGTATTAAACAAAATATGATAATGGTAAAAGAAAGTGAAAATATGTAATTGTGTTCCTTGATCTAAGACAGACAAGGAAGTTTATCCCGGACCAGTAGAATTAATTGATAAACACTAAAACACACGAGCACAGGGAAAATCTTCTTGACTAAAATAACCATGGAGACAAGTTTCTAATTGTGTTAAAAAGTGGGATATGTCATTTAGAGCTTAATAGCCAGTCGTAGGTTGTTGCAATAAACCAAACCCATGATATTCCATTGGGTAGAAGGCAGACAAGAATTTTGTTTTAGTCAGTAAAAAAAACTCTGGAATATTGTGTAATACATTGACAAAGTTGTACTGATCTTCAGCTATGGCATAGTTAGGCGAACGTAAAATAAAATGCCTCAACAGACGCTAAAATTTTAATTTAAATCATCCACACACGTTTGTCATTCTGTGATAAAAAGCTAAAGTGGACAGTGCTCTCTCGCTCTCAGAATCTGACATTTTCTTGATCTGTTTCCAAACACGACCTAAAGATCTTTCTCCTATGTCGACATCTCCGCAATTTCCTCCCTGGGATGTTGGCTGTGAAGAATAAACTAAAATAGCACGTCCTACTTGAGGTCATACGAGGGGAAAACTTTTCAACAATCGTCAATGAATATAAGATCATTGAGTGGAGACAGTTTTAATACAGCTGACGTGGAATCCGATATCCAAGAGTTGATCGGAAATTGTACAATGTGGCTTTATGAAGAGAAGTGACTCGGTAATAAGGGGGGCCGAAAGTGAACTATTTCTAGGTGGCGTTATTGACTCGAACGAAAACCGACTTTAGAAAAAGATACATCTTTGGCCTTAACAATTCAAACACATCAAAGAGACATGAGACATGTTCAGAAACTTTTTCATGAAGTGCGATGAACATGAGAAGTTAGAAGTGTGAAAAACTAAAGGATTTAAATTGAAATAAAAAATATCAGTAAACCGAGTAACCCATCAGTACGAAATGTTTTTATTTGTATTAAAAACGAATCATAATCAAATAGTCAGGATGTCTGAGTAAATGTTAAGGATATTGGTCCTTATAAAAGCTAAACGAACGCACATCTCTGATATTGGTAGCAGCAGAAAGCCTTTATTTTGTACTTCTTGATAAAAATGACGAACAATTAGCTAATTTTCTTCCAACATTTTTTATCCATATCGAGCAGATCATGCCATTTTAATAATTAAAAGAATTATGACGATTATACACAAGTTATCAGATAAATCATGCTTTTAATTCGCATGTTGTATAGCGAAGCCTGTTTTATAAAGGACTTAAGACAGCTAAACTTGCCAAGTCGACTGGGATACCAGAAACCAAAAGTATGAAACCATAGAGGAGTATTAAGGAGAATCGGTGTTTCGTCATATCGTTTGTGAGATTTATACACAAGAATTCAAAACAGGTGTTAAAGTGGCATGAGCTGCCAAAATTCACACATTTTGCATAATTTCTGATCGTCAGGACAGTAAGAGTCTTTGAAGGCCATTGAAAAACTAAATGATTGGCATTGGAATGAGGAAAATCCATACAGTGTGTGACCTACATGTATACGAGCCGGAATAGTATTCGAAAAGTAACAAAATGTAAATAACCGGGACGACCATGCATTTATTCTAAGCCAAAATTAGTTCAAAATAATACTTTATCGTACATTTTCGAGACTAGAAGCACTAAAAAGCTTCTGAATTATACGTCTTGTGAAAAATAGCCGATAATTTCAACATTCTGTTTTTACGTCAAAACATCAACATTTTGGCAGTTTATGTCACTTTAAAGAGTTATAAATATTCTTTGTAAGAAATGCAGGATACTTGTCTTGGGGAAATATCACTTTTAGGATTAACTTATGTCCAACTTTCAAGATTAACGTAGGCTGCATGTGGCGATCAAAAAGGTACACACTTTCTATTTATTCATGTCAAAGTCGACCAGAAACGAGCAAAAACAATCGTAAAAAAGTAATTAAGTTTCATTGTAAATGTGAAGATATTTTTCTTGGAGAACTTCTAGAAATATCTGTTAACGAGAGTACCTATTACTATTTATATAAAATTTTTATTTATTCATTTCATTTACTTTATTCACCTTTTGGTATTTTAAATCTTATGTTAACACCATATCAATTCTGCTCCGTCATATTTTTTACTTCCCATTAAAGTCCCTCCCTGTCGTTTATTTTAAAGGTGAATACAATTTCAAAATATATATACTTGGCATTTCTGGATAAGAAAACGAACGGCACAAAAACGGAATTTCGAATCTATTCCGTGTTTTGTTATTGTCGTTGTCAGGGAGTTGCTCTTAAAAAAGACACCCGTGTTTACACACATACATGTAAGATAGCACTTCCTCGCACAAGGTACAGGTTATATCAAAAGATGAAGTATACTGATACAATCTGTCAAACGGAAGTCCGCGTATGTTTATCTCGAACAAAGATATCCATATGTTCAACCGGGAAAGTTTCTACGAGCTTAGTTGATTGATTGTTTGATTTTTTTACGCCGTGGACAAGATTAATTCACTTATTTAGCAATTTTGCCAGTTTTATTGTAAAAGGAAACCGGACTCTATGTCCGGAGAAAACCCACAACCGTCCGTTCGTAACTGCATGGCAACCATCCCACATAGGTCATTCAAATGAAAACCCAGTCATTTTCCATTTTTCGAACACGCGACCCATTGGTGGAATGCTGTTCGGATTGAGCGTCCAACGCTCTACCTACTGAGCCACGGAGGCCTCTACGAGCTTAGTAAAAATGACGTGAGCTGCCAAATTCGGACTCTTTCTTAAATTCCGATTGTCAAGAAATGTTGAGATGTTAAAGTAGCCTGGAAACTAAAGTCCTGACTTTGATGTGAAAATAATTAACGGTTAAGCTAGTTGCCCGTTCGAACGGTAGATGTGTGCTGATAACGGACAAAAATCTAATAGCTAAGTACATTTTCTAGTTTTTGTTGCTGCTGTTTTTTTTAAGGAAAGTTTATAAGGAGATTTTAAGGGTTTCCTCGTAGACATTTTTGCTTTGCCCTTTTTGACGATAAAAGCTTTGTTTCAGTCAGACCCATTAGGGTATCGTTCTGAGTCTTCTTGGCGATAACAGTCCTTCAGACAGTTGAAAGCATTATAGACAAACAATCCGGTCTTAAAGGATGTTCTTAAATATGTCAAGGTCATCGTCCATAAGAAATAGATGTTTTGATAGCACTTGGTAACACACTTCGTTATAGCTATAGTTTATTGTAAAGATTTGGAAAGCATAAATTTCTTGAAATCCATCTTAAAAGCAGTATCCTTAATAACTGTTTCTAACGAATATAGGTTACCTCTTGCGTTTAGAACTTGAATCCTAGAATAACAAATTTTATTTCTAACCGTAGAACTGTTGGTCGTTATAACACATTTTTGAAAAATTATATATTTTTCCTGTAGTCAATGTAAATCGATATGACATATTAACCTTTCAATAACATTAAGAAGTTTGGACAAGTTTGGACAAAGATGCCAGTATTTGTTATCAATAGAAGTATGTTCCGGAGTTATGCAACTTTTCAACTTCTAATAAATGCCCTTGACGGATGAGTTTATCTATGGGAGGTTGTCTAACCCATTAAAATAATCAATATTTCTCCGTAAGACTCTCACTTAATAAGTTTTCCAGCGAAGCAGCAATAACGTCAGTGACTTACGCACGCAAAATACCCTGTGAAGGAAAACATGCCATTTTGAATGTAGCGACTAAAACAAGGTGGCCACGAAACGATAAAATCCCCATATCCTCTTGAAGGCTCAACAAAATTGCCCCAGTGATAATGTAAAGAACCGAAACTCTATGTTTGTTAACTTTTAGGTTACATGATACAGTTTCATTTCCCATTTGCGCTAATATTAACGTTTTGATTTGTGGCTAATTACCTAAATCTCGTTAAGACTTTTCCTTGCCATTTTCAAATAGATCAACACATGAGACATCCTTTACAACCAAATAAAGTTGACATGGTGCATGTCGGTTTCAAGCTACACACAATTTAACATGGGTATCGCCATTTTGACAGTTTTAGGCTTACTTATTCTAAGCCAAACTTTGGTATTTTCAAAATTGGGTGAACATTAAAAAACACACACAAAACACTGTTATCAGGCATTGGTTGTACAGTAGACCTGCGTTAGTTTCAATCCAATATTCAAATAACCCAGATACCAAACTATCACTATGTAAGCCATCTCCTAGCTATAGTATACCCGAAATCAATTTTCATTGGCTGAGAAAACACAAACTGGGTGTTGTGACCTATAGTCTCGATAAGTTATAATTGAAGCATTGGATGAATAATGAATGTAGGTCTACCGAAACTGAGTCTGTGTTCTTAGTGTAACACAACATGTGGTTCACCGGGCTAAATAACATATATAAACAAATATCTTTCTAGATGAGTAAAGCATTTGATTAACTAATAATTATTTTTATTTTCTATTTTTGTCTATAATAAAATATCTTGGTATGGACTCCCTGTCCTCGTTTATATTCAGAACGAAAATATGATGATTCACCGAATAAAAAGCGCATACTGCCTGAGACATGTGGAAGACGACCGGTAGCGAGCGAAGACAGCCGAAGTTTGTTCCGACTGCCAACGATGATATGCACTCGGAACATCCTTCGGCTATCTTCGCTCGCTACCGGTCGGCTTTGACACGCGCGTGAATCCCTGAAGTTATCAGAGTGCGATGATATGGTGTACGTTTTAAGATGATATTTATCGATTCAGCAGCATTAAGTTTTTATGTCACGTCTAAGCCCAATGTCAGCCGATATGTTTTTAAGGCTTCTATCGCTTAAACATCTGAACGGTTGTCTTATAACAGATTTTAAATGAAGGCGTAAATTAATGTGAGCTGTATTTTAAAACCTGGCTATACTTTCAACCGACATCGCATCGGAAATAAAATCTATCTCCCTCGATATTTTTCCAAGTGCTGTTATAAATAAACCGTAGAGATTGACTGCTGTTAAGTGGCTTCCGTAGTTAATAACAGTTAAATGTGGAAGGGCGTCTTACCTTTTAAGAAAAGATGTAAAGATTAACGATATGTTTATGGATGATTTCGTTTTTTTTTTCAAATAATCGGCTTAAAATAACTAAGCAATTAAATGAGAGGGTGGTATTTACAAACGCCAATGAAAACGTGATAGGAGTCTGAAGTGTAGTTTTGCTTTCAAGTGACATTAGCTGACAAATAATATTTTGGAGAGAAATCATTAAAACTGTTAGTCATTTTCATACAACCAAGTACAAAATAATAGCTTTCCCTAGATGCCAGTCTTGTATTTTTACCTGTAGGTAATTTTATAAGCGACAAAACTGCAAAATTGTACTGATACATCCCGGCTAGAATTGTGTCCGTTATTAGCACATATCTTGGTTTCGTACGGGAAGCTGGCATTACCAATATTTTTTATTTCAATGTCTACCTTTAGGTTTCCATAGTTTTTCAAATTTCCAACTTCCCTCGACAATTAATATTTATGAAAAGAGAATTTAGCAGCTTATGGTTTTTACGTTATAAGTAAAGCACTATATTTATATAAATCTGATTTGATCGATCAATTAAGATAACTTCTCTGCTTAAAGTGGCATGAGCTGCCAAAATGTTGATATTTTGACGTTAAAACAGAACGTTGAAATTATTTGCTATTTTTCTCAAGACGTATGATTCACAAGCTTTTTAGTGCTTCTAGTCTCGAAAATGTACAATAAGGTATTGTTTTAAACTAACTTTGCCTTAGAATGAATGAATGGTCGTCCCGGTTATTTAAAATTGGTTACTTTTCGCACACATTTTCCGTGCGTACAGGCCACATACTGTATGGATTTTCCTCATTCTAACGCCAATCATTTAGTTTTTCGATGGCCTTGAAATCCTCTTACTATCGTGACGATCAGAAACTATGAAAAAGTGTAAGTTTTGGCAGCTCATGCCACTTTAAAGTACTATCATCCGGTTTAACGCCGCATGTGGAAGAGTTGCCAGGTACTCGCCGAAGTTCGGGGGTTTTCCTCTGGGCAATGATGACAGATTTCCTCACCCACTAAACCTGGCAACGCCGCCATATAAATGAAATAATCTTGAGTAAGGAGTAAAAACATCAATCAATTAAACCTATTGTTTAAACGCCGATTTACGTCGGACGCCCTGGAAGAGTCGTGTATATGGCAAGCACGGCTGACTTGGTCTATCACGCGTAAAACAATGATAGCTTGTTTTTCGACTGGCTTCGGATTTGTGACGTAATATCATCGCCAGAATATCGATAATCTTTGGTTACAACCACTTAAATAATCAATACGTTTCAGCGAAGTTATGATAAGTAATTTATGGATGTTATTCGTTGGACACTGATGTATTAGACGCACGTTTTATGACGCCATTCATCCGCCTGCAAAAAAAAATATGAAGCTTAACCATTTGAGATTTGTTGCTGTATGCTTAGCCCACAAATAATTTATCTTAAAAAATCATTACTCCGGTAAGATTCAAAATAGTCTGTATTTACGACTTTTAATCTAAAACAGAAGGTCCCTGGGCTCATATGGTACATCGGTATAGAGGGTTGAACGACATCTTTGTCTACAAAGATATAGACTGTTGAAAATGAAAATGGATAAAAAGACACAAAATCATTTGTATGGTCAGTTTGATTGGTTTTATACAGCACATGACGTCGCGCTAAAGAGTATATGATGGCCGTTTATAGAAATACGATGGAAAATGCTTAGGTTTCTTGACTTTTTTCTAATTACTCGGAAAAATGTGTGTGTTTTTTAATAATACATGTAATTGTCATTTATTGATATTTGGAACAGACTTGTATTTTAGTGTGGCAATCTAGAATGTCAGGATGAATAAAGTTGTTTTTCGTAATAAACCAAAACCCCTAATATTGCATGGAAAGGTAGAAGACAGACAGGAGTTTTGCTTTAGCCAGAAGATTTTTTTCTGGAATACTTTGTAATATATTGACAAATTTGTACAGATCTTCAGCTATGGCAAAGCGTCGGCTAAAGTCGTATTAAACAAAATATGATAATGGGAAAAGAAAGTGAAAATATGTAATTTGGTGTTTACCCCGGACCAGTAGAATTTAGTTATGAACTCTAAAACACACGGGAACAGGGAAAATCTTCTTGATATATGTAGGTTGTAATAAAACAAAACCCATGATATTCCATTCGGTAGAAGACAGACAAGAATTTTGTTTAAGTCAGTAAAAAAATTCTGGAATACTTTGTAACACATTGACAAAGTTGCACAGATCTTCAGCTATGGCATAGTTAGGCGAACGTAAAATAAAATGCCTCAACAGACGCTAAAATTTTAATTTAAATCATCCACACATATCTGTCATTTTGTGATAAACAGCTAAAGTGGACAGTGCTCTCTCTCTCAGAATCTGACATTTTCTTGATCTGTTTCCAAACACGACCCAAAGATTTTCTCCTATGTCGACATCTCCGCAATTTCCTCCCTGGGATGTTGGCTGTGAAGAATAAACTGAAGTTGCACGTCCTACTTGAGGTCATACGAGGGGAACACTTTTCAACAATCGTCAATGAATATAAGATCATTGAGTGGAGACAGTGTTAATACAGCTGACGTTGAATCCGGTATCCAAGAGTTGATCGGAAATTGTACAATGTGGCTTTATGAAGAGAAGTGACTCGGTAATAAGGGGCCGAAAGTGAACTATTTCTGGGTGGCGTTATTGACTCGAACGAAAACCGACTTCAGAAAAAGATACATCTTTGGCCTTAACAATTCAAACACATCAAAGAAACAGGAGATGCCAAAATTGTTTATAAACTTTTTCATGAAGTCCGATTAACATGAGAAGTTGGAAGTTTGAAGTACCTTGAAAAACTAAAGGATTTAAATTGAAATAAAAAATATCAGTAAACCGAGTAACCCGTCCGTACGAAATGTTTTTATTTGTATTAAAAACGAATCAAATTCCTATAGTCAGGATGACTGAGTACATTTTAAGGTTATTGTTCCTTATACAAGCTACCCGAACGTACATCTATATTGGTACGATATTGGTACCAGCAGAAACCTTTTATTTTGTACTTCTTGATAAAAATGCGGAACAATTAGCTAATTTTCTTCCAACATTTTTTATCCATATCGAGCAGATCATGCCATTTTAATAATTAAAAGAATAACGACTATTATATACAAATTATCAGATAAATCATGTTTTTAATTCGCATGCTGTAGCGAAGCCTGTTTTATAAAGGACTTAAGACAGCTAAACTTGCAAAGTCGACTGGGATCACAGAAACCAAAAGTCTGAAAACATACACGAGTATTAAGGAGAAGTGGTGCTTCGTCATATCGTTCGTGAGATTTATACACAAGAATTTAAAACAGATGTTGAAGGCCATCGAAAAACTAAATGATTGGCATTGGAATGAGGAAAATCCATACAGTGTGACCTATACGAGCCGGAATAGTTCATTCTAAGCCAAAATTAGTTGAAAATAATACTTTATCGTACATTTTCGAGACTAGAAGCACTAAAAAGCTTCTGAATTATACGTCTTGTGAAAAATAGCCGATAATTTCAACATTCTGTTTTTACGTCAAAACATCAACATTTTGGCAGTTCATGTCACTTTAAAGAGTTATAAATATTCTTTGTAAGAAATGCAGGATACTTGTCTCGGGGGAAATATCACTTTTAGGATTAACTTACGTCCAACTTTCAGGATTAACTTAGGCCGCATGTGGCGATCAAAAAGGTAGACACTTTCTATTTATTCATGTCAAAGTCGACCAGAAACGAACAAAAACAGTCGTAAAAAAGTAATTTTCATTGTAAATGTAAAGATATTGTTCTTGGAGAACTTCTAGGAATATCTGTCGACGGGAGTACGTGTTCGTCATAGCCAAGATCACTTCCATAGTAAAAAGGGATATTTGTTAAGTAGACCCACCGCAGAAATCGGCGGCGCAAATTTCACAACAAATAAGCAAAGAATAAAATATTTACCACTGCATTCCGATAGCATAGACCACGAAGAAGGAGTTTGTCAAACTTATGCCGCTGTAAAGTGACTAAGATATAGGATTGAAGTATTTCTACGACGCCCCGCACAGTTTAACTGGTCGTTTAAATGTTTTACTATGGCGGTTATGTCAGGTTGAAAGCCAGTGGACTTCGAAACAAATATTGACTGCATAAGGGAAAGTTTACCACTTTACAGCGGCGTAAGTTTGACAAACTCCTTCTTCATGGTCTATACTATCGGAATGCAGTGGTAAATATTTTATTCTTTGCTTATTTGTTGTGAAATTTGCTCCGCCGATTTTTTCGGCGGGTCTCCTTAACAAATATCCCTTTTTTACTATGGAAGTGATCTTGGCTATGACGAACACGGAAAAAAACAATTCGGCAGAGCCACGATTTCTCGGCTACTACTACTACTATTTATATAGAATGTTTATTTAGTATCAATCAATTCTGCCCAGTCATATTTTTTGACTTCCCATCAAAGTCCCTCCTTAACGTTTATTTTAAAGGTGAATACAATTTCAAAATATATATACTTGGCATTTCTGGATAAGAAAACACACGGCACAAAAACGGAATTTCAAATCTATCCCGTGTTTTGTTACTGTCGTTGTTAGGGAGTTGCTCTTAAAAGAGACAACCGTGTTTACACACATACATGTAAGATAGCCCTTCCTCGCACAAGATACAGGTTATATCTAAAGGTGAAGTAGATTGATACAATCTGTCAAACGGAAGTCCGCGCATGTTTATCTCGAACAAAGATATCCATATGTTCAACCGGGAAAGTTTCTACGAGCTTAGTTGATTGATTGTTTGGGTTTTTTACGCCGGGGGCAAGAATATTTCACTTATATGGCGGTTTTGCCAGTTTTATTGTGGGAGGAAACCGGGCTCTATGCCCGGAGGAAACCCACGACCTTCCGGTGGTAACTGGCAACCATCCCACATAGGTCGTTCAAGTGAAAACCCAGTCAGAAAATTTTCCAATTTTTTTTGGACTGAGTGGGATTCGAACCCGCGACCCATTGGTGGAAGGCTGTTCACATTGAGCGTCCAACGCTCTACCTCCTGAGCCACGGAGGCCCCTATGAGCTTAGTAAAAATGACGTATCTGCCAAATTCGGACTCTTTCATAAATTCCGATTATCAAGAAATGTTGAGCTTTTTAAAGTCAGAAACTTAAGAACTGACCTTAAAGTGAAAATAATTAACGGTTAAGCTAGTTGCCCGTTCGAACGGTAGATGTGTGCTGATAACGGACAAAAATCTAATAGCCGAGTACATTTTCTAGTTTTTGTTCCTGCTGTTTTTTTAAGGAATGTTTATAAGGAGATTTTAAAGGTTTCCTCGTAGAGATTTTTGCTTTGCCCTTTTTGACGATAAAAGCTTTGTTTCAGCCAGACCCATTAGGGTATCGTACTGAGTCTTCTTGACGCTAGCACCCCTTCAGACAGTTGAAAGCATTATAGACAAACAATCCGGTCTTAAAGGATGTTCTTAAATATGTCAAGGTCATCGTCCATAAGAAATAGGTGTTCTGATAGTACTTGGCAACACACTTCATTATAGCTATACTTTATTGTAAAGATTTGGAAAGCCTAAATTTCTTGAAATCCATCTTAAAAGCAGTATGCTTAATAGCTGTTTCTAACGAATATAGGTTACCTCTTGCGTTTAGAACTTGAATCCTAGAATAACAAATTTTATTTCTAACCGTAGAAACGTTGGTCGTTATAACACATTTTCGAACAATTATATATTTTTCCTGTAGTCAATGTAAATCGATATGACATATTAACCTTTCAATAACATTAAGAAGTTTGGACAAGTTTGGACAAAGATGCCAGTATTCGTTATCAATAGAAGTATGTTCCGGAGTTATGCAAATTTTCAACTTCAAATAAATGTCCTTAACGGATGAATTTATCTATGGGAGGTTATCCAACTCATCCAAATAATCAATATGTCTCCGTAAGACTGTCACTTCCAGCGAAGCAATCGGATAACGTCGGTGACTTACGTACGCAAAATGCCCTGTGATGGACAGCATGCCATTTTGAATGTAGCGACCACACAAAGAGGGCCACGAAACGATAAAATCCCCATACCCCCTTGAAGGCTCAACAAAATTGTCACAGTGATAATGTAAAGAACAGAAACTCTATGTTTGTTAACTTTTAGGTTACATGATACAGTTTCATTTCCCATTTGCGCTAATGTTAACGTTTTGATTTGTGGCTAATGACCTAAATCTCGTTAAGACTTTTCCTTACCATTTTCAAATAGATCAACACATGAGACATCCTTTATAACCAAATAAAGTTGACATGGTGCATGTCGGTTTCAAGCTACACACAATTTAACATGGGTATCGCCATTTTGACAGTTTTAGGCTTACGTATTCTAGCCAAACTTTGGTATTTTCAAAATTGGGTGAACATTAAAAAACACACACAAAACACTGTTATCAGGCATTGGTTGTACAGTAGACCTGCGTTAGTTTCAATCCAATATTCAAATAACCCAGATACCAAACTATCTCCTAGCTCTAGCATACCCGAAATCAATTTTACTTGGCTGAGAAAACACAAACTGGGTGTTGTGACCTATAGTCTCGATAAGTTATAATTGAAGCATTGGATGAATATTGATATGTAGGTCTACCGAAACTGAGTCTGTGTTCTTAGTGTAACACAACATGTGGTTCACCGGGCTAAATAACATATATAAACAAATATCTTTCTAGATGAGTAAAGCATTTGACTAATTAATAATTATTTATATTTTCTATTTTCGTCTGTAATAAAATATCTTGTTATGGACTCCCTGTCCTCGTTTATATTCAGAACGAAAATATGATGATTCACCGAATAAAAAGTGCAGACTGAAGACCAGTCTGATAACTTCGGCGATTTACGTGCAAGCCGACCGGTAGGGAGCGAAGACAGCCGAAGTTTGTTCCGACTGCCAGCGATGATGCAGTGTACGTTGTAAGATGATATTTATCGATTCAGCAGCATTAGGTTTTTATGTCACGTCTAAGCCCAATGTCAGCCGGTATGTTTTTAAGGCTTCTATCGCTTAAACATCTGAACGATTGTCTTATAACAGATTTTAAATGAAGGCATAAATTAATGTGAGCTGTATTTTAAAACCTGGCTATACTTTCAACCGATATCGCATCAGAAATAAAATCTATCTCTCTCGATATTTTCCAAGTGGTTTTATGAATAAGCCATAGAGATGGACTACTGTTAAGTGGCTTCCGTAGTTAATAACAGTTAAATGTGGAAGAGCGTGTTACCTTTTTAGAAAAAATGTAAAGATTAACGACATGTTTATGGATAATTTCGTTTTTTCAAATAATCAGCCTCAAATATCTAACAAATTAAATGAGAGGGTGGTATTTACAAACGCCAATGAAAACGTGATAAGAGTCTGAAGTGTAGGTTTGCTTTCAAGTGACACTAGCTGACAAATATTGGGGGGGATCGTTAAAATTGTTAGTCATTTTCATACAACCAAGTACAAAATAATAGCTTTCCCTAGATGCCAGTGTTGAATTTTTACCTGTAGGTAATTTTATAAGCAACAAAACTACAAAATTGTGCTGATACATCCCGGCTATAATTTTGTCCGTTATGAGCACACATCTTGGTTTCGTACGGGAAGCTGGCATTACCAATATTTTTTATTTCAATGTCTACCTTTATACTTCTCTGCTTAAAATACTATCATCCGGTTTAACGCCGCATGTGGAAGAGTTGCCAGGTACTCGCCGAAGTTCGGGGGTTTTCCTCTGGGCAATGAGGACAGGTTTCCTCACCCACTAAACCTGGCAACGCCGCCATATACATGAAATAATCTTGAGTAAGGCGTAAAAACATCAATCAATCAAACCTATTGTTTAAACACTGATTTACGTCCGACGCCCTGGAAGAGTCGTGTATATGGCAAGCACGACTGACTTGGTCTATCACACGTAAAAAAATGATAGCTTGTCATTCGACTGGCTTTAGATTTGTGACGTAATATCATCACAAGAATATCGATAATCTTTGGTTACAACCACTTAAATAACCAATACGTTTCAGCGAAGTTGTCATTGATAAGTAATTTATGGACGTTATTCGTTGGACACTGATGTATTAGACGTACGTTGCTTTGTGGTCAGCCATGTAGACGTGTGTTTTGTCTCGTCCTCCCAAATCAACCTGTTTTGTGTATTTTCCTGGCATCTGTTGTGATCTAAAAGCTAAGTTCTGTTGTATATCTTAATTTAGATACATCCGTTCTGAATTGTTGTATGAAATTAGATATTCTCTTGTTTATTTTTGTGTAAATATCGTTTTGTTGTTGGAAGTTGTTGTTGCAATTCCACTCTTACCTCCCCCCCCCCCAAAAAAAAAATAGTTTTTTCTCTTCTTTTTTGTTTTATGTTATGCTTTATTTTCTCTCATTGTAGTTACACATGTCTTGTAAATACTAAGGTTATAAACCAGCACGTTGTAAATGCACTGTGATACTCTCTGTCTTTCTCAGGGCCTCTTTCGTCTTCCCTTTCCTTGAGTAGCCCCTTGGAATCTATTTGTCTAACTGTCTTGTCATAACCCCCTGTCATTTGCGCTTAGTTTAAAAGTTAGGTATGGACGAAGAAGAAGAGGGCATGGAGTTTGTGGAGGTCCGCAATGGTAGAGGGAAACGTAGTGTAAGGGAAAGGGATCGGTCAGAGAGCACTGTTCGTGAGCCGGGTAAGAAAGCCAAGCAAGGCGGTAAGGATGACCACAGCTCCCTTGAAGTTATCATTTCCGCCGTAGGCGGAAAATCCATATCGTCCTTGGATTCGATTCAATTTGGAAATGAATTATATGCATATGTTGGAAATGTAAAAGTAATTACAAGATTTATGTCAAAAGATTTAAAGATTACATGTTATGAGCAGAGTCAAGTAAAAAAATTACTAAAGTTGAACATGATGATGGGTCGAGATGTAAAATGTAAAGTTCACACAAAAGCCTTTTCAAGGGGGGTAATTTACGGGGTGAGTAACGAAACATCTGAAAATGCTGTGTATTCAGCTTTAAAAAAACAGAATTGTGTAAAGGCAGAAAGATTAAGGAAAGGTAGGGATAAAACACAAACATCCTGTATGTTATTATTTTTTGACTCTGTGAAGCTTCCTGAGGAAGTTATTTTGGGGTTTCAAGGTTAAGCCTTACATCCCACCAGTAGTTCGATGTTATCGCTGCCAGCGACTCAATCACATAGCTGCTGAATGTAAGGGGTCATTGCGGTGTGTTAGATGTGGTGGGAGTCATGAATTTGAGAAATGTCCCAATAAGGAGACCCCTCATTGTACGCACTGCTCAGGCAGCCACAGCTCGGCATATGCCGGATGCCCTAAAATTAAAGAGGCAAACAAGGCTCAGTATATAAAAATAACAGAAAAATTTCTTTTGCTGAGGCCCTAAAATCTTTAAGGAATACTGAGTTGGACATTGAAAGACAACCACTCAATTGTTCACAAAATTCTGATTTCAATGAGGCTTTATTTTTGACCCCCGCCCCTCCACCCATAAGACCCCAGGTGGCAACAAAATCTTCAAATTTGTACAAACCCTCTGTAGTATCTACATCTTCTCAAACTGATGTTGAGGTGGCTGTTCAGACTGATAGTTGTTCAGAGATGACGTTATGTAACGTAGTTAACTTTGTAACTGAAGTCTTGTTTCACTGTGTAAAAATATCCAAACGCACTGAAGTTATTGAGTACATTGCCAACTGTGCCCATCGTAATCTTGGTGATGGAATCATTGATTCTGCTGATTTAGCTAGTATGTTAGCACGAAGTCAAACTACCCGTAAATAATGTTGTCAATCAATATTTTTCATATTTTCAGTTTTTTCATCATACCAACCATGGCTCTTAATATTATACAACAAAATATACAGTCTCTTTACGCTCATGGACAAGAATTAAAGTTTTTGCTTTCAAATAATGATTTTTTACCAGATATAATCTGCTTACAAGAGACGTTTTTGAAACCGAAATACGACTTTACATTCCCGGGTTACAATATTAAACGATCAGATAGGTTATCTGGAGAAAGGGGAGGCCTAGCAATGTTCTTTAGAGAAGGCATTTCTTTTTCCGAGTTAGAGTTACCCGCCCTTTCTTGTATTGAATGTCAAGCATTTCGCGTGGCTAGGAAAAATGGTCAACTACTGAATGTTATACACATTTATAATCCCTGTAACAGACTTGACTTTAAAGATTTTAAGTTACTTTTAGACTCCATTACAGGTTCTTCTATTATACTTGGTGATTTTAACTCTCACAATCCTTTATGGGGCAGTCTGACAACTGATTATAATGGAAAAGTTATCCAGGATGTCTTATCTGAGTATAATCTAGTTGTGCTTAATGACAAATCTGGCACTCGCTTAGACATACGTTCTGGTAAACTCTCTTCTCTTGACCTTACTATATGTACAAATGATATTAGCTCGGCTACAAATTGGGCTGTAGATTATAATTCTCCTTGTAGTAGTGACCATTATCCAATTTACACATCTTTTGGCTTCTCGTTGCATTATAATCAGACAAAGTCCCCCCCACGATGGAAATTAAAGGGAGCAGATTGGGTTAAATATCAACAAGAATGTGAAGTTCATTTTTCTGCTAATGTTTCCAGTGATGATGTAAATCTTTTTGCCGAAAATATTGTAACAGCCATTAATAAAGCTGCTGTTAAATCCATTCCTAAAACCTCTGAAAAGGTAACAAATAAAGCGCCTGTGCCTTGGTGGACAAATGATTGCACAATTGCAATTAGAAAACGAAAACGTGCAAAAAACAGAGCTCAACACACTCGCCTTTACCCTGATATATTAGCATATAAGAAGTGTAAAGCTACTGCTCAAAGAATTATTAAGTCATCTCAAAAAACTTATTGGCGGTCATATTGTTCACGAATGAATAGTAATACCTCAGTGAAGAGTGTATGGGCTCAGGTGAAGGCAATCAGTGGAAAACGAAAATCCAATTGTATTCCAAGTATTGTGTCTGATGATGTAAGCTATGTTACAAACAATGAAAAATGTGAAATTTTAGCTAAACATTTTCAATTTGTATCTAGCTCAGATAATTATAGCCCAGATTTTATTGCTCGAAAGGAACAGCTGGAAACAGCTGAGCCCTTTACTAACATCCATTTTGATGACATGCCAATAAATGATGACTTCTCTATAATAGAACTTAAGCAGGCTATTAGTGCTGGTAAAGATACATCCCCCGGGGATGATGGTATTTCTTACTCTATGTTAAAAAATTTACCTGAAAAGTGTCTTGACACGATACTTATGTTATATAATATTATTTGGTTCAAAATGACACTCCCTACGTCATGGAAAATAGGTATCGCTGTACCCGTTCTTAAGCCCGGTAAGGATCCATCCAATCCGTCATCTTATCGACCTATCTCTTTAACTTCATGTATTTGTAAGGTTATGGAGCGGATGGTGAATTCACGGCTCATATGGTATTTATCTAAAAATAACATCTACTCCCCAGTTCAGAGTGGCTTCAGGATTAATAGAAGCACTACTTCACTACAAATTGTAAAATGGAGCAACCTCTGGGGATTCCGATTTTCGACGGTAAAAACCGAAGCTGTACTTTTTACACGAAAGAGGCTGCATGTATCCCAGTTGTTATTATCTCTGTATCTGATGAACTTTCCTATTAAGATATCACCGTCTTTTAAGTATTTAGGAATTGTGTTTGATAAACGCCTTACCTGGTCGGAACATATAAATAAGGTACATAACAGATGCCAGAAAGTTTTAAATTTAATGAGATCTATATCTGGCAAATCTTGGGGTGCTAATAAAACATGTATGCTTCTTATCTATAGAGCTTTGATACGATCTCGGCTTGACTTTTGCAGTGAAGCTATCGATTCGGGAAGTGTATCTATTAAGGCTAAGTTCGATTCTATTCAGTGTGCAGCACTTAGAATTAGTACAGGTACCTTACGTACGACACCACTTAATACCTTACAAATTGTATGTAACGAATGGCCTCTATATTTAAGGCGATTATACAGGACTTTAAAATATTTCATTAAATTAAAGTCGTCTGTAAATAATTCAACATACGAAATTATATCCTCCGAAGCTATATGTCGCCCGTCAATTAAAGGCGCCTTGTCTTTCGACATTCGTGCTGAAGAAATCTGGATGAAATCGAGCTGTGATCGCTATGTTACACAGAAAATCCATGTCCCTCCTATTCCTCCTTGGTATTTACACTTTCCAAATATATCTTTTGATTTACACCATGAATTTCATAAAACGGACCCCCCTCACTTTATTAAGTCGGTAACTCTTGAATATCTAAGTTCAAAGTGGCCACAGTTCCTACAGATTTTTTCTGATGCGTCGAAATGTCCTGAGACAGGTAAGGTTGGAGTTGGATTTTGTTCCCCTGAACTGAATTATACAAAATGTAGTAGGCTGTCTAACAATTTGTCTGTGTGTACAGCGGAACTTGTAGCTATATTGATGTCCCTTTATTTTTTATTAGATATTAGACCTACCAGGGCTGTAATATTTACAGATTCATTAAGCTCTCTCCAGGCTCTAGCGAACTACACCTGGACAAAATCTGTGTCTATTGTATATGAAGTTCTTCATTTATGTACGATTTTACATTTTCAAGGAATTGATGTTAATTTAACCTGGGTTCCAGGACATGTTGGTATTTCGGGTAACGAAAAGGCTGATTTATTGGCCAAACAAGCTACTACATTTGAAAATGTTTTACACACTGTTAATTTGACAGCTAATGAAATTTTAAGCTCTGTAAAACCGTATTTTTTTCAATTGTGGCAAAACGATTGGAGCAATTCCCAGAAAGGTAGATTTTGTTATTCAGTCAATCCAAGTATCAATTTTCAAAATGTAACGTTTAACTCACGAAAGGCAGAAGTGTTATTTTACCAGCTGTTATCTGGTCATTTACCCTTAAATTCTTATTTGCACCGTTTTAAGCTACACGCTACGGGTCTTTGTGATACATGTCATGTAAAAGACGATATCCCCCATTTTTTGTATTCATGTATTAATTATAATATTGAAAGAAAACTTTTTTACTCTGATGTAAGCTGCTAAGCTTTAGGACTGCGAGATTGTAGAAAGTCGGTAGAAGTATTATTAAATCCCAAACAAAATAGAAATAAGATATTTCAAGCTGTTGCCAGTTTTTTGGTAAGGTCTGGGAGGTTTCATTAATATTTACAGATATGTATATTTTTTAGAAAGAAAACTGTATATTTGAATATAGTAATTTTTATGTTACATGTATCTCTATAGAAAACAAATAGAATTTTGTAAATGTGACGTTTTATTGCATGGATATAATTTTATAAGTATATACACACATACCTACTCATGGATATTTTAATATGTATATATATCCAAATTATTTATAACCCTATTGTCTGGCGCACATCATTCTGATGAATGGAGCCGCCACATTTTTAAAAATCAATCAATCATTAGACGTACGTTTTATGACGCCATTCATCCGGCTGCGAAACAAAAAATATGAGCCTGATCCCTTTGAGATTTGTTGCTGTATGCTGCCCACAAATAATTTATTTTAAAAAATCATGACTCAGGTAAGATTCAAAATAGTCGGTATTTACGACTTTTAAACTAAAACAGAAGGTCCCTGGGCTCATATGGTACATCGATATAGAGGGTTGAACGACACGTCCCATCTTTGTGTTTACAAAGATATAGACAGTTGAAAATGAAAATGGATGAAAAGGACACAAAATCATTTGTATGATCAGTTTGATTGTTTTTTTTTTACATCTCATGACGCCACGCTTAAGAGTATATATGCTGGCCGTTTATAGAAATACGATGGAAATGCTTAGGTTTCTTGACTTGCGTTTTTTTCCAAATTACTCGGAAAAATGTGTGTTTTTGTAATAATACATTTAATTGTCATTTATTGATATTTGGAACAGACTTGTATTTTAGTGTGGCAATCTAGAATGTCAGGATGAAAAAAGTACCACGCATTACAACTTTGAATACACGAGCTATGTTAAAAAGACATGACATTTCAAGCCAATTTATTCGCTTGTTGAAGCTGACAAAGCCCAGTGCGTTCAAAACTTCTGATGTCGTGGTGCCTTAAATTTCTAATTGAATCGTCTCTAGACAGTTTCCGCATTTTTTTAGAATATTTAGGTAATTTAAATTGGACATGTCGTTCTCAATACCATGTGTATTTCGTTTTGGAATTTTCTCAAATTTCTCAACTGAATACGTTGTCTTCATTTGGGCCATTATTCTGTAAGCCTCTTGCCGATAAAATTCCATAAATGCGTTGCCCATGTTATTGTAGAGCGATTTTCATCCTTTAAAATGGCTTGATAGGAAATTGAAGCATTGGTTCATTTATATGAGTACTAATTTTTGGATTTCTTTTATTGAATTACTCTCTTGCGTCAATTGACTCCATGGAACCGCCAAGATTTTTCTACTGTTTTCTGCTGTAAATCAATACCTGAAAATCATGTCCTGGCATTTGACCTCATTTAATAGCTAATTTGGTCAATCGTGATAGATGTGAATAAAACGTTTATTTGCTGGCCAGTTCGCGAGCCATATAATGGTTATCATAAGCCACACTTGCTGTATCTCGTAAACTTTTATTGATTTTTGTAACAGATTGTTGTAATTTCAGCGTGTCAATTATGGTTTATTGGATTGCATGGCGCTGTATAGCTTGCGAGTTACTTCCCAACGCCGAGGACGAGTTCATCCATACAATATATTATAGCACTGGAAATCTAAAGCCTAGCGCACACGAGAGGCGCCAGCTGAGCTGCCGGCCACGTGTAGCTGGCAGCTCAGCCGGCGCCTCTCGTGTGCGCTAGGCTTTAGCAGTGCAGATAATCTTCGAAAACAGGACTGAGTTCTGAAGCAAAGCGAGGTTCACATATATCCCCGTTGTCACTCTCATACGTTTTAAAGGGACATGCTCGGAACCAATACCGTTAAAATATGTGTTATTCGGCTGTTGTTTATATAAAGATGAGGTTTCCATGTAGCCATAGGAAACTTTCCTAGCCCCCACCGAGCTGGACAGCGAGTTTTGATTGGGGAATCATTTGTCTGTCTTGTTCACTGGCTGAGAATCTTAGTTAGGTGCGCGATACACGTTCGTTGTGGGTGCGCGTGTGATGCATTCTCGGCTGTTTGTTTACTGACTGACAGACAGAATACAAAGCAAGAGAAAAGTAAATACCTCTTTAAATCTACATTTTTGGCAGAAAGTCAACTTACAGCCAATCTTCCGAAATTGATCACTAGTTTTTTTTCTACTAATCAGGGACCTGTTTCACAAAGCGGCGCAGCGAAAGTTTTTACTTAACTGCCATAGTAACCCATACTTTCATAGAGATACGTTGCTATGAAAGTTACGCAAAAAATACATCTACGCCGTTTTGTGAAACAGGCTCCTGAAGGTCAACGGCGAGTCACAACAAACTTAGGCGGTGTTTCTTTGTAAAATATCATCTTACGACATACAAAGGAATTTGTGGAACGAGAGTCTTACGACATACAAAGGAATTTGTGAAATGAGCGTCTTACGACATACAAAGGAATTTGTGGAACGAGAGTCTTACGACATACAAAGGAATTTGTGAAACGAGCGTCTTACGACATACAAGGGGATTTGTGAAACAAGAGTCTTACGACATACGAAAGATTTTTTATCTGTGATGTTTTTGCGTTAATAATAATCCTTGCTATATAAGAATCAACGTCAATGAATAGCCGCAATAATAATTTTCAATGATCGCCGCCTACTTGTAAATAACTTAAGATCAACCACAATGTTATTTCACGATTTCCTGGGTCGTGTTAGACTAGCGACCATCTGTGTGCATGTTTGCTTAAAATAAGCTAATTATCGGCTTTAAGGTCAATCAGCTGTTTAAATCGAACACTTTTACCAAGATAATCTATTTCTTGTCCGTCCGACTGTCAAAAACAAATTCACTACATCTGTCAGATCTCGTATTGATCCAATCGAACGGCAAGGTTATCACGGGATCTCTTCATTCTTAATGACAAATCTAAGCCAAAGTCTTGCTTATTATAAAGCACACGGAAAAATCTGAATATATTTGTTAGGAAGTTATGCCGAAAGCGTTGCTACTTATACTCAAGGCGTGTGTTGGATCGATTACCCAGACCTGTAAACAAGCCGAGGGTGAATCCCCGAAAATTTCAGAAGGGTCTGTATTGTTTTGATTGATTGATTTATTGATGTTTTACGCCGCACTCAAGATTATTTCACTTATATGGCGGCGTTGTCTGATTTAGTGGAAGAGGAAACCGGGCTCATTTCCCCGAGGAAATCCCCCGACCTTCGGCGAGTACCTGGCAACTCTTCCACATACAGCGATCGAGTGAAAATCCAAGGGGATCCAATCTTTATAATTTTTGTTTGGTCGTAGAGAGATTTTGGAAATTCCTATTACTGATCTTTTAATGTAAATAAGAGCTTTCCACCGATACCAATATTGGGGATGTACGTCATTGGAAATTTCATAATTAAGAAACCCTAAAATTGACATTTTACTGTTGGAAATATATGTCCGTTACTTCATGTTGTTAATCTTTCTTTGATAAATGGATTATCAATATACCAACTTGTGTATACCCAATTATATACACAAAGAAAACAGTTAAACACCCCCCCCCCCCCCCCCCCCCGGGAAGGTCTGCGCCGAGCCGATAAAATCATTGATGTCGGGAGATTGTTGGCAAACGGATATTGCAGAAACGATTGTGATCATAAAGGGCAACATTCTGGCGATAAAAAATCACCATTAATGGCAAAAAGCTATACAATTTATTCAGGATATCGTTAGCCAAATCAAAAGTGTATTTTAATAAAATAAAAAGATGCTTGTAAGTATGAAACTTCAGAATCTATCTGGCTTCACGGGGCGAACATATTGAAATAAAAATGTCACTTTGAGTGTGTAGAACACATCCCTAGAGCAGAAGGTCAATAGTGCGTATAGCCTCTATCAGCTTCCAACCTGGGTCTCAACCCTCCAGTGAGACGTCGGATCTGTTGAAGAGGTATAACTGTCGCCAA
Organism: Lepidochitona cinerea; assembly: GCA_963971465.1. Lineage (NCBI taxonomy): Eukaryota > Metazoa > Mollusca > Polyplacophora > Chitonida > Tonicellidae > Lepidochitona > Lepidochitona cinerea. Next base: position 32,580,301 of record OZ020554.1, on the reverse strand, counting down.
TACCGATGTAATGCGGCTTCAAATTCCTGCAGATTGTGTACAGGAGGCTCTAGGGCTTGAATGTTTCTGCCCATCATATCCCAAATGTGCTCTAAAAGATTCAAATCCGCTCGGTTACCTTCAACAGATCCGACGTTGAAGATCACGATCGTTTCTGCAACATGAGTTTGCCAACAATCTCCCTACACCAATGATTTTATCGGTCAGTGCAGACTTTCCGGGGCGGGGGGGGGGGGGGTACTTAATTTTTTTTTCTTTGTGTATAGATATAAATTATGAACCTTCTCGGGACTGTTTCTCGACATATTTACGATCGCCATAAGTCCAATCAAGTCCTAACTGTCATCGCCACATTGTGCATGTCCGTACCTTAAACCTATTCCTGCGTCTGCATTTTTCGGAAAGTAAGCTAGTCAAAAAAAAATCGTAAATATTCATGGTGTAATCACAATATTTCGACTTAAATTAAGTCCCCATTTCTTCAGCAGTCCTGATTATTACTTAATAAAAGGAGAAAAATAAGATAGGTAATGTACGTTTAAGGAGTTTCGTTACTCTTTTACTATGTGAAGTTGTTCACTGGGTAAATGTATTTTTCGGATTACGTCCCTAAAAGTCTACCATTAACTTGTTTAGATCTCACATCCACGCATGATTCTATTCGTTAATGAGCCTGTGTGAGACTCTTGACATTGCAGCTACCCAACAAATCAACCTTTCTATTTCAAAATACATATACAAAATGATACCAACACTTTTTAATTAAGGCAAAAATGGAGAAAGTTCCTAACTTTGTCTGTTTCCGAATCTTTAGATATGTTGTGAAGGAGGTAAATCTGAATCCAATGTTGCCATTTTACATAAAACATATTTTGTGGACGGGTGATGAATACGCCTTTTATTATAACTTGTATTACTACTAATGAGACATGAAATGTGCACATTGTTCTGCATTAATGTAGTTATTGGTTTTACAAACGAGATTTCCCCAACTTGGAGATCTGGATTTACCGAAGGCACGTGTAGAATGCGGCGCCATGTTAATCCCCAGGATTATGGGGTACGAGATTATCTAACTTCCACATTTGCATTATGAGCTGTGTTTTAAAATAATATGTAAGGATATATACATATATATATATATATATATATATGAAGGAGGATCGAATGTTACATCTTTTATATTGAAGTGCAATTGGGATTTTTTTGTTTTAAATAGATTTTTTTTAAATGGCGGAATTCATCAGTCTTTTACAGTCAAAATCTCGTATGTTGTTTTGTACTCTAACAATGATGGGCTTTAGTGATGAGATTTTATGTAAAGCTTTCTGTGTTCACTTAAGCGATTTTTCCAAAGAGATTTTGCGTGGGAGGCAATTTTCTACTTTTGCGCCTGATGTCCTCATGAAGCCTGTAAGATGAGTGGATCTTTAGCTGTATATCCCCCAGGCTTGTCATTTTGATTTTAAATAGGATTTTTTTTAATCTTAAAAAAAAATGTCGAAACTTCCAACGGTTTCCGTTGGATGTTGCTGCATATTACCCAGGGTAAATATTAAAAGCATGCCATTTTTTGCATGTGGTATTGTCTGGGCAATCAGATTTGATTCAGTTGGTTCAGGATGGAGAACGTGTTTAAGGCTTCGTCTTAATAATAATAATAATTTTATTTCGGACATAATTTGGTCCATAGAATGGTAGAAATACAGAGAATCAGACAGGATGTCTGGATTAATTATGTTAGTTAACACTCTACAGCATTGGTCGCCAGTTGGCGAAGAGTTTAGATGTTGCAGGAACATCAGGTTTACATAAACTACATAACAATGCATTCACAGAGAGTTCTAGTCTCCTTTTAAAGGAGAACACAAGTTTGTGGAGCAGCTCTCCAAATGATAAAACACCATTAATAACAAACATCCTGCTAGCACTACAGCCATATTGGTAATTCAATAACCACCTAAAGCTGTTATTGTACATGTATAACTGTTGTATTGTACATGTTGGTGTACGCACACCATAGCTGAAAACCAATTCTATGAGCACGTGAAACGAGGTCAATTTTGAACAGCTGGGCATTCGCTTCCATTGGTCGAAATGAAAATCCCATTACCAGGTTTGATGTCAATGCTATTACTTTGAATTTCGAAAAGCTTAATTATACATTAAATCCCATTGAAACGATTCTTTGTAGTTTGCAATATCTTGTAAAATGCTTTTTATATATCACATACCTTCATACGACAAAACCCATAAATGATGCCAAACAATGAGCCCACAAACGATGATCAGACGCCCCCCCCCCCCCCACCCTACTTCCACCAGACGTCTGTTGATCAGTAAACTCGGTCGCCGTATATGGAAGAGCCCACAAACGATGATCAGACCCCCCCCCCCCCTCCTCCCACCAGACGTCTGTTGATTAGTAAACTCGGTCGCCGTATGTGGAAGAGCCCACAAACGATGATCAGACCCCCCCCCCCCTCCCTCTGTTGATCAGAACACTGGGTCTCCATATATGGAAGAGTTACCAGGTACTCGCCGAAGGTCGGGGCTTTCCTTTAGACAACGAGCCCGGTTTCCTCCCCCCCACTTAACCTCAATGAAGACCTTCCACATCCTTTCTGGACCCAAACAAAAGTGTCACCAAGATAATGCGAGGAACCCAAATACTCTATTTGTTACTTTTCAACCTTAATCAGTTTATCATGGATGTACCATAGTTTTATCTCACGTTACCATGATTGTACCATAGTTGATCTCACTTTACCAAGGTTTTACTATAGTCTATGTTAATTTACCAAGGTTGCACCATAGTTTACCTCACTTAACCATGGTTGTGCCATAGTTTATCTTACTTTACCATAGTTTTAGCATAGTTTACCTCACTTTACCATAGTTTTAGCATAGTTTACCTCACTTAACCATGGTTGTACCATAGTTTACTTTACTTTACCATGGTTGTACCATAGTTTACTTTACTTTACCATGGTTGTACCATAGTTTATCTTACTTTACCATAGTTTTAGCATAGTTTACCTCACTTAACCATGGTTGTACCATAGTTTACCTCACTTAACCATGGTTGTACCATAGTTTACTTTACTTTACCATGGTTGTACCATAGTTTATCTTACTTTACCATAGTTTTAGCATAGTTTACCTTACTTTACCATGATTGTACCATAGTTTACCTCACTTAACCATGGTTGTGCCATAGTTTACCTTACTTTACCATGGTTGTACCATAGTTTACCTTACTTTACCATGATTGCACCATAGTTGATCTCACTTTACCAAGGTTTTACTATAGTCTATGTTAATTTACCATGACTGTACCATAGTTTACTTTACTTTACCATGGTTGTACCATAGTTTATCTTACTTTACCATAGTTTTAGCATAGTTGACCTCACTTAACCATGGTTGTACCATAGTTTACCTTACTTTACCATGATTGTACCATAGTTGATCTCACTTTACCAAGGTTTTACTATAGTCTATGTTACTTTACAATGACTGTACCATAGTTTACTTTACTTTACCATGGTTGTACCATAGTTTATCTTACTTTACCATAGTTTTAGCATAGTTTACCTCACTTAACCATGACTGTACCATAGTTTACTTTACTTTACCATGGTTGTACCTTAGTTTATCTTACTTTACCATAGTTTTAGCATAGTTTACCTCACTTAACCATGGTTGTACCATAGTTTACCTTACTTAACCATGGTTGTACCATAGTTTATCTCACTTCACTTTGCTTGTACTTTACCAAAGTAACATGCTTTCAATTCAAAGTTTACCCTACAAAAAACAACATATCTTAAAAACGTCAACCCCCCATAGACAGATTGGCGCCCATAGATGAGCCATTAACTAACAAAAAAAGCCGTTTCGTCTGTACAGTGCTAGACGTTATACTCGTTTCAAAAAAGGATCCCATAATAATGATGAGCGATGTAGCTGTTAGACTGGGAAGAAGTTTTTTGTATCAAAGACAACAAAAGTAAGTTTAAAAATCCATTACCATGCGATATCGTCGTTATACGAGCACGCAATTTTGTGCTAAAATCACAAATCCGTCAATATTAACAACAGATGGAAGAAAAGAAATGTACAATCCCGAAAAAGAAGCCTTGGAGATAAAAGCACATCTTTCCAAAGTGTTTTTGATTGATTAATTGATGTTTTACGCCGCACTCAAGATTATTTCACCTATATTGTATATTGCAGCGTTGCCATGTTTAATGTTTAACGGGGAAGAAAACCCCGAAAGTTAAATGTCAGTTGTATCTCTTATTAACTCTATATGTAAATTATATTTTTGGTCGCTTCATTGTCTTTGCAAGCAATCATTCGAACCGAGAGTTGTACACAGCAGATATTTAAGTGGCATAAGCTGCCAAATATAAGGAAAAATTAATAAAACAGAATTTTATCAAGAAGTACAAAACAAGAGTTTTCCCCGGATACCAATCTTGCGGATGTATGTTAAGGTAGTTTAATTTATAAGCAACAAAAAACTTAAAATGCACTTTTACATCTTGGCTTTTTTAATTGTGTCCGTTGTTATTAGCGCCCATCTTAGGTTCGTGCCGGCCACTTCTTGCCTTAGCAATATTTTTTATTTCAACCTCAATCCTTTAATTTCTCAAGGTACTTAAAACTCTCAACCTCTCTTGACAATCCTGATTTAGGAAAAAAGTTTGAATTTCGACAGCTCTTGTCTCTTTAAGTTTTACTTAATGGCACTGAGGGGATTCCCCGAGATGCACTTTTACGCATAGCATTTCGTGTTTCTTTAGGCCTTGTAGGTACAGCGCCTAGTTTAAAAACAAAGTAATTACAGAATAGGAGATATAGTACTACACTACTCTAAACACGCTTTACTACATGTATTAATATTTCTTGTTTCTTTGGGTCTTAAGTACAGCCCCTATTTTAATACAAATTGAATTAACCAAATAGGAGATATAGTACTACACTACTCTAAAAACGCTTTACTGTGAAACCGGTAAAGTATTCTGGAAACATGTCAAATATGCAAAAGGTTAGCTGATCGAAAATGATTGATTGATTGATTGATTGTTTGGTGTTTTACGCCGCGCTCAAGATTATTTGACTTATATGGCGGCGTTGTCAGTTTTATTGTGAGAGGAAACCGGGCTCTGTGCCCGGAGGAAACCGTCGACCTTCCGCTGGTAACTGGCAACCATCCCACATAGGTCGTTCGAGTGAAAACCCAGTCAGAAAATTTCCAATTTTTGGACTGAGTGGGATTCGAACCCGCGACCCATTGGTGGAAGGCTATTTGGATTGAGCGGTCGAAAAGGAAGCAAGGAAATAAGACCGGAGAACTGCCAATAATCGATAAGAAGATCTTTGATTCCCAACTTGTTTTGAACTAAATTTGACCTAGAATCGTCCGGGTTATGTAAACTTTGGGTGGATCGTCCTCACTCCACCCTCAAACATTTAGTTTTTCGATGAACTTTTATTGCCGTGACAAAAGAGAATTTATGAAAAGTTCTTGCAGTTCTTGCTACTTTAAAGGCAATTCATTATATCAAACAACACGGCGCTACGTAAGCAAACAACGTTACATTATAGACACCGATCCTTCACGTCTAGTCTCCTGAGACAACTCTAGTACGTTAAACATTATCTAATTGCCAGTGTTTTTCTGTCTATGATCACAAACCGAATCTGGTTTATCACGTAAGAAAACCTTAAAGAAAATACATTGCGTGGATTATCGACAAACCGTTGATTATCCACAAGCTTTTATTGTACGTGGACTATCTACTCAGGTCTGTCGTTTTTTATTTGAATATCTACGTACTCTAACAAACAATCGTCGCAGCATCTTATACGTTTCAAACATGACCCGAATATCTCTCACCTATGATAACATCTGGTCAATTTCCGTCTTGGGATCGGTGCCTCTCATAGGCCAGTCTCAATAACACGTCCTCATCGGGGTAATACTGCTTTGAAACTTCCCAATGACCGTCAATGCCAGCCTCCTGATTCTATTCAAATAGACCTGACTCGCAACCCGGAAATCATATGGTGTTAGACACTTTACTCTCCTCATCTTTGAATCAAATGGTATGGTACCGTGGTTTACTAAAGACTGATTCAGGTCATGTGATGAACCAATATGAAATGCTTCTACATTGGCAGAGTAAAACTTTAATCAATCAGTCAAAAGAGTAGACTAAAAACAACACCCTTCGAGATCTTACACGAATACCACTTATCGTCCTTGATTGAAAGTGGGCAGGGTAAAGTATCAATCAACCAGTCTTATAAGGTATAAAATGATTAACTTTGGTATAAAGTGGATATTTTGCACAACTTCTGTACAAAATGTCGAGCTTGCTTAATCAGTTTAACGTACATTGCCCCCCCCCCCCCCCCCCCCCCAAAAAAAAAAAAATTTGGCGAGTACCTATCACCTTTTCCGCATACGACGATCGAGGGAAAAATCCACTCAGAAATGGTTTAATTTTTATTTGGTCTGAGCGAGTCTTATACTATAGCGTGCATACCAAAAAACTTCGGAAACTTATATATAGTCTCCCGAACTCTAACTGTGTCGTTCTTATAGCATAAAGGGACACGAGATGCTAATGTAACAATGTTTTCCGTAAAACAAAAATCTTAAATTTTTACCAAAAAATCTAAAGCCTTGCACTAATACAAGACTCGTGCATAAATGTTAATGTATTGTTTTGAACGACAAAAGCCTCAAATCTTTAAACGTGATAAATTTTGATTTTTTTGTTATAAAAATGTTTAGTTCTTTTTGGAAACGCCTTTTTCAGATCACCGGCGTTGGTCCATTTGTTATATATCTTATTTTGTCATTTCAAAATTAGTGCTCTGGCTTTTCGGTGAACTTTAAGCGCTTTTATCAGATTTCCTTTGAAAGATTTTGAAAAAAGAGCCAGCCATTTTAAGTGAAAGATTACTCGCTACCAGGGCTGTTTCCTGCTTTCTCTATATTTATTATCGGAACGATTGGTTCAGTTCAGCTGATCACGTGACGCCATGTGAAGTTTGATTAAGTTTAAACAAAAAAAACAACCTTCGCGTTAGTTCCCTGGTAGTTAAAAAAAGAACGGGGAGGAAATATGCATATTTTCCGTATTTTTCGTAACTACTCGGAAAAATGACGTCATACACGACCTTCGATGTGTACAAACTGCCACGAAGACATACTGGGGCAGCAGAAATCGTTTATTACGTCATTGCTGTGATGGTACGTACACAGCGGAGGTCGTGTTTGACGTCATACATGTAAGTCTCTGAGATAATTAACTTTCGTAGCATTGTAGATCGGCAAACGTAGCTTAAATTTTGTATGTGCTGCGACCGAAATTTAATTTTCTTTTTTGTCAGACTTTTAAAATACATGTTCTACAACACACTTAACGCAAATTAGAAAATATTTCCAAAAGTTGTTCATAAATCCTTTAAGTCTCATTAAAATTGAATAAAAAATATTAGATTTCGAATATAATCAACTTGGGTTTTTTATGAATACAATATAATGATGGCATAGTTTTACAGTTGATTGGCAAGGGTAAAGCATCAACAAAAATAAAATGCCAATCGCCTCTGACAACCTCAATGAAATCGGATTTCGCCAACAACCCAACTGCCATACATTAAACTAACATATGCCTACAACTTTTTTTTTTTAAATTACGATTGTCAAGTGAAGTTGTGCGTTAAATTACGTTAAAAACTAAAGGATTTGCGTTGAGGTGAAACATATTGGTAAAGTAAGTAACCCGTAGGAACTGAATATTTGTGCTAATAACGAGCACAATTTAAATGCCCGGGATGTATGAGTACATTTTAGGTTTTGTGTTGCCTAAAAAAAACTCCCTCAATACCCTCTCTAAGTTTAGTATCAGTGCAAAAGCTCTTACTTTGTACTTCTTTATAAAACGTGGAACAATTAGGTAATTCTGTTTCAAAGAAATGTTTCGCAGCTCTTGTCCCTTATGAAATCAAAAACAGCTCTACATGATCGAAGTATAAACTTATTTACTTTGAAGTTTAAAATAAGTTAATGCTAAAAAATGGGCGTTCCTGGTATAACGAGGTTGTTTTGTTTTTTTGTTTTTTATTCACTTTGCCCAGTTGTAAATGTAAGCTGGTTGGGGTCTGAGGATGATTCCCACTGAGGATAACAGTACCCTGTGTCGCGTATTTCGATTCAATCCGAGCCGTACCAATATTGCTGATACATGGACTGCGCATGCCCATTTGTAAGATAGCAACAAAAAACCCCGCATGCGCTGTTCACGTATCCTCGATATCGGTAAAGCTTACAGTGATTTGAAACATTCGTATGGGAAAAGTTCGATTTTTTATTTGAGTGATTCGGTCTGACCAGATTAAATCTGAATTACAGAGAAAAGCGTAGCCTTCAATACCCGTTTCCAGGAATCTTTCATTTTTAGATAAACGGGTATTGGATCCTGTCTGAAGACTCGGAAACCGTACAATATCATATTAGATCTTAACAGACAGGCTTAGTTCCTTTTTTTCAATTGTATTAGACGGACATGCCCGAGTGACCAAAATGAAGATCTTTAAAATGTGAGTTATTCAACTGTTGTGTGTCTAAATATGCCACCAGGGAGTCCCACCCTAACCCCCAGGGAGTCCTATTATCTCGGATTTCGGCAGTGAACGTTTAAGACAATAGGAAACTTGTCTCCGTGGTTATTTTAGACAAGAAGATTTTCCCTGTGCCCGTGTGTTATAGTGTTAAAAAATAAATATGAGGCTTTCAAATGAGGTTTTCCTAGTTCCCATGAACCGCTGAATTTTTTTTTTCGTTATAGGCCCGTTCACACTGTGCGATTTGCCGTACCGACTTGTAGGATGACTTTAAAATGCAGGTTTTTAATTGGTCGATACCATTTGTCAACCAATCAAATGCTTCCATTTGAATCGCATGCTACAAGTCCGTGCGACAAATCGCACTGTGAGAACGGGCCTTATGAGAATAACCCGCTTTAGCTGCACACGCTACATACTCGTTTTTATGTTTGTCATACAACAATAACAGGAGCAATTTTCCTGAACAACGCATTAAATGTACTTTTTGGCGGATAATTTACTTGCCGTCCTACATCTGAGATTGGTTACTTCCTATTTTTCTCTTAAATCTTAAAGTGGCATGAGCTGCCAGAATTCACACTTTTTTCATAATTTCTGATCGTCACGACAGTAAGAGGCTTTGAAGGCCAACGAAAAACTAAATGAATCGCGTTGGAATGAGGAAAATCCATACAGCATGTGGCCTGTACGAACCGAAAACGTGTTCGAAAAGTAAACAAGATTTAAATAACCGGGACGACCATTCATTCATTCTAAACCAAAGTTAGTTCAAAACAATACTTTATCGAACATTTTCGAGACTAGAAACACTTGAAAGCTTCTGAATTACACGTCTTGAGAAAAATAGCCACTAATTTCAACATTATGTTGTGACGTCAAAATATCAACATTTTGGCAGCTAATGTCCCTTTAAGATCAACGAAAACCCACAATAGGCCTGGACGGTAAGTCCTTTTAAAGGTTTTATGAACAGCCTTTGGAAATATTTTCCAATTTGCGTGAAGTGTGTTGTAGAACATGTACTTTAAGAGTGTGACCAAAAAGAAAATTAAATTTCCGTCGCAGCACATACAAAATTCAAGCTATATTTGCAGATCTACAATGAAAGTTAATTATCTCAGGGACTTAAAACATCAAACACGACCTCCGTTGTGTACGTACCCTCATGGGGTAATAAACGATTTCTGCTGTCTCGGTACATCTTCGTGGTAGTTTATACACATCAAAGGTCGTGCATGACGTAATTTTTCCGAGTAGTTACGGAAAATATACATATTTACTCCCCGTTCTTTTTTTTTTTGACTACCAGGGAACTAACGCGAAGGTTGTTTCGTTTCAACTTATGTTTTTCAAATAAACATTTAGTCCATCAACAAACACAAACCAGCTTTAGATACTGTTCATAAATCCTTTAAGCTAAAGATGTGACTCATCTCGTTAACCGTTGTATGAAAAACGCTCGATTTTTTGTCTGAACCGTTAATTTATCTGTCGTTTGTCTGCATACACTTTAGTGTACTTTAATGATCACTCTGGAGCATAGCTCTAAAATTAAATCAATACGATGTTTTATAAACGGAGTATTTTTCCGAAATTTTAGAGGGAAAAGCCTTATTTGGAAAAAGAAGACTGGTCCCAAGCGTAGGACTCAATATCCGTTTCCTGGTATCCACCATTTCTGGATAAACGAAGATAAGATCCCGTCGTGTTAACTGAAATGTGTAGGGGGTTCAACAAGAGTGTTTGAAGTGGTGACAATAGTCCCAATAGACGGCTAATGGGACTTCCCCAAACCATTGGAAAGAGACCGGAAGTGCTCAGAAGATGTCAATTAAGATGGTTTTGAAGATACGGAAACCTTACAATGTCACATCAGATCTCAACAGACAGGCTTAGTTTAATTTTTAAAGCCAATTAGACAATTTAGGTGATTTGAAGACATACATAATTGATAATGTCTTACATTGACTGTAAAAAAATATTTGAGACTTATTTCTGTCTTTCACGTTTTAAATTTGCTATTCATTTGTAATTCAACTAACATTGCGATGGATGATTTAAAATAGCGATTGAAGTTTAAGAAATTCAGTTAAAAAGTCGTAACAGACAAATGTTGAGAAAAATTATTCTATTGGCATTTTTAAAAAGCTGAAAACTGTTCTCGGTGACAAGAGAATTGTCAGTCACGAGTAAACAGTTTAGATCAAATTCAAATGAATACAAAATGATTTACACTTTCTGATACTTAAACTTTCTTTTCCTGGCTGTTCAGGGATTTTGATAGATTGATTGATGTTTTACGCCGCACTCAAGATTATTTCAGTCGTATGACGGCGTTACCAGGTGTGAGATTTATTAAAAGCTTAAACTGTAACATTCTAAGTCTGAGAAATAAATAAAATCCGATTAGTTGTAGACAAAAATAATAATTCTATAAAGCTTTAAGATTTTCACATATTACATATATCACAAACTTCCCCAATATGTCCAGTGGATTCTCTAACCCCCACCTCATGAATACATCGAGTGAAGTCGTTTAACACTTTCAAATACATCGAGTGAAGTCGTTTAACACTTCCAAATACATCGAGTGAAGTCGCTTAACACTCCCAAATACATCGAGTGAAGTCGTTTAACGCTTCCAAATACATCGAGTGAAGTCGTTTAACACTTCCAAATACATCGAGTGAAGTCGCTTAACACTCCCAAATACATCGAGTGAAGTCGTTTAACGCTTCCAAATACATCGAGTGAAGTCGTTTAACACTTCCAAATACATCGAGTGAAGTCGTTTACCACTTCCAAATACATCGAGTGAAGTCTTTTGACACGTCAAATACATCGAGTGAAGTCGTTTAACACTTCCAAACACATCGAGTGAAGTCGTTTAACACTTCCAAATACATCGAGTGAAGTCGTTTAACACTCCCAAACACATCGAGTGAAGTCGTTTAACACTCCCAAATACATCGAGTGAAGTCGTTTAACACTTCCAAATACATCGAGTGAAGTCGTTTAACACTTCCAAATACATCGAGTGAAGTCGAGTGGAGTTAAATCGCTCACCCAACACCTTCAAATATATCTCGTGAATTCCCTTATCTCCCCATCATCTAGTGAAATTGCTTTACACCTTACAACCATCCCCAATATGTCCAGTGGATTCGCTAACCCCCACCTCATGAATACATCGAATGATGTCGTTTAACACTTTCAAATACATCGAGTGAAGTCGTTTAACACTTCCAAATACATCGAGTGAAGTCGCTTAACACTCCCAAATACATCGAGTGAAGTCGTTTAACACTCCCAAATACATCGAGTGAAGTCGTTTAACACTCCCAAATACATCGAGTGAAGTCGTTTAACACTCCCAAATACATCGAGTGAAGTCGAGTGGAGTTAAAATCGCTCACCCAACACCTTCAAATATATCTCGTGAATTCCCTTATCTCCCCATCATCTAGTGAAATTGCTTTACACTTTACAACCATCCCCAATATGTCCAGTGGATTCGCTAACCCCCACCTCATGAATACATCGAATGATGTCGTTTAACACTTTCAAATACATCGAGTGAAGTCGTTTAACACTTCCAAATACATCGAGTGAAGTCGCTTAATACTCCCAAATACATCGAGTGAAGTCGTTTAACACTTCCAAATACATCGAGTGAAGTCGTTTACCACTTCCAAATACATCGAGTGAAGTCTTTTGACACGTCAAATACATCGAGTGAAGTCGTTTAACACTTCCAAACACATCGAGTGAAGTCGTTTAACACTTCCAAATACATCGAGTGAAGTCGTTTAACACTCCCAAACACATCGAGTGAAGTCGTTTAACACTCCCAAATACATCGAGTGAAGTCGTTTAACACTTCCAAATACATCGAGTGAAGTCGTTTAACACTTCCAAATACATCGAGTGAAGTCGAGTGGAGTTAAATCGCTCACCCAACACCTTCAAATATATCTCGTGAATTCCCTTATCTCCCCATCATCTAGTGAAATTGCTTTACACCTTACAACCATCCCCAATATGTCCAGTGGATTCGCTAACCCCCACCTCATGAATACATCGAATGATGTCGTTTAACACTTTCAAATACATCGAGTGAAGTCGTTTAACACTTCCAAATACATCGAGTGAAGTCGCTTAACACTCCCAAATACATCGAGTGAAGTCGTTTAACACTCCCAAATACATCGAGTGAAGTCGTTTAACACTCCCAAATACATCGAGTGAAGTCGTTTAACACTCCCAAATACATCGAGTGAAATCGTTTAACACTCCCAAATACATCGAGTGAAGTCGTTTAACACTCCCAAATACATCGAGTGAAGTCCCTTAACACTCCCAAATACATCAAGTGAAGTCGTTTAACACTCCCAAATACATCGAGTGACGTCGTTTAACACTCCCAAATACATCGAGTGAAGTCGTTTAACACTCCCAAATACATCGAGTGAAGTCGTTTAACACTCCCAAATACATCGAGTGAAGTCGAGTGGAGTTAAATCGCTCAACCAACACCTTCAAATATATCTCGTGAAGTCCCTTATCTCCCCATCATCTAGTGAAATTGCTTTACACTGTACTGGTTTGATAGGCATATAGCTGTAATGTATCCTTTAAGCTATTAAACAGTAAATATTTAGAAATATTTTAAAAATCAAACTTCTGTTATGGTAAAATGGGCTATCGTGTTGTCGAGTGTGCCAATCAATATATGTATGGAATATATGTAAGGGAGATATGTGTGATATACCAGAGGGTATTTTGTCCACAACTTAGAGATTTAAATTTACGAATAAGTTGTGTTGAGTTTTTTTCTCATAATAATCATAGCTGCCATGTAAGACGGATTTCATGTATGATATTTTTTTCTTATAATTATTCCTCGAAATCCATCCGTGAATAGTGCTACAATATAGATTTGATCAAAGGTTTTTGATGTAATAAAAACACACCCTGTCATAGGGTTTTGCCGATTCGCGGAAAAGCCATACCTTTACCAAACCCGATCGAAGTAATGCTTATTTTGTTCCTTGAAGACTTTGGTCCAAAGTAAGACACCATGGAAAATTAATGATTTGGACTATGTTATCTTAACAATAGGTTGTTCTATATTAATTCTATCATCAATCATCCGCCATGTTGTCAGTTTCATGAAAGGAATGTATTGTTTATGTTGTGGCTATTATGACCTCAGTTTCGGCATCAAATTACACATACATCTGTACGTCTTTAAAGTTCTTTTGCAAAAACTTGGTCACTTTTGGGTTTACTTCAAGAGAACTTTTAAGACATGTTTCTGTCAAACAATAGTCAAAGACACAGAAACCAAAAAATGACAAGGAACTTTGGTAGAACATTTTGGTTCGAACTGTCCGTGGTACTCAGTTTTTCGATAAACAAAGTGTCATCAGGTGAGATTCTCAAATATTTTTTCAAATGTCACATATGTGTATTCGTCCAACGCGATACAAATCTATTAATCTCAAAGAGACATGATCAGCCAAATATATGATAGATCATAGTTGAAGCATTGTGTTTTGGTACAAAATCAACATTAATTTTAATTAATTTTATCCCACTTTTATTACAGATGACATTGTTTTGTCGTATATGATGTAACTATGCTAAACAATAAAGTACTGTAAGCCCACTACAAAGTAAGGTAAACTTGGTTAAACTGTTTCAAGATACTTTTGCTGTGGATTTAGTTTGATAACTGTAACTAGGTTTTTCTTGAAGGGGAGGGAGAGGGGGGATATTAAATACAGGACAAACACAGCAGATTTTCCCTTCCAACTACACCAAAATCATATTTCTATTTCATTTCATTTATTTTTCATTCATTTTTTCTGCTTGTTAATGTAGTGTTTTCTATGTAACTATGGGCTATTTGTCTGAAATAAAAGATATATATATTAACAATTCAATTCATAAAAATGTACATGGCGAGAACATTTAAGAGAATCAGATGTTACTCATGGCTGGAATAAAGCTAATATGGTATGGTTCTATCCCGTTAGTTAAATGTTAGATATACACAGTTATTAATTATTATTTATTTTTAATAGTTATATATTGTATGGGCGGAAAAGTTGAATTATTTTTGGCAAAAAAAAAATTGGTCAACTTTGAAAGTCTGCCTTTTACACCAAGGTTTAATAGCTATCATTTCGAAGCGTTGATAACTAAAGACACTCTTACTTCTCTGAAACATATACTAGCTTGTAAATCAACATGACAGGCTGAATTGGGTGTCTACACGACGTGTATAGGTCGTTGTAGAATTTGCGGTTGTACATGTAGTCATACAAGATGCGATACTCTCGCAAGTAAACCACTAATACTTCTTCCGTCCATTTCTACATGTACTTGACATTAAACAAACTCTTTCTGGATTTCAAGCGTATGATAAACATAGAAGGAACAGAGAATATATATATATACAGTTGAAGGGGATGAAAATAAACATTAAGTTATGCAGTGCACTGAATATGAAAACTTTTTCTGATTATGAAAACTTCATTCAATTATGAAAACATCACTATGTAGAGTGGTAACAGCTTAGTAAACAGATGAATAATAAAGGATAGAAAATTACATAACGTTTGAAAACAGAGACTGACGGAATAATTACAGGAAAACATCAAGTTTTAAATAGGATTACCAGATAAAGTGAGAAAAACAAAACACACAGGCAAAGCTGTTTAAATTTGAAGACACGATCCACAAATTAACAGAGATCAAGATTTCCTTATTCCTTATGCCTACGATGATTTAATTTTTTGGACACCAACTGTTTCATCCAACTGTACATTTGCTAATTATTTAATCATATCCAATACTTTATCACTGAATAGACATTGAAACGTTACGACTAAATATACACAACAAAAAAAGTTAAGCACCCCGCTGGAAAGTCTGCACCGACCGACAAAATCATCGAATCTGTTGAAGGGGTAACTGCCGCCAATACCGATTTAATGCGGCTTCCTATTCCTGCAGATTTTGTACAGGAGGCTCTAGGGCTTGAATGTTCTGCCCATCCTATACCAAATGTACTTTAAAGGATTCAAATCCGGACTCACGGCGAGTCAAGGCAGAGTTGTTACAGCTTCGTTTTGGAAGTAGGCTATTACTGCCCGGGAACGATGAGGTCTGGCGTTGTCATCCATGTACACAGGTCTTGAACCCAATGGTTGGTCCTCAAAATGAGGCACGACAACTGGTTACGGGACCTCCCGAATGTACCGGTCACCTGAGAGGTTTCCTCGCATAGTGACCAAGTCCAGTTTGCAGTCGTGAGAGATGCACCCCCAAACTATTACAGAGCCCCCTTAAAAGGAACATATGGATGGATGTTCTTGGGTGTATACGCTGTGCTTTTGTGCCTCCAAACCCTCGTTTGCCCATCCGTGATGTTGAGCAAGAAACGACTTTCGTCCGACCAATGGATTCTTCGGCAAGTCATCAAACACCAACCCAAACGTATCCGTCGATGGCGATCTGACAATAGGGGTCGTTTGAGGAATCTCCTTGCCCTCAGGGCCCTGTCTTACAAAGCTGGCGTAAGTTACGTCGGACGTAAATCAGTGTTAAAACTATTAGAACTTACGTCTTGGGCGCAACTGGTCCATGTTGTAGGCCTATGCGCAAATTTACGCCAGCTTTGTAAGACAGGCCCCAGGTCTGCAGCTTTCAATCGGTTTCTCACGGTCCTAGTGTACAGACGTCATTTGGGTAGCCATTGCCGCTTCAAAGATGGACTTGATGCAAATGGATGACGTCGTACCAGTCGGATCAGTGCCCTATCTTCACGCCGTGATGTTACAGGTGGTCTACCCGAGCGTGGTTGGTCCTTCGCCAATCTGCTTGTCACTATATAATACTAGCTTAATTGACGATAGCTTTGTAGGACATCCCTGCGGAGTGCATACCGACAATTTGCCATTTTTGCCCCTCTGATATCCTCCTTCGTACCATGTTCACAGAAGATGAGCCCACGTTGCACAAAACCGGCCTTAAGTACACAACATTTAAGGGGAAGCATACTGAATTTGCGTAATTGCACGAAAAAAAAAACACATTTCATGTCGCATTACATGCAGTGTTTGAGTTACTGTCACACATGAATTGCCACAATCGTTCAATAGAACATCATTCTTATCATCATCATAACTGGCATCACAGTTAACATTAATTCAGATTTATAATTATTAATTTCAGCATGAGGTGCTTAACTTTTTTTCCTTGTGTAAATAACGGAAGTTGTAAATCCAGAAAGAGTTTGTTTAATGTTATACTTTCAACTTCTATATGCCCCTCAAACAAGTAATTTCTACTTGCAAATGGCGCGCTCTACTGACGATCGAACAAGAGTGTTTACCTCTCCTTTAACGTCGTTATACATGTTGAAAGTTCGTCTTTTCACAAAACTATGAAAAATGGTAAAGTAAAAAAATCACACATTTAGATATTTAACTGTTTCGAAATCTCGTAGTATAACCGATTTTTTTTATCCCAGAAAGCGCATGTCCAGCCAATGAACGCCCGCTTCTAGGAATTCACGAGAGAGAATGTTTCTACATTTCGGAGCCAGGAGATTGTCCAATCGGATTGAAGGATATTCAGGTTACGAGCAGTGAGCAGTTTGATTTCTTAACGCATTCCATGGAGAGACTTGTGCCTAACGAATGCATTCAACTACCTTTGAACAGAGAAAATGGAGAATGGTTCTGGTCGACAGGTATTTTTTTAAATTAAAGTGGACACTTTAAATAAGATACACCATATTGAATTTTAGTGACAATGCTCTTCCGATTTGAAGAACTCTTTTGATTCTTTTTTGATATTTTTAAAAGAAGTAAAGATTAAACACGTATTGATGGACAACTAACGACAAGTATAATAGTGACGTCGAGTTGTAAATAGCAGCTCCGTGTGAACTCGATTCACCCTGAACTCTAACCTTTGTCGTAAGCTTGAATTTATTTTTAAAACGAAATCCTGACTAAAATATGTATTTGGAAGCTTTTATTTACTTTCATAAATAGGCCTAATTGAATTAGTTGTTTACGTTTTGTTTCAGGTGAAAAGGTTACTTTTTCTCGATTTGAGAAAATCGAAACCAAAGCTCATGCCTTTCTAGAGTGGGCCCTCAAAGTCTTACCCTTCCAGATGAAATTAGTCGGAAGTTGCCCGCCCGACTGGATGTGGAAAGGAACCGAAACCAGCGGATGGAACATTTTCCTTGATAAACGCAAAACGCACAGAATTTGCAAAACCGGTAAGAAGGAAAGAAGACTCTGCAGAACTAAAGCGCTATTGAAAAACCACAGTGGTTTTAATGCAATGGTCTATACAATCGAGATCTCGTGCCATTCTACGAGATCTTCAACTCGAGACATGGCTCGAGAGCCGTCGCACTCCATTTTGCGCATAGTTAACTGCAAGAAATCTACTGAGAATTTTTAATCTATATACTATTTATTTCTCTGTTCTATTCTGTTCGCAAACATGTAACCCTATCATAATATGCTGCATTGCAGGTTCTTAGGGCAGAAATACTTGTTAAAAATCAAAAATATAATCGGCACTACATCAGCTCTTAAATACATTCTAAAACAAGATGGCAGCGCCCATGGGTGTCAAGGCAAAATATAATATGGACTTCAAGGTATTTCATGGTATATTATATGTATTAGGAGAGTAGCAATCAATATAACAAAACAGGTTGTTGGCGGCTTAAACGTTACCTATCAGAATTATATCGAATATCTCTCTACACAACCAAGCCAACCATCAGTGTCACGTGTCGTTTACAATTTTAAGGACGTGGAAAGCAGTGGTCTCCCTTTGTGTAAAAGCAACATGTCACTCAATCGTTTTAGAGTTGATATCTCAACGAATGGCAGTAGGATCAATTTCTATTTTAGATTGTGGTCTATAGGCTCGTTCTCACTGTGCGATTTGTCGTACCGATTTGTAGGATGTGATTAAAATGGATGCTTTTAATTGGTCAATATGATTTATCAACCAATCAGATGCAACCATTTTAATCGCAATAAATAAGCACGGGGTTGGTATGGATAACAAACTTCTTTAAAAAAAAAAAAAAAAATAAAAAAAAAAAAAATAAACGAAGAAGTTTGTTATCCATACCAACCCCGTGTTTATTTACAATTCAACTTCTTAATGTCACTAAAACAATTTTAATTCCATCCTACTAGTCGGTACGACAAATCGCACAGTGATTACGGGCCTTATAGAAGAGGCAACCGACTGTGGATAGGGAACTGGTGTTGGTGGTAGCCTCGAATTTTGCACATACGCGCGCACGTACACAACTGGCAATGGAGTGCTGTTTACTTTTTTTAATGATATTTTTTTAAAGGAGGGTAAAAATATAGATGTCCACAGTTTTTTGTCATTAAAACTATAAACAATATGCGTTTTAAGGCTATTTCGAACCTGCTATAGGCCGTGCGCCGAGCGCTAAAAGACGCCTAGAAAGTGAGTTTCGTTTCGAAATTTGAGATTCTAAAATCTGTGCGGAAACTGAGAATCAATATGACCTTTAGTTATGCAAAACAAATATTAACCTCGAAAAACACGGCGATTGTTAGATAAATAAGACAAAAGAACTGATTATTTAACTCTGCGCAGACGAGATTTGTTCGCCTGAAAGCGAAGTTTTGTCGCGCATAAAAGCATGGTTTGCCCTAAATCATGTAAAACACGATTTCTAAGTAAATTAATCAGCACCCAACTATTTGGCCATACGTGCTTTGTTTCATTAAAAGAAATAAAGATTTTAAAAATGTACAAGTGTTATAGACCACTTTTCACGACGAACTACTTATCACTTTAGGACATCTCTTTTACTGAGGGCCTTGCTATAAACTATCCGTCAAAATGTGACTCCTGCAGGCCTAAAGGCTTCACTCTGAAAATTCTGATTTTATTTTATAACATTTTACACATTTACATTGACGCATTTATATTGAACAAAAACACTGAACATATGTAAAATTAAACATTTATTTTCGTAATTAAGATCAAGAGCATGGTTTTACAGTATTATATTAAAAAGACCCCCACCTCCCAAAAAAAACACATACAGACAAATAACAAATAAAGGATTTTACATCAGTCTGAAAAAGCTTAAAAGAAGAACGCGTTAGATAATTTCAGAAAATTCAATGTATTGATGAAACACAGACTGGTCATGGGATTCATTGGGAATTTTCTCAATAATTTCTTAGCTGATTGATTTAAGTCTACACTGAGAAATAGGAAAAAGTAATTATGGGTAAAACTTATCTTTAAAATTAATAAAGATGATTTTAAATGGAATAAAACTCACATTTCATTTTTTTGAAGATATTTAATTCCAAAGCTTTATTCCTAATACAGGTCTTAAATAAGATAACATTAAAGCTAGTCATATTAAAGTTTTTGGATTCAAACATTACAAACTATTTATCCTTTGGGTTTGAACTTGGACCCCGGAAGATGTCGTGAAAAAACTATAATACCATTTGTGTTTCAGTATAACAAAGCTAGCATCGCTATGGCCAAGATTATAGTAGAAGAATACAAACTACTTCAAAGTAAACTTGCTCGACCTCTGACCCAAAGGCCAGTCATTGCTTATAAAAAGAACAAGAGTTTGAAAGACATACTGGTCAGGGGGGTATTTCATAAACCACATATAGCCGACTACTGTCAGATAGTCGACTAAGCAGTAATGTTAAAGCATTGCTATTCTAGTCGGCTAGGTCAGTTTAGCCGTCTAAGCCTGTTTATGAAATACCCCCCAGGGCTAAACTCCCCTGTCTGCCTTCTACCTAGGTTTTCTGGGAAAGGGTATGGGGGGGACATAATATATAGTCTGACAATATTCTTACTATAGCTTAAGATGCGTAAGCATTGTCAATGTAATACAAAGTGTTCTAGAAAATTCTACTGACTAAGGCCAAGCTCCTGTCAGTCGTCAACCTAATGAAATATCATAGGTTTACTTTATTACAACAATTTATGATGGGGTATAAAGGTCTAAATGATATACCTCTTTTTAACACAATTAGAAACTTGTCTCCGTGGTTATTTTAGACAAGAAGATTTTCCCTGTGCCCGTGTGTTTTAGTGTCCATAAATATATCATTGGGTCTCCATGGTTATTTTAGACAAGAAGATTTTCCATGTGCCCGTGTGTTTTAGTGATCATAAATATATCATTGGGTGCACAATTGATATGAAACCCAGAATAATTGAATTATGATATAAAAAAAAGATTAGCCATAATATGCCACTGGTCCATGTCCCTAACAAATGCAAATAACAAAGTAGATTGTTCGCCAAGGGGATCTCACAGAAGAACTAAAGTTTTTCAGTTAAAACTGTTTGTGTTTTATTTGGCACACTTGAGAAGTCCTTTTTTCTTAGAAATTTCCCTATGGAAAATTTAGGTATTCGATAAGCTATGGATTAAAAACAACAAACCTTCTTTATCCTAGTCCCCATGTAAGATTGAAGATTTATGACGTTGTGAAGAAAGCCAAATTTCCAAATTTTCAGACCTATAAAATCAGAAATACATAGAATCAGAGGAAATCAAGTGTAAACTGAACTCACTTAATATATTTTTCTGAACACTAAAACACACGGGCACAGGGAAAATCCTCTTGTCTAAAATAACCATGGAGACAAGTTTCTAATTGTGTTAAAAATAGGTATGTCATTTAGACCTTTATACCCCATAAATTGTTGTAACAAACCAAACCTATGAATAGTCAACTCCTGTGGTGTATATTAAAGTACATGTAATTTCCATGGCCTCGTGTGTTTTAGTGTTCATAAATATAAAATATAATAGTAAATGGAATGAAATGCATTGGTTTTATATGAACGGTCACTAGACATCTTAAATGGCTGTCTAAGGAAGGAAAATTAGCAATTATCATTACACTCCCATAAATTCTTTAGGTCACATTAAACAGCACAATTAATTATAATCTTCCATGGTCTAAATAATATATCTGAAGTGAGTACAAGAAATTACAATTCCCATCAATTAAACAATTAGTCTACATGTTATCAGTAATGCACTTAGGACATCCACATTGCATCCACAAAATCAATTCGTATATAGTTATATTTAGCCCGGATTATCGGTCTTACAGCGACTGGTATTATATGGCTGCTAATATGACGAACACGGAGAGGAAAAAAAATTCGGCAGAGCCCAGATTTCTCGGCTAAGTTATATTTATGAACCCTAAAACACACGGGCACAGGGAAAATCTTTTTGTCTAAAATAACCATGGAGGCAAGTTTGTAATTGTGTTAAAAAGGGCTTTGTCATTTAGACCCAATCATAGGTTGTTATAATAAACTAAAACCCATAATATATCATTAGGTTGACCACAGACAGGAGTAGTTTGGCCGTAGTAGATTTTTCAGGAACAGATAATTTGACCAACAAATCATCAGTGTTTTTGATAATGCTAGTATGCCGATTCGCTATAGGTTTTACACAGTAATCAATTCTCTTTTTCTATAACTTTCACTGCAACAATCGGAGATAATAAGTTACAAGCACCTACTTTCTAAACAGACATTTGAATAACAATGGTTATCATTTAGAATCTCAAATTTCGGAACGAACCTGAACGATACAGCCTATTATAGCAATAACAGAACTTCCTGTACTTAAAACAATTCCGTTTTACAAAGAACAAGAAAACGTTTGCAGCCCCTGCATGTCATGGTAGATACAATGCAAATATGCCTTAATAAAACTGTAGATATAGTTGCATAGATGTGACGTGGGGTTAAACAATTACAAGCCTGTGTGCATGTAAACATTGGGCACACAAATCGTGTTTCCCGGGGGTCATACACTGGTCAAGGTGTATGTTAGGGTATAAAGTTAATATAACCAACTGGCTTGTACCTTTAGATTTATTTACAACAAAATGGTCAACCGTGCTTGCCATCGATAGCGTTTGGAAGCAGAAATACATCTTTACAATGTAAAAAAATTAAAACAAAAAATAAACTTTAGGGCGCATTCGACATTCAGTTGTAAGATCCAGTTCTCTTGGGACTCGAATAACTCTGAAAACACAAAACGTCGTTTTAAACTTTTCAACTATAGCTAATTAGCCATTTCCAGAGGTAATTACATCGAAATTGATCAGATGCGATACCACATGCTTGATCATAAGGTCAAATAGATTCACAGAACTTCCGGAGTCCATACTGCTCTGCGAATGAAATCATTTTTTCTTGCAAATTTCAACTGTCATTGGCAATAGAACCATACATTTCCGAATGAGGAGGAACTTGAGTGGCCAACCCAGAACAGATAGTTTAAAGTCTAACAATTGTCAGTGGGCATGATTTTAATTTTGTCCATCATGTGCACACAACTACGGTTAATATGGGTTTGTAACTTAACCAGTCTTTTTGTAATTGAACATCAATCCTTTATTCTCAACTTTTCTTGGACACAGGAATGTCCGAATTTCGGCAGCTCATGCCACTTAAATAGTATTTATGTTCTGCTGCGTCCGATAGCACACACGATGGTGGGGGGGGGGGGGCAGACATACCGAGTCTTGAGACACTAGTAGACAGTGTAGCTTAAAACAAGTGACTCTTCGAAATAGATTAACAGGAGTGACAACGTAGATACGAGCAACCCTGGCTTCTATGCAGGATGCGAGATTCAGGGGGGGATATCATTGTGTCTAACGTTTATGACTAAATCGAACAATATCCACTGAAACATTTCAACTCATTGAAACGTTAATTCTTACAAGGCTGTCAATTTATAACAATATTTTAACCGATGCCAAATTACCCATTTCTGTTAAACAGATAGTCGGGAAACGACAGAAAACACAGATTCAAACAGAAAACCTCCTCGGAACCCGGCAAAAGGTATGCTTCGTCGTACGCGTGTTCCTCTTTTAAACAAAACAAACCGCCTAAGCTTGTTGTGATTCTCCCTTGACCTTCAGATTAGAAAAAAATAAAAAGTGATCAATCTCGGACGAAAGGTTGCAAGTCGAGTTATTTAGTAACTCCCTATTGCCATTGTTTTGAAACAGTCAGTAAAAAACAGTCGCCTATTTGAAGCCCACTCAATCTCCATTCAAATTGTAAAATTCCTGAGTGGATCTTGTCACTTGATGGCTTGTGGAAGAGTTCCCTCAAGATAACCTGGCAACATAGATATCTTATATCAACTAGATTGGCCAAGCGCTATGCGGTGCACAGTAGAAAACGTCACAATAGTCCGCCATTTTTGATAGTTGACGAGCATCACATTCCAGAACGAGGTTAACGCTTAAAAAGCATTTGTATTGTCGTTGATGTTGCACGGTAGTCAAGACATAAGGCCTTCCTTAGCAAGTTTTGAACGTTTATCTTGATGGGCGAGAAATTTCATACAGCACCTACCGCTTCAGATTTATTCCACTCTCGAAAAAAATGACAGCAAACTTCCCATTAGACTAGAAAACCATGTGTTAACGTAAGTCAAAAATCTACTTCCAAGATGGCAGACTTGTGGGACATCGCTAGTTATTAGCTGTGCCTAGCAATGTCGCCGTATAAGTAAACAATAAAGCAATCTAGCCTATACATTTGTATGTGTATGCTTTTATGTTAAACAGATAGGATGCTCAGGAACAGAGGGTCAAATCGGAATGTTAAAGTTAATCAAGCCAAGAGTAAGTATGATATAGGCTTTTTAAATATATAAATATTATTCACAACGAGGAACATTTGGCTGTTATCTTGGGCTGCTGTTTTTTTTTAACTGTTTACATGCCTTGCAAAACAAAAGCACACAATCGCGTGTTTCTTTGTACACACATTGTCACTAAAGATCAAACAGAGGACTACAGGGCGGTATTTCATAAACCACATATAGCCGACTACGGTCAGATAGTCGACTAAGCAGTAATGTTAAAGCACTGCTATTCTAGTCGGCTAGGTCAGTTTAGCCTTCTAAACCTGTTTATGAAATACCCCCCAGACCTAAAATAAGATAGAGCGTCACTCAGTTCCCTGTTTAAAGAGATTACGTCACTGCCCGCCATTTTGGTTAGCCGGTATTCGCTTACAACACGGGAAATAGACAAATATCATATCTATTCTCCATTTCGCTTTTAAAAAGATTTTTTGTTGATACTTCAAATTTTATTGGATTATATCTATATCAAATTGGGGCTTATATAATGATCAAAATTAAAAATAATACCCGATTATAACCCTTATTGCTATAATATTTATGAACAATTGTAGGATTCCCCACTCGGGCGTCATCCCAATTCGGTAGAGTAATTACTACCCATAATATTCCATTAGGAAGATAAAAAGGATTTTCGCCTTAGTCAGAAGAATTCTCTGGAATATTTTGTAATATATTGACAAAGTTTTACGGATTTACGTGAAAATTAATGATTGTCCCTAAAATATTCGTTCAAAATGGTGAAATGGATTTGTGATATGACGTTTACACATATCTGGTGTTTTAAATAGAGAGGGATGAACCAAGCCAGTCGGTAATGACGTCACACATCGACTCTCTATGCGCCTATTCTCGATTTCGATGTGACGTCACGACCCGGAAAACGAGGCTGTAAGTCAAAAAGTGGTTGAAAACCACTACCTAGCTTGCAACGCTGGGACAAAATGGCATCCAGTCAGTTGTTTTCAACCACGACCCGTGGTTGTTTGGGATTCTGAGACCACGTATCGGTATGAAGGAGTTTCCATCGTCTACTTAAGGGGATCGAGTTCCCTCTTAAAGTGGCATGAGCTGCGAAAATTCACACTTTTTTTTCGTAATTTCTGATCGTCACGACAGTAAGAGGCTTTGAAGGCCATCGAAAAACTGACCGGGACGACCATTCATTCATTCTAATCCAAAGTTAGTTCAAAACAATACTTTATCGTACATTTTCTAGAGACACTAAAAAGCTTCTGAATTACACGTCTTGAGAAAAATACCAAATAATGTAATCATTCTGTTTTAGCGTCAAAATATCAGCATTTTGGCAGCTCATGCCACTTTAAGTTATCGTAAAGATGAGCTTAAGGTTAAAAGTCCGAATCCACTTTCACGAAGCCACCTTAGTTAAGGCCTTAGATGCTAACGATGAAACTTAAAGGTAATTTTAAGATGAACCCAAGCCACTTTTACCAAATAACTTGAATATCTGTTTATTTCCTTTTTGTTTCAATATTTACAGTTTACAGAACGTTGAAAAAAGGCACCCGAATCACAAGGAAACCCGTGTTCACAACTCGAGCCTTTTCAGCTTCACAATGCTGTCGTCGATGTAGCAGCTATGCACCAGATTGCGTTGTCATCAATTTCCACGATGCTGACAAAATGTGTTTGTTATTCGGTTCTCTCGCTGTTTTGTCGTCTGTAGAAGCAAGTGATAATTGGAAAATTATGACATATGTGTGATACGCTTTTGAAGATCATACATACGTTTGGTGTACTTTTCTTTAAAGATAAAGCGTAATGGGGTTAAAACCGGGTTTATTGTTTAAAAAATGATTTAGAGGGTTCTTGTTTATAACACAAAAATTTTACTGATGATTTAATTTTTTATCGAGCTCCAAAAAACATAGTATTTTGGGCCTCGAACAATCATTGTTGAAAGCCATACATGGCTTATCTTCCCTTGAATTTGGCGCTGTTAGTAATCTTTCGTGACGTCAATATAGTTGTCTATCGGTTCCTGTTGTTAACCATGGTTGATGGTGAAGTTTATAGCTCAGTAGAGGTCGAAAATTGCTCCTGATCAACTAATAACGACGATTTTCCACGCCCGTATGAGCGTGTATGTACGAACTGTCAATAACGCATCACGCTGAGAATCTTTGGACGAGAAACGAGAAGTCGGTGTCCATGGATAGGGACACAAAAAAAATTGGAAACTGTGACCACTTATGTGGAATGGTTGCCAAGGTCGTGGGTTTCCTGTGGTTATAGAGCCTGGTTTCCTCCCACAATAAAACTGGTTACGCCGCCATATAAGTGAAATAATCTTCAGCACGCCGTAAAACACCAAACAATCAATCAACAAAACGCTAGAAATTGTCGCATTCATAATTGTATGGTAAGTGGCCAGAAATGGCGTCTAATGACCGACACGAGATGACATGAAGCTATGGTGCAATTCTAAGGCGAGGAGACGATCGACGATCGGAGCATTTGAAAAATTAATGATGCAAAGGAGGCACTTATTTGATACTTTCAAATGTCATAAAGGACATTATTGGTTTTACCTGTGAATGACTCTTTTTCAAATATACAACTGTGTGAAATTGAAGTATTACGTATTTTACAGGATATTGATCCAAAAAAGGCATATGGGGTGGGCGATATCTCTGGAATCGTTCTCCGCACATGTGCTGAACAGCTATGTATTCCACTTAAAATTCTTTTCAATTTGTCTTTAAGAACCGGGATCTTTCCTGATGTTCTAAAACATGCAAACATTATCCCAGTCTTCAAATCGGGCGATAGAAACAATGTACAAATTATAGACCTGTATCTTTATTACCTCTTATTGGACATTTTTTTGAAAAATGTGGTAATGGTCACATGTTATCTTTTTTTAAAAACTTTTTGAGTGAGGAGCAGCATGGGTTTGTTCCTAACAGGTCAGTAGTCACCAATTTGGCATGCCTAACCGATTTTATTACTTATGAAGTAGAAGCAAAAAAAGACGTCCATGTTGTATACACCGATTTTTCTAAGGCTTTCGATACGGTGTGTCGTGCCCTTTTAATTCACAAACTCAGTCTCTATGGCTTTAGCGGTAGTGTTTTAAATTGGCTCCAATCTTACTTAAGTGGCAGAAAACAAAGAGCTGTGGTTAACGGCTACCACTCGCCGTGGCACCAAGTGACGTCAGGTGTTCCACAAGGCTCAGTGTTAGGGCCCTTTTTATTCACCTTGTTCATAAATGATTTACCCTCAATCCTAAAATTTTCCAATTGTCTTTTATTTGCTGATGATAGTAAAACTTTTAAAGCTGTGGCTAGTGCGGAAGATTGTAATGATCTTCAGTCAGATATCAACAATTTTGCAAAGTGGTGCTATGACTGGAGATTAAAAATTAACGTGAGTAAATGTAATTTTGTAAATTTTAGCACGAGAAAACAGAAAACAGACTTTGTATACAAAATAAATAATCATACTCTAGTACAAACTGAAGACATTAAAGATCTTGGTATAGTTTTATCTAGTAATTGCTCTTTCATGTTGACTATGTTAGTAAAAAGGCAAATCAAATGTTAGGGTTTTTACGTAGAACTTGTCAACCATTTAATGATATTGTATCTATTAAGTCTTTGTATTTTTCTCTAGTCCGTAGCAGATTAGATTATTGCTCGGAGATATGGTCTCCGCATCAGAAAACCCTATCCGACAGACTGGAAAAGGTTCAAAGAAAGTTTGTAAAATTTCTGTGTTTCAAAGCTTTCAAACCTTATGACAAGAGCCAGTGTGAATATATCTGTAAGTTTTTTAATTTTCCAACATAAGAAAAAAGACGCAATATTTTGAACTTGTATTTTTAAACAAACTTGTTAATTCTCATTTTGATTGTTCGTATTTAACTGAAAAAATCTGTTATCACGCTCCTGTTAGAATGTGTAGAAAATATACTTTGTTTTATCCACCAGTATGTAGGACCAACACACGGAAACAAAGTTTATGTGTTCGGGCACAGATGAGCTTCAACTTACTGTCAAATAATGTAATTGATGTTTTCTCTCCTTTATCTTGTTTTAAAACACAATGTAAACAGGTATTATATTCTTAAATAGTTTTCAGTTTAAAGATTGACGTTATCTTGTCTTTACATTTTATATTTATTCTACTTCGTTATTTCTCTTGTTATCAACTCTGTAATTAGGCTCCCTGGGCCTGTTGAGATTGAATTTAAATAAAATAAAATAAAATAAATATAAACATCTTATTCATAATGCATAGTAAATCTTCTGTTTCGCGTATAGATCATTCTTAAGATTGTGACATAGTTTTCTCACTTCACCAGCTGACGCAAAGACGTTTACAATTTAATTAAATTAAAGGGGCATGAGCTGTCAAAATTCACACTTTTTTCATAATTTCTGATCGTCATGAAGGTATGAGGCTTTGAAGGCCATCGAAAAACTAAATGATTGGGGGAAAATCCATACAGTATGTGGCCTATACGAACCGAAATAGTGTTCGAAAAGTAAACAAAATTTAAATAACCGGGACGACCATTCATTTGGTAGGAGGCAAGACCTCCTACCAAATATCCAGACTCCTACGACAAGCCGGTATCAAAACCAGCTTCTCCACTTCACCAAAGTTAAAAAACATTCTTAATGCTAATGGGAAAAATCCAATGACCACGCCACAACCACCTAAAGGTTCTGTGTACAAAATTAACTGTAATTGCGGGAACCTATACATAGGAGAAACATCCAGGCCCATCAACATACGAGTAAAAGAACATCAAACATCTGTGTTAAAATTAGATGGCAAATCGGCCATCTCAGACCATATCCAGGCAAACCCCACCCACAATATTCAATGGGACAAAACACAAATATTAGAAACTAACCAAAGCTGCTGGAAGAAAAGAAAGCTACTTGAAGCCATTCACATAAAGAGGATTAAGCCAATAATGAACAGAGACCAAGGACTGTTTATCCCTAACATTTATGATTTATTAATCTTAAGAGAACCCCACAGAGTTTAAACCCTTTCCCCATTTATGTGCTTTATCGTTTTAAGAGCTTGTTGTTATATCCTTTATCCTTTGTTATATCCTTTATCCTTTGTTATAGTTTAGTATAAATAATCATCCTGCATATTTGTTACTCATTCACTTGATAACGGTGTTAGGAGCTACACCGAAACGTCGTGTTCCCAAATAAACCAAGAAGTTGTAAATCCATACGCAAGAGTTTTTTCTTTCCTTCATTATTATGCTCAACTTCTAAATGCCACTTAAACAAGACCATTCATTCATTCAAAGCCAAAGTTGGTTCAAAACAATTCTTTATCGTTCCTTCTCGAGACTAGAAGCCCTAAAAAGCTTCTGAATTATACGTCTTGAGAAAAATAGCCAATAATTTCAACGTTCTGTTTCAACGTCAAAATATCAACATTTTGGCGGCTCATGCCACTTTAAGTTGGCTTAGATTTGATCCTGTAATGTTTGTGATTATGGTGAAGTTTTTTTCTAGAAGCCTAAATAATTATGTCAGGTTTCTATAGTAATGCAAATTTATGTTAATACGTAATAATATGATGTTCTGGGGTTTTCTAAAGGTATATTTAAAGAGTCCAATATTTGTAATTAGTCAGTCAGTTCTTCTGTGCTCAAATACATCGTTTCAGTCAGTTTTTGGAATGTTATATAATTTGAATAAGATTTCTTTGGCGACTTACTCATTGGACTGTGATATTATTACAGTCATTTTCAGTCATTTGTGAATTCTTCTATTTGGGCAAAAAGTTTACCAGTGTGTTTCCAGGATTTTATACCTGTGTGTTTCCAGGACTTTATTCGGTGAGTGGTATTCCTGCCAAGGAACTTTATGAGTTCTCACACAACAGTTCTCCAACACAGAACTATTAGTACTTAGTTTGTATAAGTAAGTCAGTTTCATATTTGATTTCCTCCCACTGTTTGTATAATAATTGCTCTATTTTATAATATAAATGAAAATTTGTACATAAAATCTGCTGGTTTTTTTCATACTTATTGTTTTGTCTCGTAACAATTCACTAAAACCGATAGATCATTTTTTCGTCACTGTAAGACATCTTCATGTGTTTTTTTTTTTTAAGATTGTACTGAAGACGTCGCCATTCAAGTGAAAAATTTATTGAGTTTTCTCAAAAAATGAATCATATATGATGGATAAGAATAAGCCACCGTAGCCTTTCTGACATTTTTGGACTGCAATTTAGCTTGAGCTTGCCATAAGTAAAATCACTTAAGTTAAAAATGGAGCACCTTAAAATACGCCCAGTTATGATTAATATATCAAATATGGGTGTAAAGGCATACCTAAAATGAGAACCCAAACTCAACCCTAACCACTATAGCGTCGTAACCTCTTAACTGGATTACACTCATTTCAGCTCTTTATATATATTTGGGGCGGGCGGGGTCGTACTATCGCGAAAGAATTGGCTTGGTTATTTAATATTGGCTGCGGGATTGTCCTCCAGAAAAGGGTCCGCGATCTGATACGTATACATCGCGTCTTTAAACGGTACTCCATTGATGCACCGGAGAGAAACGTTGGGCGGTAATGATTCCCCCGAAAGCGTGTTCGTGGCGGAAGGAAAGGGAGGGGGGGGGGGGGCTAAATTTGCCCTAATTTGTAAAATTGTATCTTTAGTCTGATTAATAAAATCTGAAGAGCTACAGTTTCTATAAAAGCTTTAAACCTGTGACTTAATGGCTCCTTTAAAGTGTGGGGAGGATTAACCCACCTGATGCGTATAACTAGGTTTTAAGAATACTTTGTAATCTAGATACTCAGTTGTTTAAAGTGGCATGAGCTGCCAAAATTCACACTTTTTTCATAATTTCTGGTCGTCACGACAGTAAGAGGCTTTAAAGGCCATCAAAAAACCAAATGATTGGCGTTGGAATGGGGAAAATCCATACAGTATGTGGCCTGTATGCACCGAAAACGTGTCCGAAAAGTAAACAAAATTTAAATAACCGGGACGACCATTCATTCATTCTAAGCAAAAGTTAGTTCACAACAATACTTTATCGTACATTTTCAAGACTGGAAGCACTAAAGACCTTCTGAATTATACGTCTTGAGAAAAATAGCCATAAGAAAAATAACGTCAAAATGTCAACATTTTGGCAGCTCATGCCACTTTAATATTTTTGACCCTTTGGATAATTACATCCAAAACATCTAAAGAAACATGATCAAATGTAGGTTGTAGTTTAATGCTAGGTTCATGGGAATTGATAATGTCAACGAAAGTATGAAGGTCGTTCAACGCATGCTGCCATATGAGAAAAATGTCATTGTGATACATGTATCGAAGGTAAATAAAAAGTTGTTTGTGACAGTTACGAAGAATGTCACTCTCCCACTCAGCCATAAAACTGAAAGCAAAGCTAGGACTATAACCCAACCTTTAATTTGCTGAAATATGTTCCCTTTGAATTCAAAAACATTACCTTTTAAGCTAACTTCTATCAGTTGTAAAATGTCATTGTCCGGACGACGGTGGTCAGGATATCTTTTGCATGCTGATTTTGGACTTACACGTACGTCTGCCATACGTAGCCTTAACATCGGGAATAACCAAAATCGCATCCCGTGTGATGGATTTCTCACACAATTCCGCCTAAAAATCATCAGTATTTTTGATAAAGCTAGGATGTCCAGTCGCTTAAGGTTTTAGATAGTAATCAATTAGCTCTGTTATACTATAACTTTCACTACCACAATCCGAGGAATATAGGACATCCTTGAGGGCAGTGGGAGCGTGGGTCACTTTTCAATGGGTTTTTGAATTTTCGGAAGAAAATAGAATACCTGTTTATAAAGCCCAGGGCCCTGTCTTACAAAGCTGGCGTAAGTTACGTCGGACGTAAATCAGTGTTAAAGCTATAGGAACTTACGCCCTAGTCACAACTGGTCCATGTTGTAGGCCTATGCGCAACTTTACGCCAGCTTCGTAAGACAGGGCCCAGATGAGATACCAAATAAGCGACACTGTTTTTATTAAGAAAGAATAATTTTATCGAAATTTCCAACAGGCCAAATTTCCTTAACAAATTTTCGGTTATGAGAAATGGTTGCTTATATGTAGCTGCCGTAATACTTTAAAGTGGCATGAGCCGCCAAAATTTTGATATTTTGACGTAAAAACAGAATGTTGAAATTATCGGCTATTTTTCTCAAGATATTCAAAAGCTTTTTAGTGTTTCTAGTCTCAAAAATGTACGATAAAGTATTGTTTTGAACTAACTTTGACTTAGAATGAATGAATGGTCAGTAGTAAATACGAACGAATGCAAGTGAGTGCATTTTTATCTATATAAAGTAATAAATAACACTTGTATAAGCGTTTAATTGACAGTGATTAATAGGTTATGATGACAGTGATTGATAGGTCATGATAACCGTTAGGTCAGTTAGGTATATGAGGGTCACGTTCCATGTAGGATGTTAAATGAAAATAGATAAAGCCAGCAAACATCGTGAGAAAACCAAGGATTTATTTACACATAGTTCAAGGGTCAATGTTTTTAAGTTATGGGAAAAGTTGATAGCTTCAGAGTCACGTGGGGGGTGATTTAGGCTTTATAAACCCAGAGGAAAAAGGAGTCTTCATTCAGTCAGCAGACGTATCCTATAGCTTAACAGTCACTAGCGATCTCTCTCTTCTAGACACCATGAAGTTCCCAATTCTCGCCGATATTGTAGCCTATGCCTTCTTAGAGGGTCAAGCATTATTCGTAGAATTATGTAGAGGCCAAGAAGAGAAAAAAGTCACTCTGCCGCAAAGAGCCTGGGAGAAGCTGGTGTTTTACATATCGACCATAGATGAACTTATCCACCTGGGTAAGAAAACACCTGAAGCCATCCACTTGGGCGATGAAGTTTATCTAACCTATGGCGAGTTTAAAGGCCTCTGGTTTGTCCATGTTAGGAGATGGGAGAAAGGCGTCAACAACAAACCCTTTCCCACTAAAAACGGAGTAGCGCTCAGCAAAGAAGGTTGGGGGAAGTTTAAGAATGTCGTCCTAGACATCAACACCCTTCTGAGAGAGTATATGGAAAGTGACCATATTTTCACTGAAACACCATTCCCTCCTCTGATGCAGAAAGATTATGTTCCGGTAGTGGAGTCGAAATCTGAAAACAAAAATAAGAGAAGAAGAGTGTTGAACAGTGAAACAATAATAGCATCTTGTAAAAGATCAACATTTTTAAAAGAGACAGTACAAGATATGTACGTGAAACATTTATTGGCAGAGGTGAGGAATTCCCGTCGAAAAGGAGTGGATGTATTGGCCGAATTCGACAGAGAGTTCCGTAAAGCCGTCGAATCTTTAGACGACGACCGAGTGGTAGACGAAGTGAAGACAATATGTGCTACGAATCACCAGGTGTATGTGCATCCAGTGTACCTGCTACAATATGAGGACAGTTCCTGGAGAGAATGCTACCTCAAGACAAGTGATTTCATAGACAATGTAAAAACACACGTGTACAAAACATTATTGGCTGATGCAGGACTGTTAGATGACAGTCAGCTGATAATTGACGAGTAACTGTCTTTCTTATGTTGTTTTTACTACGTCTTATTGTATTAGAAATAGATAATAAAAAAAAATTACCATTAATATTCTGTTGTTTTCTTGATTTGTACTTATAATGAACGGTATACGACAACGTCTATTTAAACCTCGTCCGACCTTCGCCATGAACACTTCACACGATGATGTTTTGGAAAAGCTGTATTATACCGATTCCTCTACAGGCGGTTACGGCGGAATCCGGGGGCTGGAGAGAGTTGTTAAAAAAGCCGGGTACCGTATACATGTAAAAGAAATAAAAGAATGGTTAAAGAAACAAGACGCCTATACATTACACAAACCCACGAGGAAAAACTTTGCAAGAAACAGAGTTGAAGTCTCGGGTATTGATGAATAATGGCAAGCCGATCTCGTAGACATGAGTCACTTAAAGAAACGCAATAAAGGCTATAGATATATCCTAACGTGTATAGACGTGTTTTCAAAATATGCATGGGCTGTGCCGGTGAAGGACAAAACTGGTGTAACTATGGTCAAAGCTTTCCAACAAATATTAAAAAAAGGTAGACAACCGACTTATCTTCAAACTGACCAAGGTACGGAGTTCTTTAATCGCCATTTTCAAAAGTTTTTAAAAAATAAGGAAATATATCATTTTCACACACACAATGAAACAAAAGCTAGCGTAGTCGAACGTTTCAACAGAACCATAAAAACAAAAATGTTTAGGTATTTCACGACTAAAAACTCTTACCGTTTTTTGAAGGCGTTGCCTAAATTAATAGAGGGTTATAACAATTCTTTCCATAGAAGTATTGGAATGCCTCCGGTCGAGGTCGCTCAACTGAATGAATCTGAGGTCAGACAGCGTCTTTATCCACGTCTAAAAAGAGATAAGTTACTATTTAAGTTCAAAATAGGGGATAAAGTTCGTATCAGTAAAACCAAAATGATATTTGACAAAGGCTATCTACCGTCTTGGACAGATGAAATTTTTGTTGTTATAACCCGAATACCCAGATACCCCGTCGTGTATAAACTTAAAGATTTAAACGACGAAGTGTTGAAAGGTACTTTTTACGAACAAGAGTTACAAGAAGTTAAAAAGTCTGAAGCTGATTATTATCATATTGAGAAGATTCTAGATAGAAAGAAACGTAATGATGTCATGTTCTACAAAGTAAAATGGAAGGGTTGGCCTTCGTCGTTCAATTCGTGGGTATCCGCCGATGAGATGAAGAAAGCATAAATGCAAAGGTTTTATCAATGATCATTCATTTCTCACTATGGAAACGGCGCGAAAGTATCGGATATATGCAGTTATAGGGGCATTGGCTTATTTTTTAATTGTCACCTTAACAGGCCTATCCATCTCATTACCGAAACATCAACGTTCTGGTTTGGAGATTATCCATAGCAACAAGACTAATATAACCTCCTGTTTAAAGGCCGAAAAAATAGATATCGGTGCAACGGTGAAAGTGACAGTTTGTATGTATAATGGCGAAGCACGTATCGATATAAGAAAATTTGTAAACGATAAACCGACCAAGATTGGAATTTGGTTAACGTATGATCAATGGAAAGTTTTTGAATCTCACAGGAATGTTATTAATACAATCCTAAACCCCCGTATTGTTTAATATGATCTCTATGCTGTGGATGCTGTATGCCGGCATAACGAAACATGTTAAACAACCCTGTAGAGTAGAAGACAAGTCTATACATGTTGTCAAATCTCTGAAAGCCTATAAAGTTGTGGTGAAATCAATGTTCAGCGATGGCGTAGTGACTAAGCATAGATTGTTAGTCTTACATTGGTACACTTTACACGTCTGTGATCACGTGACAAAGGATGTATGTTGTAAAATTTGGAGATATTATATAAATATTCAATCGGGTCTTGTGGCAGATGTGTAAAACATAATGGATGTCACTTGGAAACACCCGTTTACATGTATAGTAGCTGGACCAACAGGTTGTGGAAAGACTGTTTTTGTAAAGAGGATGTTAAATGAAGTCAACGCAATGATCGACCCACCCCCGACGAAAGTAATATGGTGTTTTGGAGAATGGCAAGACGGGTACGATAATATGAAAAATGTAGAATTTATAGAAGGACTTGAAGGCTTGTCGGAGTTAGAACCGAGTGAGAACAAGCTGATAGTTATGGACGACTTAATGCAACAGACAGACGAAAGGGTATCCCAGCTATTTACTAGAGGAAGTCATCATAAAAATGCTAGTGTGATATATATAAGCCAAAATTTGTTTAACAAGAACAAACAACAGCGGACACTCAATTTGAATGCGCATTATCTTATTTTGTTTAAAAACCCCCGAGATGCTTCTCAAATAACTCACCTGGCCAAGCAGATGTATCCGGGACAAGGGCGCTTCGTACAAGAAGCCTATTAAGACGCCACCTCCAGACCACATGGTTATCTTCTCTTCGATTTTAAACAACATACTCCAGACCATTTGAGATTGAGAAGTAAAATTTTTCCCGGAGAGGTCCAAGAGGTTTACCTGAAAAGATCATAAAAACGTTCGTTGCTCAACCTACATCATCATTTTATACTCGGAAGGCGTCATGTCGCGTAGACTAAGAAAGCACGCTCATACTTTACAACTTTTGTCCAAGGCGACTCGGCCTTTGATTAATAATATAGTGAAAGGAGCTGACAAAGAGTTAATGAGTTGTATATGTGAATGCGCGTTAAATGTATTAAAAGGTAATGTTCCCCTCAGTAAGTCTCACATATACAAATTGAGGCGACATAAGAATCAACTTAGGCAACTAAAAGACGACCAGCAGAAAGAAGAAAAAAGATATTCTACAAAGAGGAGGATTTTTAGGAGCCATTTTAGCACCAATCGCAGCAACTGTTTTAGGCCCCTTACTTTCTAAAATATTTAAGTGATTATGGCAACTATGAAAAAAATGGCCTTAGTAGATCCTAGAATGTTACATGCTCTTCGACAGCCCCAAGCACCTCCAAACAGTACTGTAACTATGCTTCAGAACTTGGACAACGAAATGGAGCATATTCTAAGCAGAAATAATTTATCGGAAAGAGACAAAGTAATGATGTATAATGATACATTGCAAAAATATCTTACCTTTCAATCTCAATACAACAACAAACAGACTCAAGCTATACCCGTAAAAATGGTTTCTCAAGACATTCCGGTGTCGAACAAATCTGAAACAATTGGAAGAGTGATAGAAAATGAAATTGTCCAAAGCGTCCCTAAAACCATGAGCAAAAAAGCCCAGTTACTGATTCAGAGAATAAAAGCTAATCCGTTCATGAACTGGAACGAGAAAGGTGAACTTATATATAAAGACAATTTAATCGAAGGCAGTAACATATCAGATCTGGTCAACGATGCTTTACGTCAACGGAGACAGTTTACGCCGAAGGGATGGCAGACGTTTGCTATGGGTTTAAAGGAGTTGAATGTGCCTTTGGAATTGATAGGCAATAAAGAAAGATGGGAGTTTATGCAGAAGCCCCAAGCACCCTCCCCCTCGAGGATTCCACGAGCGAGAAGAAAAATACAGACCCCCTCAACCCGAAAAAGATCTAAAACCAGCGAACCTATATCATGGCAATCGTATTAAATAGGAGCAACGAATGAAATCATCAACACAATTTAACAGAGCGTAGTACGAGTATGTTTTACTTAACACTGCCTTCGAACAGTTCTATGGATTACTATCCTGAAAATACTTTATCGAACTATGTAACAAAATTACCTCATGCAATCAACTTGAACGGCGATTACGAGGCTGGTGTGGTGGAGTTTTTTTACCCATTTTCCTGGTATAACGTTCATCCAGAGGCTATCAAAATAAATATTACAACCAAATCTACAGAAGGAATTCAGAATTTTTTTTCCATACCATTACAGGAAGGATATTATGAGGATGGAGTGTCCTTGATACACGCGTTAAACGATGCTATAAAAATTCGAAGCCGGGCCTTAAGAAAATCTGTTAGATTTACATATGATCGAATTAGTTGTAAAGCTTCGCTATATATTACTCACGACGCAGTTATGGTCGAGCTTTCACCGACGCTTCAACGTTTTTTAACCCTGCCTTTAGGACTCTATAAACCAGGAGTGTATAGAAGCGACTCAGCGGTCAGCATGAATTCGGGCCTAGAAGCTCTTTATATCTACTCAGATGTTGTGGAACCACATGTGGTGGGAGATAGTTTTGTACCTCTGATGAGAATTGTTCCCATCACGGGAAAACATGGTCATTCCATCACTCATTCCTTCGAGCATGTAAAATATTTTCCTCTACAAAACAGATCATTTTTTACAGTGGAAATGGATATAAGAGATAGCTTAGGACGAAAAATTCCATTCGAACACGGAAAAGTAGTGGTGACGTTACATTTCAGAAAACGCCGTTCAACACATTTTTAATTAATATAATCACCATGAGACATTTCTGCGATGCTTCAGCGTTATATTCAGACTACTACGCATCTCAGGTGGGTTCTGGCTTACCTGTGTTTGTGGGAACTCAATTCCAACGGGGATCCGGCCTGGGTGGAATATTTAGAGGCGTAATGAACGCTGTTATGCCATTAGTATCATCTGTAGGCAAGACAGTGGGTAAACAGGCGTTAAACACGGGTTTACAGATAGCGGGAGATGTCATAGGTGGTCAAAACGTCAAATCGGCCGCTAAAACGAGGGTACGACAGGCTGGTAACGCATTATTGAACAAAACAGTTGATCATCTGAACACAACGCGGACACAAAAACCTATAAAGAGAAGAGCAACAAAACAAAAGGCTATTCGGTCAAAGATCAAGAGACGGACTACTTCGAAGAGAGATATTTTTAGATAAAAAACCAGTATGAGTTTAATTCACCCCCAATCATGTTTGAGTACGAACGATAGTCTAGATATTTTCAAAATCCCACCCACACAAACTAGTTTGGAAGAAAGTTATTGGGTCCAATATCATCCCGTGCCTTCTGTGAACGATACTAATCCGATCGAATTTAACTTAAGCGGGGCATCTGATGATTATTACGATTTAGCCAGCTCGTATATTTATGCCAGGGTCCAAATAGTAAAAAAGGATGGAACAACCGTGGATGCTGATGCCCCGCTTGCTCCTGTTAATTATTGGTTACATAGTTTATTTTCACAAATGCAGTTATCCCTCAATTCAAAAAATCTGAGTATGGCTAGTAATACTTATCCTTTCAGAAGTTATATAGAAGCTATATTAAGCTATGGAAAGGAAGCAAAAGAATCTCACCTCACATCCGCTCTGTTTTATAAAGACACAGCTGGCAGTTTCGATTCGGTTACGCCTTTCAACGAAGGTCTAACGAAACGAAGCGAGTTCACGTCTAACAGTCGAATTGTAGACTTGATTGGCAAACCCCACCTGGATCTCGCATTTCAAAACAGACTCATTCTTAATGGCGTCGATATTAAATTAAAACTGATTCGTTCGAAAGATGCGTTTTCGCTTATGAGCAGTGAACAAAACGCGGACTTTAAAGTAGTTATCAAAGATATTTCATTTTTTATTCGTAAAGTGAAAATTAATCCCGATGTTCAAATTGCGCATATGAGGGCTTTGGAAAAAGCACCTGCGAAATATCCTATAAGCAGAGTTGACGTAAAAGTATTTAGCGTGCCGAAAGGAAATTTATCGTTAAATCAAGAGAATTTGTTTTTGGGTCAGTTACCTAAGCGCCTCGTTATTGCTATGGTGGATTCAGATGCGTATAACGGTTCGTATGGAAAAAATCCGTTTAATTTTAAGCATAATAAAGTTAATTTTTTCTCGCTTTACTGTAACGGTAAACAAATTCCTAGCATAGCTTATACGCCTAATTTCGAGCGTTTTGATTATTTAAGAATATATCACGACATGTATGTAGGTAATGGTCAGATGTATAAAGACATGGATTTCGGTAAAGGTTATACTTTATTTTGCTTCGACCTCTCCCCCGATATGTGCGACGGGGAACATTTCGACCTTATTCAGAAAGGTAATATACGTTTAGAGATGAGGTTTGCCTCCCCTCTAGCACAGACGATTAACGTGATCGTTTATTCAGAGTCCCAAAATCTAATTTTTATAGATAAAAATAGAAATGTGTTATTCGACTTTGCCATATAATGAATAATCTTCAGATAGATAAGATATTAAGTGAAGATGACTTCGCTAAAACTTGCTACAGAGGTGTTTATTCTTTAGATAATTTACCAAATTTCAAGGATGGTAGAGGCGCTTATATATGTAACACACATCCCTCATATTTGCGAGGCGAACACTGGGTGGCTATGTATATAAACAACGAACAGTCAGGGGTGTATTTCGATCCGTATGGGTTATTTCCTTTACATCGAGAATTTTATGACTTTATGAATGCCTATTGTCAGTCATGGACTTTCAATGATAAAAGAATACGAAGTCCTTTTTCTGCGGTTTGCGGACAGTATTGCGCTTATTTTATATTACAGATTTGTCGTGGTGCATCAATGGCAAACATATTAGCTCCCTTCGATCAATATTACAGCGACAATGATGTAGAGATTTACGATTATTTCGCTTACAAATATAATATTACCGATGTCCCATTAATAGTAAGAACTATGTAAAAGAACGAATTACCCTGGAAAGGCTTCACTTCAGAGTCCTGACTACATCTATTGACGGGTACAACCAGAGACAGATCTCGTTTTTAGGTGCGTTGTTGGGTGGTAAACGGTTCTTAAGAAAACTTTATGTAATATGTTTTATGTAATGTTTTTTTTTTAAAGAATAAAAAAAAAATGTAAAACTGTAAATCCAACGTTGTTTTGTGTTGATTTCTTTCTTGGTTTAAATAAAATCCGTTAACTCCTTCTCGGTGTCAACCCTTTAAGATACAATAGGCCAACCACCCAGAAAGAAATAACGGTTTTTTATTTTTTTTCTGTTTTTTTTTCTTCCCGATCCACAAAAGTATAATTGCACGATAAATATACATTAAAAAGTAAAAGCAAACTATTGTTTTATACATTCTATATTAACAAAAAAGTAGGATACAAACTAAAAA
Organism: Lepidochitona cinerea; assembly: GCA_963971465.1. Lineage (NCBI taxonomy): Eukaryota > Metazoa > Mollusca > Polyplacophora > Chitonida > Tonicellidae > Lepidochitona > Lepidochitona cinerea. The sequence continues at coordinate 32,539,187 of OZ020554.1, read as the reverse complement.
AAACTATACACAAAGGAATAAAATATGAACACTTTATTTATATTCAAAATAAGACGGGTCACAACACACACACAATCTTTATTGAAAACAAGTCTATGAATAAAACGAAAGAGGAATATTCTACAGCGCGGTTGATTCTGGGAGGGATGGTGGGACGACGTTAAGAAGAATATCCGTACGGGACAGTATCCAAATCGGGTTGTATAACACGTTTCACAAATTTTATTCTGTAATCTTTTTTCTCGTCTCTATTAACGATCTTAATCTCCTTTTTCTTTCTTGTAATCTTATTCTCCTTGTACACGCTTCGTAAACAAAGCGGGCAAGATGTAGGCATGTTTTTGCATTCGCAGTCGACGAGAACGTTTCGCACCATGTCAGACACTGTTCCAAAATTTATAATCTCTGAATTTTTAGAATTCAAAGTGAACCCCCTTACTTTGGTCACGGTTTTGCCGAATTTCGTTTTATAGGTATAATTCTTGGGCCCTCCACTAGCGAACACTTGAATACTATCCCCCGGTTCTAATTCGGAACACAGCTGACCCAACATATCACCACAGGGGATCTCGACATCTCCTGGCCTGGTATAGAAGATAATACTGTCCGTGTCAAAATAAAGGGTTCTGACGTCCAGCTTTTCGAGGACGGCGTATAGTTCAAGTCGTGCATGGGCAGTTGTAAAAGCCGCTAGCCACAAATTGGAAGAATATCCCGTCGGAGCGAAATCTTTTTTAGCCTTCCAATCCAACAATACAATCTCTTCATTTACATCGTGAAAATCCGTTACCTCTTTCGTCGCATCATTTAATATTTCGTAAAACTGGTCTTCCTCCGTAACAAACGTAGTCTGCGATAATCCGTTTCTTTGTGCGAATTTTCCCCAAAGCGTGTTAAGACACATCTTAGCGACAGACCTTAAGCCGGGGTTCATTACGATTTTATCCTGATCTAAAAGAATTCCTTCGTGTTCTCGATACGTTTGGATGTACTGGGTCTTATCTTCCTCTGAACGTATCCAATCAGGCCACCCAGAGGCTTGCTGTTTGATTTTCAGGAAAGTGTTTATATACTTAGTAAACAAGCCTGTGTTTTCGTCCACGCCGTTAAACTTGGTTGTCGTTGGGAAATGATATACCTCGTAGATCTTTAGTATTCTATAGCCTTTCTCCAAACTCTTTAAAATTTCAAATGACACCCACGTACCGATTAATGCCCGTTGTTCGTCGTCATGATTACACGTTGTTAGGAGATTATCGCAGCAGGTACTACATAGAGGAAACATTAGTCGGTCATTACTGCGGTATGGCAGAACTGGGAGATAGAGATTTTTAGGAGGGAGTATTTTGCATTTAACGAATCCTACATAGTTCCGGATGTCTTGGAAATCCTTAGTTATTACCTCGGGGTACTTTAAAGGGAATTCCTTTGTTTTCAAAACGGAAGGATAGAGAGATGTAAAATCTAAATACTGTACACTCGTGTTCTCCTCCGCTTCGTAATACAACTTTGTACAGCATGTTCTCCCTCCAAAAAAAGCGTCCCTCGGATCCAGTCTATCTTGAATGTCCAACGTTTGAACAAACTTCTCCAGTTTTGTGTTATCTACTATTCGTTTTCTAAAATCGTGTTCCCAAATATAAACAATATCTGTAACTTGCGGACGAAGGTTTGTCAGTTTTTCCATGGTTTTCTTATAGACTTCAGACATCAGCGTACCTGTGCGAGGATGAATAACATCTTGCTCGTAGCAGTCTTTACATCCGTGTACCCAACAACCGAAAAATTCGTAGATTACATTTCTCTTTCGATCAAAACCATCGCATTTGTAACGCCCTATTCTGTGTTCCCCTTTATTCAGGGCATGTTCGATGTCCAACTCTTCGCCCCTCTGTCGGGCATCATACATTAACCATTCTAACCAGTGTATCGATATTCGTGAGAATTGATCTTTCTCCACTATCCCGTTGGACGGTACCTTTGCTATTGTGTTTTCTTTCAAAAAACGTAGTTTGTAAATAGCGAAACAGAGTGAGGCGACGGTAATATGCTGTAACGGATCGATTCCACCTGTTGACTCGTTAGTACCTTTGGTAATGTCTAAAATTAATTCTCTGAACTTCAAACAACATTTTCGTAATATTTCAACATCAACAGTACAATACGCCAAGATTTCCTTCTGAAAGTCAAAAATATAGCGGCTTTGAACTTGCTCGGCGTGCCACTCCAAAAATTCTTTTTTGTCGACCGATGACATGTCATCAACGCCATAATATTCGATCCCAGGAATTTCTCCGACATATTCTTGATTTGCCGCTGTGTTGAATAAATGAGGAAACCAACCCTTCTTCATAGATATATCAAAAGTTTTAGGGAAGTTAGCTAGCCGGGTTGAAATCAAGTTGAAGCTGTCCACGATTCGAATGTCCAAACATTTAACGTATAGGTACATTATTTTGCCTCCTGTATATATAATCTCCGGACAGACTGTTTGATCCACTAGATATCTGAGAAGAAAATAAGTGTCAAAATTCCCGCCATTGTGAGCTATCACTGTATAGCCTTTGTGATTCTTATTAAAAAGCCATTTCCCAAATCTATACACCGTGGACGTTCCTTTAAATACCATAGTTCTCAACACGCATTTCTTACACGTAGCATCATCTTCTTTAGATATACACATATTACAAACTTTGTTAGCTACGCAGAAATTTGGAATGTGCTCACCCGTTTCCTGATTAGTTTCAAAATCGAAAAAAATATAAAGATCCGATTTTTCTTTATTACTGCCCGGCTCTATGTAACAGTAATGATCACCCATATGATAGACATGACACGAGAGACAATAAAACTCTTCACAACAATGATTTTTTGGAGATCTTTTAGCTCTTTGTAGTAATTTTTACACGTGATACATAGCCATAAACGGTCACATATAGAAGAGTTAAACATGTGCCTTTCGATTATCTGATTTTTCCGTTCTAAATGTCTATCAAAACATTCTTTGTTCCTGAATGTCCTGTTACATCTCTTACAACTTACAGGATTGGTATATTTACAACCGGCCGTGTAACACATACTGCATATATTGGCACACTTGTGGTCCGACTTCTTGTAGTACGGTTTCAAACAATCATCGCACATATAAGCAGCTCCGTAAAACGCGTGTAGCTTTGTTATACAGTCGAAATGCGAGTTATGATATAAGAGGTAAATTTTAGCACTTGTCTTAATACTGCCTCTATATACAATAGTGTTGAGGGCGTCCGATTTCACGACAATAATCTGAATAGTCAAGACCTTTTCAAACAATTCTACATGTTCTAAACCACAGGGTTGCTCAGGATCGATACCAGCCTTTCTCGTTAACTCCATAGCTCTTTGAGTTTGAAGTCCCTTATTTGTGTATCCTACTTTTTTCTTATCAGGGTCATTTCTGCTGTAAGCCAATCCAACACAAATTGCCCGGGCCATACATAGTTTGTCACTCGTATTTGTTATCCTTATAATACTTTTCTTCTTTACTCTGTCTTCCTCTAGGTTCGTGATTTTCGTTGCTCTACCCCCTCTTATCAAACGGATAACACCGACATGTATTTCAAACGTTTCGTTGAAGACGATATTTTCGTTGGACTGTAGAATTTTCTCTATCATCTGTAGTAACAGGTCTACAGTTATTTTTCGGCGCTGAGTCAATGGAATAACTATAGGGGTTTCCATGTTATTCTGTCTGAAATACACCCTAACCAAATCGTCATCGTGCAATCCAGCCATAGCATTTTCGAATACGAATTCTATGGCTCTAGTTAAAACGTCTAAACTCGATTTCCACGTTCTATTTATCAAACGCGTATTTAATTTAAGAATATGTGTTGATTCTGTCGTATTAAATTTCTTACGGTGCGTTACTTTTACTCGTTCGATTTTAAAATCATCAGAACGCGTTTGTTCTGTAAACCCTCCAGATTGCGTATCGTGTGAGAGGTTAACATCGCTATTAGCGGGTGGCACGGGTTTATCGGGAATAACGGAAGAGACCGGCATAACGGGAAAATCCGAAGACGGTGGCAAGTCTACAATATCGGATACGGCGGGCAGTTCGGGAATAGTGGACGATTTTTTTCCACGTCCCTTTCCTTTTTTACTTTTCTTAACCGATGTCCTGTTGAAAAAGAGGGAAAAAATCCATTAGCCTCTAGCGTTTTTGTTTGTTGAAAATACCGATTCAGATAAAAAAAATCGTTTGCATTGTTTTAAGAGAGAAGAAAAAGAAAACAATTTTATAACAAAATTATTACTTACTGTATTCCTTTAGGTTTGAAATAGCCAGTGCTACAGCTCGGTTTAACAAAAGGTGGCGCCTCTGGTGTATCGGACGTGGTAGCTACGATCGGAGTTAAAGTTTCGGGTTCATTTTCTACGCGAGGAGTTTTGATTCGTTGCTTATTTCTGCTTAAGCTGAGTTTATTTCTTTTCGTAGAATCTCTGAAACGGAAAGTAAAATAACTATCAAGACTACTTCCGTAGGAGTGAAAGAGTGTTATAAATGTTGTTTTTAAATAAAAAAGATATCCTCTACGATCTATACTAATAAAATCAGAACCCACCGTTTTTTAGTGAGACTCCATTCAAGCTCACTAGGGGGTTGTGGTGGGGGAGGTTCTTTCCGAGAAGGCTGTGAGGGGGGCGGTAATTCTTTCTGGGGACAGGTTGTAGCTACGATCGGAGTTAAAGTTTCGGGTTCATTTTCTACGCGAGGAGTTTTGATTCGTTGCTTATTTCTGCTTAAGCTGAGTTTATTTCTCCGCTTCAAATCTCTGAAACGGAAAGTAAAATAACTATCAAGACTACTTCCGTAGGAGTGAAAGAGTGTTATAAATGTTGTTTTTAAATAAAAAAAGATATCCTCTACGATCTATACTAATAAAATCAGAACCCACCGTTTTTTAGTGAGACTCCATTCAAGCTCACTAGGGGGTTGTGGTGGGGGAGGTTCTTTCCGAGAAGGTTGTGATGGGGGCGGTAATTCTTTCTGGGGACAGGCTGTAGCTATGCGCGGCGGGGATGTATCTACAACCGGACCTCCTTGAAATGTTTTGTTCCATAGAGCCGTCCAACTCGAAACAAATTCATCCCCGAAACTATCGATAGAAAATTATGTAAATCCTTTTAATTTTAAAAAAAATAGTAATAATAACTTTTAAGTAGAAAAAAAAAATAGTTTTAGTTTTTTTTTCTTTAAAAAAAATACTAACTTGTTTTCACAATGCAGAAATGGACACGTTATAGGTGATATTTTAGTGTATGCTTTTATATTTTGATTAGAGACTTACTCTGAAAAACCAGGACGTTGTACCAATTCATTATTCGGTATTGTGTCTAGTGCTTTTAAGAAAGCATCTTCTCTTTCACTCGAAACGATTTCCTTGTCGACTGTCTTGTTGGGTGATACGTCGGAATTTGAAGACGTGGCCTCATTCCGAAATGCATTACTCCATTGCAATGTCCAATCGTTGATATATTCTTCTCCAAATCTAATGAGAGATAGTGTTGTGTTTTTGTTTCATTTACAGAATTAAAATTGACCTTTTAGTTAAAAAACTTGCACACTTAAAGTCACACTCGCCGTAAAAAAATAAATGCATGCAAACGTTTACACTCCGCTAAAAAAGAAGTTAAGAACTGTCCTATTTTTGTTGTTGTCTAATTTAATTTCTTTTTTTATATTTTCTTTTTTAATCATCTTATATTTAAAGCGGCATGAGCTGCCGAAATGTTGATATTTTGACGTTAAAACAGAATGTTGAAATTATCGGCTATTTTTCTCAAGACGTATAATTCAGAAAGCGTTTTAGTGTTTCTAGTCTTGAAAATGTACGATAAAGTATTGTTTTGAACTAACTTTGGGCTTAGAAATGAATAAATGCTCGTTATCTAAATTTTTGTTTACTTTTTCGAACACGTTTCGGTTCGTATGGACCACATACTGTATAGATTTTCCTCATTTCAACGCTAATCATTTAGTTTTTTTTGCGATGGCCTTCAAAGCGTCTAACCGTCGCAACGATCAAAATTATAAAAAAAAGTGTTAATTTTGTCAGCTCATGCCACTTTAATAAAAAAAATGAAAATGTGACTTTATTAGGTATACGAGATATCGAGAAAATCACACGCATTAACGACATAGAATATTGTTGTTATTTCTTTCATTTTTTTTTTCTTCTAATACTTAGCGCGTTTGAATTCACTTTGAAGTTTTGTTCAACATATTAGGAATGGTCATATATATTCTTGCTCTTTAACTTCGGAATAAGCCAAGGTTGTTTTTTCACTATGATATAAACTAACACAAGTTTTCTCTAAAATTTATTCATTTTTTTTTTTAAGAAATGAAAACAAAATATTGCCTTACTCCAGCGAATCACTCCGTCTTTCTAAATCATCACTAGGCAAATCTTCCAAGGCTTTGAAAAAGTTCTCCTGGGACATTTTGTTCCTGCAAAGTTAATGTACGAACCGTCGTTGTAGAGTTTCTTTAAATGTATGTTTTTTTAATACATTATAATAACATGCATTCACACATGTTTTCAGCGACAACTTATAAATCACCTGTATGATATATAAAAAAAAATTCCTACAAGAAAGAAAAAAAGTAAACAGAAAAAAGCTACTTACTCAGTCTTGAAGTCTTTACAGGATAATGAACTTTCATCGACACGACTGATATATTTCAACCGGGTTGGGTGACTAAAACTTTCTTTTCATTGGGTGGCTTTTAATTTTCTATTTTTCTTCTTAGAGAATCCAACCTATGGCTAGACTCAACACATACGTAAGTTATAAACTCGGAGTGTCTTTGTTTTTCATTGGACACTGAAATCCCCTCCCTGCTACCTTCAGCTGTCAGAATAATTATCCGTATTAACTTTATGTTATTGCCCAGCCTCACTCACATAGGATAGGTTCTTTTCTCACGGTTACCTCATTTACTGAACTCTACCAACTAGTAGCGGAAGACTATTGGCATAATCTCGGACATTGACCGGTTGGAGACAATTCGTCGCCGTGCTATCATTTTTGTTTACTCAGCTGACTCTTATTTTACACTGTTTTCGTGTCGTATCAAAATGTCGACCGGTTCATATTCCTCAGGTTACACTCCTGGCACGCCCCCTTATCTATCTAACGTCGAGATAGTCTACAGATGGCTCGAATCGGCTCCAGTTTATGATTCTACAATTACAACGCCTGTGATTTTCTCTGAAGTGGAGCGATCCGTAACACCTGTGAACAGTTCAAGCGAGCGCTCTTTCCTATCAAGCACGTTTAGACCACCATCATCATCTACACACAGCGATTTGTCAGAATCAGATTATCGAGACATACTATATGGAGAGGCAATTATTCCGATAAACAGCACCAGCGAAAACTCTTCCCTATCAACCATGTCTAGACCACCGTCAGCATTTTCCGAAAGCCATTCAGACTATGAAGACTATGAAGTACGGAACCGTAGAGGGGACATGCAATCACAAAAAAAAAACTCTAAAAAGATTTCGTTCCACGAATTAGTATTTCGTTCCACGAATTACTATTTCGTTCCACGAATTACTATTTCGTTCCACGAATTACTATTTCGTTCCACGAATTACTATTTCGTTCCACGAATTACTATTTCGTTCCACGAATTACTAACTCGTTCCACGAATTACTAACTCGTTCCACGAAGTGAGGCTATGCGTACAGGTCAACATGGAAAGGGATGAACTTATTGCGATGTATTTTGAATTAGGGTTGTTGTACAAGAACATCGTGAGTATATTAGCTGTGAATCATGGAATTGGACTGTCTTTTCACCTTTTGCACCAATTTTTACATCGACAAGAGCCAGCCAAGAAATATGCAATGTTCATCCTCATTGGTTAGCTGGCAAGTTATAAAGCCATCAGCCATTGGTTATCATATTTCGTGGAACGAAATAGTAACTCGTGGAACGAAATAGTAATTCGTGGAACGAAATAGTAATTCGTGGAACGAAATAGTAATTCGTGGAACGAAATAGTAATTCGTGGAACGAAATAGTAATTCGTGGAACGAAATAGTAATTCGTGGAACGAAATAGTAACTCGTGGAACGAAATAGTAACTCGTGGAACGAAATAGTAACTCGTGGAACGAAATAGTAACTCGTGGAACGAAATAGTAATTCGTGGAACGAAATCTTTTTAGAGCTTTTTTTTTTTTTTTTTGCATGTCCCCTCTACGGTTCCGTAATGAAGACACACATAGAGAGGAAATTGTTTTTAGGCCAGAGGAGTAGACGCAGCTTTTTTTTTCAAAGGCCCTTTTCAGGGCCAACCAAAAACTCTCGAAAAAGTCTCTCGATAGCACAGATTTACCATGATCATTTGAAATTAACTATTATCTTCAGATTATCAATAATTTTATACTTAAAAAAAATAGAAAGTAATTGGGCGGCAGTTTTCTTTTCTCCTATAACAAAACAATAATAGCATCTTGTAAAAGATCAACATTTTTTAAAAGAGACAGTACAAGATATGTACGTGAAACATTTATTGGCAGAGGTGAGGAATTCCCGTCGAAAAGGAGTGGATGTATTGGCCGAATTCGACAGAGAGTTCCGTAAACCAAAAACTCTCGAAAAAGTCTCTCGATAGCACAGATTTACCATGATCATTTGAAATTAACTATTATCTTCAGATTATCAATAATTTTATACTTAAAAAAAAATAGAAAGTAATTGGCAGCAGTTTTCTTTTCTCCTATAACATTTCTTTTCTTACAAACGTGTACTGTTTTTATTTTATTTTTTCATTAGCATTGAAATGAAGAACTCACTCAACCATCTGTCTGGAACGCTGTATACTTTCCCTATAGTTAGCATTGAAATGAAGAACTTACTCAACCATCTGTCTGGAACACTGTGTACTTTCCCATAGCCTTGTGGCCAGCCTGAACCTTATCAACCTAATGGTCATCACAGCCTATCAATTCAGTGTTCGTGGGGGAAATTAGACACTCCACTCGGCGACCTCTCTCGAGCGCTGTAGGCTTTGCCTCTTAACCTTGTGACCTTCATATACCTTAATGACCTAGCGGTTATCATAACCTATCTATTACCGTTAATTAAAAACTTATACAAGTGTTATTTATTACTTTATATAGATAAAAATGCACTCACTTGCATTCGTTCAGTTATACTACTATGGTCGTCCCGGTTATTTAAATTTTGCTACTTTTCGAACACGTTTTCGGTTCGTACAGGGCACATACTGTATGGATTTTCCTCATTCCAACGTCAATAGTTTAGTTTTTCGATGACCTTCAAAGCCTTTACTGTCGTGACGATCAAAAATTATGAAAAAAGTGTGAATGTTGGCAGCTCGTGACACTTTAAGTCAAACTAAAGGAATAGAGCCAAAAAGAAACAAATTAATAATCTTGTATCCCTCACAGCTTTAGTGTGAATAAATCTCTTGCTTATATTTCAATTAGCTATTCTCAGTAAAAAATGCTTCTATATCCATGCGTCTGCCAGTTGGGCTGATCAAGGTTCTGAACTCTGAGACGTGGTCCGTGATATTCGAAATCTTTTAGTTGATGTTGAATGGAATCTCGGGCGTGCTCTAAACCTTTTGGATTTAGGTTGGACGTAAACCGTCCCAAACAATCTCCCTCGGGCAATCACTGAGATTAAATGTTAACTCAAATGATAACAAACAGTGTGTTTATATTAAAGCTGACGGTTAGGATTTAGTAGAGATGACTACTGGTTGAAACACGCCTCCGAAGTTTGAAGATTTCAGTTTAATTTCCCTTTGGCAAATAAATGGTCGCCAGTGGCGGTCAAGTGTTAAATTTCCTAGTGACAAATGTAAGCCGACCTCCTTTCCTACTAAAGCCAGTATGGTGGTGGAAAAAATGTAGCAATTTATGTAATATATGTATACATATATAGGCATCAATAATCATTGATTTGACCATTAAATTGCATCAGCTGCCAGTTTAGAGGAAACCGAATTTGCTAACTGTGCGTCATTTTTTTTTTCTCCAAAAAGTACAAAATAAGAGCTTTCCGTTAGTGCCAATCTTGCCTATATATATTTTAGGTAGTTTAATAAGCCCCATCCCCCACCTTTACCCACAGTCCTTAAGTAGAAAATGTTTGAATTATGTCCTTTACTGGCATGCACGCATCTTCGTTTCACGTGGGTAACTGCCTTTACCAACATTTTTTATTTCAACGTCAATCTTTTAGTTTTTCAGGGTACTTCAAACTTTTCTTGAAAATTGGAAAAAGTTGTAGACGAATCCATCATCGCAGTTAATGTTTTATAATATTGCAAGTATACCTATCTGGTTGACTACGACAAATCACTCTTTTTCTTGCATGTCAATATTTCCCAAATGATTGATATATAGCAAGCCTTCAGTCATTTTGGAACTATATACATCCCTGATAGGAACAGTACAATCCCTTTCTCAAGTAACTGGAAGAAGGCATTTATCTATCCGAGATATCAATTATGCGAGCATTATTTACTATAGATACGTGACCGTGTTTTATCCCTCTTTTATGTACTCACTGTAGTAGCTTCTAGTTCTACAGAGTCCGAAAAATAGTTTTTTTGAATGCAGTTGATGAAGTGCCTATATTCTATATATCAGACAGTGATTCACTCAGTTCAAAAACAATTGAAAAATTTCGAAGTATATTTTTCGCCCGATCGCCGTGCGTGGAATAGTTGAAAGTTAGGTGTGAGTTTTCCTCCGTTGAAAGAATTACATGTTGTTGTTTTCGATCACTATCACATGTGTGATAAAATATCCCCGGTCTGAAATATGATTGAAATAAATGCAAACTGCAGCTGACAATATCCCTTTGTTAACGTGGCATGAGCTGCCAAAATTCACACTTTTTTTATAATTTCTGATCGGCACGACAGTAAGAGGCTTTGAAGGCCATCGAAAAACTAAATGGTTGGCTTTGGAATGAGGGAAATCCATAAAGTCTACGGCCTGTACAAACCGAAATAGCCTCTGAAAAGTAAACAAAATTTAGATAACCGGGACGACCATTCATTCATTCTAAGCCAAAGTTTGTTCAAAACAATACTTTAGCGTTCATTCTCGAGACTAGAAGCACTGAAAGGCTTCTTAATTATACGTCTTGAGAAAAATAGCCAATAATGTAAGCCAGTGAACTATATGCGTGAAATGGACATGTCTCATTGGCTGGCTTGGATCTGACTTTGTAAAATGTGCCGCCCTTGATAGTTGAAAATAAAAGTTAAGAAAATCTTTCTATGGTTCATTTTGACCCACGATAACGGTTAAAACAGTCTTGTCAAACAAATATGGCGACCGTTAATTTGTGGAGAATGTCACCGTTTCGTATATCAGACTGGAATTTTACAGCGGAGCGCATGAGTGCGCTTGTGTATTGCGCCAAATTTTATACGAAACAACAATACGTTATACAGAGGGAGCGGTCGCCATTTTGTTTTCACGGATGTCTATAGGGGTTTCGTAGGTCAAAATGGACCGTAGAATTAGTGTTTAGACTTTTATTTGGATTTTTACCATTTGGATTTTTTGTTTGGATTTTTTTTTGGTTTGGATTTTTTTGGATTTTTTTATTTGGATTTTTTGCATTTCGCAAGCGGGACACCCAAACGTTCAATAAAGTATGTTATTTAATCATGAAAAGGCCTGATAAAGGCTACAAAACCAAAAGTTAGAACCGTCCTACAGGGCCAAATGGCACCGATCTGTGACTATACAACAGAATGGCAGGATAGTCACCTGGGGCTAGGGCAGAGGCAGGTAAGGAATTCACTCAGCCTCAGTTGATGATTGCAACAGAGTTAGATATCTGCAGCTGACAATTTATTATATAAGCGTTAAGGGGCTTTCACAATTGAGACTTTCGCCGCACGGTCAAAATACTGAAATCGACCGCACGGTGGAGATAAAATTTTTCGGGCCGCAGTAGAATCGGAAAAATTACCGCAAGAAAATAATCCATTTTACGATTGGCCGGGCCATCGTAAGGGCGTGGCAAGGTTCTCGCACGTTTTAATCCACGAATCTCTTGCGGCGAACCGCGCGAGTGACGCAAGCAACGCACGTCTAGCGCACGTGCTCCGTGAGACAGTTGCGCGGATGTGCTACGTGATTCGTTGGAGCGTGCGGCGTGCCGCAAGATGCATCGTGCGTCATTGTTTTTCGCCGCGCACCAATGAGCGGGTGCCTTACGGCGTTTTGTCAAATCGTGCGATTTTGGGCTCCACAGACGTAATTGCAGTAAAAAAACCGTTAGAAAAAGAACGTCAATCGATTGAGGAAGATCCCCACGATGTCCGCCAAGAAGCAGACCAAGGCAAAAGCTTCAACTGTTGTGAGATAAAATGAAGCACCCAAAAATATATACCTGTAGCACACCTGAGGGTATTTTACGCACGGTGAACGCAAGGCGGTGCAAAACCGAGACGGCGAATCGTTCAACGGTTTACGACTGCCGCAAGGTTGGCGGAACAAGAAATTTCACCGTACGGAGCATCTTACGACACAAAAAAATCGTACAACAACCGCGCGTCAAGATACAACGGTTTACGGTGAACGTACTAGCGCCCGCACGGATCAGAGGTAATAAAAAAATTCGCACGGCCGAAAATTGGATTCCATGTGCACACCAAACTTTTCTGCGGCTCTTGCGGCACAAAAATTCCGCGCGGTAAGGTGCGGTTGCCCGCAAGGAAGGCTGCGGTCCATCGTACGGAAGGCCAAAATTCATGACCGCAAGAGCCGGAAACCCGCCGTATCTCAATTGTGAAAGGGGCTTTAGACGGCCGCTTCGATGATCGTGCTCTATTTGTGTTTTCTAGGAGATATGTTATTACATCACTTACTTACCGATCTCTGGACACAGTTCTGATGTTTTGTCAAAACGGACGATTGGATTTCACCGCCATGACAGTAGCTTTTCTTCCCTTCGCGTATGAAGAGCTCTATATAAACAGCTGCGCTGAAATTGAAAACGCATCCCATGCAGGAAAAATACACATGTGTATGAACACTGAAACTGGCACAGGGAAAATCTTGTTGTCTTAAATAACCATGGAGAGAAGTTTCTAATTGTGTTAAAAAGGAGTTCCTCTAGAACTTTATTCCCGTCATTTTCGGATATTCAATACCGTACGACAATAGATCTACACTGCTACAGGCTACATGTTATGCTATGGTGAATAAAACAAACTAACAAACAAACAATTCATAAGTTGTTGTAATTAACTGAACCCATAATATTTCATTAGGTTGACGACTGACAGTGACACTGACAATGTTCGGGCTAACACTGACATGAGCTTAATGGCCTTAATCAGTAGAATTTTGTGGAACACTTTGGCGACATATAGGCTAGGGCCTATATGAAAAGGTCACCAGTGAAAACTCACAAAACCTTGTACTAAATTTGACAAACTTGACTCTACATAATACTCAATTTGCACGAGCTGCCGAAATGTTTATATTTTTCGTTAGTTACAACGTCAATCTAAATGTGTCAGGAAGAACTGACTGGTAACGCTGACACTGCCAGTTAACTTAAAAGGGCGCCTTGGGTAGGCCTAGCTAGCCTACATGTAGCTAGGCCTATAGTATTCAAGGCAAACTCAAAATCCAAAGCCTACACATATATTGGGAAGGTGAATTGCTATGATCATGGTTTCCCTGACAGACCGTTAAATGACGAGTTGAATAAAATTTTTGAATTCATTTGCAGCTGATGTGTTGACTTTTAACCTGCAGGCTGGAGTTTTTAACAGGCGTATTAGGCTACTATTAATTGAACATTATAAACAATCCTAGCTAATGAGCTAGGAGGCTTCGGGCCTCGCATTAACGCTACATAGGCCTACCAGGGGCCTGTTTCACAAAGCGGCGTAGATCTATGTATTTTTTGCGTAACTTTCACACTAACGTATCTCTACAGTATGGGTTGCTATGGCAGTTACGCGAAAACTTACGCTACACTGCTTAGTGAAACAGGGTCTAGAGCTACCAGGAGTACATAGGCCTATATAACCACAAGCTCAGATTGATTGATTGTTTGGTGTTTCACGCGGCGTTCAAGATTATTTCATTTATAGGCCTATGGCGGCGTTGACAGTTTTATTGTGGGAGGAAATCGGGCTCTATGACCGGAGGAAACCCACGACCTTCCGGTGGTAAAGTTCTGGCAACTATCCCAAATAGGTCGTTGGAGTGAAAACCCAGTTGGAAAATTTTCCAATTTTTTCTGGGACTGGGTGGGATTTGAACCCGCGACTCATTGGTGGAAGGCTGTTCGGATTTAGCGTCCAACGCTCTACCTACTTAGCCATGGAGCAATCTCAGTCTACCGATGTTCTTGCCATAGTTAAGATGCGTAACCATTGTCAATGTATTACAAAAGGATTCCAGAAAATTCTACTGACCAAGACTAAGCTTCCGTCAGTCATAGGTTTAGTTTATTACAACAGTTTATGGGGTATACAGGTCTAAATGATATACGTCTTTTTAACACAATTAGAAACTGGTCTCCATGGTTATTTTATACAAGAAGATTTTGCTTGTGCCCGTATGTTTAAGTGTTCATAAATATATAGACCCACGATTAAAACTTACGCTCACGCTCACTTTACCCGTGGGACAAGTGGAACCAAATCCGTCGTTTCTAATTTAATATGCATGTAGACTTTGATTGGTTCGACCACAAATTTGTGGCGGAAATTTCAATAATCAGAATTGGCGTTACGTAAGAATCCAGGCAGTGTTCATAATAAAGATGGAGACTTTTCGGTTTACACTTCAATTCGATAAACGTGTCTCCAAACCTGAAGAGCGTTTAGAAGAGAACTTTTGGTTGGTCCGAAAGTAAATAGGCGTTCCCCGAAAACGAGGCTTTGAATTGCAGTTGGCCCAGAGGTAAAAGGTGAGCTTGTTGATAATTTAACCCTGGGTATCAGAGGGTGGCCTGTATGTTGCCAGCATTACCCTATACTTCACTCAAGTAAAGGTCTTCCTCAGTTATTTATTTTTTGACATGTTTTGGTCGTCGACTACCAGGTACCGACCAATAAATATCCAAATATACATAACGAGGTACCTGTATAGACATTTAATATTATTGAATTCAATTAAGTGTGCAAACCAGTTTATGGGCTTGGAATAAGGCCTATATGTGTAATAGTGTGGATTCCTTTCAAATTGATAATTTTCACGGACCCACTGTCCAGAGGGATGAAGTTTAGAGATGAAGTTTATAACCTTGTTGTTTGTTGGTAGTATGTTATCAGATGAAGTTTATAACCTTGTTGTTTGTTGGTAGTAGGTTATGAGATGACGTTTATAACCTTGTTGTTTGTTGGTTGTAAGATGGTGTTTATAACCTTGTTGTTTGTTGGTTGTAGGTTGTAAGATGGAGTTTATGGCCGTTTTGTTTGTTGGTTGTAGGTTGTGAGATAGAGCTTATAAGCTTGTTGTTTGTTGGTTGTAGGTTATGAGATGGAGTTTATAACCTTGTTGTTTGTTGGTGGTAGATTATGAGATGGAGTTTATAACCTTGTTGTTTGTTGGTTGAAGGTTATGGGATGGAGGTTATAACCTTGTTGTTTGTAGGTTGTGAGATGGAGGTTATAACCTTGTTGTTTGTTGGTTGTAGGTTGTGAGATAGAGTTTATAACCTTGTTGTTTGTTGGTTGTAGGTTATGAGATGGAGTTTATACTCTTTTTGTTTGTTGGTTGTAGGTTATGAGATGGAGTTTATAACCTTGTTGTTTGTTGGTTGTAGATTATGAGATGGAGTTTATAACTTTGTTGTTTGTTGGTTGTAGGTTAGGAGATGGAGTTTATAACCTTGTTGTTTGTAGGTTATGACATGGAGTTATAACCTTGTTGTTTGTTGGTGGTAGGTTATGAGATGGAGTTTATAACCATGTTGTTTGTGGGTTATGAGATGGAGTTTATAACCTTGTTGTTTGTTGGTTGTAGGTTATGAGATGGAGTTTATACTCTTTTTGTTTGTTGGTTGTAGGTTATGAGATGGAGTTTATAACCTTGTTGTTTGTTGGTTGTAGATTATGAGATGGAGTTTATAACTTTGTTGTTTGTTGGTTGTAGGTTAGGAGATGGAGTTTATAACCTTGTTGTTTGTAGGTTATGACATGGAGTTATACTCTTTTTGTTTGTTGGTTGTAGGTTATGAGATGGAGTTTATAACCTTGTTGTTTGTTGGTTGTAGATTATGAGATGGAGTTTATAACTTTGTTGTTTGTTGGTTGTAGGTTAGGAGATGGAGTTTATAACCTTGTTGTTTGTAGGTTATGACATGGAGTTATAACCTTGTTGTTTGTTGGTGGTAGGTTATGAGATGGAGTTTATAACCTTGTTGTTTGTAGGTTATGACATGGAGTTATAACCTTGTTGTTTGTTGGTGGTAGGTTATGAGATGGAGTTTATAACCATGTTGTTTGTGGGTTATGAGATGGAGTTTATAACCTTGTTGTTTGTTGGTGGTAGGTTATAAGATGGAGGTTATAACCTTGTCTGTTGGTTGTAGGTTGTGAGGTGGAGTTTATAACCTTGTTGTTTGTTGGTTGTAGGTTGTGAGATGGCGTTTATAACCATGTTGTTTGTGGGTTATGAGATGGAGTTTATAACCTTGTTGTTTGTTGGTGGTAGGTTATAAGATGGAGGTTATAACCTTGTTTGTTGGTTGTAGGTTGTGAGATGGAGTTTATAACCTTGTTGTTTGTTGGTTGTAGGTTATAAGATGGAGATTATAACCTTGTTTGTTGGTTGTAGGTTGTGAGGTGGAGTTTATAACCTTGTTGTTTGTAGGTTATGAGATGGAGTTTATAACCTTGTTGTTTGTAGGTTATGAGATGGAGTTTATAGTTTATGACCTTGTTGTTTGTTGGTTGTAGGTTATGGAATGGAGTTTATGACCGTTTTGTTTGTTACATAGTTTGTCTGTGCCAGTGGTGGTGGTGGTGTGTGGGGGGGGGGAGGTTATGGGATTCAATCTCAGTCTGCTTGCTAATAGGCTACAGGAAGAAGGGTTAATGGTTTGTTTCAGCGGTTTCCAGAAACCACGCAGAATGCATTTCAATAGCTTCGTTTCCAGACAGAATTACATCGTTGGAATCAACTATTGCATCAGAAAATCTGCTTAAAGTGGCATGAGCTGCCAAAATGTGGATATTTTGACGTAAAAATAGAATGTTGAAGCTATCGGCTATTTTTCTTAAGACGTATAATTCAGAAGCTTTTTGATGCTTCTAGTCTCTAGAATTCACGATAAAGTATTGTTTTGAACAAACGTTGGCTTATCATGAATGAATGGTCGTCTAGGTTATTTACATTTTGTTTACTTTTCGAACATTATTTCGGTTCGTATAGGCCACATACTGTATAGATTTTCCTCATTCCAACGTCAATCATTTCGTTTTTCGATGGCCTTCAAAGCCTCTTATTGTCGTGCCGATCAGAAATTATGAAAAAAAGTGTGAATTTTGGCAGCTCATGTAACGTTAATTAAAGGGACATGAGCTGTGAAAATTCGGATTTTTATGATAAATTCCGATTGTCAAGATTTCAGCATTCGAAGAAGCTAATTAACGATTAACCTTCAAAAAACAAAATATTGGCAAAACCACTAATCTGTAGCGTACGAATGGATTGATTGATTATTGTTTTACGCCGCACTAAAAATGTTTTCACTTATATGGGGCTGTCAGATTTAGGGCGGTAGGAAACCCCCGACCTTCGGCGAGTACCTGGCAACTCTTCCACATACGGCGACGAAGTGAAAAATCCACTCAGAAATTTTTCAATTTGTATTTGGTCTGAGCTCGATTCGAACCCAGGCCGCACATATTTAAGGTCTATGTGGGACTGAGGGACGATCACTCTAACCCACTGGACCACCGATGGTCTATGTGGGACTGAGGGACGACCACTCTAACCCACTGGACCACCGATGGTCTATGTGGGACTGAGGGACGATCACGCTAACCCACTGGACCACCTACGAACGGAAGATTTGTTAACGTAAAGCCATTATATATAATTGTATACCTCTAGAGGCATTCAAATGACAAATAATTATAATTTTGTTTCAAATTGAATTTGCCTATATACCGGGCAGCGTATGCCATTTTAACCCATGGACAGTAAAGGCCCTTTTGCGGACCCCTAGATCCTCCGCCCATGCACCACCCCACATAGGCGATTTGCCCGGAAGTAGAAACGGTATTTGCCCCATTTGAAAAAAAAGGTTATTTTACATTTTCATTGGATACATGTTTGGCTTACCTGATGTCGAATGTTTACGAAAAGCGTTTCTGGCCTGGAAAATATTGGCCTATGCTTATCGAGTTCATTTGTCAATACTCTAAAATAGAAACGACATACTTTGCTCTAATCGTCAGGATTCTACCTATGTCATTGCCAGCCATTCTTTCTATCTCTAACATTTATCTCCGAGAGTTCATCGAGATCCAGGTCATTTATCATTCTTCTATTTGAAACATCTAACTCGGAGGGTTTAAAAATTTACATTTCCTCAGTCTATATTGGTAGTTCCGTCCCAAGGTAAAAAATTTCACATATTTGATATGGCTACCGAAAGCATACAAGGTCGGTCTTGGTGGTACAACTCGCGAGGATATCGAGGTCTCCCAATTCTGTCTGGAATAATGTGGATTGGCGATTGGATTTATTGGACAGCACGATTAACGACATAGAACTAAGCCGTTTATTAAAATAGGTCTATTTTTAGATTTCGAAGAGCTCCGTTTTCCTGCGCAGGCCTCCTGAAAGACGTTAGGTCTAATGAAATACCAGTGGCCTACGGCTTCACAAGAATTTGCCAAATTTCAGATAACCGTTTTGTGAGGCAACGAAAAGAAAAATACCCGCTACATGCAGGAGCGTATATAGGCAACGTCGCCATATATTCAAATTATTGGATTAATTGATGTTTTACGCCGCACTCCAGATTTATGCACTTATATGCCGGCGTTGCCAAATTAAGTGGGCGAGGATACTAGAGCTTAGGGGAGTACTTGGCAACTCTTCCATACAGCGACCGGAGTGAAAGAGCCACATCGTCTTTGTGGGACAGAGGGATGCTCACTTTAACCCCCACTGGACCCCCCCCCCCCCAGAGACCCCTCAAAATATTTTTGTAGGACCACGGAATAAAATACCGATGGAACCATAGGTTTGTTTGTGCCCGGGGGGGGGGGGCCAAAATTGATGGGGTTCAATCTCGGTCTACCGATGTTCTTGCCATAGTTAAGATGCGTAACCATTGTCAATGTATTACAAAAAGGATTTCAGAAAATTCTACTGACCAAGGCTAAGCGCCTGTCAGTCGTCAACCTAATGAAATATCATAGAGTGAGTGAGTGATTGGGGTTTTACGTCCTGCTCAACAGTATTTCGGTTATATGAAGACGTTGTCTCCTTTCCACCGCTCTTTTAGGTGCTGTCTCACCGAGGCGACTTGCCGAAGACAACCAGCAAGCCCCCTCACCCAGTCACAGTATACTGACACCGGGCCAACCAGTCGCTGCTCTAACTCCTATTGCTGAGCGCCAAGCGAAGCAGTAACAGCTACGACTGTTAAAGTCTTTGGTCTGACTCGACCCGGGATTGAACCCGGATCTCCCAGGCCTGAAGCGGACGCTCTACCGACTGAGAAATATCATAGACCTTTATACCGTTTATTAAAATAGGTCTATTTTTAGATTTCGAAGAGCTCCGTTGTCCTGCGCAGGCCTCCTGAAAGACGTTAGGTCTAATGAAATACCAGTGGCCTAGGGCTTCACAAGAATTTGCCAAATTTCAGGTAACCGTTTTGTGAGGCAACGAAAAGAAAAATACCCGCTACATGCAGGAGCGTATATAGGCAACGTCGCCATATAGTCAAATTATTGGATTAATTGATGTTTTACGCCGCACTCCAGATTTATCCACTTATATGCCGGCGTTGCCAAATTAAGTGGGTGAGGACACTAGAGCTTAGGGGAGTACCTGGCAACTCTTCCATACAGCGACCGGAGTGAAAGAGCCATATCGTCTGTGTGGGACAGAGGGACGCTCACTTTAACCCCCACTGGACCCCCGAGACCCCTCAAAATATTTTTGTAGGACCACGGAATAAAATACCGAAATGCTTGCTCATATAATAAACTTTTACATGTTTATATAGAACCATATATAGGTTTGTTTGTGGCGGGGGGGGGATCAAACTTTATGGGGTTCAATCTCAGTCTACCGATGTTTTTGCCATAGTTAAGATGCGTAACCATTGTCAATGTATTACAAAAAGGATTTCAGAAAATTCTACTGACCAAGGCTAAGCGCCTGTCAGTCGTCAACCTAATGAAATATCATAGACCTTTATACCCTATCATAAATTGTTGTAATAAACTAAACCTAAATGATATACCTCTTTTTAACACAATTAGAAACGTGTCTCCATGGTTATTTTAGACAAGATTTTCCCTGGAACCTGCCCAACTTCGCTTAGTTCGCAGTTTCTCCCAAGACAGGACAAAAAAAAACCCGTTGGATACATTCCAACCCATTTTGAAAGAAATTATAGTAAATACAAAACAGTTGCAATATATTTTCCTTTCCAACGGTACCGAAACCTTTAATTTCCCCGCCAAAAAGGTGCGAAGCGTTATAGCAAGATTTATTTTCGTGTTATATTTTATGAAATTGGCTCATTTCCTATGTAAAACACGATGGAAAAATACTTTTCATCGCGTTTTACTTACTAAACCGCCTACATTTTGATCTCAGAAACACTATGGAAATGCGATGGTAAAGCGATGGTAAATACTTACCATCGCTTTACCATCGCATTTCCATAGTATTTCTGAGTCCAAGAAAGTCTGATTTCACTTGCACTATGCGACAAAAAAGACCTTTGGTGGGATAACCGTTGCATTTTATTTTACAAATTCTTTTTTTTGGATAAGCCACAAACACGATGGAAACGTGATGATAAAGCGATGGTAAATATTAACCATCGCTTTACCATAGCGTTTCTG
Organism: Lepidochitona cinerea; assembly: GCA_963971465.1. Lineage (NCBI taxonomy): Eukaryota > Metazoa > Mollusca > Polyplacophora > Chitonida > Tonicellidae > Lepidochitona > Lepidochitona cinerea. The sequence goes on along the minus strand of OZ020554.1, from coordinate 32,518,057 downwards.
AGATCAAAATAAAAGCGGTTTAATAAGTAAAACGCAACGAAAAATATTTTTCATCGTGTTTCCATCGTGTTTTACATAGCAAGTGATTCATTTCATAAAGTATAACACGACAATAAATAATGCTGTATTTTTCATCGCGTCTAAGATTTCGATTTAGGCTGGTTGAATATCTATAACGCGATGTCCCTTCTCGGCCTGATAAGATTAAAATAATAAAAGTGTAACTCGATTCCAAATGGAAATTCCAAAGTAAAACGCGATGGTAAAGCGATGGAAAATCCTTTCTCGCCTCCAAAAAAGAAGGGCTCTTGGCTTTGCATACGCCGGCAGCAAATGACGTATGATAAGTTAGACAGTAGTTCGTGGTTAGCAGTTAGTTATTCGAGAGGGAGTAGTCATTTTCTTACTGATATACCGATTGGCTTATTAATGCAGATAAAAAGGTTTAATTCACTACACATACTTACAATGGCGTATACTATATACATTAGTATCTTTACTTAATAGATTACCCACCAGGGGGCGCTTTTTTGAATAACTGTCTGAATAACTGTCTGGTCTGTTATTCGCTTATTATTCAAGATAGAAAGTCCAAATTTGCTACACACATACTAACGATGCCGTATACTATGCCGTAGTGGCTTTAGTTTATGGGTTACCCACCAGGGGCCGCTTTTTTAAATAACTGTCTGAATACCTGTCTGGTCTGTTCGCTTATTCGATAGAAAGTCCGAATGCTTAGGCCGATAGTTTTTACCCAGTATTAACTTTTTGAAATTATGAAATAGGTACAAATCAAAGCTATGTTCGACTGTGCTCGACGTGAAGAGCTGGGCACAAGACAAAAAGACTTTTTTAATATAACTTTAATTCAGATAGAAGTGCACAGCTAGTCTTTTTACTTTCTGGTAAATCTGTGAAATTTCATGAACAATTTTTAACCACTCAAAAACGTTGACAAAAGTATATATTGCCATGGTAACCATTTGGTAATCCCCGAGTTAAGGCAAACGAAAAACCCTAAATCTAACATTACTATGGTGACCATTTAGCAACATAGTTAAGACGTTATATTGGTTGCCATTACAAAACCACTTCAAAAAGCCCCAGTAAACTTCTGACAGAAACTAGTAATTGTACTTCAAAGTTTGCCATCATATTTCTCTACTTGCATTTTTTTTGTTCTTCCAGTTCCACTTTTATTATTTTAATCTTATCAGGCCGAGAAGGGACATCGCGTTATACATACTCAACCAGGCTAAATCAAAATCTAAGACGCGATGAACAATACAGCAAGATTTATTTTCGTGTTATACTTTATGAAATGGCTCACTTGCTAAGTAAAACACGATGAAAAATACATATCATTGCGTTTTACTTATTAAACCGGCTATATTTTGATCTCAGAAACACTATGGAAATGCGATGGTCAAGCGATGGTAAATATTTATCATCGCGTTTTTATTGTGTTTCTCAGTTGAATAAAGCTTGGTTCTATACGTATTTTGCGATAGAAATTAGGACCCAAAGGATTATCACTGCAACGTAGCCTACTTTATGGACTGGGTTTTGAAAGAAAATCACAAACACGATGGAAACGCGATGGTAAAGCGATGGTAAATATTAACCATCGCTTTTTTTATCGTGTTTGTAACTAAGATTGAAGGAAGAATTGAAAGTAAAACGGGATGTCCCTTCTCGGCCATCATAGTTATTAGATAACAAGTTACTGACTCGGCAGCCATGTTCACAGCAAGGCTTAGTTGTGTTTCCCATTTGGCCAATCAGCATACGAGTTATTCTGAAGTATTGGCTTTTTACGACTTCTGCAGGTCGTAGATATTTCAGACAAGGTCGTATTGCGGCTGACCTCAAAAGGTTAGTCACGCAGGATACGAGGTTAAAATGCTGAAGTTCAAAGAGAATCTGTAGAGTCGACTGATTAGGTTTTGAAAATGGCACTCCATTATAAATTGTAATTAGTCTTGATAGTCATAAATTAAACCTTACCTCCCGAAAATTTTACTAACTTTCTTCTCCAAACTAACCCCCCCCCCCCCCCCCTCCCAGAATATTTACTTCTGTGGGAAGACCATTCCGATGGTCCTGTATATTGCGAGACATATAAGGCGATAAACTATTAGACTCAACAAAAATAAACGGTTTCCAACTTTATTATGGTAGACTATAACAAAAGAAGAAAAATATGGACAAGTTTCATAGCTTATTTTCCTTCAAACTCTTCTCGCCATCTGTAAATAGAGTCCGTGTATTCCGGAGACGGCTGGCCAGCTCTGCGGTCTTCGTAGTCGCAGGAATGCTGGAAAAAAAAGAAAAAATATTCATTTTTTGTGGAGGCATAAAGACTGGCTTTCAATATGATTGATGAGTTCACGCTGCACTCGATTATTTTACTTTAATGGCGGCGTTGCCAGGCTTAGTGGGGGAGGAAACCGGGCTCATTGCTTGGAAACCAGACCTTCGGCGAGTACATGGCAACTCGCCCACATACGGCGACCGAGTGTGATTCGAACCCGCGCAGCATCGGTGGAAGGTCTGTGTGGGACTGAGGGACGATCACTAACCCACTGGACCACCGAAGCTTTTCCTTATGAAGACGCCATTGTGATGTGAATTTAAATCTACAGACTGGATATTTTTTCAAATGCAATATTCCGACATTATTAAAATATAATGCGTCAGTTCATTTGATCTAAGAAATATGCCACATTTTTAAAAAAGTACATAATATCAATGTTTGGGAGGATCTGCTACCCTGATCTATATTTAGGTGCCTTCCCCAAATCCAGACCCCCCTCCCCAACCCATAGGAAAAAAAAGGGGAGAGAATCAATAAGGCATTCATTTGTACTTATTGTCGAGAGTCCAGGACTTTTTAAATTAGGGAAAGGATTCACAACAAAAAAAAAAAAAAAAGTACTAAAAAGAAATAAAATAAAAACACACCACATAGCATGGTGAATGGCACTCCGTAAAGGTGCAATCAAACCATATATTGCGACCGCCTCGCAAATGGAATATTTTGAAGAATGGACTGAATGAAACTCCTTCACCCGTGGTGAAGCCGTCATCTCTATCAATTACGAAGCCATCGCCACACCTGTAATGAAAATATATATTGTATGAATAAAAAATAAAAAAAACCAACCACCCTCATATTCAGAATGTAAGAAAAGCAGTTGGATTGATTGATCGATTCGACAGGTTGGTGTTGAACTGCGGTTTGTGTTGGTCCATGGATGGCTGTATGACTATCCATACCCAAACCGCTCGGTCGAAACACTCTCCTTCCAAAAAAAAAAAAAAAAAAAAAAAAAAAAAAAAGAGGAGGTCTTTACACCTTTGCTGGCAAAGTATTGGATTGGTTGAGAAAGCATTTAAAAAAGATTATATAGGGGGAGGCGTTGCTGGGCTTAGATGGAGGGGCAACCCGACTTTCGGCTACTACCTGGCAACGGTTCACTCAGAAATTGTCAATTTCATTTGGTCAGTGATATTCGAACCCCGCGCCGGATGGATGGAAGATCGGTGTGGGACGGAGGGACTATCACTAACCTCCTGGTCCAGCGAGGTCCCTCCCGACATGTCAGTAGTATTAGCGGGGATTGACTTACAGGTCATTTACGCCACCGGTTCAGGTGGTTGAAGGTGAAAAAACATCTATGAAATTTCTACTTACCCGTGCTGCAGTATGTTGTAACTGGTGACGCCATTTGAAGCTGTACATGACCAAGCTTTCATATCAAAAATATCCTCTGAAAACGAATAGTAGAGACGTTACAGGATCGAGATTACCATTTCCTGGGGATTTGGTTGGTTGATTCTGGTTTAACGACGCCTGGGACCATTCATTCATTCTAAGCCAAAGTTAGTTAAAAACAATACTTTATCGTAGGTTTTCGAGACTGGAAGCCCTAAAAACCTTGTGAATTATAAGTCTTGAGAAAAATAGCCAATAATTTGAACATTTGGTTTTATCGTTAGCTTTAAATGCCGTAACGTTTAAAGTGGCATGAGCTGCCAAAATGTGGATAATTTGACGTTAAAAACAGAATGTTGAAATTAATTTAGAAGCTTATTTGTGCTTAGTCTCGAAAATGTCCGATAAAGTTTTCTTTTTTGAACTAACTTTGGCTTAGAATGAATGGTTATCCCGGTTATTTAAATTTTGACTTTTCGAACACTATTCCGGTTCGCATAAGCGACATACTGTATGCATTTTCCTCATTCCAACCCCAATCATTTAGTTTTTCGATGGCCTTCACAGCCTCTTACTGTCGTGCCGATCAGAAATTATGAAAAAGTGTGAATTTTGGCAGCTCATGCCGAGTTTTGCAATGGGGGTAAAATTGGAAATTCTGCAGACCGCCTGTAGACAACCGACAACCGGGGTAGTACATGTTTTACAGTCGTAAAACATCGGGACAAAGATGTGGTTATGCGCGCATTTTAGACAGGAATTAACCAATGATTGAAATCCTCGAGCAATTCCTTTACCTGTATCTTTGATAACGATCATAAGTCGAATGCGACGTCCAGACGCTATGGTGAACGTATTTATCTGTCGACCCAAAACATCCAAAACTTGGACATCAAAAATGCCAGAAAATTGGCGGTTTTTAAACACAGTCTTTGACTCGAAAGGAAAAGCGCTGCAAAATAACGGAAGAGAAAGCAAGAGATTAGTTTACGGAAGTTGGTGACCACCATAATTTAATTGCAGTAAGTCGGCCCAGAAGTCTACCCATTCATATACTTCCGGTCGGACTTAAGCCGCTTAATTACAGCTTTCAGCAAGTCTAAAAATCAATAATCTAAGAAATTTAACTTAATTGCATTAGCTGCCAATTTTTATTTACATCAGTTATGTAAAAGGGAACACAATGACAGCTTGGTGCTCATTGCTTGTTTGGGTAGGGGAGGGTGGGGGGGGGGGCGTCAAAATTTATAACTTTGGATTTCTCTAACAATGGTGAGCAAGAAAGTCTTTCCACAATGTACTGCGAGTTTATCTTTGTACACTCTAGATTAGAAATAGATTATCGGGGCACCTGCATTCTCGTGGAAAGTCCAGACTAAAAATTTAAGCAAGTAAGATAAATTAGAAAAATTACAACGTAAAAATAACCATTATATTAAGCATATACTTACGGGAGCCCCACTCTCTCCACGGAAGACCCCGCTATACCATACTCTTCATAAACACAGGATATGGTTTGCATTTTAGAATCCAAAAAGATTTCCCTCTGTTCAACACCCCATCCAACTTCGACAATCAATGTGTAGATTTCAGCATCTTGTTGTTTCTATAATGGTAAGAATAAGTTTTTCATTCAGGTACAGCCAATGTGCACTGACACCCGGGTTAAAATCGCAATAAGCTCTCATTTACTTCCTTTAATTTTACCGGACTTAGTTATATTACGTTGGTATATGTAATATAACCAAAAGTTCGGTAAAATTGAACTATCGTTTACTGAGCGCGATTGTTTTAACAGTAGTTTCGGGAAGATGCTCGTTTGGAAGACACCGAAGATTAGAATACAAGTGATAAAATTTGTCATACGTACGTAAAACTGGCAATCCGAATCCTGGTCAGAGAACGCGCCATCGATAAAAGTCGAAACCGAAGCAGTAGTGGACAAATGGGCATCTCCATTTCTACAGTGAAGAATGGCATAGGCTGGGACATCTGCTCTTAGCTCTACAACCAGGTCACCGCTTGTCGAAGAGGGACAATGGGGGATAACTGCAAATAGAAAAAAAAAACGTTAAAAAAGAGATCGGTCCATACTTTAATCCCCAAAAAACAAATGTATATTTACGATGTGGAAACCAGAAAAACGCTACTAAAATTGGAATAAACTCCGATATCACCGTATAGAACTTAGTATATGCAAGCGCTATACATTTCTGAAGCTAATATTTTTCCAAAATTTTCCAAGCCAGAGACTAAAGACAGCGTTAATGTGACAGACCATAGCTAAGAGATCAAATGTGGCCAACTGCACCCCGTTTATTCATGGAATGTGATGGTTCGAGGTTGGCCCAATATAGTTTTGCCCACATGCTCAGGGCCGTCAACAGTAGCATACCCTTTGACATTAAGAATAGATCAACGCGTCCTGGCGAAACTTTGAGCTAACAACTAATGCATAACTAATGTTTTTCAATATCCTTACTCTTGTTAGGACTTTGGAAACCACCGACATATATAGTTTGTCTTTGAAATCATTCTTTTATATCTAAACTAGGAAGTGCCCAGTCTCTTCCTAGGGCACAGGAACTCCTTTGTGGCAGTAAATACGTCGATTCGACAGGACATGCTGTTAATACCGGGATAATGAAAATATCGCTGTTCATATAAAGCATCTATTTTAGTTCAGACCGAAGAGCCAAACATTCATGAATTAAATTATCATATGGATATCGTACAATTCTAAATATATTATTTCTAACGCTATAAATTAGGTTTTGCACACTTGGCATATAAGGGGCTTACCTTCAGCTATTGGGTCATCCGTTTTTTGTCTGGATTTCGGAAAGGGTGGGGGTGGGAAAAAAAACACATTAACAATTGAGAAAAAAACCCTTAAAATTCAAGGTGACCTTGTTTACATAGACCATAGAAAATGGAAATAATTTTCCTTTATTCCCGGCAACCATAGAAATCGGGTTGATCAAAAGTGGCATGAGCTGCCAAGTCTAAGGGAATTCTGACTGAAAAAATGGTTGGTTAGGATTTTCAGGAAGTACAAAATGTGGAACTTTCCGCTTGTGGGTTTATAAGCGGCAACACAGCCATTAATGAAGTTGTGCATCCCACCTAATTGAGTACTCCATTATAAGCAAATCTCTTCGGTTCGTACACGCTAATGACAACCAGTATTCATTTCAACGTCAAAGGATTTGAAAATCGAAATTTATCGAAACAATCCTAATTTTTGACAGCTTCTGTGACTTTAAAATTTGAGGTAGGTTGCAAAGCAACATTTGCAGGCGATAAAACCATCCAACTATAAAGGGCAATGTAGTGAAAAGTGGATAGAAGTGTGTGATACAATAGGATACAAATTAAATTGATTTTAAGTGCACCTCAAGGAGGCGAACTTTAGGCCTAAAGCTAGTTGAAGTTACCAACTAACGTTGTACACCGCATTCACGATAAATCTCACTTTTATGGTTGCAGGTTTCGTTAATGAAGAAAACCGACCTTCGGAGAGTACCTGTTAAGGTCTCACATGAACGGAACCCAGCGAAAATAAGAAATCACTTAAAATTTTGGACTTCGCGAGATTCGAACCCGCGCCTTATCAATGGAAGGCCCTTGACGAAATTGAGAGACTATCCGTCGTTAGCTATTGCCCAACGTTTACAACAACTTCATTGGAATGGACACGCCAATAAGCTAAAGCAACCAACCAACAACTCCTTACCTGCCCTTGCAATATAGCCATCCTTCCACATAAAAGTAACTAGTATCCATAACAAATTGGAAAAACATGTTAATATCCGAAGTCTCTGCGTAATAATAAAGGTCAAAGCCGTGTTCCATTTGTATCTAAAAACAAAAAAGTTTTAACTATGTATTAGGAGAGAGCTTTATTCACGACTAATTCACAATGGAAATCGGGGGCCCCCAGTGGGTTAGAGTTAGTCCCTCAGAAACAGGCCTTCCATCAACACGGGTTCGGATCCCACCTCCGACCAAACAAAAATTGTAAAATTTCTGAATGGATTGTCACTCGATCGCCTTATGCTGAAGAGTCGCCAGGTACTGGAAGGCCGGGGGTTTCCTCTAGACAAAGAGCTGCGCTTCCTCGCCCACTAAATCTGGCAACACCGCCATATAGGCTAAGTGAAATCATCAGGAGTTGGTGTAAAAACATCACAACAGAATTTCATTTGATTTTTTATATATAGCTTAAAGTGGCATGAGCTGCCAAAATTCACTTTTTTCATAATTTCTGATCGTCACGACAGTAAGAGGGTTTGAAGGCCATCGAAAAACTAAATGATTGACGTTGGAATGAGGGAAATCCATACAGTATGAGGCCTGTACGAACCGAAAACGTGTTCGAAAAGTAAACAAAATTTAACCGGGACGACCATTCATTCATTCTTAGTCAAAGTTAGTTCAAAACTATACTTTACTGTGCATTCTCGAGACTAGAAGCACTAAAAAAAGCTTATGAATTACACGTCTTGAGAAAATAGTCGATAATTTCAACATTCTGTTGCAACATCAAAATATCAACATTTTGGAATCTCATGCCACCTCAAGTATTATTGAAATTGTAAACGAGTCCATTTACGACACCAGAAGGAGTCAAAAATAGACCGTAGGTGTCATAAATATGTATACATGTTTATATATTACCATGTTTGTTATAACCGTGCTGTTTGTTAATTATAGGTTATGAGATGGAGTTTATAACCGTTTTGTTTTTGTCGTTTGTTACACGGGTTTGTCTGTGCCGGGGATTGGGGGGGGGGGGGGGCAAAATTTATGAGGTTCAATCTCAGTCTACAGATGTTCTTGTCATAGTTAAGACGCGTAACCATTATCAATGTATTACAGAAAAGGTTCCACAAAATTCTACTGACCAAGGCTAAGCTCCGGTCGGTCGTCAGCCTAATGAAATACCATTAGGTTTACTTTATTACAACAACTTATGATGGGGTATAAAAAGGTCTAAATGATACCTATTTTTAACACAATTAGAAACTTGTCTCTAGGGTTATTTTAGACAATAAGATTTTCCCTGTGCCCATGTGTTTTGGTGTTCATAAATATATATATTTACCAATATATCGAACCGGTACAATTTAAGGGCATATCATAGCCGAAAAAAAACCCCATCGAGTGATTGTAGGGCTGTGGTATAGTAGGGGTGTGGTGGAGTCGCATATAAGCCTTTCTCGTGCAATGCATCCTACTGATAAACATTTCTAGTGAAATGATATCAGCTCGTTTTTAGATGCATCTAGTCAATTTCGGGGCTACGTAAATACAACCATAAATATAAGAATCAAATGGTTGCTGTGAAATATGGAATATCACTCACCATGACACACGTAGCATCCATTCTGTGTTGAAAATCGAAGAGTTCTACTTTCAGTTTCATTCGGAAGAAGGGGGACAGAAAAAAGTCAAAATACGCATTGCTCCAATCGTAATATTCGTCATGTTCATAATCCACATCATAACAAGAAATGCCAAACATCATGTCTTCATTAACGTTATTCATAAAATAATAGACAAGGTTACTATCCTCGTCTATGTCACAGGAGGTGTAAGCTGGAAAATGGATAAACATAACATTATGACGACAGAAGCCAATATTCTAGTGCACAGCCGTATGATAAGAGCTAAATCTTTAAAAAAAAGTTGTTGCGTAACGGTAACATTGCCATTTTAGATTGCACACATGGGCTTTCTAGAGTGACTATTCTGATCACTTTATGAATTCACTTTATTCAAACACTCTTGGACAGGCTGTAGGAAGTGGCGACAAAAAAAAAAAAAAAAAAAAAAAAGGCAGCCGCGAAACGAATATTTGCCATATCCACTTTGGCTGGTGGATTGGTTGGGGTTTTACGCCGCGCTCAAGATTATTTCACTTATATGGCGGCGTGGCCAGTTTTATTGTGGGGGGAAACCGGGCTCTGTGCCCGGAGGAAACCCACGACCTTCCGCTGGTGGTAACTGGCAACCATCCTACATCGCATATCCACTTTGGAGCCCAACAAAAATGCCCCCGTTTTAATGTAAGGAACAGTCCTACTTGTTAAATTTCAGCATTTCACGAGAGCGTTGGAAAAACGAATTATATAAAAAAAAAAAAAAAGAATTAGGGCGTTGGCGTCCTTTGACCCAGCAGGTCACCATAAACAACGCCATATCGCTTAGTCAGAAACCGTGGCTTTTCTTCTCTACCTAGTATGAACCATTATGGAATGCATAAGAAAAAAAGATGGCGAACGTTTAATTAATAGGAGACCTAACAATATAACTTGATGGAGCAAACGTTAAAGTGTCCGAAGAACTTCATATAAATCAAAATGAGACAAGGAGCCTCGTTTGGATAAAGCTTTTACAAGAACCAATACATTCTCCGAACTGCGATGACAGATTGCCGGTAGGACAGGATAGTCCCGTAAGTGGAGACTGAATTTATTTTCGGATTTGAATTTGCGCAACCGTTGACAATTTCAAAATCTACTGCGCGTAAACGTCACATAATGAAGTATAAACAAGCCGTAGGCGTCAGTACCATGAGTATGGGGTAATGAGACCTTTCACATTTCCCCGTTCATAGACTGGCACTATTGGTTGTACAAGTAAAGAAAAAGACGAAAAGTCATGGATAGCGACTTACCCTGGACGCCGCTCTCAACCCCCGGGCTACAAACAAAAAAAGTTTTTTCACTAAGAAATTTAAATATAAACCTAATGGGCAAAAAACCATGCCCTGTCGCTTACAGATAGAGGGACCAGATCATGGCCCAAATACAATCACTTCCGACTGCCCGGTTAATCAGTCCAGCCTTCCGTTGGTACATTTTACCCTACCCCATACAGCGGAAATCCTACCCTTCCCACGGTTAAGGCTAGTTCTGTATGTGCCGTTTGTAGTACGGACATGTAGGCTATTCAAATTGATGCATTTGATTGGTTGGCAAATCTTATCGACCGATTAAAAGCATCTATTTTAATGGCAGTAGGACAAATCCTACAGTGAGAACGGGCATTTCACGAACAATTCACCTGGCCTCAAAGCTTCAACTAAACTTTCCAGTGGCTTTAAAATAAAATATGGGGTCCTGAATTTCAGATTTCCATCAATTTAGATCTTACATTGACACATTTTAAAACATTCCTGTTTTCACTTTTACCAGTTGAATTAGAATTCCGTTGTAGTTCTATCAAATCAATCGTAACCCCCAGACAGACCATTTGTAAAATAATGAAAACTTACTTGTTCGAACAGAAAGTGGCGTTGTCATATTCCATATCACCTTTCAAGTCGAATGCATATGTATAAATGCCATTGGTCATGTAGGTCCACGGGGGTACTACACAATTATAAAATACCTCTTCACCATAGTAGATTTGCCAGGGAAACAAGGCCTGGTACGTCCTGGTAGTGTACGGATCCATGTAAACCTCAAACGTACTTTCAGCACAGAAAAGTACAAAAACATAGTCTCTTCCAGAATGATTCTCGAGTACCATTTCTGGATACCCCAGGGGGTCGGTTACGCATGTAATTGCATCTTAAACAAAAGTGTGAAAAATATACATTTAAATTTGCATGAGCTGCCAAAATGTTAATATTTGTTTAAACAGAAATGTGAGAATTATCTGCTATTTTTCTAAAGACGCAGGAGCCTCCGTGGCTCAGTAGATAGAGCGTTGGACGCTCAATCCGAACAGCTTTCCAACAGTGGGTCTAGGGTTCGGATCCCACTGTCCCAACAACTTTCTGACTTTTCAATCGAACGTCCTATGTGGAATGGTTGCCAGTTACCACCGTTAAGTCGTGGGTTTCCTCCGGGCATAAAGCACGGTTTCCTCCCACAATAAGACTGGCTACGCCGCCAGTGAAATAATCTTGAGTGCAACGTAAAACACCACACAATCAGTGCAATTGAGAAGCGTCTGAGGGCTGCTAGTCTCTAGAACGTAGATTAAAATTTTGTTCACTTTTCGGCATTATATAGGCTTTTACAGTACATATATGAATTTTTCTCCTTCCAACGTGAATACTTTAGTTTTTCGATGGCTGTTAATTTATGAAATAGAATTTATAAAAAAATCTAACTTCGGCAGCTCAGATCACTTTAAATAAACGGTTCAAAAGTGTTTTGAACTTTGCTGTTACTTAATAAACTTAATTTGAAGCGATTTAAAACCCAAAGGCTTCTTGGCCGATAAAAGGCTTTAAGTTAATGGACTTTTTTAAGGATTAACGTAATATTTGATCTCCCCTCATCCCACTTTTAAAATCTATTCCAATGCATCATAATCCAGGGGATGAAGATGAAAGTCAAGGTTTCCTATTGAAGTGACAGAAGTAAACAGTTTGTAAGTTTGTCAAGACAGCAAGAAAAGTTCTAACAACTTAAATAAATTAAGTTGGAAGAAGCAAAATGCATAGAATACCTGGCCTGTAAGAAACCCGACAGTACTTTAGTACAAAATTAACGTTCATTCCTTGTACGTTAGTTGGTTCAAAACACAAATTTCATCTACACAATACAATTAAAATACCTATATATCAAAATCAATTCATATTTTTAGAATTTTTTGAAAGACAAATAAAATTCGATTTGAAATTTGACAGTTGGTCCCTTAATTAATAGACTAGGAAAACCTTATTTCTACGTCTATCAATAACTTACAATCAACGTCTTGTAAATGAACACATCCCACCTGAAGAGGAAACAAAAAAGTAAAAAAAAGATTTAGCAGTTTAAAGTAAAGGTTCAAAAATTCAAAAGAAGTCTACACATTTTCCGGGCCATCTTGAAAAAGTCAATTTTGCCTAGCATATATCACTATAATGCATTGTAATCTTAAAATTGGGTCGCCGAGGACTAGACGAACTTTTGATGAAATTATGAAGTGCAGAATCGGACAAGGTACCAATACACACATCAACCTAAAGCCGATTTAGTAAAAAATTTTGAAGTTAGATGAAATTTAGCGGGTTGCTCAAAATGTGAAGAAGACCGGTGATAAAGTGCCTACCAATAGAGACAGGAACGATAGCTTCAATAACTGCATTATGTCTGTATGGCTGATGTAAAGTAACGAAAACAAAAAAGACCGTGACGGCTACACGTGGACAGATACAGAAAACATAAAAGAAACTGAACGATACATGAACAAAAGGTAGTCTGCCAAGAAACCAGTGTGTCAAGCGTCTTATACCAATGTTCACGTTAACAAAATTGGTGTAAGGCGACACGAAAAAAGCCAGTGTTTCAATTCATTGCTTGAAAATGTTTGACAGAAATTTCGGCATTACATCACATTTGAAACCGACATTGCATGTATGTTAATATTGTTTTCCATATTTGAACAATATCCCAGATAATGGAGTTAACATCTCAACCGATACAGAAGCGATAGTGTAGTTTATGTTTCTATGTGCCACAATTTATTTATTTATGAAACTGGGTCGAGTGTTACATCGGTAAAACACGCAAATTATTAGGTTTTTTTGTCATGTATATAATTTCATACCTTTTTGATACACAGAATAAATATAACACAAATTCTTCGCACATATTTACCGATTGACGGGCAATACCCTTATTAAATTAACCTCCGACCTTCGGAAAGATTAATTTTCACAAACGTATATAACATATATAATACAAAACTCATATTAGTTTGAGATGGGCAAATCACATAAAACATAGATTGTTATTACCTCAATATAAACGATAGTTGTGACGTCACTCTATTGTTCCAACAAGACATTATTTCTTAGGAAAGTCGCCCAATTAAGTGAAGCTCCATTTAAGACGACACCATGACACCATGCGATATTAGAGAATACTTTATTACCTCAAATTACATCTGCCCAGAGAAATAAGATTTCCATCCTCAAATTAGAGACCATGCTGAGAAAAAAAGGTTTCCACTCGAATGTACCGGTACTGTACAAATTTAGATTTATGGTAATGCTATGACTTCAGCATACATTTTCAGACGTTGAATGCACAAAGTTCTGTTACCGTGATATAGGCCTAGTACTGCATTTGTATAACACTAATAAAGAAGGTCGATGAGAAGCCCAAGCAAGTCCAAATCGTTTATGTCAGAGAAACACCTTGTCAGCGGGAATTCCAGAAACAATGATATGACATTATTTTTCTGGAATATCCGCTGCCTCGGTATTTCTCTTATACGTAATTCGGTGTTACATAGAGGTTAACTAACGGGAGCCGGTTTGTTACGATGGATATCACTCTCATCTATTAATTTTCAAAGTCAGGAGCCTCTGGCGAGTGACTTTCGAAATTAATAGATGGGAGGGATATTCATCGTAACCAACGGATTCGAGTTGGTTAATCTTTTTCTCACAATACAAATAATAACTGCATTTCATTATGAAATCCAGCTCCACATCACATCGTTCAATCCAGCTAACCTTTCTGGATTCTAATGAGGTCAGACCGCTTTACCGCGTTGACATGGATACTGTATTCATTACGCTTCTCAAGAAAGGTCTCTAAAATCAAACAGTTTTGTTGCTCACGAATTCCTAAGAATAAAGAGATAAAATATTAATCCTACAAAGGAATGGCACTTCTACTTAAAACAAAAATAACCATATCGATAGTTCAGTGTCTGCAATCCGATGACGAAGATGTTGACATTTTGACGTTACAACAGAATGTTGAAATTATTGGCTATTTTTCTCAAGACGTATAATTCAGAAGCTTTTTAGGGCTTCTAGTCTCGGAAATGTATTGTTTTGAACTACCTTTGGCTTAGAATGAATAAATGGTCGTCCCGGTTATTTAAATTTTGTTTACATTTCGAACTCGTTTTTGGTTCGTACAGGCCACATACTGTATGGATTTTCCTCATTCCAACGCCAATCATTTAGTTTTTCGATGGCCTTCAAAGTCTCGAAAATTATGAAAAAAGTGTGAATTTAGGCAGCTCATGCCCCTTTAAAGGGACATGTCCGGAACCGGTGACATGATGAACGTTAAAATGTATGCTATTCGACTGTCGTTTATGTAAAGATGAGGTTTCCAGATGGCAATTGGTAACTTTCTTAGCTCCCACTGACCGATGGATAGGCAGTTTTATTTGAGAAACCCAGCGCGGCTGCGCGTGTGGTGCATTACGCTGTTTGTTTTACTGACTGTCAAACAGAAAACAATAGCAGCAAAAAATTCCTTAAATAACTCTTTACATGTACACTTTTAGCGGAAAGTTGACTTGCAGCCTTTCATTCGAGATTGACCACTTCTTATTTTTCTAACAATAACAAACTTAAGCAGTGTATCCTTTTCAGGTCAATAAGAAATACTGAGGTTTAGGACATTATACAGTTTTCTGGATGTGCTCTAGGGAGGTAGGAAAGTGACCACCAATCGAAACTTCTTCGGAAATGGCCGAGAAATCTAGGCTGTGCCCACTTTTAATTTCGTCCCAGCCCAGGTCACTCGCCATGTTGAACATTGATATCTGTATCGCCAGAAAAGGGCGACGTGACTTTCTAATCAAATAAACAATGGATATGTAATTTGGCCCACCAGCCTGATTATATGCGTTAAAAAGAAAGTCTAAGCTAGCCTTTTCTGATAATGGGATGCTTTTTGTCGCTGTGTGCAGTTGAAAACGTATTTCCGTTACTTTCAGTTTGACATAAGTGTATGTTTTCATAAATTCGTTTTCATTTTAAAGTGGCATGAGCTGCCAAAATGTTGATATTTTGCCGTTGAAACAGAATGTTGGAATTATCGCCTATTTTCCCCAAATAGTCACTGGTTGACATTATTGGATATTTTTCTCAAAACGTATAATTCAGAAGCTTTTCAGTGCTTCTAGTCTCGAGAATGTACGATAAAGTATGGTTTTGAACTAACTTTGGCTTAGAATGAATGAATGGTCGTCCCGGTTATTTAAATTTTGTTTACTTTTCGAATACGTTTTCGGTTCGTACAGGCCACGTACTCTATGGATTTTCCTCATTCCAACGCCAATCATTTAGTTTTTTGATGGCCTTCAAAGCCTCTTAATATCGTGACGATCAGAAATTATGAAAAAAGTGTGAATTTTGGCTGCTCATGCCACTTTAACGCATGAACATTACGAACAATGTTTATTTAAAAATGAGCGGGACCGATTCCCTTTTATGGGAATCACTATTTGATACTTAACCGACAGACCGCATGCGCGTCTTTAAACAAAAACATATGTTGTAAACCTTATCCTTACAACAATAGAATGAAATACATATGAAAATAGACAATTATAGAATACTATCAGTAAAATTCAGACGAACTTCTTCCAATGTTAAACGTTGACATTTGTTTGTGGCTCAGGCCGTTTCACGAAGTAGTCGCACAGTGCGATCAATCGCAGTTGCTATGACGTCGTATCTATTCAATATGGTATCCATTGGCAACTACGTTTCGTTTGTGATGAGACTGCTTTGTGAAACGAGCCACTGGTTTGGAGTTGGATTTTTCACTCGAACGCTTGATGTTGCAAAGTAGTCGCCGAGGAAGAGAAGCATTCTGAGGGCTGTTGTGGAAATAAAATTGCCCATGATTTCCGGATTTTGCTTTTCCTAATTCTTAAATAAATGACAATAAAAATCGTTGTGTTCCAAAGTTATAGATGGAGCCTAGTAACAATTTTAAAGCGTGGTGGAGGGAATCACTATCCCAATGCGTTATGCGAGGGACCCAGGGGCCTCCTAGGCCTCGGAAGTTCAGGGGCTCTAGATTGCTGGAGAAGCGTCTTAGGGGTGTTTTGCAAATACAACGGCTCATGGTATTTATCTTTTCTTAAATAAATGATACTAAATGCCTCTACCCAACCAATGCATGGCTATGTGCATAAATTGAAACGCGAAAGATGTTAAGTCAGCATCAAATTTGATTTCATACAATAAGCAGTAGATGCGCATGCGGTTTGTTTTTGGACGGATTCAAATCAGATTTAAAGGGTTTATTTGATTTGTGGCGGATAATGGTCACGGCTATGTTTATTAAGATGCATGTGCAAGTATGCCTCTACCAAAAAGGCATTTACAAATCTGCATGTACAAATCTGCAGAGGCAAAGATATGCATGTACAAATATGCAATGGCAAGTATGCATTTACAAATATGCATGAACAAATCTGCATGTACAAATGTGCATGTACAAATATGCAGTGGTATATATGCATGTACAAATATGCATGTACAAATATGCATGAACAAATCTGCATGTACAAATATGCATGTACAAATATGCAGTGGTAATTTTTTGCATGTACAAATATGCAATCACATATGCATTTACAAATATGCATCAACAAATTCTGCATTTACAAATATGCAGTGACAAATATGCATTTACAAATATGCATCAACAAATTCTGCATTTACAAATATGCAGTGACAAATTTGCATTTACAAATATGCATCAACAAATTCTGCATTTACAAATATGCAGTGACAAATACGCATTTACAAATATGCATCAACAAATCTGCATGTACAAAGATGCAGTGACAAATATGCATGTACAAATATGCATGTACAAAATATGCATTTCTTTTTATTTTGAAAGCTGCTTATTTATGTTTGAAATTAAGTTTTCTTTTAGATTTAAATGTTTTATATTTAAGTTTAAGTTTTAAATTTTGCAGTTTGGGCCGCCGACAAGAAATGGCAGGCCCCAATCAACCAATTAATCCAAAAATAATCAACAAATGAAATCATCAAATTAAATCATATAATCAAGTGTATGTATAAATCATATAATCATTCAATTACTGATCAAGTGTATATATTAAGGATTAAATTTACTTTTAACTTGTCTCTGGGAGGAGCAGAGAGGCTTCTTATGCAATGTATTAAGGATTAAATATAACGAAAACATACATAGAAAATACGAAAATATGATGCAGATAGCCGTGCCGAAGACAGCGGAGCCGAATATAGGAAACCAACCGCTATGCAAGACCAAGGAGCTCACAGTCGCGAACGCCAGTGGATGTCAGCAATTCTGAAACAAAAGAAATACAACAGCAGCAGTATCACGCTTATTTACACTATGGTGTGGTTAAGGGGAGGTGGGAGGGATAAAACTTATGTATGTTGACAAGATGTAGAATTTGTAATTTACCGTCAGATGTAAATTCTCGAGAAGGAAGATGATCGTTGCGCCCTCTGTTAACAACTATGTGGGCGTAGGGGTTATCGCCCTTTCAATAACAAAATCTATTCCTTAGGGAATAGATTTACTATTATCTCAGAGGCGAAACGAAAACAAACAATTCAAATCAGATTTAAAGGGTTTATTGGATTTGTGGCGGATAATGGTCACGGCTATGTTTATTAAGATGCATGTGCAAGTATGCATCTACCAAAAAGGCATTTACAAATCTGCATGTACAAATCTGCAGAGGCAAAGATATGCATGTACAAATATGCAATGGCAAGTATGCATTTACAAGTATGCATGAACAAATCTGCATGTACAAATGTGCATGTACAAATATGCAGTGGTATATATGCATGTACAAATATGCATGAACAAATCTGCATGTACAAATATGCATGTACAAATATGCAGTGGTAAATTTTTGCATGTTTATTGGATTTGTGGCGGATAATGGTCACGGCTATGTTTATTAAGATGCATGTGCAAGTATGCATCTACCAAAAAGGCATTTACAAATCTGCATGTACAAATCTGCAGAGGCAAAGATATGCATGTACAAATATGCAATGGCAAGTATGCATTTACAAATATGCATGAACAAATCTGCATGTACAAATATGCATGTACAAATATGCAGTGGTAAATTTTTGCATGTACAAATATGCAATCACAAATATGCATTTACAAATATGCATCAACAAATTCTGCATTTACAAATATGCAGTGACAAATATGCATTTACAAATATGCATCAACAAATTCTGCATTTACAAATATGCAGTGATAAATATGCATTTACAAATATGCATCAACAAATTCTGCATTTACAAATATGCATTTACAAATATGCATTTACAAATATGCATTAACAAATCTGCATGTACAAAGATGCAGTGACAAATATGCATGTACAAATATGCATGTACAAAATATGCATTTCTTTTTATTTTGAAGGCTGCTTATTTATGTTTGAAATTAAGTTTTCTTTTAGATTTAAATGTTTTATATTTAAGTTTAAGTTTTAAATTTTGCAGTTTGGGCCGCCGACAAGAAATGGCAGGCCCCAATTAACCAATTAATCCAAAAATAATCAACAAATGAAATCATCAAATTAAATCATATAATCAAGTGTATGAATTAAGGATTAACTTTACTTTATCTTGTCTCTGTGAGGAGCAGAGAGGCTTCTTATGCCATGTATTAAGGATTAAATTTCCTTTATCTTGCCTCTGGGAGGAGCAGAGTCGCTCCTTATGCCATCTGTACTCTGATAGGGGCAATGATTGCCATCTACAGGGTACACCGCCAAACAAAGTGACGGGGAAGGAGCGACACATTCACATAGCCGTGACCATATTCTGATTGTGGAAGAAACATCTGGTCATTATTTTGTGCCAAGATGAGCAAGGTAGGATTGATAGTATCAAGAAACAATGTTACCCCATTCAGACATAATGCAACTATCCAAACGTCATTCAATTCAATCCAAATGCCATTACCACTTCCATGAAGAAGTTTTGCCGCTGGATTTGGTTCTATCTTAATGAGTATTTGCAACTTTAACTTAACCTACGTTGATAGCCCAGCATTGAAATGTGGTCGCAATCGGAAAAGCTTAACGCTGATTTTATTGACAATTACCTGCTAATCCTAAACAAATTTAGCTTATCTACGACTTGTAACATGAGGATTTCCATCACCATGCATTTTCGATAATGTTTGGGTTGAAACAAAGGTAATTCCAAAGGCATGAGTGTTATAACATAAATTGATCAAATTCAATACTTTCAGGGCCCATGGACAAATAATACCAGTATGATTGTTTAATTGAATGTTTACCCCATGGCCAAATTGGTCAGTTTCAGAGTAAGGAACGACAACTGTTAATGATTTTGCTTGAGGATCTATGGTTATGTCATCTCGGCTAATAACTTGAGTGCAGTCAACCTGTTTTTAGTAAGTTATTTCCGCAAATTGAAATTAAAATAAGCAACAACAAATGGCCTTTTAAATGCACGATTCATACCTCTTTGTACAAAAGCTGGGCAAAACAGCCAAAAAGCTAGATCTCTCCCAGATAAATAAGCGATATTATAAATGATGGACTGGTAACTTAAGTGAGGGCCAGGGCCAGTCTATCCACTTCTTGTTGGAGAACCGATAAGCTAGCTCCTTTGATATCAAGTATGGATGGATATTTGTTGATGGGGCTGTGGTACGGAATGTTACACACTGTTTACGGGGAAATAGGTCACCAGTACAATTAGCTGATGGATGATGATGTTATGTTGACAGCTTTAAATGAAATACTGTTTAAGTATTTTGTGATGTTTGTTCAATATTGTCACAAGGGCTTGATTCTCTGTGTGAAATAGAAACTTACATAATATCAAAGACAGTAGGACAGGGACCAGGGAAATATACTGTACCATTGAACTTGGGCCTACATGTGTAAATCTAAACCATTTGCTGGTTGAAACATATCAGATATATTTGGCCTACTAACTAGCTCAACATGTTGCATCATGAAATCACCATAAAAAAACTCATTATACCCAATCAGACTGAAGCTCACGCAGTTTAACCTGTTTGCGGCCTAAGAACTCATGGATGGAATGGTATCAATTTCAAAACCAAGCAATTTCAGTTAAGTGGCAGGACCAACTGATTTGGCATGAGCTATGGGTACCCCCAAATTGAAGCATAGCTTATGAAATGTTACCAGAAGCGTGGCACATGCAAGCATGTTTAATTGACCAGCAAAAATTAAGTCCTCTAAGTAATGATCGATAGTTTGCAACCCAGATTCAGGGACAGTTAACCGATGTAATAATGTTGAAAATATTTCAAAAACTCGTCAAAATGGGCACAACGTAAGCACAAAGTATCAAGTAGCCTAAGAATTTAAATCCCTATAGTTAAAAATGTGCAGGACATATTGGAAGTAAATGAAAAGCTGACTTTAGGTCCATATTTTTGCAATAAGTGCACCACGGCCAGGACGTGCAATCATCTAACATTGCATGGACAATCAAAATATAAGTGACTGCACAGATCTGAGGAACAATAAAGTCATTTACGGCTGGGTGAGACAAATGTGTAATCAACTGCAGCTGGGGAAATTCTTGCCTGTCCATGGCCACTGCAAAAAGCTTCAAGATTTTTGGAAACACAGTAAACTCGTGGAGAGAATAGTTAAGTGAAAAACCAAAACCATGAGACGAGTTAACATAGCAGCTTTATTTTTTATTTTACTTTTTAAATTTTTTATTTATTTATTTTTAAATCCTCTAAGAATGATTTCCAATCTAACTTTACCTATATATTTAAATAAGGCCACAAGCGGCGCACAGATGCAAATAAACATATCCAAACATTTGTAAAAACTTATCTTTTTGGGCTGAATATCTTGGGAACTAATTGTGAATTTTAATCACCCATAGAGTGTTTATAAACCTATACCAAACCATTCTCCTCCTAGTTATTAGTTATAAGATGTAATCAGTATTCAGTTCAACATGTTAAAACTAATTCGCTCAGAAAATGATATTTAATAAATTTGGGGAGACATCTAACTAGGGGCTTTTTCCACGCATTTTTATGAATAATTACCGCCGAGCCTGATGACGTCACATAGAAATAACCGCAAAGCTTTCTGGGTAAAATATACCTCAGTTCGCCATTTTGTTTATTGGTACTTATAGCAAGCGGTCACTTTTTTGGAAAACATTGATGACATAACCTGTTTTTATCCACACAGTTTTCGGATAACTTTTTTTCTTTTTTTCGATAGAGTATTATTCCAACCGCCATATTTAAGAATTATTTTAAGATCCCTCAATATCCCGAAATGCTTTGCGCGTATATTCCAAGTGACGTCATCAAACAATCGGTCAATTGCTTTTTTTTTTGTTCAAGCCAAAAAGAGAAAACGGGGTCCAGTGAAAGGGCCCTGAGCAAACATACAAAGCAGAATTTTTTATTTATTTATTTATTTTATTTTATTTATTTTTTTTTTTATTTTTTTTTTATTTAAACTTGTGAGACTCATATTTGTTAGGATTGTGCTCGCCTTAGTCGCCTATAGTCCGCAACTCACTCATGAAAATCGAAATCAACATAAACTTGATAAAGGCCAGAAATTATTTCCAATAAATAAATAAACCAACGTGCATAGCCTACCTACAGAGTACAGTATCCTCATAAGAAGCCACTGGAGTGGACGTATGAAGGGAGTTCGCAATGGGAAAATCAGAAAATGAACCACTAGGCCTTGGGTAATAGCATGAATCCATGATCAGCTTCACGGGTTGCAGCACAAGCCGGGGCGGAACACACGTGCTTCCCGGCCCATCACATTCACACTCACAGTAGGGCGCGCAAATCGTTTGGAATCTCGCCAAGTTTCGGCATGGTTGGGTATTGCATGAAAAACAGAAACAAATAAATCGAAGCAATCAGTTACAAAGAATTAGAAACAATGGGTTTAATAGTTATACACAAAATCGCGAAACCCGCGATCACCAGAAATTGTGTAACAAACAATTTTGAATTTCGTATTAAAGAAATTACGAGGAAGAAAATTAACGAAATATTTCCATCGTGACTAAATGACATACAATCTACGTATATCCGTACAGTATACGCGATGAGGATGGCAGTTAACAATTTAATTCAACTCTAAGATGGTTCACAAATATCACATAAAACATAAAACTTATGTATGTTGACAAGATGTAGAATTTGTAATTTACCGTCAGATGTAAATTCTCGAGAAGGAAGATGATCGTTGCGCCCTCTGTTAACAACTATGTGGGCGTAGGGGTTATCGCCCTTTCAATAACAAAATCTATTCCTTAGGGAATAGATTTACTAATATTTTGAGTGTATTCTCGTTATTTTGGGATTACACTTTCTTGAAAATATGGTAGAAATTCCTTACTGTTATACCCACTTTCTAAAAGACACTAATTAATTAAACTGATATTTTGAGTGCTAATAACCCAGATAACACAATGACGTTGGGCCAACGTTGGCTGAAGGGCTGTTTGCTCGTTGGGCCAACGTTGGCCAGCCAACCATTAGCCAACGTTGGCCAGCCAACCATTAGCCAACCATTAACCAACCGTTAGCCAACCATTAACCAACCGTTAGCCAACCATTAGCCAACCATTAGCCAACCATTAACCAACCGTTAGCCAACCATTAACCAACCGTTAGCCAACCGTTAGCCAACTATTAGCCAACCATTAACAAACCGTTAGCCAACCATTAGCCAACCATTAGCCAACCGTTAACCAACCATTAGCCAACGTTGGCTTGTGGTTGGCTCAAAGGCTGTTTGCTCGTTGGGCCAACGTTGGCCAGCCAACCATTAGCCAACTTATGTGCACTAACTAAACAGGTACACCATCTAAGGAATATACCATATAAAAAAATATTTCAAAATCAAGAAAAATAAAACTTTAACAATATAACTCATAGATAATTAATACAAGTTTTATTAGCGCTTTTTACATACAAAGATATATTTATTTTACAAAAAATATACAACTGACAAAAATTCTGTACACACACACGAACACACGCACTCTCTCTTCTGGCATGACGCTCCCCATCCCTGTCAGTCGCATATTTCAACCCGGTCTTCATTGTGCCTTCCATTTGGTTGTCTGTTGCAGTTGACGCATCTAAAAACAAGAGAATTGACAATTGTGTAATAGTAGTTGTGATTTGTGAAAGAATTTGTTCTTGTATATAGTTTTAAATGACAACTATGAATTGCATAAAGTTTAAACTTTGTTATATGCTATATGCATATTTAAATTACACAAATATAGCCAAGTCAGCTGAAAATAGGCAAAACAAGGTTAAACTGGCGATAATAGTCCACTTACCACAGATTATTGTTTTCAGATGTAGTGTTGAGAATGGTCGTTTCTCTCCCTTGCCCACCCAAATAAACTTGCATGCAAGTTCGTTTGAAATACATCTCTTCAAGATTCGTCAAGTTGTGTCATTTACCAAACCACCACCTGTGGCTGATAACATGTTCACCTAAAAATGAAAGAATTAGAATTGAAATTGAGAGATTCAAAAAGTGTTCACTGCATTGTTAAGAGTTAATAGTGGTAACATTTATATTAATTTCCATTTTGTGGTTTTATTTAGTAAGATAATAATGTAGCAATCCTTCAAAACATACCAGTTGTTTTCTTAAATCCTTGTCATCTCTTAACCTCTGTTCTAATGACTCGAGAGAGTCCATATCCTACAGGGGCAGCTCCACATCAGGTTTGACATCAGGTCTTGCCACAGTTACTTGGTGACATTCCAATACTTTCTTCAACATATGCGAGAGATGGTCCACTCTCTCCAGCACCTCCGCCATCATCTTTATCAGTTGGGATTGGATTGCTGTACAAAACAAGATAAAAGGTGTCAAATATTTCATCTATTCAATACAGTTAAATTTATCTATATTAATCTTATATTGACTTAAAGTCTGACTCTCCACCCTTTAAGTTTAAAATTCAGCAACAGGTTCTTATGAAATACACTAAATATACTAAATAAACATCTGGTTCACAACCTTTAACAGTTAAGAATTTATTTTGTAGTCATCTTTTACATTATTTAACAGTTTTGTCAAGTTTTGTCTATTCACAACTAACTTGTATGTGATACTTACAGAACATCAACTAGTGTCAAGCAAATTGGGTAGGCAGTTGTGAAGGCAGCGATTTAAAGAAAATACAACGTCCTGTATAGCTACGTACCTACAAGAAAGCAAAAATAATTATAAATATTAATATTTAGTAGGAAAAATATATGGAATTTATATAGATGTAGGTGGCCGGACGATGATGAAAAAAAGATTTGCTTAGGACACCAATCAATCATCAGATTAACATTGAATTTGAAATTGAAATGCCTGGGACTCGTAATGAGAATTTTCACAATCTGAACTTAGCCCCAGGTGACTATCCTGCCATTCTGTTGTATACAACAGAATGGCAGGATAGTCACCTGGGGCTAAATCTGAACTGAGCTAGGCACTCCAACGTGTAATTTAAAAATTGGAAAAAACTAAATCTGAAATCAGACGTAAATAAATTACCTTCCCTCTAATTCAGAGATGTAGTTCATATAGGAAATACTGCAGCCAAAATCCAGTTAATTAAGCTTCATAATTCTCACTCACCTACTAGTTCAACAGTTTAAGAACGAGTACTTCCTTGCATCGTCACTACAAAAATCAACGTGCTCCCCCTTGTGGTTGACTGCAAAGAAAGCACAAAGGGAGGTAATAATTACTAAGGCGGTAAGGGGCTGTTACAGTTTACAACAGTTACAGTTTTACAACGTGCTCATCAATATTACTGCTAAAATACCTAATAAGAGCATTACTTCAATTTCCAAGTCTATTTTGATAAAAGCAAATACACTACTAAATAAAATAATCAGTAAAACATAAATAAAAAATAAAAATAAAAAATGAATGATAAAAAAAACAAATAATACCGAAACCCCCAAAATGGTGATAATTTACTCTTTGAACACAAAGTGCAGAATGTGCCATTTAATAAACACACATACGACAGTATCTCCAGGTCCCCATTAGCATGATCTTCATCTAAGGTGTTTGACGTATAGACAACATCTGGTTCTGTCTCGTATACGATGTTAAACCATTGTGGAAATCCAGGGACCTGTGAAATGACTCTTCCTTTAAACATTTTTCTGTCACCCTCCACATCAAAAGCCTGGTTGAAATGTGTAGCAACCCAGGGCGAAGAATGCTCAACAATAGAGTTATGTGCCTCCAGAACCAGCTCTATTAAATTGTCCCGTAATTGAAATAGCGTGAACTGTTTTTTCCCTTTAGAAAATGCAAATAAATTAGAATCTGTTGATTTTTGACATAAAACGAAGCGCCTAAATCTCAACTGTACCTTCACAGCATCCTTTTTTTCCTTCTGTGTTGGGTAAGTATTTATTTTGTGTAAAACTTCTTGTTTTGTTTGCCACAGACCATGAAATAAAATTGCGTTTGTCAGTTCTACGTTTTTAGTAAGCGTCTTCCTTTGCTGGGCTTGTAAAGAGTCTTGCCTCTTCTTTAACAAAGCTGTCTTCCGGTTTACCAATTCCAATGCCCTGTCCTTAAATTGCTGTGTTGTGAATTTTCGAAGAACAGAAGCTTTAATGAATGTTTCCGAAAATTTCGCCGCTGACATTTGCTCAAGCCATTCCCCCACTTTGTTAAAGTTGAACAAAATCCTGCCTTCGAGAGTGTACGTGGTTGCAGATGGCTTCGTCTGGACATGATGGTCAAGTTGTCCGAAAATGGTCTCAGGCAATTTATTATGCGGAATTGTGGAGATACATTCTGGATTAGTGATGTTCGATTTAGTAAAATGAATGCCGCCCGGCAACTGATCTTGTAAAAGTTTAGAAAATAAAGCGGCGATGTCTTGAAGAAGGATGTTTACAATGTTTGAAGTCAACGTGTCGTTTTCTGATGGCGAAATTAAGGAAGAAAGAATAGGTGTACGGTCGGGTGATGGTGATTCTGGAATTAGTATACTTTCTCCGGTGATCAGTTGGAAAGGATCACAAGATTGTATGTTGGAAATCATATTTTCATAGATATTATTCATTTGGAGTACACTGTTCTCGTTTTCGATACTTCTCCATAGTGGTTGAGTAAGATACTTACTCAAAATTCCCAATGCACGACACCCGGCAATATATGTTTGATTCTTTAACGCTGATAGCAGAGCTGACAACAATCGATTTGGAGTGCCGTATACATTTTCTAAGAATTCAATGAATAATTCATGTTGATGGTATAAAATGGCGGCATTAAAAAAAATGATATTAAATCGATTGCCTCGAAACGATGAAAGTGACCTTGTTTCACCTTTGCCCCGCAAAAAGAGTGACACGGATGAATAGCATCCATTCCTTTCATCTCCTCCTCGGGAAAATGCTTTGCAGGCGGCACGAATTAACTCAACGGTTCCGGAAGACCTACAACAAATCACCTTCTGTATTTACTTCTAAAAAGATATAAATACTAAGCACGAACGAGAAACGCTATAAAATGATCAAAGAAACTTTTCTTACTTTCCGAATAATTCATGGGTGTTGCCTTGTGATGTAGACGCCTGCTCCTCAATTTCTGCTTGTTTAGTTTCAAAAAGCTTTAAGGAGTTGTCGACTTTTTCAGCAGCATTTACAAGAAGGTGTAAACCACAAAAGAAATTATGCATTTCAGCACATTTGTTTCTCTCTGTTAGGGATAAATTATTCCAGCCAGGAGTTACCTCAGGGAGAATTTTCTTGCGGTAATCTTGAAGAAGTGCTTGAAAAGCTTTTTCTGGAAATTACACAATATTGCCATAAATATCACTTATTAAACCGTGTTAAAAACGAAACATTAAAAGAGCGTCTTACATCCATACATTGGTTTTCCATCTAAGTGTCGGCCGTTCGATCCAACATCAAATTGGCCTAATCAAATTGCCGGAAAGGATTTATATTAAGACATAAGTAAGCAGGTCGCCGAGAACCAACATAAGTGTGTTGATGCCATTGCTATTAAAGCACTTTTTCTTTCTTAATGATCGCAAAAGACATAGAACACTAAAGAACTAACCCTCAACAGCGTTTACAAAATTAGTAGGCGGATATCAATAAACTTACCAGTAGCTGCACGATCACTCATGGTGTTTTTCAAATGAGCAACTATTTGTTTTCCAGCATCACTCTTCTCTTCAGCTCGATCTAAATCGTCAACGATTTCCTTCAGCGTGCTGAGGATAGTATGTGCGGATTTGTCCGTAATCTCACGGAGAGCGAGAATTTTCTTCTCCTTGGTTTCTATAAATCAATTAACATGAAACTTAGTGAAATGTTGCACTTTTGTTCTCTTGAGGATGTATTATGAATAAAGTGTTAAAATAGGAAAAGAGTGTACAACATTTTTAGGCGACATGTAATATCTAGGGATAACATGAAGAATATATATTTATGAACACTGAAACACACGGGCTCAGGGAAAATCTTCTTGTCTAAAATAACCATGGAGAGAAGTTTCTACTTGTGTTAAAAAGAGGTATATCATTTAGACCTTTATACCCCATCATAAATTGTTGTAATAAAGTAAACCTATGATATTTCAGTAGGTTGACGACTGACAGGAGCTTGGCCTTAGTCAGTTGAATGTTCTGGAACAGTTTATAATACATACATCTTAAACTATGGTAAGAGTATCGGCAGACTGATATAGAACCCCATGGGATCAGCGGAAGTGAGAAAAGGGATTTTCTCAATAGGCATGATTTCAAAATGGTCTTTGACCGCATAGCCTAGAGTGTTGAAACGTTGTGCCACGGGCACAGCATGTTTAAGTCTAATACTAGATAAATGATGTGATGCTCTTTGTCGTAGAGAATTCTGAGTTTCTCAGACGTATTGTTTACGACATTTTTTCACGTGATAACATATACGATATTAGAAGAGTCGCAATTAAGATTCTCTGGCATTTGATATTTATTCCTGAGAGAAATGTTGGGCGGTAATGGTACACACGCGAAGTGAGCGTGTTTGGGGTTGAAGGGGGAGAAGTGATTAGTTTTGATGTGTCAGATTTGATCCTTCAGAGTAACCTAATGGAATACCCCCTGGGTAGAAGAGCTTTAAAAAGAACAGAGCAAGCCTGATTGAAATAATCTAAAGAACTACAGTTTCTATAGAATCTAAAAACCTGAGACTTAATGAGTCCCTTGAAAGTGTGCGGATGATGGTATATGTATATATTTATATAGGGTATATATTTATCGGCAGTGGGTTTTGAATAAAGAAAATATCTTGTTACAAACACATAAGGCATTACCTGTAGAAATTGCATAGGTTTCATATTGGGTGCCTTTCTTGCTGGTTTCATCACTGTATAGTGTTAGATCAGCTGATGATGTAACAGTTTCACATAAGTTTAAATGAACCATTGGGATTCGCAACTTTGACACATTTTCTACCGTGGATTTACATGGAAGTCTTGGAGTTTCAAGATTAACCAATTTTAAAACAGCGGCAATAACGGCTCCTACATGCTCGTATCCGACGTTGTGTTTTAATAGAGTAAGGATGCACTGGACAGTTTCTTGGGTATATTGCCCCCCTGACATAAGATCCACTACCCTTATGCTTGATTGGTTCAAATGGTTTTTCTCCAACTCTACCTCATAAGCTTCACATTGGGTGCATTGCGTTTCTATTTTCACCTGAATTTGTTTATCCTTCTTATTGAAACGACGATGTGTTATTATTTCTTGTCTTCTTATTGCTTGGCTTTTTAAACGTGCTTGCACTGCTGATTTCCTGGCGATTTCTCGATTTTGGTATTTGCTAATCGTTTTCAGTGATGCGACAAGTTTGTTCTTACGTTTTTCCCGAGCCGCATAATTTCTTTTGAGCCTTTTCATTGTTGATAATTCCTGGCGACAGGCTTCAAGGCATTTTTCTAAATCTCCTATTTTTTCCAACAAGCGTTTCTCTCTCTCTGTACACGTTACAGGCAATGGTTGAGGAGCTGTTTGTAGGATGGAAGCTTGGTGGAGCGGTATGGTAAACGGCTCATTAAGAAAGACGTTAATTTTTTCTTCCACTTCGGGTGTGCGACGTTTTTTTAACAGTACCAGTCTTTCTTTTTGTAATTTCACAGCTACTGTCTGGAATTTTTTATTGTCCATGTCAGTCGGAAAGTGTCTACCCATCCACGAGGAAAACATCTCTGTCAGAAGTTTCCAAGACAACTTCATCTTGAGAATTTCGCAAACTGTTCCGTTTTTTATTTTGCCTAATGAAACCTCATGTGGACAAGGATTAATCCCTTTGCTGATCAAATCCGGATTCAACCCAGCATCCACCAAAAACGGCCATTTTCTTGTATTCTCTGGAAGAGAGAATAAAGGAACATAAAACGTAACAACACAAAAAGCAAGTTGTCAAAACGGTAAGCTTTTGCTTCAGTTCGCGGTTAGTTACAGTGTAAGTAATTATTTGTGAACATTGGCCGAAAAATTTAAAAATGGGGGTCTTTTAAAACATTTATTTTAGTGCAGTGATTTTTAATCTTCATAAATGTATTTTAAAAAACAGGATGATTAAAGTAATTAAAAACGGCTTGATCCTTTTATTTCGGACGGAAGAGAAACTGGCGATGAAGTAACTCTCACTATAAAAGGCCATCCGATATAGCATATTTATGTTTGAGATTTGGTGACGACCCCTCAAACTGTGTCACATGACCTGCAATGACAAAATGGAAGTCCTGGAGACAGAAGGAGACGGTGAATTGGCAAGTTTAAATACCATTTTCTGACCTTTTTACGATTTTTAAAAACCCCTGTAAAACGGCTAAAAGTGGCATGAAGTTTTAAAATTCTCACCTTCGGATAGTACGGGCTCCATGGCGTTCTAAATTTATAAAGAAGCTGTTATCTTTATAGCTGATTGTCCGTGAAGTTTGCGAAATACACTTGTTGTTGTTGTATTGTACTGACACTGCTTACAAGCGATCTATTGAACTTTTATGCTAAATGCAGTTTTCTTGGATGACACATGAAATCGAGACCACAGAAAAACGGAAGTTTCATATGAGTTTTTATATGCGCACAAAATATGCTCAAGGGGAGTTTGGAGTGCCTAACTGAGCAAGGTTATTTTCAAGTACATCCCGGTTTGGTTAAATTCGCCAATCAAATACCTTCTTTTCTTATAATCTGACATTCCCCTACGGATCAGGACAATTTCAGAATTATACAAATGAAAAAAGGGGAAAAATCTTTTAATTTCATATTATTAAGACGGCTCGGTTGAGTGGAACAACAACAACAACAGAGAAATTAACGAGCTCCGTGTCAACTTAATGTAGGAGTAACATTCCCTCCAACATAAACAATGTATTACTTGGTAAAATTTGATTTAAATGCGTCATAATATAGCAGTAAACTTACCGACGATTATCTGGTATAGCAGCCTCAAAACAACCGAGATCCGTGTGTTTACAAATAAAATTCGCCATCTTGTTTTTCTAAACTGATTTGTGCGCAAGCGCAGCCTCGGTTTCGTTTTACTGCAATTTTTTTTAACAAGGCCTAAATATTTGTTATAATTCGACATGTTGTTTTAATTTTGACAGCTTTAATTTAGATCGTTCGTTCACAAGTAGGCCTAAAGCTACTAAAGGCACTTATATTTACACGGTAGACTATCTTACTATCGGCTAGGCACCCCCGAGGTCTCTCTCTGGGCTGCCGGGGAAGCGCCGTGAGGGTCACCGAAGCTGTGCCGGTAGCTGCCTATGAAACATCGGACTAATGGCCAGTCTGACTGTTTATTATACGGACCATAATAGTTTATTAAAGGCATAGTTATGGGACTTGGGAGCTAAAACACTTTATATGCGTTTCATTTCAATTGGAGTTAAATTAGAAGTTGGATTAGCCTAAGTACATGTACATAATTAAATATAAAAAGGAACACATTTCATATGGATGAACAACCTCGGAATTTATTCTTGGCATGAGCTGTCAAAATGTTGATATTTTGACGTTAAAACAGAATGTTGAAAGTACTGGCTATTTTTCTCAAGATGTATAATTCAGAAGCTTTAAAAAGTTTCGAAAATGTACGCTAAAGTATTGTTTTGAACTATCTTTGGCTTAATAGAATGAACGAATGGTCGCCCCGGTTATTTAAATTTTGTTTACTTTTCGAACATGTTTTCGCTTCGTACAGGCCACATACTGTATGGATTTTCCTCATTCCAACGCCAATCATTTAATTAGTTTTTCGGTGTCTGTTACTGTCGTGACGATCAGAAATTATGAAAAAGTGTGAATTTTGGCAGCTCATGCCACTTTAATAGCAACGTTTCAGTCTGGATTCTAATTAGACCTTTATTTTATCAAGCTTATAAATCCAGGTTAGCAAGGTTCAATATTTATATACACAGAGGAGACAATGTACAGGGGGTAATAATTAACAAAGTATATAGATATGAAAATAGTTTTAACAGCTGCAGTAAATGGTTTGAGGAAAATTAAAAATAGAAAAGCAAGAGCCTAATTATTGTTAACTGCTGATTAGACATTACTATAAATGAGGCATAGTAGGGGGTTGATCATAAGGATTAAGCCTGGCGCCAGGGATTAACTTTGTAGGTGGTAGCAAAAATAAAAAACGTTAATTATTTTTTACCAAAGGCATATGCCAACAGGATCTAGTCCCATTTACAGGCTCCGTACCGAAAACTTGAAACTTGGTAAATAGGCCTATGTTATATGAGCTGTTATTGTAATTT
Organism: Lepidochitona cinerea; assembly: GCA_963971465.1. NCBI lineage: Eukaryota > Metazoa > Mollusca > Polyplacophora > Chitonida > Tonicellidae > Lepidochitona > Lepidochitona cinerea. The sequence goes on along the minus strand of OZ020554.1, from coordinate 32,485,749 downwards.
TCTCATCTTTTGTTTGTTCTCGTAATTTTTTTTCCATTTGTCTGCATTCGATAAAAATTGTTTAAGATTTTAATAAAGAAGAAATTTTAATGTACATGCCTATTGCAGATTTATAATTTTATTTGATAGCCGATACAGGCCTAGCATACCCGTTCTTAAAGTTAACATCACCCTCTCACCACCAACCCCCCCCCCCCCCCCCCCCAAAAAAAAAATTAAAAAGATAGATTAAGAAGAGATAAGAAACAAATAAAACACAAAAAGAAAAACAAACAATAAAACGTCAGGACCGTAGGTAGACAGATAATGACAACCCTGCATGCGAAAGGCCGACTTTTCCCACATTTTGTCGATATAGACTTATACAATGGAGTACAAGAACATGACAAATAAATTATGAAAAAATGTTATCAAAGCACTTGAGTACAATAAAGGCAAATTAGTACCGATATGAAACCACTTTCACTAGGCCTAAAAATAAATTAGATCTAACCCAAAGCCCCACAGTTGGTTTACTGCAGGCTACATACTGTTGGGCCTAGGTTGGCTGACAGGTGATCAGCCGACCCTTAACTTAAGGCCGACTAAGGCCAATCTACCGCTTATCTACCAACCATGAAATGGCCGACCATGCCAACCTTGAGCCAACATTGGCAAGCCGATCATGGCATTAGCCAACCATGGAATGACCAACCCTGCCAACCGAAAGCCAACGTCGGCAAGCCGATCAATAGCCAACCATGTCAACCAAAAGTCAACGTTGGCAATCCGACGAATAGCCAACCATGAAATGGCCAACCATGCCAACCAAAAGCCAACGTTGGCTAGCCGACCAACAGCCAACCACGAAATGGCCAACCATGCCAACCGAAAGCCAACGTTGGCAAGTCGCTCAATAGCCAACCATGAAATGACCAACCATGCCAACCAAAAGCCAACGTTGGGCCAACGGTAGCTAGCCGACCAACAGCCAACCATGCCAACCGATAGCCAACGTTGGGCCAACGTTGGCAAGCCGATCAATATCCAACCATGAAATGACCAACCATGCCAACCAAAAACCAACGTTGGGCCAACGGTGGCTAGCCGACCAACAGCCAACCATTAAATGGCCAACCATGCCAACCAAAAGCCAACGTTGGGCCAACGTTGGCTAGCCGACCAACAGCCAACCATGGAATGGCCGACCATGCCAACGTTGGCCCAACGTTGGGCCACCGTTGGCCAGCCAACGGCGACCATCAGCCAACCATGCCAACCAAAGGCCAACGTTGGCCCAACGTCGTCGTGTTATCTGGGAATATAAATATTATTAATCTAAATAAAAACAACATTGGAGTAGTTTTGTTTTTAACGCTAATATATAATATCAAGCTGACATATACACTCGTTTACTCAATAAATGTTGTATTTATGGAAACATTCAGGGTCGGTATTTACCAAGAGTATAGAATGCGTCTCCACGCTATCCCGTAAATCAGGGGCAACGCGATTCTCACGACCCCCTTATTGGCTATATGTTTTAAAAGATCACATGTCATTTATTACGATTGCAGTTGACAAAAGTTCTCAAAAAAATCTGAAAATATTAAAGTGGCATGAGCTGCCAAAATTTGGATATTTTGACGTTGAAATTATCGGCTAGTTTCCCCAAGACGTATAATTCAGAAGCTTTTTAGTGCTTCTAGTCTCGATCAAGCATTGTTTTTAGCTAACTTGGGCTAAAAATGAATGAATGGTCGTCCCGGTTATTTAAATTTTGTTTACTTTTCGAACACTATTCCTGTTCGTATACCACATACTGTAACAGTGCTTTTGGAGTGCTCGATTTCGTTCCGATGATTATTCTATCTGCGACTGATTTATACTGTTTCAGTCCAGGCCAAGACCTACTCTTCAGTGTTTCTAATCGATAAGGTTTAAAGTGGCATGAGCTGTCAAAATTCACACTTTTTTCATAATTTCTGATCGTCATGACAGTAAGAGGCTTTGAAGGCCATCGGAAAACTAAATGATTGGCGTTGGAATGAGGGAAATCCATACAGTATGTGGCCTGTACGAACCGAAAACATGTTCGAAAAGTAACGAAATTTAAATAACCGGGACGACCATTCATTCATTCTAAGCCAAAGTTAGTTCAAAAAAATACTTTATCGTACATTTTCGAAACTAGAAGCACTAAAAAGCTTCTGAATTATACGTGTTGAGAAAAATAGCCAATAATTTCAACATTCCCTTTTAACGTCAAAATATCAACATTTTGGCAGCTCATGCCCCTTTAAAGGGAATGGAATTTGTATGTTTGACGAGGTGATCCCTACATTTTGTGTGATTTTTCACACCCAGAAATTGCATTTTTGTTTTCAAAATTCAGCTTGTTCATTGTAGAGTCAACATTTTGCTTGATGCTGCAACAAGGACTATGACGAAAACCATATCACCTCGGTCCAATTAAAGGCGATATAACACAGGCAAGCCATACATTAAATTGCATATATTATTGTACATTATTATTTTGTGTTCATTCCTTTCTCAGCTCTCCCTGCCTTTTTTTCTTTTCTCTTCTTTATTTTTTTTTTCTCAGAAAGAAGGCTTGGTCCTGATCCCCCCCCCCCCCCATCCCTGGATCCGCCCATTCAGTGTGTTTCCAGCATTTTGTCCGTGAATTCTATTAGAGATCATCGGATCTATACTGATATCCCTACCAGTGAACTTTGTGAGTTCTCGGACAACAGTTTTCTATTTTGGAGCTACTAGTACATATAGCTTGTAAAAGTAAATCATTTTGATATATTTCTTCTTTTAACCCTGCTGGTCTTTTGTTACTTCTTCGTTAAATATTTTGACACTTAACATTACAATCCAATAGAAGTTTATATATGAGAGGCGATGTCCTTTTAATAAATAGCAAAAATGTGTGCATCACATATGCTATCAGTGGCTTAACATTTAATCCCAGTTAATGACTGAGCCAGATTGCTCTGGACGATCCCTGTCGATAGTGACCCCACAAGGGATAGAGTAGGCTAGAGGTACGATAGAGGATATAGAACAAGATTAAAAACCTCACGGTCCAGATCTAGGAGAGCGGAATCGCAATCAGTTCATTTGGCCAAAGCATATCTGTGGAAGCACGTTTTTATTGGGGGAAGCTAATTGAAACCAGGCCAAGAAGTTTTACCCGCTACAATCACACGATTTTAACGGACTTCTGACGCCACCAGGGATCAGGTTAATAGATGTTCAATGTCGCGTCTAAACAACTCATAATCTCTCCAATTTCGTAGCAAGAGAAAGTGTGATCAAAACATCAGACTAAATATTTGCTTTAAGTGGCACAAATTGCCAGAAATCGGATTTTTCCCATAATTTTGAATCGTCTTAAGAAGTACAACGTTTGAAGTACCTTGAAAAGCTAAAACATTGACTTTGAGATGAAAAAAAATATCCATGAAGCCAGTTAACCGTAAGAACGTAATGTATATGCAAATAACGGACAAAATTCAAATATCCGGGATGTATGAGTTCATTTCCAGTCTTTGTTGCTTATAAAAACTACCTAAATGCATATGTATCCAAGATTGATATATCAAGAACGGTCTTATTTCGTACTTCTTGACAAAAATGACGACCAATGCTAATTCTATTTCAATTAATTTTTCCGTATATTTGGCAGCTCATATACCACTTTAAACTAAATTTACTCCGGCCAGGGTCCTGTCTTACAAAGCTGGCGTAAGTTACGTCGGACGTAAATCAGTGTTAAAGCTATAAGAACTTACGCCCTAGTCGCAACTGGTCTATGTATGTAGGCCTATGGGCAACTTTACGCCAGCTTCGTAAGATAGGGTCCACTCGAATTCACAAGTCGGATTTTCGAAGCAAATAAAGACCTTTGTCAAACTACCAATATAGTGTATACTTGTAACACTAAAAACACACAGGCACAGGGAAAATATAAAATAACCACGGAAGTGGAAGTATTTCATTTAGACCTTTGTACCCAATCATAGGTCGATCAAACAAAGCAAAACCTATTGTATTTCATTAGGTTGAAGACGGACAGAAGATTTTGAGTCCGTACAATTTTCTGGAGTACTTTGTAATATGACAAAGTTTTATGGATCTTCAGGTATGGCAGGAAGCCGGGAAAACTATAATAAAAACAAAATATGATATATAAAGAAAGTTAATATGTAATTTGGCTCTCTACCGAAAAAAGGTTCCGCGATCTGATACGTACATCGAGTTTACATCATTGATGTGCCGGAGAGAAATGTTGGGCAGTAATGATACATTCCTGAAGGAGGAAGGGATCAGTTTGTCTTAATATGTCAGATTTGATATTTTGGATTAATCTAACAGAATATCCCCTGAGGAGAAGGGCTTTTAAAAGGACACACCATACTGATTAAAACATCTAATGAACTGCACTTTCTATAGAATCCTGAGACTATATGGATCCCCCCTTCCTAAACACAATATGTACAATCTCAGAACTTGTACATCGGTCCCCGTAAACGGGGTGTTAAAAACCTCAAACAAATCCAGCTTTGGATTAGGCGTTTTCTGATCGAACCAGTCCAGACATTGACGGGCTCCTTGGCGCTTGTTTATGTGGAGGTTTTCAGAGTGACCTTATCACTGAGTCTATCCCATCAACACGGAGCTGAAGTGGGGGGCGTTACTCTCCATGGCAACCTCCCATCTTGGCTTTAATCTTCGGCCGCTATTTCACTTTCTTAGACGAATCTTTGTTGGCAATCACCAATCTACAAATCCCTTGATTGATGTTTTACGCCGCACTTAACATTATTTAACTTGTATGGCGGCTTTGCAAAGTTTAGTGGTGGAGGAAAACCGGCGCATGGCCGGAAGAAACGGGACCTTCGGAGAGTACCTGGCAACTCTTCTACATACGGCGATCGAGTGAAAAATATACTCAGAAATAGTTCACTTTTATTTGGTCTGAGTGGGATTCGAACCCGTGCCACATTGATAGATGACCTGTGTCTGACTAAGTGACAATCACTCTAATCGACTGAACCACCGAGACCCCGTCCAAAAGTACATCAAATAACAAAAAGCGCTATAATGAAATGAAATATAGTGAAACGGTAAATCTATACGTTCCAGACTTTCTCTGATAAATAAATATCCGAAAGACTACAAGCTATCCCGCAAGAAATAAAAAAGCGTATTAGAGTTGAGATACGAATTTTGTCCATAACCCATGTTATAGAAACTATTGGCTTTCCGAACTAAGATGGCGGCCAGTATCGTTATGACTTCGCCTCGTAAAATTATGGAAATTTTTCGGATCTCTCAGTTTGATCGTTCTTGTATGGAATAACATAATTTTTAATTTCAACGTCGATCCTTTAATTTTCAAGGTGAATCAAACGGGGGATCTCCTGACAATCAAACTTTACGAATTCCGAGTTTTTGCCAGAAATAAGATATTTCTAAGGGTTGTACAACGGAAGTTTGATCTAATCGACCGTTGTAGGATTCCCTATAGTTAATTAGTCACGCATTTTAAATTGTATCTAATTCTTTCTAATAAGCCCCTTTCGGGTTTGGCGGAAGTCCCACGAGATCACGGGAGACCCGTGATTAGGGGTATAACTTTTCACCGATCCACGCGATATAAATATTTTATTGACTGTCAAATGAAAAAAACACAACTGACAGCTTCTGGTGAGTTTAATAAAAAAAATTGGATTAAAGAAATGATTTAGAAATAAAGAATCAAAGACAAAACGACACGATAGCCGCCGATCACCATAGACGCTAATGTTAAATAAACGGCTAGTCAGTGAAAGTTATACCCTTAAACTCATTTCTCGCGTGATCTCGCGGGGTTTTAGCCAAACTCGAAAGAGGCTTATTCAAGGGAAACCGATTAGAATCATTTATCTCCAATGAAGGTCAACTTACAAAAGCAAAACGCCTTTATCTTCCCATCATTGGAACCCAAGATTAAAAGTTACACAAACGCTCTATTTTACCCGTGGGCAAACATGATGAAAAACATCGTTTTTAATTGATGTGCATGTGAACTTTGATTGGTTCCCGCCACATCCAATCACGTTTCGTTTTATTAAAACATGTCGAAAATGAACAAAACAAATAATCGCGACTTTTCTATTGTATTCGAGGAGTGTTTGAAGAGAAACAATATCTGAACTTTTGAAAGGCTGAGACGCGTGTCGTTTTTCTATTTTTACATGTACCTCAGCCAAATTCACCCGGTCGGTGAAAAGTGGAGTGAAATGTGGAAGTAGAGTGTTTACAATTGACGAGTCTCTTGGTAAGGTTATTTTATTGCCGAAATAAAGCAGAGCTTCTGATTAATCAATGTCAGTCAATGAGCGTTCAGCGTAAAACGACGTTTTTTCATTCAGTTTGCCCAGGGGTATATGTGAGTTGACTTTAAACAAAGAGAGTAGATTGACAAGAGTGGTCACTTCGTCCAATCAGCATTGCCGGCATGTTCTTCTGGCCCCCTAGCGGAAGGGTGTTCCGACTGTACACGATTCGAATGTGGGGCGCCCCCTACAGAAAGGAGGTTCCTAATAATCGAATCGTGACAGTTCAAATTCAACATGGCGCAGACGAAGTGACCACTCTAGTCAATCTACTCTCTTTGCTTTAAACTTGTCATCCGAGAATGGCTCTTCCGTGATTGGCAATACTATGGAAATACCATAACCACGTGACGGGCTTTGGGTTACGTTTACACTTCAATAGCTTTATGGTGCTCCTCGAATAAGTCAGTTGGTGTAGTATGAATCTGGAAATCCATCATTTTCGAAAGGAATTAAAGATCGCCGTCCATGTGTACCCAGATAATGAGGCCAATTATGACGGAAATAAGCTCGGGAAAACTTGTAGGAGATTCTTGTCAAGGAAAGCCTTGAGAATCAATCGTGCCTGAAAATTTAATGTGCCTCAACGACCTTTTGATTTCCTCTTTTTACACTAGCTGATTTTTATATATCGACGCCAAGTGGGTTTAAGTCTTGCTTTTTCTAAGGTTTAATGCTTTGTTTTTGATAGATTGTCATTCGGTTGTTATTATTCTTGAAAGGAAAAACAAAAATGCAAACATTTCTAAACAAATAACCACCTTAAAGTTACCGATGTACGAAATGGTCTTCGAACTTTTAAAGTGGCATGAGCTGCCAAAATGTTGATATTTTGAGGTTGAAACAGAATGTTGAAATTATTATCTATTTTTCTCAAGACGTACAATTCAGAAGCATTTTAGTGCTTCTAGTCTCGAAAATCTACGATAAAGTATTGTTTTGAACTAGCTTTGGCTTAGAATGAAGGAATGGTCGTCCCGGTTATTTAAATTTTGTTTACTTTTCGAACATGTTTCCGGTTCGTACAGGCCACATACTGTATGGATTTCCCCCATTCCAAAGCCAATCACGTAGTTTTTCGGTGGCTTCCAAAGCCTCTTACTGTCGTGACGATCAGAAATTATGAAAAAAGTGTGAATTTTGGCAGCTCATGCCACTTTAAGGGTTGTGGGTGAAGGTGGGGGATGTGGCTTATAAAACTACCTAAAAATATATATAGGCAAGGTTGGTACCAACGGAGAGCTCTTATTTTCTACTTTTTGGAAAAACTGACGCAAAGTTAGCAAATACAGATGGAGTTCATAGCCTTGTTGTTTGCTAGAAAAAGGTTATGAACTTTTGAGATGGAGTTTATAACCTTGTTTTTTGTGCTGGTTGTAGGTTATGAGATGTAGTTTATAACCTTGTTGTTTGCTAGAAAAAGGTTATAAGATATAACCTTGTTTTTGTGCTGGTTGTAGGATATGAGATGGAGTTCATAGCCTTGTAGTTTGCTGGTTGTGAGATGGAGTTTATGGTTGTTTTGTTCGTTGTTTGTTACATAGTTTTGTCTGTGTCGGGGGGTGGGGGGGGGGGGGTGGTGGAGAAAGCAAAATTTATGGGGTTCAATCTCAGTCCACAGATGTTCTTGCCATAGTTAAGATGCGTAACCATTGTCAATGTGTTACAAAAGGAATCCAGAAATTCTACTGACCACGGCTAAGCTCTTGTCAGTCGTCAACCTAATGAAATATCATAGGTTTGGTTTGTTACAACAATTTATGGGGTGTAAAGGTCTAAATGATATACCTCTTTTTAACACAATTAGAAACTTGTCTCCATGGTTATTTTAGACAAGAAGATTTTCCCTGTGCCCGTGTGTTTGAGTGATCATAGATATATATATATATTACATAAATTGCTAGATTTTTTCCACCACGTTACTGGCTTTAGTAGGGCACTAGGAAATTTGACACTCGACCACCACAGGCGACCATTTGCCAAAGGGAAATTAAACGGAAATCTTCAAACTTCGGAGGCGTGTTTCAACCAGTTGTCATCTATACTAAATCCTAACCGCCAGCTTTGATATAAGCGCACTGTTTGTTATCATTTGAGTTAACATTTAATCTCAGTGATTGCCCGAGGGAGATTGTCTTGGACGGAAAACGTCCAACCTAAATCTAAAAGGTCTGGAGCACGCCCGAGTTTCCATTTAACATCTACTAGAAGATTTCGAATATCACGGACTACGTCTCAGAGTTCAGAACCTTGATCAGCCCAACTGGCAGACGCATGGATATAGAAGCATTTTTTACTGAGAATAGCTAATTGATATATAACCAAAGGATTTATTCACACTAAAGCTGTGAGAAATACACGATTATTAATTTGTTTCTTTTTTGCTCTATTCCTTTAGTTTGACTTAAAGTGGCATGAGCTGCCAACATTCACACTTTTTTCATAATTTCTGATCGTCACGATATTAAGAGGCTTTGAAGGCCATCAAAAAACTAAATGATTGGCGTTGGAATGAGGAAAATCCATATAGTACGTGGCCTGTACGAACCGAAAACGTGTTCGAAAAGTAAACAAAATTTAAATAACCGGGACGACCATTCATACATTCTAAGCCAAAGTTAGTTCAAAACCATACTTTATCGTACATTCTCAAGACTAGAAGTACTGAAAAGCTTCTGAATTATACGTCTTGAGAAAAATATCCAATAATGTCAACCAGTGACTATTTGGGGAAAATAGCCGATAATTCCAACATTCTGTTTCAACGGCAAAATATCAACATTTTGGCAGCTCATGCCACTTTAAAATGAAAACGAATTTATGAAAACATACACTTATGTCAAACTGAAAGTAACGGAAATACGTTTTCAACTGCACACAGCGACAAAAAGCATCCCATTATCAGAAAAGGCTAGCTTAGACTTTCTTTTTAACGCATATAATAAGGCTGGTGGGCCAAATTACATATCCATTGTTTATTTGATTAGAAAGTCACGTCGCCCTTTTCTGGCGATACAAATATCAATGTTCAACATGGCGAGTGACCTGGGCTGGGACGAAATTAAAATTGGGCACAGCCTAGATTTCTCGGCCATTTCCGAAGAAGTTTGGATTGGTGGTCACTTTCCTACCTCCCTAGAGCACATCCAGAAAACTTTATAATGTCCTAAACCTCAGTATTTCTTATTGGCCTGAAAAGGATACACTGCTTAAGTTTGTTTTTGTTAGAAAAATAAGAAGTGGTCAATCTCGAATGAAAGGCTGCAAGTCAACTTTCCGCCAAAAGTGTACATGTAAAGAGTTATTTAAGGAATTTTTTGCTGCTATTGTTTTCTGTTTGACAGTCAGTAAACAAACAGCGTAATGCACCACACGCGCAGCCGCGCTGGGTCCGTTCCACTCACATAACCACAACAAAGTGGCCTGTACGAACCAAAAACGAGTTCGAAATGTAAACAAAATTTAAATAACCGGGACGACCATTCAGTCATTCTAAGCCAAAGCTAGTTCAAAACAATACATTTTCGAGACTAGAAGCCCTAAAAAGCTTCTGAATTATAGGTCTTGAGAAAAATAGCCAATAATTTCAACATTCTGTTGTAACGTCAAAATATCAACATCTTCGTCATCGGATTGCAGACACTGAACTATCGATATGGTTATTTTTGTTTTAAGTAGAAGCGCCATTCCTTTGTAGGATTAATATTTTATCTCTTTATTCTTAAGAATTCGTGAGCAACAAAACTGTTTGATTTTAGAGACCTTTCTTGAGAAGCGTAATGAATACAGTATCCATGTCAACGCGGTAAAGCGGTCTGACCTCATTAGAATCCAGAAAGGTTAGCTGGATTGAACGATGTGATGTGGAGCTGGATTTCATAATGAAATGCAGTTATTATTTGTATTGTGAGAAAAAGATTAACCAACTCGAATCCGTTGGTTACGATGAATATCCCTCCCATCTATTAATTTCGAAAGTCACTCGCCAGAGGCTCCTGACTTTGAAAATTAATAGATGAGAGTGATATCCATCGTAACAAACCGGCTCCCGTTAGTTAACCTCTATGTAACACCGAATTACGTATAAGAGAAATACCGAGGCAGCGGATATTCCAGAAAAATAATGTCATATCATTGTTTCTGGAATTCCCGCTGACAAGGTGTTTCTCTGACATAAACGATTTGGACTTGCTTGGGCTTCTCATCGACCTTCTTTATTAGTGTTATACAAATGCAGTACTAGGCCTATATCACGGTAACAGAACTTTGTGCATTCAACGTCTGAAAATGTATGCTCAAGTCATAGCATTACCATAAATCTAAATTTGTACAGTACCGGTACATTCGAGTGGAAACCTTTTTTTCTCAGCATGGTCTCTAATTTGAGGATGGAAATCTTATTTCTCTGGGCAGATGTAATTTGAGGTAATAAAGTATTCTCTAATATCGCATGGTGTCGTCTTAAATGGAGCTTCACTTAATTGGGCGACTTTCCTAAGAAATAATGTCTTGTTGGAACAATAGAGTGACGTCACAACTATCGTTTATATTGAGGTAATAACAATCTATGTTTTATGTGATTTGCCCATCTCAAACTAATATGACTTTTGTATTATATATGTTATATACGTTTGTGAAAATTAATCTTTCCGAAGGTCGGAGGTTAATTTAATAAGGGTATTGCCCGTCAATCGGTAAATATGTGGGAAGAATTTGTGTTATATTTATTCTGTGTATCAAAAAGGTATGAAATTATATACATGACAAAAAAAACTAATAATTTGCGTGTTTTACCGATGTAACACTCGACCCAGTTTCATAAATAAATAAATTGTGGCACATATGAACATAAACTACACTATCGCTTCTGTATCGGTTGAGATGTTAACTCCATTATCTGGGATATTGTTCAAATATGGAAAACAATATTAACATACATGCAATGTCGGTTTCAAATGTGATGTGATGCCGAAATTTCTGTCAAACATTTTCAAGCAATGAATTGAAACACTGGCTTTTTTTCGTGTCGCCTTACACCAATTTTATTAACGTGAACATTGATATAAGACGCTCCGCACACTGGTTTCTTGGCAGACTACCTTTTGTTCATGTATCGTTCAGTTTCTTTTATGTTTTCTGTATCTGTCCACGTGTAGCCGTCACTGTCTTTTTTGATTTCGTTACTTTACATCAGCCATACAGACATAATGCAGTTATTGAAGCTATCGTTCCTGTCTCTATTGGTAGGCACTTTATCACCTGTCTTCTTCACATTTTGAGTAACTCGCTAAATTTCATCTAACTTCAAAAGTTTTTACTAAATCGGTTTTAGGTTGATGTGTGTATTGGTACCTTGTCCGATTCTGCACTTCATAATTTCATCAAAAGTTCGTCTAGTCCTCGGCGACCCAATTTTAAGATTACAATGCATTATAGTGATATATGCGGGGCAAAATTGACTTTTTCAAGATGGCCCGGAAAATGTGTAGACTTCTTTTGAATTTTTGAACCTTTACTTTAAACTGCTAAATCTTTTTACTTTTTTGTTTCCTCTTCAGGTGGGATGTGTTCATTTACAAGACGTTGATTGTAAGTTATTGATAGACGTAGAAATAAGGTTTTCCTAGTCTGTTAATTAAGGGACCAACTGTCAAATTTCAAATCGAATTTTATTTGTCTTTCAAAAAATTCTAAAAATATGAATTGATTTTGATATATAGGTATTTTAATTGTATTGTGTAGATCAAATTTGTGTTTTGAACCAACTAACGTACAAAGAATGAACGTTAATTTTGTACTAAAGTACTGTCGGGTTTCTTACAGGCCAGGTATTCTATGCATTTTGCTTCTTCCAACTTAATTTATTTAAGTTGTTCGAACTTTTCTTGCTGTCTTGACAAACTTACAAACTGTTGACTTCTGTCACTTCAATAGGAAACCTTGACTTTCATCTTCATCCCCTGGATTATGATGCATTGGAATAGATTTTAAAAGTGGGATGAGGGGAGATCAAATATTACGTTAATCCTTAAAAAAGTCCATTAACTTAAAGCCTTTTATCGGCCAAGAAGCCTTTGGGTTTTAAATCGCTTCAAATTAAGTAACAGCAAAGTTCAAAACACTTTTGAACCGTTTATTTAAAGTGATCTGAGCTGCCGAAGTTAGATTTTTTCATAAATTCTATTTCATAAATTAACAGCCATCGAAAAACTAAAGTATTCACGTTGGAAGGAGAAAAATTCATATATGTACTGTAAAAGCCTATATAATGCCGAAAAGTGAACAAAATTTTAATCTACGTTCTAGAGACTAGCAGCCCTCAAACGCTTCTCAATTGCACTGATTGTGTGTTTTACGTTGCACTCAGATTATTTCACTGGCGGCGTAGCCAGTCTTATTGTGGGAGGAAACCGTGCTTTATGCCCGGAGGAAACCCACGACTTAACGGTGGTAACTGGCAACCATTCCACATAGGACGTTCGAGTGAAACCCCAGTCAGAAAGTTTTGTTGGGACAGTGGGATCCGAACCCTAGACCCACTGTTGGAAAGCTGTTCGGATTGAGCGTCCAACGCTCTATCTACTGAGCCACGGAGGCTCCCGCGTCTTTAGAAAAATAGCAGATAATTCTCACATTTCTGTTTAAACAAATATTAACATTTTGGCAGATCATGCAAATTTAAATGTATATTTTTCACACTTTTGTTTAAGATGCAATTACATGCGTAACCGACCCCCTGGGGTATCCAGAAATGGTACTCGAGAATCATTCTGGAAGGGACTATGTTTTTGTACTTTTCTGTGCTGAAAGTACGTTTGAGGTTTACATGGATCCGTACACTACCAGGACGTACCGGGCCTTGTTTCCCTGGCAAATCTACTATGGTGAAGAGGTATTTTATAATTGTGTAGTACCCCCGTGGACCTACATGACCAATGGCATTTATACATATGCATACGACTTGAAAGGTGATATGGAATATGACAACGCCACTTTCTGTTCGAACAAGTAAGTTTTCATTATTTTACAAATGGTCTGTCTAAACTGGTGTTCATATCTTAAGCAGTCGCACTCGTTTGGTCAGAAAACCCCATACAATAAGCAGCCGTTTTAAGGGTGGGCTAATGTTATTGATACGTGAGGATTCCGTCGATGACGTCAAACCATTCAGCCTATGAGGAAAATCCGACTGATCGGAAAATATTTTATTAAATTCTTGAGCTTACTGCGGATCACATTCTGTGAAGATTTTGAAATCTGACAGGCCAATGTTTACAGGTTTTTTTTTATGATGGATTTGATAGAACTACAACGGAATTCTAACAATTCAACTGGTAAAAGTGAAAACAGGAATGTTTTAAAATGTGTGAATGTAAGATCTAAATTGATGGAAATCTGAAATTCATAACACCATATTTTATTTTAAAGCCACTGGAAAGTTTAGTTGAAGCTTTGAGGCCAGGTGAATTGTTCGTGAAATGCCCGTTCTCACTGTAGGATTTGTCCTACTGCCATTAAAATAGATGCTTTTAATCGGTCGATAAGATTTGCCAACCAATCAAATGCATCAATTTGAATAGCCTACTACATGTCCGTACTACAAACGGAACATTAAGAACTAGCCTTAACCGTGGGAAGGGTAGGATTTCCGCTGTATGGGGTAGGGTAAAATGTACCAACGGAAGGCTGGACTGATTAACCGGGCAGTCGGAAGTGATTGTATTTGGGCCATGATCTGGTCCCTCTATCTGTAAGCGACAGGGCGTGGTTTTTTGCCCATTAGGTTTATATTTAAATTTCTTAGTGAAAAAACTTTTTTTGTTTGTAGCCCGGGGGTTGAGAGCGGCGTCCAGGGTAAGTCGCTATCCATGACTTTTCGTCTTTTTCTTTACTTGTACAACCAATAGTGCCAGTCTATGAACGGGGAAATGTGAAAGGTCTCAATACCCCATACTCATGGTACTGACGCCTACGGCTTGTTTATACTTCATTATGTGACGTTTACGCGCAGATTTTGAAATTGTCAACGGTTGCGCAAATTCAAATCCGAAAATAAATTCAGTCTCCACTTACGGGACTATCCTGTCTACCGGCAATCTGTCATCGCAGTTCGGAGAATGTATTGGTTCTTGTAAAAGCTTTATCCAAACGAGGCTCCTTGTCTCATTTTGATTTATATGAAGTTCTTCGGACACTTTAACGTTTGCTCCATCAAGTTATATTGTTAGGTCTCCTATAAATTAAACGTTCGCCATCTTTTTTCTTATGCATTCCATAATGGTTCATACCAGGTAGAGAAGAAAAGCCACGGTTTCTGACTAAGCGATATGGCGTTGTTTATGTTTTTTTAATCATTTAGCCCAAAAAACGGTGTCCTACAAAGCACACGGGTGCGGTTTCGGTCATTTTTTTTTTTTTTTTTTTTTAATATAATTCGTTTTTCCAACGCTCTCGTGAAATGCTGAAATTTAACAATTAAAACATTAAAACAGGGGCATTTTGTTGGGCTCCAAAGTGGATATGCTATGTAGGATGGTTGCCAGTTACCACCAGCGGAAGGTCGTGGGTTTCCTCCGGGCACAGAGCCCGGTTTCCCGCCACAATAAAACTGGCAACGCCGCCATATAAGTGAAATAATCTTGAGCGCGGCGTAAAACACCAACCAATCCACCAACCAAAGTGGATATGGAAAATATTCGTTTCGCGGCTGCCTTTTTTTTTTTTTTTTTTTTTTGTCGCCACTTCCTACAGCCTGTCCAAGAGTGTTTGAATAAAGTGAATTCATAAAGTGATCAGAATAGTCACTCTAGAAAGCCCATGTGTGCAATCTAAAATGGCAATGTTACCGTTACGCAACAACTTTTTTAAGATTTAGCTCATCATACGGCTGTGCACTAGAATATTGGCTTCTGTCGTCATAACGTTATGTTTATCCATTTTCCAGCATACACCTCCTGTGACATAGACGAGGATAGTCACCTTGTCTATTATTTTATGAATAACGTTAATGAAGACATGATGTTTGGCCTTTCTTGTTATGATGTGGATTATGAACATGACGAATATTACGAGTGGAGCAATGCGTATTTTGACTTTACTCTGTCCCCCTTCTTCCGAATGAAACTGAAAGTAGAACTCTTCGATTTTCAACACAGAATGGATGCTACGTGTGTCATGGTGAGTAATATTCCATATTTCACAGCAACCATTTGATTCTTATATTTATGGTTGTATTTACGTAGCCCCGAAATTGACTAGATGCATCTAAAAACGAGCTGATATCATTTCACTAGAAATGTTTATATCAGTAGGATGCATTGCACGAGAAAGGCTTATATGCGACTCCACCACACCCCTACTATACCACAGCCCTACAATCACTCGATGGGGTTTTTTTTCGGCTATGATATGCCCTTAAATTGTACCGGTTCGATATATTGGTAAATATATATATTTATGAACACCAAAACACACGGGCACAGGGAAAATCTTATTGTCTAAAATAACCCTAGAGACAAGTTTCTAATTGTGTTAAAACCAGGTATATCATGTAGACCTTTATACCCCACCATAAATTGTTGTAATAAAGTAAACCTAAGATATTTCTTTAGGCTGACGACCGACCGGAGCTTAGCCTTGGTCAGTAGAATTTTGTGGAACCTTTTTTGGTAATACATTGATAATGGTTACGCGTCTTAACTATGACAAGAACATCTGTAGACTGATATTGAACCTCATAAATTTTGCCCCCCCCCCCCCCCAATCCCCGGCACAGACAAACCTATGTAACAAACGACAAAAACAAAACGGTTATAAACTCCATCTCATAACCTATAATTAACAAACAGCACGGTTATAACAAACAACATGGTAATATATAAACATGTATACAAATTTATGACGCCTACGGTCTATTTTTGACTCCCAGTGGTGTCGTAAATGGACTCGTTTACAATTTCAATACTTGAGGTGGCATGAGATTCCAAAATGTTGATATTTTGATGTTGCAACAGAATGTTGAAATTATCGACTATTTTCTCAAGACGTGTAATTCATAAGCTTTTTTTTAGTGCTTCTAGTCTCGAGTATGCACGATAAAGTATAGTTTTGAACTAACTTTGACTTAGAATGAATGGTCGTCCCGGTTAAATTTTGTTTACTTTTCGAACACGTTTTCGGTTCGTACAGGCCTCATACTGTATGGATTTCCCTCATTCCAACGTCAATCTTTTTTAGTTTTTCAATGGCCTTCAAACCCTCTTACTGTCGTGACGATCAGAAATTATGAAAAAAGTGAATTTTGGCAGCTCATGCCACTTTAAGCTATATATAAAAAATCAAATGAAATTCTGTTGTGATGTTTTACACCAACTCCTGATGATTTCACTTAGCCTATATGGCGGTGTTGCCAGATTTAGTGGGCGAGGAAGCGCAGCTCTTTGTCTAGAGGAAACCCCCGGCCTTCCAGTACCTGGCAACTCTTCCGCATAAGGCGATCGAGTGACAATCCATTCAGAAATTTGACAATTTTTGTTTGGTCTGAGGTGGGATCCGAACCCGTGTTGATGGAAGGCCTGTTTCTGAGGGACTAAATCTAACCCACTGGGGGCCCCCGATTTCCATTGTGAATTAGTCGTGAATAAATCTCTCTCCTAATACAGTTAAAACTTTTTTGTTTTTAGATACAAATGGAACACGGCTTTGACCTTTATTATTACGCACAGACTACTATGGGTATTAACATGTATTTCACATTTTTTATGGATACTAGTTACTATTACGTGGAAGGATGGCTATATTGCAAGGGCAGGTAAGGAGTTGTTGGTTGGTTGCTTTAGCTTATTGGCGTGTCCATTCCAATGAAGTTGTAAACGTTGGGCAATAGCTAACGACGGATAGTCTCTCAATTTCGTCAAGGGCCTTCCATTGATAAGGCGCGGGTTCGAATCTCGGCGAAGTCCAAAATTTTAAGTGATTCTTTTTTTCGCTGGGTTCCGTTCATGTGAGACCTTAACAGGTACTCTCCGAAGGTCGGTTTTCTTCATTAACGAAACCTGCAACCATAAAAGTGAGATTTATCGTGAATGCGGTGTACAACGTTAGTTGGTAACTTCAACTAGCTTTAGGCCTAAAGTTCGCCTCCTTGAGGTGCACTTAAAATCAATTTAATTTGTATCCTATTGTATCACACACTTGTATCCACTTTTCACTCCATTGCCCTTTATAGTTGGATGGTTTTATCGCCTGCAAATGTTGACAGAAGCTGTCAAAAATTAGGATTGTTTCGATAAATTTCGATTTTCAAATCCTTTGACGTTGAAATGAATACTGGTTGTCATTAGCGTGTACGAACCGAAGAGATTTGCTTATAATGGAGTACTCAATTAGGTGGGATGCACAACTTCATTAATGGCTGTGTTGCCGCTTATAAACCTACAAGCGGAAAGTTCCACATTTTGTACTTCCTGAAAATCCTAACCAACCATTTTTTCAGTCAGAATTCCCTTAGACTTGGCAGCTCATGCCACTTTTGATCAACCCGATTTCTATGGTTGCCGGGAATAAAAGAAAATTATTTCCATTTTCTATGGTCTATGTAAACAAGGTCACCTTGAATTTTAAGGGTTTTTTTTTTTCTCAAAATTGTTAATGTGTTTTTTTTTTCCTCCCCCACCCTTTCCGAAATCCAGACAAAAGACGGATGACCCAATAGCTGAAGGTAAGCTCCTTATATGCCAAGTGTGCAAAACCTAATTTATAGCGTTAGAAATAATATATTTAGAATTGTACGATATCTATGATAATTTAATTCATGAATGTTTGGCTCTTCGGTCTGAACTAAAATAGATGCTTTATATGAACAGCGATATTTTCATTATCCCGGTATTAACAGCATGTCCTGTCGAATCGACGTATTTACTGCCACAAAGGAGTTCATGTGCCCTAGGAAGAGACTGGGCACTTCCTAGTTTAGATATAAAAGAATGATTTCAAAGACAAACTATATATGTCGGTGGTTTCCAAAGTCCTAACAAGAGTAAGGATATTGAAAAACATTAGTTATGCATTAGTTGTTAGCTCAAAGTTTCGCCAGGACGCGTTGATCTATTCTTAATGTCAAAGGGTATGCTACTGTTGACGGCCCTGAGCATGTGGGCAAAACTATATTGGGCCAACCTCGAACCATCACATTCCATGAATAAACGGGGTGCAGTTGGCCACATTTGATCTCTTAGCTATGGTCTGTCACATTAACGCTGTCATTAGTCTCTGGCTTGGAAAATTTTGGAAAAATATTAGCTTCAGAAATGTATAGCGCTTGCATATACTAAGTTCTATACGGTGATATCGGAGTTTATTCCAATTTTAGTAGCGTTTTTCTGGTTTCCACATCGTAAATATACATTTGTTTTTTGGGGATTAAAGTATGGACCGATCTCTCTCTCTCTTTTTTTTTTAACGTTTTTTTTTTCTATTTGCAGTTATCCCCCACTGTCCCTCTTCGACAAGCGGTGACCTGGTTGTAGAGCTAAGAGCAGATGTCCCAGCCTATGCCATTCTTCACTGTAAAAATGGAGATGCCCATTTGTCCACTACTGCTTCGGTTTCGACTTTTATCGATGGCGCGTTCTCTGACCAGGATTCGGATTGCCAGTTTTACGTACGTATGACAAATTTTATCACTTGTATTCTAATCTTCGGTGTCTTCCAAACGAGCATCTTCCCGAAACTACTGTTAAAACAATCGCGCTCAGTAAACGATAGTTCAATTTTACCGAACTTTTGGTTATATTACATATACCAACGTAATATCACTAAGTCCGGTAAAATTAAAGGAAGTAAATGAGAGCTTATTGCGATTTTAACCCGGGTGTCAGTGCACATTGGCTGTACCTGAATGAAAAACTTATTCTTACCATTATAGAAACAAGAAGATGCTGAAATCTACACATTGATTGTCGAAGTTGGATGGGGTGTTGAACAGAGGGAAATCTTTTTGGATTCTAAAATGCAAACTATATCCTGTGTTTATGAAGAGTATGGTATAGCGGGGTCTTCCGTGGAGAGAGTGGGGCTCCCGTAAGTATATGCTTAATATAATGGTTATTTTTACGTTGTAATTTTTCTAATTTATCTTACTTGCTTAAATTGCTTAAACTTTCCACCAGAATGCAGGTGCCCCGATAATCTATTTCTAATCTCGAGTGTACAAAGATAAATTCGCAGTACATTGTGGAAAGACTTTCTTGCTCACCATTGTTAGAGAAATCCAAAGTTATAAATTTTGACACCCCCCCCCCCACCCTCCCCTACCCAAACAAGCAATGAGCACCAAGCTGTCATTGTGTTCCCTTTTACATAACTGATGTAAATAAAAATTGGCAGCTAATGCAATTAAGTTAAATTTCTTAGATTATTGATTTTTAGACTTGCTGTAAGCTGTATTAAGCGGCTTAAGTCCGACCGGAAGTATATGAATGGGTAGACTTCTGGGCCGATTTACTGGTAGGTCACCTCACAAAGCAATTAAATTATGGTGGTCACCAACTTCCGTAAACTAATCTCTTGCTTTCTCTTCCGTTATTTTGCAGCGCTTTTCCTTTCGAGTCGAAGACTGTGTTTAAAAACAGCCAATTTTCTGGCATTTTTGATGTCCAAGTTTTGGATGTTTTTGGGTCGACAGATAAATACGTTCACCATAGCGTCTGGACGTCGCATTCGACTTATGATCGTTATCAGAGATACAGGTAAAGGAATTGCTCGATGGTTTGAATCATTGGTTAATTCCAGTCTAAAATGCGAGCATAACCACATCTTTGTCCCGATTTTTTACGACTGTAAAATATGTACTAGCCTGGTTGTCTACAGGCGGTTTGCAAAATTTCCAATTTTTCCCCATTGCAATACTTAAAGCGGCATGAGCTGCCAAAATTCACATATTTTTTTCATAATTTCTGATCGGCACGGCAGTAAGAGGCTTTGAAGGCCATCGAAAAACTAAATGATTTGGGGTTGGAATGAGGAAAATCCATACAGTATGTGGCTTATGCGAACCGGAATAGTGTTCGAAAAGTAAAAATTTAAATAACCGGGATAACCATTCATTCTAAGCCAAAGTTAGTTCAAAACACTACTTTATCGGACATTTTCGAGACCTAGAAGCACAAATAAGCTTAATTATACGTCTTGAGAAAAATAGCGGATAATTTCAACATTCTGTTTTTAACGTCAAATTATCCAGATTTTGGCAGCTCATGCCACTTTAAACGTTACGGCATTTAAAGCTAACGATAAAACCAAATGTTCAAATTATTGGCTATTTTTCTCAAGACTTATAATTCACAAGGTTTTTAGGGCTTCCAGTCTCGAAAACCTACGATAAAGTATTGTTTTTAACTAACTTTGGCTTAGAAAGAATGAATGGTCCCAGGCGTCGTTAAACTCGAATCAACCAACCAAATCCCCAGGAAATGGTAATCTCGATCCTGTAACGTCTCCACTATTCGGTTTCAGAGGAATTCATTTATGATATGAAAGCTTGGTCATGTACAGCTTCTAATGGCGTCACCAGTTACAACATACTGCAGCACGGGTAAGTAGAAATTTCATAGATGTTTTTTCACCTTCAACCACCTGAACCGGTGGCGTAAATGACCTGTAAGTCAATCCCCGCTAATACTACTGACATGTCGGGAGGGACCTCGCTGGACCAGGAGGTTAGTGATAGTCCCTCCGTCCCACACCGATCTTCCATCCATCCAGCGCCGGGTTCGAATATCACTGACCAAATGAAATTGACAATTTCTGAGTGAACCGTTGCCAGGTAGTAGCCGAAAGTCGGGTTGCCCCTCCATCTAAGCCCAGCAACGCTTCCCAATATAATCTTTTTTAAATGCTTTCTCAACCAATCCAATACTTTGCCAGCAAAGGTGTAAAGACCTCCTTTTTTTTTTTTTTTGGAAGGAGAGTGTTTCGACCGAGCGGCTTGGGTATGGATACAGCCATCCATGGCAAACCAACACAAACCGCAGTTCAACACCAACCTGTCAATCGATCAATCCAACTGCTTTTCTTACATTTTGAATATTAATGAGGGTGATTTATTCATACATTCTCACACTACACCCCCCATAATTTCACTTCCAGGCAGTGTGCTATTTTTGTCATAATCAACTAGTGAAATTATTGTCCAACTTACTGCTGATTGGTTAACAAACATGATTTTCCAAGTTCAACTAATCAAAACACAAGCTTGCATTCTCAGCGTAGGGATAATACGTTCGTTTTCCTTTTATGTAATAACTTGAAGACATCCTTGTTAGGTTACAAGTGATTGGCAGTATAACTCACAACTATGCGAGTCGGTAGCCAATCATGTTATGGCTTACATACCACGGACTACATTTATGCAAAATAGTATGATTTTCCCACGATCACGTCATAGCCACTTCCATATAAGGAAAGCCTTTGAATGTAGGCTACATGACCTCTTGACATAAACAAACTACTTCGTCTGCCTGCTTCCGTTTTTCTAACAAATTATGATTGAATATGAATATATCATAGCCGTATTGACTCCTAACTGCAAACGATGACACTTTCTGTATCAATAATTAAACACGGGATAATTAAATTCAATCAATCAATCTACCAAAACTGGCGTCTCGCAGATTTCTCAAGGAAGATGCATTGACCTAGTTATCGTAATTGTGTGGGTATAGAGGTCACAGCAAAACCTGACTTCGTCATCGGATTACAGACATTAAACTATTGATATGTTTATTTTTGTTTTATTCTAAGAAGTGCCATTCATTTGTAGGATAAATATTTTATCTCTTTATTCTTAAGAATTCGTGAGCAACAAAACTGTTTGATTTTAGAGACCTTTCTTGAGAAGCGTAATGAATACAGTATCCATGTCAACGCGGTAAAGCGTTTGACCTCATTAGAATCCAGAAAGGTTGGCTGGGTTCAACGATGCGATGTGGAGCTGCATTTCAGAATAAAATGCAGTATTTTTGTGTATTGTGAGAAAAAGATTAACCAACTCGAGTCCGTTTGTTACAATGAATATCACTCTCATCTATTAATTTCCAAAGTCACTCGCCAGAGGCTCGTGACTTTGAAAATTAATAGACTCGAGTGATATTCATCGTAACAAACGGGCTCTCGTTAGTTAACCTCTAATATATATTTTCCTTACAGGTGTGGCGATGGCTTCGTAATTGATAGAGATGACGGCTTCACCACGGGTGAAGGAGTTTCATTCAGTCCATTCTTCAAAATATTCCATTTGCGAGGCGGTCGCAATATATGGTTTGATTGCACCTTTACGGAGTGCCATTTACCATGCTATGTGGTGGGTTTTTATTTTATTTCTTTGTGAATCCTTCACCTAATTTAAAAAGTCCTCGACTCTCGACAATAAGTAGAAATGTATGCCTATTCTAGATTCTCTCCCCTTTTTTTCCTATGGGTTGGGGAGGGGGGTCTGGATTTGGGGAAGGCACCTTCATATAGATCAGGGTAGCAGATCCTCCCAAACATTGATATTATGTACTTTTTATGCCCCCGCCCATATTTATATGGGGGGGGGGCATATAGAGTTTGGTCTGTCCGTACGTCCGTCCTTCCGTCCGTGTGTACGTACGAAGTGTTTCCAGACATTAAATCTTAAACCAGTGAAGGCTTTCATTTGAAATTTTTATATATTATGTATATCCACAATACCTCTGAGATTGTGTTTCAGGAAAATCTGCTCACAGGTGGCGCTACTGCAGGCCATAGACCTCGTAAATACAGTTATGATTTCAGGTTTCCGGACGTTATCTCTGTAACGGGTTGATGTTGTCTCTTGAAATTTTTTTATAAGATGTATATCCACAATACCTCGGATGGGATTGTGTTTCGAGAAAATCCGCTAAAAGGTGGCGCCACTGCAGGCCATAGATCTCGTAAATTCAGTTATGATTTCAGGTTTCCGGACGTTATCTCTGTAACGGGTTGATGTTTTCTCTTGAAATTTTTTTTATAAGATGTATATCAACAATACCTCGGATGGGATTGTGTTTCGAGAAAATACGCTCATAGGTGGCGCCACTGCAGACCATAGACCTCGTAAATACAGTTATGATTTCAGGTTTCCGGACGTTATCTCTGTAACGGGTTGACGTTTTCTCTTGAAATTTTTTTATAAGATGTATATCCACAATACCTCGGATGGGATTGTGTTTCGAGAAAAAACGCTTATAGGTGGCGCCACTGCAGACCATAGACCTCGTAAATACAGTTATGATTTGAGGTTTCCGGACGTTATCTCTGTAACAGGTTGACGTTTTCTCTTAAAATTTTTTTAAAAGTATACCACAATGTTTGTCTGCTCATTATAGCATCTCACCAACTCGTGCATTCTTTATATGTAGAGGTTATTCAGAATCGATTTCTCTACTTCATGATGAACTTGTGCCTGCTAGGCGGGGGCATGTATCACCTTCAGTGATAATTAATGTGCATCTCTCCAAACAACACCCTTCCCCAAAGAGGGCATACTCAATGATACTATTACTTCTAGTTTTAAAATATGTGGCATATTTCTTAGATCAAATGACCTGGCCCATCAAGTCTATAGATTTGAACTCACATCCCACTGGCGTCTTCACAAGGGGCCTCGGTGGTCCAGTGGGTTAGAGTGATCGTCGTCGAATCACTCAGACCAACTCTATATAACTGAAATTTCCGAGTGAATTTTTCTCTCGATCGCCGTATGTGGAGGAGTTGCCAGGTACTATACAAAGGTCGGGTTTCCTCCGGGCAATGATCCCGGTTTCCTCCCCAACTATACCTGGCAACGCCGCCATATAAGTGAAAAACACAAAGCCATCCTACAGAAAACGTGGAGTCAGTCCTTATACCTCCACGGGGGCCTCTGTGGCTCAGTAGGTAGAGCGTTGGACGCTCAATCCGAACAGCCTTCCACCAATGGGTCGCGTGTTCGAATCCCACTCAGTCCAAAAAAAATTGGAAAACCTGGAATCAATCTTTATACCTCCACAAAGAATGACATATTTTTTTTCTTTTTCCAGAATTCCTGTCACTACGAAGACCGCAGATCTGGCCAGCCGTCTCCGGAATACACGGACTCTATTTACAGATGGCGAGAGGAAGAATTCGATGGAAATTAAACTATGAAACCTGTCCATATTTTTCCTTTGTTATTATAGTCTACCATAATAAAATTGGAAACCGTTTATTTTTGTTGAGTTTAATAGTTTATCGCCTTATAATATGTCTCGCAATATACAGTGACCATCGGAATGGTCTTCCCACAGAAGTAAATATTCTGGAATGATATGGGGGGGGGGGTTAGTTTGGAGAAGAAAGTTAGTAAAATTTTCGTGAGGGTAAGGTTTAATTTATGATTATCAAGACTAATTACTATTTATAATGGAGTGCCATTTTCAAAACCTAATCATCAGTCGACTCGACAGATTCTCTCTTTGAACTTCAGCATTTTAACCTCGTATCCTGTGTGACTAACCTTCGAGGTCGGCCGCAATACTACCTTGTCTGAAATATCTACGACCTGCAGAAGTCGTAAAAAGCCAATACTTCAGAATAGCTCGTATGCTGATTGGCCAAATGGGAAGCACAGCTAAGCCTTGCTGTGAACATGGCTGCCGAGTCAGTAACTTGTTATCTAATAACGCTTCGCACCTTTTTATTTTAGCACAATTTTTGGCGGGGAAATTAAAGACGTGGTTTCGGTACCGTTGGAAAGGAAAATATATTGCAACTGTTTTGTATTTACTAACTTCTTTCAAAATGGGTTGGAATGTATCCAACAGTTTTTTTTTTTCTTTGTCCTGTCTTGCGAGAAACTGCGAACAAAGCGAAGTTAGGCAGGTTCCAGGGAAAATCTTGTCTGAAATAACCATAGACCAGTTAAAAAGAGGTATAGCATTTAGACCTTTATATCCTCAAAAATTGTTGTAATAAACTAAACCTATGATATTTCATTAGGTTGACGACTGACGGGAGCTTAGCCTTCGTCAGTAGAATTTTCTGAAATCCTTTTTTGTAATACATTGACAATGGTTACGCGTCTTAACTATGGCAAGAACATTGGTAGACTGAGATTGAAGTCCATAAATTTTGGTCCCTCCTAAAACCAAAATCAATCCAATAATTTGACTATATGGCGACGTTGCCTTTATATACGCTCCTGTATGTAGCGGGTATTTTTCTTTTCGTTGCCTAACGAAGTACCCGCTGTTTATAGGAGCCCAGCGTTCCCTGAAAGCTCAAGTGCTCAATAAATTTCAAAACATGCGCTTACAGGTCCTTCAAATCTATATATCGAATAGAAATGTATTGATTTTTATATTCGAGAGATGAACAAAAAGTATCCCGAACCTCACAGCTGGATGTCACATTGGAACAAAAAACACCCTGCCAGTATCCAGAATCACAAAACGGTAACCTGAAATTTGGCAAATTCTTGTGAAGCCCTAGGCGACTGGTATTTTCATAAGACCTAACGTCTTTTAGGATGTCTACGCAGGCAAACGGAGTTATTCGAAATCTAAAAATAGACCTATTTTAATAAACGGCTTAGTTCTATGTCGTTAATCGTGCGGTCCAATAAATCCTATTTTTATGTCAAAATATCCACATTTTGGCAGCTCATGCCACTTTAGCGCTTTTCTGATGCAATAGTTGATTCCAACGATGTAATTCTGTCTGGAAACGAAGCTATTGAAATTCATCCTGCATGGTTTCTGTAAATTCAGTTATGCCTGCTGAAACAAAACATTAACCCTTCGTCCTGTAGCCTATTAGCAAGCAGTATTTTCGTTACTTGTGGAATTCCACTTTCATGAGAAGTTGTAGAAATTCAGTTACCAGTTATTGAGCGACGCCCCAACCGGAAATCGAACATGTCAGGTTTCTATAGTAATGCAAATTTATGTTAATACGTAATAATAAGAGGATCTGGAATTTTCTAGAGGTATATTTAAAGAGTCCAATATTTGTAATTAGTCAGTCAGTTCTTCTGTGCTCAAATATATCGTTTCAGTCAGTTTTTGGAATGTGATATAATTTGAATAAGATTTCTTTGGATTCTTACTCATTGGACTGTGATATTATTACAGTCATCTTCGGTCATCTGTAAATTCCTCTATATGGGCAAAAAGCTTACCAGTGTGTTTCCAGGATTTTACACCAGTGTATTTCCAGGATTTTACACCAGTGTGTTTCCAGGATTTTACACCATTGTGTTTCCAGGATTTTATACCAGTGTGTTTTCAGGATTTTAAACCAGTGTGTTTCCAGGATTTTACACCAGTGTGTTTCCAGGATTTTACACCAGTGTGTTTCCAGGATTTTACACCATTGTGTTTCCAGGATTTTAAACCAGTGTGTTTCTAGGATTTTACACCAGTGTGTTTCTAGGATTTTACACCAGTGTGTTTCCAGGATTTTAAACCAGTGTGTTCCAGGATTTTATACCAGTTTGTTTTTAGGATTTTACACCAGTGTGTTTCCAGAATTTTACACCAGTGTGTTTCCAGAATTTTACACCAGTGTGTTTCCAGGATTTTACACCAGTGTGTTTCCAGGATTTTACACCAGTGTGTTTCCAGGATTTTAAACCAGTGTGTTTCCAGGATTTTAAACCAGTGTGTTTCCAGATTTTACACCAGTGTGTTTCCAGGATTTTAAACTAGTGTGTTTCCAGGATTTTAAACCAGTGTGTTTCTAGGATTTTACACCAGTGTGTTTCTAGGATTTTACACCAGTGTGTTTCTAGGATTTTAAACCAGTGTGTTTCCAGGATTTTACACCAGTGTGTTTCTAGGATTTTACACCAGTGTGTTTCTAGGATTTTAAACCAGTGTGTTTCCAGGATTTTACACCAGTGTGTTTCCAGGATTTTAAACCAGTGTGTTTCCAGGATTTTACACCAGTGTGTTTCCAGGATTTTACACCAGTGTGTTTCCAGGATTTTAAACCAGTGTGTTTCCAGGATTTTAAACCAGTGTGTTTCCAGGATTTTACACCAGTGTGTTTCCAGGATTTTACACCATTGTGTTTCCAGGATTTTACACCAGTGTGTTTCTAGGATTTTACACCAGTGTGTTTCTAGGATTTTACACCAGTGTGTTTCCAGGATTTTAAACCAGTGTGTTCCAGGATTTTACACCAGTTTGTTTCTAGGATTTTACACCAGTGTGTTTCCAGAATTTTACACCAGTGTGTTTCCAGGATTTTACACCAGTGTGTTTCCAGGATTTTACACCAGTGTGTTTCCAGGATTTTAAACCAGTGTGTTTCCAGGATTTTAAACCAGTGTGTTTCCAGGATTTTACACCAGTGTGTTTCCAGGATTTTACACCATTGTGTTTCCAGGATTTTAAACCAGTGTGTTTCTAGGATTTTACACCAGTGTGTTTCTAGGATTTTACACCAGTGTGTTTCCAGGATTTTACACCAGTGTGTTTCCAGGATTTTACACCAGTGTGTTTCCAGGATTTTACACCAGTGTGTTTCCAGGATTTTACACCAGTGTGTTTCCAGGATTTTACACCAGTGTGTTTCCAGGATTTTACACCAGTGTGTTTCCAGGATTTTACACCAGTGTGTTTCCAGGATTTTACACCAGTGTGTTTCCAGGATTTTACACCAGTGTGTTTCCAGGATTTTACACCAGTGTGTTTCCAGGATTTTACACCAGTGTGTTTCCAGGATTTTACACCAGTGTGTTTCAAGGATTTTACACCAGTGTGTTTCCAGGATTTAACACCAGTGTGTTTCCAGGATTTAACACCAGTGTGTTTCCAGGATTTAACACCAGTGTGTTTCCAGGATTTAACACCAGTGTGTTTCCAGGATTTTACACCAGTGTGTTTCCAGGATTTAACACCAGTGTGTTTCCAGGATTTAACACCAGTGTGTTTCCAGGATTTAACACCAGTGTGTTTCCAGGATTTAACACCAGTGTGTTTCCAGGATTTAACACCAGTGTGTTTCCAGGATTTTATACCAGTGTGTTTCCAGGATTTTATTCGGTGAGTGGTATTCCTGCCAGTGAACTTAATGAGTTTTCACACAACAGCTTTCCAACCCAGAACTATTAGTACTTAGTTTGTATAAGTAAGTCAGTTTGATATATGTTTTCCTCCCACTGTTTGTATAATAATTGCTCTTATTTATAATATAAATGAAAATTTGTACATAAAATCTGCTGTTTTTTTTAACACTTATTATTTTGTCTTGTAAAAATTCACTAAAACCGATAGAGCATTTTATCGTCAACGGAAACGTTGCCATTCAAGAGAAAAATGTATAGAGTTTTTCCAGGAAACGAATCATATATACATGTAGTGGCGAAGATTTAGCCACCGTAGCCTTTCTGACATTTTTGGATTGCAAATTAGCTTGAGCTTGCCATAAGTAAAATCACTTAAGTTAAAAATAGAGCCCCTTAAATACGTCCAGTTATGATTAATATATCAAATATGGGTGTAAAGGCATATGTAAAATGAAACCCAAACTCCACCCGAACCACCAAAGCCTCGTAACCTCTTTACTGGATTACACTCACTTCAGCTCTTTATATTTGGGGCTGGCGGGGTCGTACTATCGCGACAGAATTGGCTTGGTTATTTAAAGTGGCATGAGCTGCCAAAATTCGGACTATTTTCATAGATTCTGATTGTCACGACAGTAAGAGGCTTTGAAGGTCATCGAAAAACTAAATGATTGGCTTTGGAATGAGGATATTCCATACATTTATGTGTTCGAAAAGTAAACAAAATTAAGATAACCGGGACGACCATTCATTCATTCTAAGCCAAAGCTAGTTTAAAACAATACTTTATCCTACATTTTTGAGACTAGAAGCACTAAAAAGCTTCTGAATTATACGTCTGGGGAAAAATAGCAAATAATTGTAACATTCTGATGTAATGGCCAAATATCTAAATTTTGGCAGGTCATGCCACTTTAATATTTGCTGCGGGATCGTCCTCCAGAAAAGGGTCCGCGATCTGATATGTATACATCGCGTCTTTAAACGGTACACCATTGATACACCGGAGAGAAACGTTGGGCGGTAATGATACGCCCGTAAGCGTGTTCGTGGCGGAAGAAAGGGGGGTCGGGCTATAAAATTTGTCCTAATTTGTAAAATTTTATTTTTAGTCCGATATATAAAATCTGAAGAACTACAGTTTCTTTAAAATCTTTAAACCTGTGATTTAATGAATCCTTTAAAGTGTGGGGAGGATTGACCAACCGGATGCGTATAATTAGGTTTTAAGAATACTTTGTAATCTAGATACTCAGTTGTTTAAAGTGGCATGAGCTGCCAAAATTCACACTTTTTTCATAATTTCTGATCGTCACGACAGTAAGAGGCTTTGAAGGCCATCACAAAACCAAATGATTGGCGTTGGAATGAGGAAAATCCATACAGTATGTGGCCTGTATGCACCGAAAACGTGTCCGAAAAGTAAACAAAATTTAAATAACCGGGACGACCATTCATTCATTCTGAGAAAAATGTCATTGAGATACATGTATCGAAGGTAAATAAAAGTTGTTTGTGGCAGTTACGAAGAATGTCACTCTCCCACTCAGCCATAAAACTGAAAGCAAAGCTAGGACTATAACCCAACCTTTAATTTGCTGAAATATGTTCCCTTTCAATGAAAAAACCGTACCTTTTAAGCTAACTTCTATCAGTTGTAAAATGTCATTGTCCAGACGACGGTGGTCAGGATATCTTTTGCATGCTGATTTTGGACTTACACGTACGTCTGCCATACGTGGCCTCCGCATCCAGAGTAACCAAAATCGCATCCCGTGTGATGGATTTCTCACACAATTCCGCCTAAAAATCATCAGTATTTTTGATAAAGCTAGGATGCTTTAGGTTTTAGATAGTAATAATCAATTAGCTCTGTTATACTATAACTTTCACTACCACAATCCGAGGAATATAGGACATCCTTGAGGGCAGTGGGAGCGTGAGTCACTTTTCAATCGGTTTTTGAATTTTCGGAAGAAAATAGAATACCTGTTTATAAAGCCCAGATGAGATACCAAATAGCGACACTGTTTTTATTAAGAAAGAATAATTTTATCGAAATTTCCAACAAGCCAAATTTCCTTATCAAATTTTCGGTTATGAGAAATGGTTGCTTACATGTAGCTGCCGTAATACTTTAAAGTGGCATGAGCCGCCAAAATTTTGATATTTTGACGTAAAAACAGAATGTTGAAATTATCGGCTATTTTTCTCAAGATATTCAAAAGCTTTTGAGTGTTTCTAGTCTCGAGAATGTACGATAAAGTAATGTTTTGAACTAACTTTGCCTTAGAATGAATGAATGGTCGTCCCGGTTATTTAAATTTTGTTTACTTTTCGAACACTATTCCGGTTCGTATAGGCCACATACTGTATGGAATTTCCTCATTCCAAAGTCAATAATTTAGTTTTTCGATGGCCTTCAAAGCCTTTACTGTCGTGACGATCAGTGTTGATGCCAGATTTATTTTTTTTTGACTTTTTGACATGTTTTTCATGCTGGTTTAATATTTGTAATAGCTATTGAATCAATTTATTATCCCCCTTTGAAGGTTGTTGAGATTTATTGTAGACAATGTACCAGTCTAGGGGGATGGTCCTTTTTAGCATGAATGTGGAATTATGAGAGGCCATTCTTTAGTTCCTTAATAATCCAAAAGTGTTTTTGGTTACTTGAAACTGTGCATCTTTCAGCAAGTTTACCTGATGTACTAATAGCCAGAATTTGTGAGAGAAATCATACTCTGCCAAGAAATTTCTTGAACATCACTTATGTGACCATAAAACTAAATACAAGTGAAGTCTCGGAATATGGCAGAGTTGTTTGTTGGATTATTTGTTGACTTCAACAATCAGAAATTATGAAAAAAGTGTGAATGTTGGCAGCTCATGCCACTTTAAGTCAAACTAAAGGAATAGAGCAAAAAAGAAACAAATTAATAATCGTGTATCCCTCACAGCTTCAGTGTGAATAAATCGCTTGGTTATATTTCAATTAGCTATTCTCAGTAAAAACATGCTTCTATATCCATGCGTCTGCCAGTTGGGCTGATCAAGGTTCTGAACTCTGAGACGTGGTCCGTGATATTCGAAATCTTTTAGTAGATGTTAAATGGAAACTCGGGCCTGCTCTAGACCTTTTGGATTTAAGTTGGACGTAAAACGTCCAAAACAATCTCCCTCGGGCGATCACTGAGATTAAATGTTAACTCAAATGATAACAAACAGTGTGTTTATATAAAAGCTGGCGGTTAGGATTTAGTATAGATGACAACTGGTTGAAACACGCCTCCGAAGTTTGAAGATTTCCGTTTAATTTCCCTTTGGCAAATGGTGTTTGAAGATTTCCGTTTAATTTCCCTTTGGCAAATGGTCGCCAGTGGCGGTCGAGTGTCAAATTTCCTAGTGCCAAAGCCGACCTCCTTCCCTACTAAAGCCAGTAACGTGGTGGAAAAAATGTAGCAATTTATGTAATATATATATATATTTGCTAACTGTGCGTCATTTTCTTTCTCCAAAAAGTAGAAAATAAGAGCTCTCCGTTGGTACCTTGCCTATATATATGTTTTAGGTAGTTTTATAAGCCCCAGCCCCCACCTTCACCCAAAACCCTTAAGCAGAAAATGTTTGAATTGTGTCCGTTACTGGCATGCACGCATCTCCGTTTCGCGTGGGTAACTGCCTTTACCAATATTTTTTATTTCAACGATAATCTTTTAGTTTTTCAGTGTACTTCAAACTTTTCTTGATAATTGGAATTTAATTTTTTTGCGGCTGATGCCAATTTTAGACGAATCCTTAATCGCAGTTAATGTTTTATAATACTGCAAGTATACCTATCTGGTTGACTACCACAAATCACTCTTTTCCTGCATGTCAATATTTCCCAATGATTGATATATAGCAAGCCTTCAATTATTTTGGAACTATATACATCCCTGGTAGGAACAGTACCATCGCTTTCTCGAGTAACTGGAAGAAGGCATTTATCTATCCGAGATATCAATTATGCGAGCGGTAAAGGGCGCATTATTTACCGTAGATACGTGACCGTGTTTTATCCCTCTTTTATGAACTGACTGTAGTAGCTTCTAGTTCTGATAAATAGTGGATAGACTTGTGAATGCAGTTGATGAAGTGCCTATATTCTATATATATATATATATACATATATATATGCATATATATATATATATATATATCAGCAGTAGACAGTGATTCACTCAGTTCAATTATAAAATTGAAAAATTTCGAAATATATTTTTCGCCCGATCGCCGTGCGTGGAATAGTTGAAAGTTACCCACCAAATGTGTGAGTTTTCCTCCGTTGAAAGAATAATATGTTGTTGTTTTTTTCACTATCACAACATGTGTGATAAAATATCTCCGGTCTGAAATATGGTTGAAATAAATGCAAACTGCAGCTGACAATATTCCTTTGTTAACGTGGCATGAGCTGCCAAAATTCACACTTTTTTTTCATAATTTCTGATCGGCACGACAGTAAGAGGTTTTGAAGGCCATCAAAAAACTAAATGGTTGGCTTTGGAATGAGGGAAATCCATAAAGTCTACGGCCTGTACAAACCGAAATAGCCTCTGAAAAGTAAACTAAATTTAGATAACCGGGACGACCATTCATTCATTCTAAGCCAAAGTTTGTTCAAAACAATACTTTAGCGTTAATTCTCGAGACTAGAAGCACTAAAAGGCTTCTGAATTATACGTCTTGAGAAAAATAGCCAATAATGTAAGCCAGTGAACTATATGCGTGAAATGGACATGTCTCCTAGGCTGGCTTGGATCTGACTTTGTAAAATGTGCCGCCTTTGATAGTTGAAGAACGCGTGCATGACTGATCTGGATCACTATTGCATCATCTCATAATAATGGCACCAAAGTAACGTCAAAATATCAACTTTAAAGTTCGAAGACCATTTTAGTACATCGGTGTCGCGTCGAGTCATTGCATATTTCACCGGTACAATGCGAGTTTGACTACATTCGTAACGTTTCATACATATTTAAAGCGGCATTAGCCACCGAATTTCGTAATGTCTAAACAAATTATAATTGTTGTAAAAGTTCAACGTTTGAAATTCTTTGAAAAACAAAATGATTGACGTTGAAATGAAACATTCTCATATTAACACAAATCTAATAACGAACAAAATTACAACATAAGTATCAACGAAAAGCTCTTATTTTCACATTTTTAATTTGAAAAAAATATAAAAAATTAGGTATTTTAAAAAACTAATTTTTTTTTTATATTTGGCAGCGCGTAACTTTAAAGAGACTATTTGTATAGAACTGTTTGCACTTTTGCTACAAATTTTACTAAATAGATAAATAAGATTTGATTGACTTTGGATGAAAAGTGGGAGATCGGTTTTCAGCGACAAACGTACAATCAAGGAGTAATTAGTGCGAATTTTGTGGTACATTGTTTACTGTCTGACATACAATTGCAAGGGGTGTAAACAGAGGTCTTACATGGGTGAACCCTACTGTAGTGAATTGTGAGGGGAAAGGAGTTTACCAACTGTGATTATCCGAACCCCTCCCCAATATGTGCACAACACCGTATTAAGGCACCTTACTGCTTTTCCTTTCAAGAATAATAACAACCGAATGACAATCTATCAAAAACAAAGCATTAAACCTTAGAAAAAAGGAAGACTTAAACCCACTTAGCTTCGATATATAAAAATCAGCTACTGTAAAAAGGGGAAATCAAAAGATCGTTGAAGCACATTCAATTTTCAGGCACGGTTGATTCTCAAGGCTTTCCTTGACAAGAATCTCCTGCAAGTTTTCCCGAGCTTATTTCCGTCATAATTGGCCTCATTATCTGGGTACACATGGATGGCGATGTTTAATTTTTTTCGAAAATGATGGATTTCCAGATTCATACTACACCAACTGACTTATTCGAGGAGCACTATAAAGCTATTGAAGTGTAAACGTAACCCAAAGCCCGTCACGTGGTTGTCATTTCCATGATATTGTTATGGTATTTCCATAGTATTGCCAATCGCGGAAGAGCCATCCTCGGATGACAAGTTTAAAGCAAAGAGAGTAGATTGACAAGAGTGGTCACTTCGTCTGCGCCATGTTGAATTTGAACTGTCACGATTCGATTATTAGGAGCCTCCTTTCTGTAGGGGGCGCCCAACAGTCGAATCGTGTACAGTCGGAACACCCTTCCGCTAGGAGGCCAGAAGAACATGCCGGCGATGCTGATTGGACGAAGCGACCACTCTTGTCAATCTACTCTCTTTTTTTAATGTCAACTCACATGTACCCCTGGGCAAACTAAATGAAAAAACGTCGTTTTACGCTGAACGCTCATTGACTGACATTGGCTAATCAGAAGCTCTGCTTTATTTCGGCGATAAAATAACCTTACCAATAGACAGAGACTCGTCAATTGTAAACACTCTACGTCCACATTTCACTCCACTTTTCACCGACCGGATGAATTCGACTTGAGGTACATGTAAAAATAGAAAAACGACAGGCGTCTCACCCGTTCAAAAGTTTAGATATTGTTTCTCTTGAAAGACTTCTCGTATACAATAGAAAAGCCGCCCGTCATTTTTTTTTTGTTCATTATCGGCATGTTTAATAAAACGAAATGGGATTGGATGTGGCGGAACCAATCAAAGTTTTACGTGCACATCAATTAAAAACGACGTTTTTCATCATGTTTGCCCACGGGTAAAAATGAGCGTTAGTGTAACATTTAATATTGGGTTCCGATAATGGGAAGACCAAGGTGTTTTGTTTTGTAAGTTGACCTTCACCTTCTAATTAGCTTCCCTTGAATTAGAGAGCATTAGGTACAATTTAAAATGCGTGACTAATAAACTTTAGGGAATCCTACAACGGTCGATTAGATCCACCTTCCGTTGTACAACCCTTGGAAATATCTTTTTTCTGGCAAAAACTCGGAATTCGTAAAGTCTGATTGTCAAGAGATCCCCCTGGAATGATTAAATTTAGTTCAAAGTGGTATATAAGCTCCCAAATATACGGAAAATTAATTGAAATAGAATTAGCATATTGTTCGTCATTTTTGTCAACAAGTACGAAATAAGACCTTTCTTGATATATCGATCTTGGATATATATGCATTTAGGTAGTTTTTATAAGCAACAAAGACTGGAAATGTACTCGTACATCCCGGATATTTGAATTGTTATTTGCATATAAATTCCGTTCTTACTGTTAACTGGCTTCATGGATATGTTTTGTCTCAAAGTCATTTTTTTAGTTTTTCAAGGTACTTCAAACGTTCTACTTCTCAAGACGATTTAAAATTATGAGAAAAATCTGATTTCTGGCAATTAAAGCAAATACTTAGTCTGATGTTTTGACCACACTTTCTCTTGCTACGAAATTGGCGAGATTATGAGTTGTTTAGACGCGACATTGAACATCTATTAACCTGATCCCCGGTGGCGTCAGAAGTCCGTTAAAATCGTGTGATTGTAGCGGGTAAAACTTCTTGGCTTGATTTCAATTAGCTTCCCCCAATAAAAACGTGCTTCCACAGTTATGCTTTTGCCAAATGAACTGATTGCGATTCCGCTCTCCTAGATCTGGACCGTGAGGTTTTTAATCTTGTTATATATCCTCTATCGTACCTCAAGCCTACTCTATCCCTTGTGGGGTCACTATTGACAGGGATCGTCCAGAGCAATCTGGCTCAATCATCAACTGGTATTAAATTTTAAGCCAATGGTAGCATATAAGATGCACACATTTTTGCTCTTAATTAAAAGGACCTCACCTCTCAAATGTAAACTTCTATTGGATTGCAATGTTAAAGTGGC
This sequence comes from Lepidochitona cinerea, assembly GCA_963971465.1. NCBI lineage: Eukaryota > Metazoa > Mollusca > Polyplacophora > Chitonida > Tonicellidae > Lepidochitona > Lepidochitona cinerea. Next base: position 32,449,445 of record OZ020554.1, on the reverse strand, counting down.
ATGAGCTGCCAAAATGTTGATATTTTGACATTAAAACATAATGTTGAAATTATTGGCTATTTTTCTCAATACGTATAATTCAGAAGCTTTTTAGTGCTTTAAGTCTCGAAAATGTACGATAAAGTATTGTTTTCAACTAACTTTCGCTTAGAATGAATGAATTGTCGTCCCGGTTATTTAAATTTTGTTGACTTTTCGAACACGTTTTCGGTTCGTACAAGCCACATACTGTATGGATTTTCCTCATTCCAAGGACAATCATTTAGTTTTTCGATGGCCTTCAACGCCTCTTACTGTCGTGACGATCAGAAATTATGAAAAAAGTATGAATTTGGCAGCTCATGCCACTTTAAGTGTCAACATATTTAAGGAAGAAGTAACAAAAGACAAAAGAAAGGGTGGAAAGAAGAAATATATCAAAATGATTTACTTTTACAAACTATATGTACTAGTAGCTCCAAAATAGAAAACTGTTGTCCGAGAACTCACAACGTTCACTGGTAGGGATATCAGTATAGATCCGATGATCTCTAATATAATTCACAGACAAAATGCTGGAAACACACCGAATGAGCGGATCCAGGGGTGGGGGAGGGACCATGGTCCAGCTTTCTTTCTGAGAAAAAAATAAAGAAGAGAAAAGAAAAAAGACAGGTAGAGCTGAGAAAGGAATGAACAAAAAATAATAATGTACCATTTTATATGCAACTTAATGTATGGTTTGCCTGTGTTAAATCGTCTTTCGTTTGACCATCGTGATATAGTTTACGTCATAGTCCTTGTTGCAGCATTAAGCAAAATGTTGACTCTACAATGAAAAAGCTGAATTTTGAAAAAATTTCTGGGTGTGAAAAATCACACAAAATGTAGCGATCACCTCGTCAAACATACAAATTCCATTCCCTTTAAACCTGTGTACGATTAGAAACACTGAAGAGAAGGTCTTTGCCTGGACTGAAACAGTAAAAATCAGTCGCAGATAGAATAACCATAGGAACGACATCGAGCATTTCAAATAGAGTACCAAAACTATACTTAGCGCCATTAAAAACGCACGGTTGAATTTTTTGTTTCTATACCAGTAAAGCTATATTGGCCATTTACGTTTTGTTGTTTATTGTTAGTTCGAATTGAGTTGCAATAACTGGATAACCTGTGGTGTTCCCGACGCGCCTGTCGTGAACATTACGCAACAAGTCCGTCCAAAAACAAACCGCATACGCATCTACTGCTTATTTTATGCAATCAAATTTGATGCCCACTTAGCATCTTTCGCGTTTCAATTTATTCATATAGCCATGCATTGGTTGGGTAGAGGCATTTAGTATCATTTTTTTAAGAAATGAGCCGTTGTATTTGCAAAACACCCCTAAGACGCTTCTCCGGCAATCCAGAGCCCATGAACTTCCGAGGCCTGGGAGGCCCCTGGGTCCCTCGCATAACGCATTGGGATAGTGATTCCCTCCACCACGCTTTAAAATTGTTACTAGGCTCCATCTATAACTTTGGAACACAACGATTTTTATTGCCATTTATTTAAGAATTAGGAAACGCAAAATCCGGAAATCATGGGCAATTTTATTTCCACAACAGCCCTCAGAATGCTTCTCTTATTCCGCGAGTACTTTGCAACATCAAGTGTTCGAGTGAAAAATCCAACTCCAAACCAGGGGCTCGTTTCACAAAGCAGTCTCATCGCAAACGAAACGTAGTTGCCAATGGATACCATATTGAATAAATACGACGTCTTAGCAACTGCGATTGATCGCACTGTGCGACTGCTTCGTGAAACGGCCTGAGCCACAAACAAATGTCAACGTTTAACATTGGAAGAAGTTCGTCTGAATTTTGCTGATAATATTCTATAATTGTCTATTTTCATATGTATTTCATTCTATTGTTGTAAGGATAAGGTTTACAACATATGTTTTTGTTTAAAGACGCGCATGCGCTCTGTCGGTTAAGTATCAAATAGTGATTCCCATAAAAGGGAATCGATCCCGCTCATTTTTAAATAAACATTGTTCGTAGTGTTCATGCGTTAAAGTGGCATGAGCTGCCAAAATTCACACTTTTTTCATAATTTCTGATCGTCACGATATTAAGAGGCTTTGAAGGCCATCAAAAAACTAAATGATTGGTGTTGGAATGAGGAAAATCCATATAGTATGTGGCCTGTACGAACCGAAAACGTGTTCGAAAAGTAAACAAAATTTAAATAACCGGGACGACCATTCATTCATTATAAAGCCAAAGTTAGTTCAAAACCATACTTTATCGTACATTCTCGAGACTAGAAGCACTAAAAACCTTCTGAATTATACGTCTTGAGAAAAATATCCAATAATGTCAACCAGTGACTATTTGGGGAAAATAGCCGATAATTCCAACATTCTGTTTCAACGGCAAAATATCAACATTTGGCAGCTCATGCCACTTTGAAAACGAACTTATGAAAACATACACTTATGTCAAACTGAAAGTAACGGAAATACGTTTTCAACTGCACACAGCGACAAAAAGCATCCAATAATCAGAAAAGGCTAGCTTAGACTTTCTTTTTAACGCATATAATCAGGCTGGTGGGCCAAGTTGCATATCCGGCCGGTCGGTCATTTAAGACGACGTTAAATTTAATATATGTATATATACATATATGATCGGCATTAAAATATATGTATATATATGATCGGCCATTTCCTACCTCCCTAGAGCACATCCAGAAAACTTTATAATGTCCTAGACCTCAATATTTCTTATTGACCTTAAAAGGATACATCGCTTAAGTTTGTTATTGTTAGAAAAAAGGAAGTGGCCAATCTCGAATGAAAGGCTGCAAGTCAACTTGAAATAAATCAAATCAAATTAAATGGCTCCAGTTGGGCTAGTCGAGCAAGGCTTTTGTCGGAGTACGGCTGGGTCCACCAGAACAGATGACGCGGCGGCGTGTCTTTGGACTTTTTAAATTTTTTGTGATAGTCCAATTGAACAACTGCCAGGTGTGTAATAAAATAAAATAAAATATAAACTACAGTGTGTTATTTTTGTCATACCCAACAAGTGAAATTATGGTCCAACTTACTGCTGATTGGTTAACAAACATGATTTTTCTATGTTCAACTAATCAAAACACAAGCTCGCATTCTCAGCGTAGGGATAATGCGTTCGTTTTCCTTTTATGTAATAACTTGAAGACATTCTTGTTAGATTACAAGTGATTGGCAGTATAACTCACAATTATGCGAGTCGGTAGCCAATCATTAGGCGAGGGTCCAGGGGCCGCCTAGGCCCCGGAAGCTCTGGAGTTCTTGATTGCCCGAGAAGCGTTCTGAGGGTGTTCTGCAACTAAAATGCTAATAATTACCTGATTTGGCTCTCCTTTGGAAATTAATAGATGAGAGTGATATTCATCGTAACCAACGGACTCGAGTTGGTTAATCTTTTTCTCACAATACAAAAAATAACTGCATTTTATTCTGAAATCCACCAATAAAGAAGGTCGATGAGAAGCCCAAGCAAGTAATTCCAGAAACAATAATATCCTCGGCGCTTTGCGCCTCGGACATTATTTTTCTGGAATACCCGCTGCCTCGGTATTTCTCTTATACGTAATTCGGTGTTACAAATGCAGTATTATGTCACGTTAACAGTTGTGCATTCAACGTCTGAAACTGTATGCTCAAGTCATAGCATTACCATAAATCTAAATTTGTACAGTACCGGTACATTTGAGTAGAAACCTTTTTTCTCAGCATGGTCTCTAATTTGAGGATGGAAATCTTATTTAGGGTATTGCCCGTCAATCGGTAAATATGTGGGAAGAATTTGTGTTATATTTATTCTGTGTATCAAAAAGGTATGAAATTATATACATGACAAAAAAACATAATAATTTGCGTGTTTTACTGATGTAACACTCGACCCAGTTTCATAAATAAATAAATTGTGGCACATAGAAACATAAACTACACTATCGCTTCTGTATCGGTTGAGATGTTAACTCCATTATCTGGGATATTGTTCAAATATGGAAAACAATATTAACATACATGCAATGTCGGTTTCAAATGTGATGTTAAATTTTAACACGGAGAGATGTGATGCCGAAATTTCTGTCAAACATTTTCAAGCAATGAATTGAAACACTGGCTTTTTTTCGTGTCGCCTTACACCAATTTTATTAACGTGAACATTGGTATAAGACGCTTGGCACACTGGTTTCTTGGCAGACTACCTTTTGTTCATGTATCGTTCAGTTTCTTTTATGTTTTCTGTATCTGTCCACGTGTAGCCGTCACGGCCTTTTTTGTTTTCGTTACTTTACATCAGCCATACAGACATAATGCAGTTATTGAAGCTATCGTTCCTGTCTCTATTGGTAGGCACTTTATCACCGGTCTTCTTCACATTTTGAGCAACCCGCTAAATTTCATTTTACTTCAAAATTTTTTACTAAATCGGCTTTAGGTTGATGTGTGTATTGGTACCTTGTCCGATTCTGCACTTCAGAATTTCATCAAAAGTTCGTCTAGTCCTCGGCGACCCAATTTTAAGATTACAATGCATTATAGTGATATATGCTAGGCAAAATTGACTTTTTCAAGATGGCCCGGAAAATGTGTAGACTTCTTTTGAATTTTTGAACCTTTACTTTAAACTGCTAAATCTTTTTTTTACTTTTTTGTTTCCTCTTCAGGTGGGATGTGTTCATTTACAAGACGTTGATTGTAAGTTATTGATAGACGTAGAAATAAGGTTTTCCTAGTCTATTAATTAAGGGACCAACTGTCAAATTTCAAATCGAATTTTATTTGTCTTTCAAAAAATTCTAAAAATATGAATTGATTTTGATATATAGGTATTTTAATTGAATTGTGTAGATGAAATTTGTGTTTTGAACCAACTAACGTACAAGGAATGAACGTTAATTTTGTACTAAAGTACTGTCGGGTTTCTTACAGGCCAGGTATTCTATGCATTTTGCTTCTTCCAACTTAATTTATTTAAGTTGTTCGAACTTTTCTTGCTGTCTTGACAAACTTACAAACTGTTGACTTCTGTCACTTCAATAGGAAACCTTGACGTTCATCTTCATCCCCTGGATTATGATGCATTGGAATAGATTTTAAAAGTGGGATGAGGGGAGATCAAATATTACGTTAATCCTTAAAAAAGTCCATTAACTTAAAGCCTTTTATCGGCCAAGAAGCCTTTGGGTTTTAAATCACTTCAAATTAAGTTTATTAAGTAACAGCAAAGTTCAAAACACTTTTGAACCGTTTATTTAAAGTGATCTGAGCTGCCGAAGTTAGATTTTTTTATAAATTCTATTTCATAAATTAACAGCCATCGAAAAACTAAAGTATTCACGTTGGAAGGAGAAAAATTCATATATGTACTGTAAAAGCCTATATAATGCCGAAAAGTGAACAAAATTTTAATCTACGTTCTAGAGACTAGCAGCCCTCAAACGCTTCTCAATTGCACTGATTGTGTGGTGTTTTACGTTGCACTCAGATTATTTCACTGGCGGCGTAGCCAGTCTTATTGTGGGAGGAAACCGTGCTTTATGCCCGGAGGAAACCCACGACTTAACGGTGGTAACTGGCAACCATTCCACATAGGACGTTCGAGTGAAAACCCAGTCAGAAAGTTGTTGGGACAGTGGGATCCGAACCCTAGACCCACTGTTGGAAAGCTGTTCGGATTGAGCGTCCAACGCTCTATCTACTGAGCCACGGAGGCTCCCGCGTCTTTAGAAAAATAGCAGATAATTCTCACATTTCTGTTTAAACAAATATTAACATTTTGGCAGATCATGCAAATTTAAATGTATATTTTTCACACTTTTGTTTAAGATGCAATTACATGCGTAACCGACCCCCTGGGGTATCCAGAAATGGTACTCGAGAATCATTCTGGAAGGGACTATGTTTTTGTACTTTTCTGTGCTGAAAGTACGTTTGAGGTTTACATGGATCCGTACACTACCAGGACGTACCGGGCCTTGTTTCCCTGGCAAATCTACTATGGTGAAGAGGTATTTTATAATTGTGTAGTACCCCCGTGGACCTACATGACCAATGGCATTTATACATATGCATACGACTTGAAAGGTGATATGGAATATGACAACGCCACTTTCTGTTCGAACAAGTAAGTTTTCATTATTTTACAAATAGTCTGTCTAAACTGGTGTTCATATCTTAAGCAGTCGCACTCGTGGGGCTGGGGGGGGGGGGCTAGGGGGGGATGGTTACGATGGATTTGATAGAACTACAACGGAATTCTAACAATTCAACTGGTAAAAGTGAAAACAGGAATGTTTTAAAATGTGTGAATGTAAGATCTAAATTGATGGAAATCTGAAATTCAGAACACCATATTTTATTTCAAAGCCACTGGAAAGTTTAGTTGAAGCTTTGAGGCCAGGTGAATTGTTCGTGAAATGCCCGTTCTCACTGTAGGATTTGTCCTACTGCCATTAAAATAGATGCTTTTAATCGGTCGATAAGATTTGCCAACCAATCAAATGCATCAATTTGAATAGCCTACATGTCCGTACTACAAACGGCACATTGAGAACTAGCCTTAACCGTGGGAAGGGTAGGATTTCCGCTGTATGGGGTAGGGTAAAATGTACCAACGGAAGGCTGGACTGATTACCCGGGCAGTCGGAAGTGATTGTATTTGGGCCATGATCTGGTCCCTCTATCTGTAAGCGACAGGGCGTGGTTTTTTGCCCATTAGGTTTATATTTAAATTTCTTAGTGAAAACACTTTTTTTTGTTTGTAGCCCGGGGGTTGAGAGCGGCGTCCAGGGTAAGTCGCTATCCATGACTTTTCGTCTTTTTCTTTACTTGTACAACCAATAGTGCCAAGTCTATGAACGGGGAAATGTGAAAGGTCTCATTACCCCATACTCATGGTACTGACGCCTGCGGCTTGTTTATACTTCATTATGTGACGTTTACGCGCAGTAGATTTTGAAATTGTCAACGGTTGCGCAAATTCAAATCGGAAAATAAATTCAGTCTCCACTTACGGGACTATCCTGTCTACCGGCAATCTGTCATCGCAGTTCGGAGAATGTATTGGTTCTTGTAAAAGCTTTATCCAAACGAGGCTCCTTGTCTCATTTTGATTTATATGAAGTTCTTCGGACACTTTAACGTTTGCTCCATCAAGTTATATTGTTAGGTCTCCTATAAATTAAACGTTCGCCATCTTTTTTCTTATGCATTCCATAATGGTTCATACCAGGTAGAGAAGAAAAGCCACGGTTTCTGACTAAGCGATATGGCGTTGTTTATGGTGACCTGCTGGGTCAAAGGACGCCAACGCCCTAATTGTTTTTTTTTTATATATAATTCGTTTTTCCAACGCTCTCGTGAAATGCTGAAATTTAACAAGTAGGACTGTTCCTTACATTAAAACGGGGGCATTTTTGTTGGGCTCCAAAGTGGATATGCTATGTAGGATGGTTGCCAGTTACCACCAGCGGAAGGTCGTGGGTTTCCTCCGGGCACAGAGCCCGGTTTCCCCCCACAATAAAACTGGCCACGCCGCCATATAAGTGAAATAATCTTGAGCGCGGCGTAAAACACCAACCAATCCACCAGCCAAAGTGGATATGGAAAATATTCGTTTCGCGGCTGCCTTTTTTTTTTTTTTTTTTTTTTTTTTTTTTTTTTTTGTCCCCACTTCCTACAGCCTGTCCAAGAGTGTTTGAATAAAGTGAATTCATAAAGTGATCAGAATAAAGTCACTCTAGAAAGCCCATGTGTGCAATCTAAAATGGCAATGTTACCGTTACGCAACAACTTTTTTTTAAAGATTTAGCTCTTATCATACGGCTGTGCACTAGAATATTGGCTTCTGTCGTCATAATGTTATGTTTATCCATTTTCCAGCTTACACCTCCTGTGACATAGACGAGGATAGTCACCTTGTCTATTATTTTATGAATAACGTTAATGAAGACATGATGTTTGGCCTTTCTTGTTATGATGTGGATTATGAACATGACGAATATTACGAGTGGAGCAATACATATTTTGATTTTACTCTGTCCCCCTTCTTCCGAATGAAACTGAAAGTAGAACTCTTCGATTTTCAACACAGAATGGATGCTACGTGTGTCATGGTGAGTGATATTCCATATTTCACAGCAACCATTTGATTCTTATATTTATGGTTGTATTTACGTAGCCCCGAAATTGACTAGATGCATCTAAAAACGAGCTGATATCATTTCACTAGAAATGTTTATATCAGTAGGATGCATTGCACGAGAAAGGCTTATATGCGACTCCACCTCACCCCTACTATACCACAGCCCTACAATCACTCGATGGGGTTTTTTTTCGGCTATGATATGCCCTTAAATTGTACTGGTTCGATATATTGGTAAATATATATATTTATGAACACCAAAACACACGGGCACAGGGAAAATCTTATTGTCTAAAATAACCCTAGAGACAAGTTTCTAATTGTGTTAAAACCAGGTATATCATGTAGACCTTTATACCCCACCATAAATTGTTGTAATAAAGTAAACCTAAGATATTTCTTTAGGCTGACGACCGACCGGAGCTTAGCCTTGGTCAGTAGAATTTTCTGGAACCCGTTTTGTAATACATTGACAATAGTTACGCGTCTTAACTATGACCAGAACATCGGTAGACTGAGATTGAACCTCAGAAATGTTGCCCCCCCCCCAATCCCCGGCACAGACAAACCTATGTAACAAACGACAAAAACAAAACGGTTATAAACTCCATCTCATAACCTATAACAAACAGCACGGTTATAAGAAACAACATGGTTATAAACTCCATTTCACCACCTACAATTATAACAAACAACATGGTAATATATAAACATGTATATTTATGGACACTAAAACACACGGGCACAGGGAAAATCTTCTTGTCTAAAATAACCACGGAGACAAGTTTCTAATTGTGTTAAAAAGAGGTATATCATTTAGACCTTTATACCCCATCATAAATTGTTGTAATAAAGTAAACCTATGATATTTTATTAGGTTGACGACTGACAGGAGCTTGGCCTTAGTCAGTAGAATTTTCTGGAACACTTTGTATTACATTGACAATGCTTACGCATCTTAAGCTATAGTAAGAATATCGTCAGACTATATAGTATGCCCCCCCCCCCCCCATACCCTTTCCCAGAAAACCTAGGTAGAAGGCAGACAGGGGAGTTTAGCCCTGACCAGTATGTCTTTCAAACTCTTGTTCTTTTTATAAGCAATGACTGGCCTTTGGGTCAGAGGTCGAGCAAGTTTACTTTGAAGTAGTTTGTATTCTTCTACTATAATCTTGGCCATAGCGATGCTAGCTTTGTTATACTGAAACACAAATGGTATTATAGTTTTTTCACGACATCTTCCGGGGTCCAAGTTCAAACCCAAAGGATAAATAGTTTGTAATGTTTGAATCCAAAAACTTTCCCTTTCCAAACGTTTGTGCTTCGTATCTGCAGCGGAAGTGAGAAATGGGATTTTCTCAATAGGCATGATTTCAAAATGGTCCTTGACCGAATGACCTTGAGTATTGAAATGTTGTGCCACGGGTACATCATGTTTAAGTCTTATGCTAGATAAATGGTTGGCTGCTCTTTGTCGTAGAGAATTCTGAGTTTCTACGACGTACTGTTTGCGACATTTTTTGCACGTGATTACATACACGATATTAGAGGAGTCACAATTAAGGTTCTCTGCCATTTGTATACATATTTATGACACCTACGGTCTATTTTTGACTCCTTCTGGTGTCATAAATGGACTCGTTTACAATTTTAATAATACTTGAAGTGGCATGAGCTGCCAAATTTCACACTTTTTTCATAATTTCTGATCGTCACGATAGTTAGAGGCTTTGAAGGCCATCGAAAAACTAAACTGGCGTTGGAATGAGGAAAATCCATACAGTATGTGGCCTGTACGATCCGAAAACGTGTTCGAAAAGTAAACAAAAATTAAATAACCGGGACGACCATTCATTCTAAGCCAAAGTTAGTTCAAAACAATACTTTATCGTACATTTTCGAGATTAGAAGCACTGAAAAGCTTCTGAATTATACGTCTTGAGAAAAATAGCCAATTTCAACATTCTGTTTTAGCATCAAAATATCAACATTTTGGCAGCTCATGCCACTTTAAGCTCGGCCTATATATATATATATAAAAATCCAACGAAATTCTATTGGTGTTTTACACCAACTCCTGATTATTTCACTTAGCCTATATGGCGGTGTTGCCAGATTTAGTGGGTGAGGAAACGGAGCTCTTTTGTCTAGAGGAAACCCCCGGCCTTCCAGTACCTGGCAACTCTTCAGCATAAGGCGATCGAGTGACAATCCATTCAGAAATTTTACAATTTTTGTTTGGTCGGAGGTGGGATCCGAACCCGTGTTGATGGAAGGCCTGTTTCTGAGGGACTAACTCTAACCCACTGTGGGCCCCCGATTTCCATTGTGAATTAGTCGTGAATAAAGCTCTCTCCTAATACATAGTTAAAACTTTTTTGTTTTTAGATACAAATGGAAGACGGCTTTGACCTTTATTATTACGCAGAGACTACGGCTCTTGACGCCGCTTATTTCCAAGCATTTGAGGATACAGATTACTTTTACGTGGAAGCATGGCTACATTGCAAGGGCAGGTAAGGAGTTGTTGGTTGGTTGTTTTAGCTTATTGGCGTGTCCGTTCCAATGAAGTTGTAAACGTTGGGCAATAGCTAACGACGGATAGTCTCTCAATTTCGTCAAGGGCCTTCCATTGATAAGGCGCGGGTTCGAATCTCGCGAAGTCCAAAATTTTAAGTGATTTTTTTTTTTCGCTGGATTCCGTTTATGTGAGAGACTTAACAGGTACTCTCCGACGGTTTTCTTCATTAACTAAACCTGCAACCATAAAGTGATTATCATGAATGCTGCGTAAAACGTTAATTGGTAACTTCGACTAGCTTTAGGCCTAATGTTCGCCTCCTTGAGGTGCACTTAAAATCAATTTAATTTGTTTCCTATTGTATCACACACTTGTATCCACTTTTCACTCCATTGACCTTATAGTTGGATGGTTTTATCACCTGCAAATGTTGCTTTGCAACCTACCTCAAATTTTAAAGTCACAGAAGCTGTCAAAAATTCGGATTGTTTCGATAAATTTCGATTGTCAAAACTTCAGCGTTTTACGTAGGCCTACCTTGAAAGACAATCCTTTTGACGTTGAAATAAATACTGGTTTTGTAGCCTGTGCGAACCGAAGATGTTAGTTATAATGGACTATCTACTGAGCCACGGAGGCTCCCGCGTCTTTAGAAAAATAGCAGATAATTCTCACATTTCTGTTTAAACAAATATTAACATTTTGGCAGATCATGCAAATTTAAATGTATATTTTTCACACTTTTGTTTAAGATGCAATTACATGCGTAACCGACCCCCTGGGGTATCCAGAAATGGTACTCGAGAATCATTCTGGAAGGGACTATGTTTTTGTACTTTTCTGTGCTGAAAGTACGTTTGAGGTTTACATGGATCCGTACACTACCAGGACGTACCGGGCCTTGTTTCCCTGGCAAATCTACTATGGTGAAGAGGTATTTTATAATTGTGTAGTACCCCCGTGGACCTACATGACCAATGGCATTTATACATATGCATACGACTTGAAAGGTGATATGGAATATGACAACGCCACTTTCTGTTCGAACAAGTAAGTTTTCATTATTTTACAAATAGTCTGTCTAAACTGGTGTTCATATCTTAAGCAGTCGCACTCGTGGGGCTGGGGGGGGGGGGGCTAGGGGGGGATGGTTACGATGGATTTGATAGAACTACAACGGAATTCTAACAATTCAACTGGTAAAAGTGAAAACAGGAATGTTTTAAAATGTGTGAATGTAAGATCTAAATTGATGGAAATCTAAAATTCAGAACACCATATTTTATTTCAAAGCCACTGGAAAGTTTAGTTGAAGCTTTGAGGCCAGGTGAATTGTTCGTGAAATGCCCGTTCTCACTGTAGGATTTGTCCTACTGCCATTAAAATAGATGCTTTTAATCGGTCGATAAGATTTGCCAACCAATCAAATGCATCAATTTGAATAGCCTACATGTCCGTACTACAAACGGCACATTGAGAACTAGCCTTAACCGTGGGAAGGGTAGGATTTCCGCTGTATGGGGTAGGGTAAAATGTACCAACGGAAGGCTGGACTGATTACCCGGGCAGTCGGAAGTGATTGTATTTGGGCCATGATCTGGTCCCTCTATCTGTAAGCGACAGGGCGTGGTTTTTTGCCCATTAGGTTTATATTTAAATTTCTTAGTGAAAACACTTTTTTTTGTTTGTAGCCCGGGGGTTGAGAGCGGCGTCCAGGGTAAGTCGCTATCCATGACTTTTCGTCTTTTTCTTTACTTGTACAACCAATAGTGCCAAGTCTATGAACGGGGAAATGTGAAAGGTCTCATTACCCCATACTCATGGTACTGACGCCTGCGGCTTGTTTATACTTCATTATGTGACGTTTACGCGCAGTAGATTTTGAAATTGTCAACGGTTGCGCAAATTCAAATCGGAAAATAAATTCAGTCTCCACTTACGGGACTATCCTGTCTACCGGCAATCTGTCATCGCAGTTCGGAGAATGTATTGGTTCTTGTAAAAGCTTTATCCAAACGAGGCTCCTTGTCTCATTTTGATTTATATGAAGTTCTTCGGACACTTTAACGTTTGCTCCATCAAGTTATATTGTTAGGTCTCCTATAAATTAAACGTTCGCCATCTTTTTTCTTATGCATTCCATAATGGTTCATACCAGGTAGAGAAGAAAAGCCACGGTTTCTGACTAAGCGATATGGCGTTGTTTATGGTGACCTGCTGGGTCAAAGGACGCCAACGCCCTAATTGTTTTTTTTTTATATATAATTCGTTTTTCCAACGCTCTCGTGAAATGCTGAAATTTAACAAGTAGGACTGTTCCTTACATTAAAACGGGGGCATTTTTGTTGGGCTCCAAAGTGGATATGCTATGTAGGATGGTTGCCAGTTACCACCAGCGGAAGGTCGTGGGTTTCCTCCGGGCACAGAGCCCGGTTTCCCCCCACAATAAAACTGGCCACGCCGCCATATAAGTGAAATAATCTTGAGCGCGGCGTAAAACACCAACCAATCCACCAGCCAAAGTGGATATGGAAAATATTCGTTTCGCGGCTGCCTTTTTTTTTTTTTTTTTTTTTTTTTTTTTTTTTTTGTCCCCACTTCCTACAGCCTGTCCAAGAGTGTTTGAATAAAGTGAATTCATAAAGTGATCAGAATAAAGTCACTCTAGAAAGCCCATGTGTGCAATCTAAAATGGCAATGTTACCGTTACGCAACAACTTTTTTTTAAAGATTTAGCTCTTATCATACGGCTGTGCACTAGAATATTGGCTTCTGTCGTCATAATGTTATGTTTATCCATTTTCCAGCTTACACCTCCTGTGACATAGACGAGGATAGTCACCTTGTCTATTATTTTATGAATAACGTTAATGAAGACATGATGTTTGGCCTTTCTTGTTATGATGTGGATTATGAACATGACGAATATTACGAGTGGAGCAATACATATTTTGATTTTACTCTGTCCCCCTTCTTCCGAATGAAACTGAAAGTAGAACTCTTCGATTTTCAACACAGAATGGATGCTACGTGTGTCATGGTGAGTGATATTCCATATTTCACAGCAACCATTTGATTCTTATATTTATGGTTGTATTTACGTAGCCCCGAAATTGACTAGATGCATCTAAAAACGAGCTGATATCATTTCACTAGAAATGTTTATATCAGTAGGATGCATTGCACGAGAAAGGCTTATATGCGACTCCACCTCACCCCTACTATACCACAGCCCTACAATCACTCGATGGGGTTTTTTTTCGGCTATGATATGCCCTTAAATTGTACTGGTTCGATATATTGGTAAATATATATATTTATGAACACCAAAACACACGGGCACAGGGAAAATCTTATTGTCTAAAATAACCCTAGAGACAAGTTTCTAATTGTGTTAAAACCAGGTATATCATGTAGACCTTTATACCCCACCATAAATTGTTGTAATAAAGTAAACCTAAGATATTTCTTTAGGCTGACGACCGACCGGAGCTTAGCCTTGGTCAGTAGAATTTTCTGGAACCCGTTTTGTAATACATTGACAATAGTTACGCGTCTTAACTATGACCAGAACATCGGTAGACTGAGATTGAACCTCAGAAATGTTGCCCCCCCCCCAATCCCCGGCACAGACAAACCTATGTAACAAACGACAAAAACAAAACGGTTATAAACTCCATCTCATAACCTATAACAAACAGCACGGTTATAAGAAACAACATGGTTATAAACTCCATTTCACCACCTACAATTATAACAAACAACATGGTAATATATAAACATGTATATTTATGGACACTAAAACACACGGGCACAGGGAAAATCTTCTTGTCTAAAATAACCACGGAGACAAGTTTCTAATTGTGTTAAAAAGAGGTATATCATTTAGACCTTTATACCCCATCATAAATTGTTGTAATAAAGTAAACCTATGATATTTTATTAGGTTGACGACTGACAGGAGCTTGGCCTTAGTCAGTAGAATTTTCTGGAACACTTTGTATTACATTGACAATGCTTACGCATCTTAAGCTATAGTAAGAATATCGTCAGACTATATAGTATGCCCCCCCCCCCCCCCATACCCTTTCCCAGAAAACCTAGGTAGAAGGCAGACAGGGGAGTTTAGCCCTGACCAGTATGTCTTTCAAACTCTTGTTCTTTTTATAAGCAATGACTGGCCTTTGGGTCAGAGGTCGAGCAAGTTTACTTTGAAGTAGTTTGTATTCTTCTACTATAATCTTGGCCATAGCGATGCTAGCTTTGTTATACTGAAACACAAATGGTATTATAGTTTTTTCACGACATCTTCCGGGGTCCAAGTTCAAACCCAAAGGATAAATAGTTTGTAATGTTTGAATCCAAAAACTTTCCCTTTCCAAACGTTTGTGCTTCGTATCTGCAGCGGAAGTGAGAAATGGGATTTTCTCAATAGGCATGATTTCAAAATGGTCCTTGACCGAATGACCTTGAGTATTGAAATGTTGTGCCACGGGTACATCATGTTTAAGTCTTATGCTAGATAAATGGTTGGCTGCTCTTTGTCGTAGAGAATTCTGAGTTTCTACGACGTACTGTTTGCGACATTTTTTGCACGTGATTACATACACGATATTAGAGGAGTCACAATTAAGGTTCTCTGCCATTTGTATACATATTTATGACACCTACGGTCTATTTTTGACTCCTTCTGGTGTCATAAATGGACTCGTTTACAATTTTAATAATACTTGAAGTGGCATGAGCTGCCAAATTTCACACTTTTTTCATAATTTCTGATCGTCACGATAGTTAGAGGCTTTGAAGGCCATCGAAAAACTAAACTGGCGTTGGAATGAGGAAAATCCATACAGTATGTGGCCTGTACGATCCGAAAACGTGTTCGAAAAGTAAACAAAAATTAAATAACCGGGACGACCATTCATTCTAAGCCAAAGTTAGTTCAAAACAATACTTTATCGTACATTTTCGAGATTAGAAGCACTGAAAAGCTTCTGAATTATACGTCTTGAGAAAAATAGCCAATTTCAACATTCTGTTTTAGCATCAAAATATCAACATTTTGGCAGCTCATGCCACTTTAAGCTCGGCCTATATATATATATATAAAAATCCAACGAAATTCTATTGGTGTTTTACACCAACTCCTGATTATTTCACTTAGCCTATATGGCGGTGTTGCCAGATTTAGTGGGTGAGGAAACGGAGCTCTTTTGTCTAGAGGAAACCCCCGGCCTTCCAGTACCTGGCAACTCTTCAGCATAAGGCGATCGAGTGACAATCCATTCAGAAATTTTACAATTTTTGTTTGGTCGGAGGTGGGATCCGAACCCGTGTTGATGGAAGGCCTGTTTCTGAGGGACTAACTCTAACCCACTGTGGGCCCCCGATTTCCATTGTGAATTAGTCGTGAATAAAGCTCTCTCCTAATACATAGTTAAAACTTTTTTGTTTTTAGATACAAATGGAAGACGGCTTTGACCTTTATTATTACGCAGAGACTACGGCTCTTGACGCCGCTTATTTCCAAGCATTTGAGGATACAGATTACTTTTACGTGGAAGCATGGCTACATTGCAAGGGCAGGTAAGGAGTTGTTGGTTGGTTGTTTTAGCTTATTGGCGTGTCCGTTCCAATGAAGTTGTAAACGTTGGGCAATAGCTAACGACGGATAGTCTCTCAATTTCGTCAAGGGCCTTCCATTGATAAGGCGCGGGTTCGAATCTCGCGAAGTCCAAAATTTTAAGTGATTTTTTTTTTTCGCTGGATTCCGTTTATGTGAGAGACTTAACAGGTACTCTCCGACGGTTTTCTTCATTAACTAAACCTGCAACCATAAAGTGATTATCATGAATGCTGCGTAAAACGTTAATTGGTAACTTCGACTAGCTTTAGGCCTAATGTTCGCCTCCTTGAGGTGCACTTAAAATCAATTTAATTTGTTTCCTATTGTATCACACACTTGTATCCACTTTTCACTCCATTGACCTTATAGTTGGATGGTTTTATCACCTGCAAATGTTGCTTTGCAACCTACCTCAAATTTTAAAGTCACAGAAGCTGTCAAAAATTCGGATTGTTTCGATAAATTTCGATTGTCAAAACTTCAGCGTTTTACGTAGGCCTACCTTGAAAGACAATCCTTTTGACGTTGAAATAAATACTGGTTTTGTAGCCTGTGCGAACCGAAGATGTTAGTTATAATGGACTAGACAAAATTAGGCGGGATGCACGACTTCATTAATGGTCGTTTTGCCGCTTATAAACCTACCAGCGAAAAGTTCCACATTCTGTACTTCCAAAAAATCCTAACCAACCATTGTTTCAGTCAGAATTCCCTTAGATTTGGGCAGCTCATGCCACTTTTGATCAACCCGATTTCTAATGGTTGCCGGGAATAAAGGAAAATTATTTCCATTTTCTATGGTCGATGTAAACAAGGTCACCTTGAATTTTTAAGGGTTTTTTTTTTTCTCAAAATTAATGTGTTTTTTTTTTTTCGTCCCCCGCCCTTTCCGAAATCCAGACAAAAGACGGACGAGCCAATAGCTGAAGGTAAGCCCCTTATATGCCAAGTGTGCAAAACCTATTTATAGCGTTAGAAATAATATATTTAGAATTTTACTATATCTAATGAGCATTTATTTAATTCATGAATGTTTGGCTCTTCGGTCTGAACTAAAATAGATGCTTTATATGAACAGCGAGATTTTCATTATCCCGGTATTAACAGTATGCCCTGTCGAATCTACGTATTTACTGCCACAAAGGCCAGAAAGGAGTTCTTGTGCCCTAGGAAGAGACTGGGCACTTCCATGTTTAGATATTAAAGAATGATTCAAAGACAAACTACATATGTCGGTGGTATCCAAAGTCCTAACAAGAGTAAGGATATTGAAAAACATTAGTTATGCATTAGTTGTTAGCTCAAAGTTTCGCCAGGACGCGTTGATCTATTCTTAATGTCAAAGGGTATGCTACTGTTGACGGCCCTGAGCATGTGGGCAAAACTATATTGGGCCAACCTCTAACCATCACATTCCATGAATAAACGGGGTGCAGTTGGCCACATTTGATCTCTTAGCTATGGTCTGGCACATTAACGCTGTCTTTAGTCTCTGGCTTGGAAAATTTTGGAAAAATATTAGCTTCAGAAATGTATAGCGCTTGCATATACTAAGTTCTATACGGTGATACCGGAGTTTATTCCAATTTTAGTAGCGTTTTTCTTGTTTCCAAATCGTAAATATACATTTGTTTTTTGGGGATTAAAGTATGGACCGATCTCTCTCTTTTTTTTTTAACGTTTTTTTTTCTATTTGCAGTTATCCCTCACTGTCCCTCTTCGACAAGCGGTGACCTGGTTGTAGAGCTAAGAGCAGATGTCCCAGCCTATGCCATTCTTCACTGTAAAAATGGAGATGTCCATTTGTCCACTACTGCTTCGGTTTCGACTTTTATCGATGGCGCGTTCTCTGACCAGGATTCGGATTGCCAGTTTTACGTACGTATGACAAATTTTATCACTTGTATTCTAATCTTCGGTGTCTTCCAAACGAGCATCTTCCCGAATCTACTGTTAAAACAATCGCGCTCAGTAAACGATAGTTCAATTTTACCAAACTTTTGGTTATATTACATATACCAACGTAATATAACTAAGTCCGGTAAAATTAAAGGAAGTAAATGAGAGCTTATTGCGATTTTAACCCGGGGGTCCTGGGGTGTCCAAAGTGCACATTGGCTGTACCTGAATGAAAAACTTATTCTTACCATTATAGAAACAAGAAGATGCTGAAATCTACACATTGATTGTCGAAGTTGGATGGGGTGTTGAACAGAGGGAAATCTTTTTGGATTCTAAAATGCAAACCATATCCTGTGTTTATGAAGAGTATGGTATAGCGGGGTCTTCCGTGGAGAGAGTGGGGCTCCCGTAAGTATATGCTTAATATAATGGTTATTTTTACGTTGTAATTTTTCTAATTTATCTTACTTGCTTAAATTTAGTCTGGACTTTCCACGAGAATGCAGGTGCCCCGATAATCTATTTCTAATCTCGAGTGTACAAAGATAAATTCGCAGTACATTGTGGAAAGACTTTCTTGCTCACCATTGTTAGAGAAATCCAAAGTTATAAATTTTGACGCCCCCCCACCCTCCCCTACCCAAACAAGCAATGAGCACCAAGCTGTCATTGTGTTCCCTTTTACATAACTGATGTAAATAAAAATTGGCAGCTAATGCAATTAAGTTAAATTTCTTAGATTATTGATTTTTAGACTTGCTGTAAGCTGTATTAAGCGGCTTAAGTCCGACCGGAAGTATATGAATGGGTAGACTTCTGGGCCGACTTACTGGTAGGTCACCTCACAAAGCAATTAAATTATGGTGGTCACCAACTTCCGTAAACTAATCTCTTGCTTTCTCTTCCGTTATTTTGCAGCGCTTTTCCTTTCGAGTCCAAGACTGTGTTTAAAAACAGCCAATTTTCTGGCATTTTTGATGTCCAAGTTTTGGATGTTTTGGGTCGACAGATAAATACGTTCACCATAGCGTCTGGACGTCGCATTCGACTTATGATCGTTATCAGAGATACAGGTAAAAAAATTGCTCGATGGTTTGAATTATTGGTTAATTCCAGTCTAAAATGCGAGCATAACCACATCTTTGTCCCGATTTTTTACGACTGTAAAATATGTACTAGCCTGGTTGTCTACAGGCGGTCTGCAAAATTTCCAATTTTTCCCCATTGCAATACTTAAAGCGGCATGAGCTGCCAAAATTCACTTTTTTTCATAATTTCTGATCGGCACGACAGTAAGAGGCTTTGAAGGCCATCGAAAAACTAAATGATTTGGGGTTGGAATGAGGAAAATCCATACAGTATGTGGCTTATGCGAACCGGAATAGTGTTCGAAAAGTAAAAATTTAAATAACCGGGATAACCATTCATTCTAAGCCAAAGTTAGTTGAAAACACTACTTTATCGGACATTTTCGAGACCTAGAAGCACAAATAAGCTTCTAAATTATACGTCTTGAGAAAAATAGCGGATAATTTCAACATTCTGTTTTTAACGTCAAATTATCCACATTTTGGCAGCTCATGCCACTTTAAACGTTACGGCATTTAAAGCTAACGATAAAACCAAATGTTAAAATTATTGGCTATTTTTCTCAAGACTTATAATTCACAAGGTTTTTAGGGCTTCCAGTCTCGAAAACCTACGATAAAGTATTGTTTTTAACTAACTTTGGCTTAGAAAGAATGAATGGTCCCAGGCGTCGTTAAACTCGAATCAACCAACCAAATCCCCAGGAAATGGTAATCTCGATCCTGTAACGTCTCCACTATTCGGTTTCAGAGGAAATCATTTATGATATCAAAGCTTGGTCATGTACAGCTTCAAATGGCGTCACCAGTTACAACATACTGCAGCACGGGTAAGTAGAAATTTCATAGATGTTTTTTCACCTTCAACCACCTGAACCGGTGGCGTAAATGACCTGTAAGTCAATCCCCGCTAATACTACTGACATGTCGGGAGGGACCTCGCTGGACCAGGAGGTTAGTGATAGTCCCTCCGTCCCACACCGATCTTCCATCCATCCGGCGCGGGGTTCGAATATCACTGACCAAATGAAATTGACAATTTCTGAGTGAACCGTTGCCAGGTAGTAGCCGAAAGTCGGGTTGCCCCTCCATCTAAGCCCAGCAACGCCTCCCCTATATAATCTTTTTTAAATGCTTTCTCAACCAATCCAATACTTTGCCAGCAAAGGTGTAAAGACCTCTCTTTTTTTTTTTTTGGAAGGAGAGTGTTTCGACCGAGCGGTTTGGGTATGGAGAGTCATACAGCCATCCATGGCAAACCAACACAAACCGCAGTTCAACACCAACCTGTCGAATCGATCAATCAATCCAACTGCTTTTCTTACATTCTGAATATGAGGGTGGTTTTTTTTTTTTTTTTTTTTATTCGTACAATATATATTTTCATTACAGGTGTGGCGATGGCTTCGTAATTGATAGAGATGACGGCTTCACCACGGGTGAAGGAGTTTCATTCAGTCCATTCTTCAAAATATTCCATTTGCGAGGCGGTCGCAATATATGGTTTGATTGCACCTTTACGGAGTGCCATTCACCATGCTATGTGGTGTGTTTTTTTTTTTATTTCTTTTTTTAGTACTTTTTTTTGTTTTTTGTGAATCCTTTCCCTAATTTAACAAGTCCTCGACTCTCGACAATAAGTAGAAATGTATGCCTATTCTAGATTCTCTCCCCTTTTTTCCTAATGGGTTGGAGGGGGGTCTGGATTTGGGGAAGGCACCTTCATATAGATCAGGGTAGCAGATCCTCCCAAACATTGATATTATGTACTTTTTTTTTTAAATATGTGGCATATTTCTTAGATCAAATGACCTGGCCCATCAAGTCTATAGATTTGAACTCGCATCCCACTGGCGTCTTCACAAGGGGCCTCGGTGGTCCAGTGGGTTAGAGTGATCGTCGTCGAATCACTCAGACCAACTCTATATAACTGAAATTTCCGAGTGAATTTTTCTCTCGATCGCCGTATGTGGAGGAGTTGCCAGGTACTATACAAAGGTCGGGTTTCCTCCGGGCAATGATCCCGGTTTCCTCCCCAACTATACCTGGCAACGCCGCCATATAAGTGAAAAACACAAAGCCATCCTACAGAAAACGTGGAGTCAGTCCTTATACCTCCACGGGGGCCTCTGTGGCTCAGTAGGTAGAGCGTTGGACGCTCAATCCGAACAGCCTTCCACCAATGGGTCGCGTGTTCGAATCCCACTCAGTCCAAAAAAAATTGGAAAACCTGGAATCAATCTTTATACCTCCACAAAGAATGACATATTTTTTTCTTTTTCCAGAATTCCTGTCACTACGAAGACCGCAGATCTGGCCAGCCGTCTCCGGAATACACGGACTCTATTTACAGATGGCGAGAGGAAGAATTCGATGGAAATTAAACTATGAAACCTGTCCATATTTTTCCTTTGTTATTATAGTCTACCATAATAAAATTGGAAGCCGTTTATTTTTGTTGAGTTTAATAGTTTATCGCCTTATATGTCTCGCAATATACAGTGACCATCGGAATGGCCTTCCCACAGAAGTAAATATTCTGGAATGATGGGGGGGGGGGGTTAGTTTGGAGAAGAAAGTTAGTAAAATTTTCGGGAGGTAAGGTTTAATTTATGATTATCAAGACTAATTACAATTTATAATGGAGTGCCATTTTCAAAACCTAATCATCAGTCGACTCGACAGATTCTCTCTTTGAACTTCAGCATTTTAACCTCGTATCCTGTGTGACTAACCTTCGAGGTCGGCCGCAATACTACCTTGTCTGAAATATCTACGACCTGCAGAAGTCGTAAAAAGCCAATACTTCAGGATAGCTCGTATGCTGATTGGCCAAATGGGAAGCACAGCTAAGCCTTGCTGTGAACATGGCTGCCGAGTCAGTAACTTGTTATCTAATAACGCTTCGCACCTTTATTTTAGCACAATTTTTGGCGGGGAAATTAAAGACGTGGTTTCGGTACCGTTGGAAAGGAAAATATATTGCAACTGTTTTGTATTTACTAACTTCTTTCAAAATGGGTTGGAATGTATCCAACAGTTTTTTTTTTTTCTTTGTCCTGTCTTGCGAGAAACTGCGAACAAAGCGAAGTTAGGCAGGTTCCAGGGAAAATCCCCCGTGTGGGTTCCGGGGAGATAAGAATAGACCCTCAGCCTTCCCAAGGTGGTTGATAGTAAGAGGCGACTAATCCTTGGGTCCCCGTGTGGGTTCCGGGGGATAAGAATTGGCCCACAGCTCCCAGGCAAGCTTGATCGTAAAAGGCGACTAACCTGGGTCAAATTTTTAATCATTATGGTATAAACCTATTTGTTAAAATTACACTCTATCTGAACTTATTTACAAATTTGTATATTATAAAAAATGTTATTTATATAAATTGTTTATTGTTGCTCCATTGGAGATAATTGTAATATTTCTTGTTTTTAATCTCCGAAAATGATTTACACAGTGTTTTACCAGTTTTTAGTATTTCTGTTTCTGTCATTTTTCAGTTTCAATGTATTTTTGATGTTAATAAATGTATGATGATTTAATTTCTTTTCGCCGCCGTATAAGTGAAATAATCTTGAGCGCGGCGTTAAACTCTAATCAATCAATCAATCAATCCAGGGAAAATCTTGTCTAAAATAACCATGGAGACCAGTTAAAAAGAGGTATATCATTTAGACCTTTATATCCTCAAAAATTGTTGTAATAAACTAAACCTAATGATATTTCATTAGGTTGACGACTGACGGGAGCTTAGCCTTCGTCAGTAGAATTTTCTGAAATCCTTTTTTGTAATACATTGACAATGGTTACGCGTCTTAACTATGGCAAGAACATCGGTAGACTGAGATTGAAGTCCATAAATTTTGGTCCCTCCTAAAACCTCAATCAATCCAATAATTTGACTATATGGCGACGTTGCCTTTAAGCCCTATATACGCTCCTGTATGTAGCGGGTAGTTTTCTTTTCGTTGCCTAACGAAGTACCCGCTGTTTATAGGAGCCCAGCGTTCCCTGAAAGCTCAAGTGCTCAATAAATTTCAAAACATGCGCTTACAGGTCCTTCAAATCTATATATCGAATAGAAATGTATTGATTTTTATATTCGAGAGATGAACAAAAAGTATCCCGAACCTCACAGCTGGATGTCACATTGGAACAAAAAACACCCTGCCAGTATCCAGAATCACAAAACGGTAACCTGAAATTTGGCAAATTCTTGTGAAGCCCTAGGCGACTGGTATTTTCATTAGACCTAACGTCTTTTAGGATGTCTACGCAGGCAAACGGAGTTATTCGAAATCTAAAAATAGACCTATTTTAATAAACGGCTTAGTTCTATGTCGTTAATCGTGCGGGCCAATAAATCCTATTTTTATGTCAAAATATCCACATTTTGGCAGCTCATGCCACTTTAGCGCTTTTCTGATGCAATAGTTGATTCCAACGATGTAATTCTGTCTGGAAACGAAGCTATTGAAATTCATCCTGCATGGTTTCTGTAAATTCAGTTATGCCTGCTGAAACAAAACATTAACCCTTCGTCCTGTAGCCTATTAGCAAGCAGTATTTTCGTTACTTGTGGAATTCCACTTTCATGAGAAGTTGTAGAAATTCAGTTACCAGTTATTGAGCGACGCCCCAACCGGAAATCGAACATGTCCGTGAAGCTGTCACCCATTACCCATTACCCAGTTCCCGATTCAAAACTAGGTCAATGTAGAGGATTAGTCGATTTGAAAATAGGGGTGAGAGCAAAAACACACGACATCATACATAAACCGCAATACAGCCTCAGACAAAACAGACGCAGATCAATTGGGTAATGGGTAACAGTCGAATTGGGTAATGGGCTACACAACGCCTACAAAGCGATAATACGCGAGCAGGGAAATGGGGGATGGACGAACTGGGTAATGGGTAAAAGACAGGGCCGAATTGGGTAATGGGTAATGGGTAACATTCGAATTGGGTAATGGGCTACACAACGTCTCCAAAGCGATAATACGCGAACAGGGAAATGGAGGATGGACGAACTGGGTAATGGGTGACAGACAGGGCCGAATTGGGTAATGGGTAACAGTCGAATTGGGTAATGGGCTACACAACGCCTACAAAGCGATAATACGCGAGCAGGGGATGGACGAACTGGGTAATGGGTGAAAGACAGGACCGAATTGGGTAATGGGTAACAGTCGAATTGGGTAATGGGCTACACAACGTCTCCAAAGCGATAATACGCGAACAGGGAAATGGAGGATGGACGAACTGGGTAATGGGTGACAGACAGGGCCGAATTGGGTAATGGGTAACAGTCGAATTGGGTAATGGGCTACACAACGCCTACAAAGCGATAACACGCGAGCAGGGGATGGACGAACTGGGTAATGGGTGAAAGACAGGACCGAATTGGGTAATGGGTAACAGTCGAATTGGGTAATGGGCTACACAACGTCTCCAAAGCGATAATACGCGAACAGGGAAATGGAGGATGGACGAACTGGGTAATGGGTGACAGACAGGGCCGAATTGGGTAATGGGTAACAGTCGAATTGGGTAATGGGCTACACAACGTCTCCAAAGCGATAATACGCAAACAGGGAATAGGAAATAGACGAACTGGGTAATGGGTGACAGACAGGGCCGAATTGGGTAATGGGTAACAGTCGAATAGGGTAATGGGCTACACAACGCCTCCAAAGCGATAATACGCAAACAGGGAATAGGAAATAGACGAACTGGGTAATGGGTGACAGGCAGGGGCGAATTGGGTAATGGGTAATGGGTGACAAGTGAATTGGGTAATGAGCTACACAACGCCTCCAAAGCCATAATACGTGAACAGGGAAATGGGGGATGGATGAACTGGGTAATGGGTGACAGACAGGGGCGAATTGGGTAATGGGTGACAAGCGAATTGGGTAATGAGCTACACAAAGCCTTCAAAGCGATAATACGCAAACAGGGAATAGGAAATAGACGAACTGGGTAATGGGTGACAGGCAGGGGCGAATTGGGTAATGGGTAATGGGTGACAAGCGAATTGGGTAATGAGCTACACAACGCCTCCAAAGCGATAATACGCGAACAGGGAAATGGGGGATGAACGAACTGGGTAATGGGTGACAGACAGGGCCGAATTGGGTAATGGGTAATGGGTGACAAGCGAATCGGGTAATTAGCTACACAACGCCTCCAAAGCGATAATACGCGAACAGGGAAATGGGGGATGGATGAACTGGGTAATGGGTGACAGACAGGGCCGAATTGGGTTATGGGTAATGGGTGACAAGCGAATTGGGTAATGAGCTACACAACGCCTCCAAAGCCATAATACGCGAACAGGGAAATGGGGGATGGATGAACTGGGTAATGGGTGACAGACAGGGGCGAATTGGGTAATGGGTGACAAGCGAATTGGGTAATGAGCTACACAAAGGCTCCAAAGCGATAATACGCAAACAGGGAATAGGAAATAGACGAACTGGGTAATGGGTGACAGGCAGGGGCGAATTGGGTAATGGGTAATGGGTGACAAGCGAATTGGGTAATGAGCTACACAACGCCTCCAAAGCGATAATACGCGAACAGGGAAATGGGGGATGGATGAACTGGGTAATGGGTGACAGACAGGGCCGAATTGGGTTATGGGTAATGGGTGACAAGCGAATTGGGTAATGAGCTACACAACGCCTCCAAAGCGATAATACGCGAACAGGGAAATGGGGGATGGATGAACTGGGTAATGGGTGATACACAGGGGCGAATTGGGTAATGGGTAACAGTCAAATTGGGTAATTGGCTACACAAAGCCTCCAAAGCGATAATACGCAAACAGGGAATAAGAAATAGACGAACTGGGTAATGGGTGACAGGCAGGGGCGAATTGGGTAATGGGTAATGGGTGACAAGCGAATTGGGTAATGAGCTACACAACGCCTCCAAAGCCATAATACGCGAACAGGGAAATGGGGGATGGATGAACTGGGTAATGGGTGACAGACAGGGGCGAATTGGGTAATGGGTGACAAGCGAATTGGGTAATGAGCTACACAAAGGCTCCAAAGCGATAATACGCAAACAGGGAATAGGAAATAGACGAACTGGGTAATGGGTGACAGGCAGGGGCGAATTGGGTAATGGGTAATGGGTGACAAGCGAATTGGGTAATGAGCTACACAACGCCTCCAAAGCGATAATACGCGAACAGGGAAATGGGGGATGGATGAACTGGGTAATGGGTGACAGACAGGGCCGAATTGGGTTATGGGTAATGGGTGACAAGCGAATTGGGTAATGAGCTACACAACGCCTCCAAAGCGATAATACGCGAACAGGGAAATGGGGGATGGATGAACTGGGTAATGGGTGATACACAGGGGCGAATTGGGTAATGGGTAACAGTCAAATTGGGTAATTGGCTACACAAAGCCTCCAAAGCGATAATACGCAAACAGGGAATAAGAAATAGACGAACTGGGTAATGGGTGACAGGCAGGGGCGAATTGGGTAATGGGTAATGGGTGACAAGCGAATTGGGTAATGAGCTACACAACACCTCCAAAGCGATAATACGTTAACAGGGAAATGGGGGATGGATGAACTGGGTAATTGGTGACAGACAGGGGCGAATTGGGTAATGGGTGACAAGCGAGTTGGGTAATGAGCTACACAACGCCTCCAAAGCAATAATACGCGAACAGGGAAATGGGAGATGGATGAACTGGGTAATGGGTGACAAGACAGGGGCGAATTGGGTAATGGGTAACAGTCGAATTGGGTAATGGGCTACACAACGTCTCCAAAGCGATAATACGCAAACAGGGAATAGGAAATAGACGAACTGGGTAATGGGTGACAGACAGGGCCGAATTGGGTAATGGGTAACAGTCGAATAGGGTAATGGGCTACACAACGCCTCCAAAGCGATAATACGCAAACAGGGAATAAGAAATAGACGAACTGGGTAATGGGTGACAGGCAGGGGCGAATTGGGTAATGGGTAATGGGTGACAAGTGAATTGGGTAATGAGCTACACAACGCCTCCAAAGCGATAATACGCGAACAGGGAAATGGGGGATGAACGAACTGGGTAATGGGTGACAGACAGGGCCGAATTGGGTAATGGGTAATGGGTGACAAGCGAATCGGGTAATTAGCTACACAACGCCTCCAAAGCGATAATACGCGAACAGGGAAATGGGGGATGGATGAACTGGGTAATGGGTGACAGACAGGGCCGAATTGGGTAATGGGTGACAAGCGAATTGGGTAATGAGCTACACAACGCCTCCAAAGCCATAATACGCGAACAGGGAAATGGGGGATGGATGAACTGGGTAATGGGTGACAGACAGGGGCGAATTGGGTAATGGGTGACAAGCGAATTGGGTAATGAGCTACACAAAGGCTCCAAAGCGATAATACGCAAACAGGGAATAGGAAATAGACGAACTGGGTAATGGGTGACAGGCAGGGGCGAATTGGGTAATGGGTAATGGGTGACAAGCGAATTGGGTAATGAGCTACACAACGCCTCCAAAGCGATAATACGCGAACAGGGAAATGGGGGATGGATGAACTGGGTAATGGGTGACAGACAGGGCCGAATTGGGTTATGGGTAATGGGTGACAAGCGAATTGGGTAATGAGCTACACAACGCCTCCAAAGCGATAATACGCGAACAGGGAAATGGGGGATGGATGAACTGGGTAATGGGTGATACACAGGGGCGAATTGGGTAATGGGTAACAGTCAAATTGGGTAATTGGCTACACAAAGCCTCCAAAGCGATAATACGCAAACAGGGAATAAGAAATAGACGAACTGGGTAATGGGTGACAGGCAGGGGCGAATTGGGTAATGGGTAATGGGTGAAAAGCGAATTGGGTAATGAGCTACACAACACCTCCAAAGCGATAATACGTTAACAGGGAAATGGGGGATGGATGAACTGGGTAATTGGTGACAGACAGGGGCGAATTGGGTAATGGGTGACAAGCGAGTTGGGTAATGAGCTACACAACGCCTCCAAAGCAATAATACGCGAACAGGGAAATGGGAGATGGATGAACTGGGTAATGGGTGACAAGACAGGGGCGAATTGGGTAATGGGTAACAGTCGAATTGGGTAATGGGCTACACAAAGCCTCCAAAGCGATAATACGCAAACAGGGAATAAGAAATAGACGAACTGGGTAATGGGTGACAGGCAGGGGCGAATTGGGTAATGGGTAATGGGTGACAAGCAAATTGGGTAATGAGCTACACAACGCCTCCAAAGCGATAATACGCGAACAGGGAAATGGGGGATGGATGAACTGGGTAATGGGTGACAGACAGGGGCGAATTGGGTAATGGGTAATGGGTGACAAGCGAGTTGGGTAATGAGCTACACAACGCCTCCAAAGCGATAATACGCGAACAGGGAAATGGGAGATGGATGAACTGGGTAATGGGTGAGTGGTGACAGACAGGGGCGAATTGGGTAATGGGTAACAGTCGAATTGGATAATGGGCTACACAAAGCCTTCAAAGCGATAATACGCAAACAGTGAATAGGAAATAGACGAACTGGGTAATGGGTGACAGGCAGGGCCGAATTGGGTGATGGGTAATGGGTAACAGTCGAATTGGGTAATGGGCTACACAAAGCCTCCAAAGCGATAATACGCAAACAGGGAATAGGAAATAGACGAACTGGGTAATGGGTGACAGGCAGGGGCGAATTGGGTAATGGGTAACAATCGAATTGGGTAATGGGCTACACAAAGCCTCCAAAGCGATAATACGCAAACAGTGAATAGGAAATAGACGAACTGGGTAATGGGTGACAGGCAGGGGCGAATTGGGTAATGGGTAATGGGTGACAAGCGAATTGGGTAATGAGCTACACAACGCCTCCAAAGCGATAATACGCGAACAGGGAAATGGGGGATGAACGAACTGGGTAATGGGTGACAGACAGGGCCGAATTGGGTAATGGGTAATGGGTGACAAGCGAATTGGGTAATAAGCTACACAACGCCTCCAAAGCGATAATACGCGAACAGGGAAATGGGGGATGGATGAACTGGGTAATGGGTGACAGACAGGGCCGAATTGGGTTATGGGTAATGGGTGACAAGCGAATTGGGTAATGAGCTACACAACGCCTCCAAAGCGATAATACGCGAACAGGGAAATGGGGGATGGATGAACTGGGTAATGGGTGACAGACAGGGGCGAATAGGGTAATGGGTAACAGTCGAATTGGGTAATGGGCTACACAAAGCCTCCAAAGCGATAATACGCAAACAGGGAATAAGAAATAGACGAACTGGGTAATGGGTGACAGGCAGGGGCGAATTGGGTAATGGGTAATGGGTGACAAGCGAATTGGGTAATGAGCTATACAACACCTCCAAAGCGATAATACGTGAACAGGGAAATGGGGGATGGATGAACTGGGTAATGGGTGACAAGACAGGGGCGAATTGGGTAATGGGTAACAGTCGAATAGGGTAATGGGCTACACAAAGCCTCCAAAGCGATAATACGCAAACAGTGAATAGGAAATAGACGAACTGGGTAATGGGTGACAGACAGTGCCGAATTGGGTAATGGGTAATGGGTAACATTCGAATTGGGTAATGGGCTACACAAAGCCTTCAAAGCGATAATACGCAAACAGGGAAATGGGGGATGGATGAACTGTGTAATGGGCAGTGGCGGATTTAGGGGAGGGGGGCGCAGGGGGCGCACGCCCCCCCTATCAGCCGACCAAAAAAAAAACGAAAAAAAAAAAGAAGTAAAAGAGAAAAAGAGAGAAGGAAAAGAGAGAAGTAAAAGAGAAAAAGAGTAGGAAAACGAAAATATCTTACATTACAATACAATGAAGAAGGAAGCTTTACATGGAGCTACGATCACATTTAAATTGTTCGTATAATTGCCTCATTGGTACGGGCCGTGCCTATGTGTGTTGAATATTTAAAACACCAGGTTCTTGGAGAAGTGGTAAGGAGAGTGGTTGGAGGGGGGGGGGGGGCGCAAAGCCACACGAAGCTAAGCGATGTGGACTGGTAGCGTTTTTACTCACAATTAGACCAGATAGGCTAAAAATATAATTTCTGGGGTTTCATCAAGAGGGAAATCGCTAAATTTTCGCCGCTTCGCCGCAAATCGTAACTATGTACTCTTATAAAAGTCTATTGTAACTGGGGGAGACGAGAGTCAAAACAATATATAAGCGTTGCAACTGGCGGGGACATTGGGCCCAAGGATAATCGGCCACACACCAAAAAATGCGTGATGAGAATTTAACTGAAATGTTTGGTTTCGTGCATGCACTCATATAGGACTGTTGCACCTGATTGAAAGCACATGCACTTCCACTGTTCGCTTAATGTTATCATAATTATCAATGCGTCATCACTTAAAAATCATATGGGATCATTAACTTGTAGATAGCATAAAATAACATTTGAAAACTGTGGACCATGGGAGAGGAGAGAATGAATGGACTTGCTCATCTGTATGTACATGTAAAGATTTGCCGCTGAATTATTCCAGAGTTATGGATGAATTTTCGCGCAAAAATCGCAAGTTGTCGTTTTAAAGCTATACAGAACTCTGAAACTGCCATTAGGCCCTAATCTTGACATTATTTTGAAATTGTTACTGAGAGTATTACGTAAACAGGCAAAACATACACAGTTCCATTTTGATTAATTTTTTCCGCAAATAAAGTTAGCAACCGATAATTCATTATCAGGGACTTGAACAAAAACAATTTTGTAACGTTTTATTTAGGTTGAATTTAAAATACTTGATTAAAATCAGTGATACTCGAGAGGGAATAGAGGTATCAGGCTTATAATGTAGGTTCATTGGACCTTCCCGTTTATTCAGACGTGGCTCTAAGCTAAAACATCTTTCTGGTAGACATATTTTTCCGCAATCTCCTTTAGAAATTGTTTCACCGGCTATATTTATGAAGATGTAGCCTACTCTGAAAAATAATGTCTAGTTTTACACGCCGAAATGGCTTAGAACGCCTCTCCGGGGATCTAGGATCCCAGAGCTTCCGGGGCCTAGGCGGCGCCGCCCCTGGACCCACGCCTTATGGTGCTATGATAGTTGCCCCCCGCTACCTACTGCATATAGGAATTGCGCCCCCCCCCCCCTTTCACAAAATCCTGTATCCGCCCCTGATGGGTGACAGACAGGGGCGAATTGGGTAATGGGTGACAAGTGAATTGGGTAATGAGCTACACAACGCCTCCAAAACGATAATAGGCGAACAGGGAAATGGGAGATGGATGAACTGGGTAATGGGTGACAGACAGGGGCGAATTGGGTAATGGGTAACAGTCGAATTGGGTAATGGGCTACACAAAGCCTCCAAAGCGATAATACGCAAACAGGGAATAGGAATAGACGACCTGGGTAATGGGTGACAGGCAGGGGCGAATTGGGTAATGGGTGACAAGCGAATTGGGTAATGAGCTACACAACGCCTCCAAAGCGATAATACGCGAACAGGGAAATGGGGGATGGATGAACTGGGTAATAGGTGACAGACAGGGCCGAATTGGGTAATGGGTAACAGTCGAATTGGGTAATGGGCTACACAAAGCCTCCAAAGCGATAATACGCAAACAGGGAATAGGACATAGACGAACTGGGTAATGGGTGACAGGCAGGGGCGAATTGGGTAATGGGTTTCAGGCGAATAAGGTAATGGGCTACACAACATTTCCAAAGCGATAATAAGCGAACCAGGTTAGGACAAATCACACACACACACCCGATCGTATTGATATGAGTTATATTAGCCCTCATACAAGGGTGTGTTATATGTGAGAGAGCACTACACACTTTACACGCTTTCCTCCACCAGTTAATTCCGGTCGTAATTATATATATTTATGAACACTAAAACACACGGGCACAGGGAAAATCTTCTTGTCTAAAATAACCACGGAGACAAGTTTCTAATTGTGTTAGAAAGAGGTATATCATTTAGACCTTTATACCCCATCATAAATTGTTGTGAAATATTCTTGTGTAAAACGTTAATTAACAATTAAAATCACCTTTTTAACACATTCGTCAAAAAGTGAAATATCATTTAGTAAAAATGGAACAAAATATAACATCAGGTTATGTTCTTTATTTTGACCCTTGAACTCTTTGCTTTCGTATACTCAAACGCACACTTTCATAGTCCGATTTCACAATTTGCGTCACATGTGCTCTCATATTAACTGGTTGAAATCTTAAGAAAGTTAAGAAAGAAAGGTTGAAAGTATCGACTATGCTGAAGTCTGAACCTGAGGGGGCTGAGCTGTCTTCTCTGATGGTTTTGCTCTGAGATTTATGTTATTATTACTGAAAAGGAAGTCTTAGAACAAACCCCCATCAATATCAGAGACACGTCATAATAATAAAGTTTTATTTCAGACGACATTTCGTCCACAGAATGGCTCAATCGAGCAATACATGATATGGATTAGATTACAGATAACAATTCGAGCCATTTAGCTCGCAACGGCGAGCTGTAGAACATATGGAAGTCTCAAGTACAATGTATGTGTTCATATACTTTTATATAAATACACATAAAGGCTGTTCTTGAATCTCTAAATTTAAGGGCCTGATGGCCATTTGACTAGGGAACAACTATATTTGAAAGAGAAATGAGAGCTACCGAACATGTACTACTGGAGCTCTTAAAAGACCCCCAACAGCTAAAACTTTGATAGTTGGTCCACCCTTCCATGCAGGTCAAATATTGGAAGTATCACCTGCCCAACAAAAATATTATCTTAGTCACATGCATTTTTATATGAAAATGCATTTGGTAAAAAAAGATTGAAATTGTTTACATCCTTGTTTACTTTCTTTTAATTCCTATTTAATTCCTGTTTAATTCCTATTTTTTCAAATGAAATTCCTATTTTTCCAGTTTTTTATTGTCCAAAATGGCTGGGAGCCCTGCTACGTATTCGAATGAGGATCAGTAGTAGACATTACTACTGAAGTAACCTTCCCGGATACATTGTAGCTTAGTGAGCTAACCACTCGACTGTAGTAACAACCGTGTGTGTATCTGCCGTATGTGCAATACCTTTGATAGTCTTGCGTGAGGTTGGATGTTTCTCATGTTTAAGGTTATGGGCAAGAGACAGGGGCTAATTGGTCACACAGGCGAATACGGTAACATGCTACACAACGCCTGCAAAGCGATAACACTCCAATGGATATTGTGCACACAAAACTTTGTTGGCGTGGAATAAAAAGTGTACAAGAAGAAGCCCGGACAAACTATATCTACATATTAACAAAAATATAGTAATTCAAGGGCCATAACTCTGGTAATAAAGGCGCAAAAATCTCTGAAGGCGCAAATGGCACAACTGCACACAATAACTGGTTATTATGTGTACAAAATTTTATTAGCTTAGAGTAAGAACTTTAGAAGAAGTAGTCCGGACAAACTAGTGCGGACAGACAGACGCGCCGATTCCAGTGTACCCCCACCCCCCTAACTTCGTTGCGGGGGGTATAATGAGATAAAAATACCCAGGTACACATATAGACCGTGCTGATCCAACCAGTTGTTTTCTTGCAATAATGTTAACTAGAACTAGAAAGGGCAATAGCTCTAGTAAGGAATTGCAAAAATACAGTTAATCAAGTATCATAACTCTCAAACAGAAAGGCGCAAAAATCTCTGAAGGCGCAAATGGCACATCTACACACCACAATCATCATGCATACAAATCTTCATTCACATGAAACGAAAATTGTACAAGAAGAAGCCTGGACAAACCATATCTATATATATCATCTAAAATACAGTTTTTCAAGGGCCATAACTCTGTAAATAAAGGTGCAACATTTCCAAGGACACACATGGCACATCTACACACCATAATCATCATGCGCGCAAAATTAAATTGACATGGATATGATATGATATGACTGCTTGCTGATCCTGTTCCCGCTTATTATCGCTTTGGAGGCGTTGTGTAGCTCATTACCCAATTCGACTGTTACCCATTACCCATTAACCAATTCGGCCCTGTCTGTCACCCATTACCCAGTTCATCCATCCCCCATTTCCCTGTTCGCGTATTATCGCTTTGGAGGCGTTGTGTAGCTCATTACCCAATTCGCTTGTCACCCATTACCCATTACCCAATTCGCCCCTGCCTGTCACCCATTAGCCAGTTTGTCAATTTCCTATTCCCTGATAGCGTATTATCGCTTTGGAGGCTTTGTGTAGCCCATTACCCAATTCGACTGTTTTCCATTACCCATTACCCAATTCGGCCCTGTCTGTCACCCATTACCCAGTTCATCCATCCCCCATTTCCCTGTTCGCGTATTATCGCTTTGGAGGCGTTGTGTAGCTCATCACCCAATTCGCTTGTCACCCATTACCCATTACCCAATTCGCCCCTGCCTGTCACCCATTAGCCAGTTTGTCAATTTCCTATTCCCTGATTGCGTATTATCGCTTTGGAGGCTTTGTGTAGCCCGTTACCCAATTCGACTGTTACCCATTACCAAATTCGCCCCTGTCTGTCACCCATTACCCAGTTCATCCATCTCCCATTTCCCTGTTCGCGTATTATCGCTTTGGAGGCGTTGTGTAGCTCATCACCCAATTCGCTTGTCACCCATTACCCATTACCCAATTCGCCCCTGCCTGTCACCCATTAGCCAGTTTGTCAATTTCCTATTCCCTGATTGCGTATTATCGCTTTGGAGGCTTTGTGTAGCCCATTACCCAATTCGACTGTTACCCATTACCAAATTCGCCCCTGTCTGTCACCCATTACCCAGTTCATCCATCCCCCATTTCCCTGTTCGCGTATGATCGCTTTGGAGGCGTTGTGTAGCTCATTACCCAATTCGCTTGTCACCCATTACCCATTACCCAATTCGCCCCTGCCTGTCACCCATTAGCTAGTTTGTCAATTTCCTGATTGCGTATTATCGCTTTGGAGGCTTTGTGTAGCCCATTACCCAATTCGACTGTTACCCATTACCCAATTCGCCCCTGTCTGTCACCCATTACCCAGTTCATCCATCCCCCATTTCCCTGTTCGCGTATTATGGTTTTGGAGGCGTTGTGTATAGCTCATTACCCAATTCGCTTGTCACCCATTACCCATTACCCAATTCGCCCCTGCCTGTCACCCATTAGCCAGTTTGTCAATTTCCTATTCCCTAATTGCGTATTATCGCTTTGGAGGCTTTGTGTAGCCCATTACCCAATTTGACTGTTTTCCATTACCCATTACCCAATTCGGCACTGTCTGTCACCCATTACCCAGTTCATCCATCCCCCATTTCCCTGTTCGCGTATTATCGCTTTGGAGGCGTTGTATAGCTCATTACCCAATTAGCTTGTCACCCATTACCCATTACCCAATTCGCCCCTGCCTGTCACCCATTAGCCAGTTTGTCAATTTCCTATTCCCTAATTGCGTATTATCGCTTTGGAGGCTTTGTGTAGCCCATTACCCAATTCGACTGTTACCCATTACCAAATTCGGCCCTGTCTGTCACCCATTACCCAGTTCATCCATCCCCATTTCCCTGTTCGCGTATGATCGCTTTGGAGGCGTTGTGTAGCTCATTGCCCAATTCGCTTGTCACCCATTACCCATTACCCGATTCGCCCCTGCCTGTCACCCATTACCCAGTTCGTCCATTTCCTATTCCCTGTTTGCGTATTATCGCTTTGGAGACTTTGTGTAGCCCATTACCCAATTCGACTGTTTTCCATTACCCATTACCCAAATCGGCCCTGTCTGTCACCCATTCCCCAGTTCATCCATCCCCCATTTCCCTGTTCGCGTATTATCGCTTTGGAGGCGTTGTGTAGCTCATTACCCAATTCGCTTGTCACCCATTACCCATTACCAAATTCACCCCTGCCTGTCACCCATTAGCCAGTTTGTCAATTTCCTATTCCCTGATTGCGTATTATCGCTTTGGAGGCTTTGTGAAGCCCATTACCCAATTCGACTGTTACCCATTACCAAATTCGCCCCTGTCTGTCACCCATTACCCAGTTCATCCATCCCCCATTTCCCTGTTCGCGTATGATCGCTTTGGAGGCGTTGTGTAGCTCATTACCCAATTCGCTTGTCACCCATTACCCATTACCCAATTCGCCCCTGCCTGTCACCCATTACCCAGTTCGTCCATTTCCTATTCCCTGTTTGCGTATTATCGCTTTGGAGACTTTGTGTAGCCCATTACCCAATTCGACTTGTTACCCATTACCCAATTCGGCCCTGTCTGTGTTACGTTAGGGTGGGGTCCTGGGATTTTGACGTGCGTCAACACAACACCAATGTAAAATTCAATCGTTTATTTTCATAAACACAAACAACACGTGACCAAACAGGTAACCACAAAAATGTAACCATAACAGTAACCAGGGAAGTAGGCTTTGGCTACCCTGTAAGTACAAAGTATAAGGAAGTTTAGATATGCAGTATTGAACAATAATCTCATCAACTATTAACTCTTCATATATATGTGTCCAGATAGAGAATTTGCTATGGCAAGAAATACATTTCAATTTGATACATTAAAGTGAGGGTTATTATGACCACTTCCACAACCAGTACCCAACAAACATATCACCATTGGGCCGGTATTGTTTTTATAGCGGCAGGTACCCTCAATACCGGCAAACAGACATAGTGTTTATACTGAATGTAACCTGTATTGGGCCAATACCGAAAGAACTGTAATGCGCCTGTGTATATGTTTGCCAGCATTCCGCCAAGTAGCCCGTATTGGGCCAATACCGAAATAACTGTAATACGCCTGTGTGTATGTTTGCCAGCATTCCCCCAAGTAGCCGGTATTGGGCCAATACCGAAATAACTGTAATACGCCTGAGTATATGTTTGCCAGTATTCCCCCAATATGACCCACTTATGTACTGTTTGTATATCGGGTATATACAGTTGTTTTTTTTTCCGGTTACGCTGCATTACGGGATATCGCCACGAGTTTGTCTTTCACTTGCTCTTAAAAGTTTGCCCATATAACTAAAACGTTTTAGCTCTATGGTTTGACCACTACATCCAGGCGGTATTGTCCTAAAAGTGTAAGTATTTTAACATTTTCAAAAGTATTTTAGTTTTTTGCTTGTAAATATCAGACACTGAAAAAGGGATTTTTATTTTCTGCCTGGCGTATTTTTACTCTTAGTAACAACAACAACATCAGCCTATTTTTGTTTTTGTTGTTGTCCTTTTCAAGTTTTATTTGGGCATTATGTCAAGCACAGTCTAATCTATGGTGTTCTATTTGGGCCACTTCTCCGTCGCGCGTCGACTTACACAAACGCGACGCGCGACGCGACGCGGTACTCGACGTCGACCTCCGCGTCGCGCGTCGCGCGTCGAGTTTTATAATGTTAAAAGATAGACAGTGAACTCGACGTCGCGTTTTAAAGCGCGACGTCGCGTTTTTCTTGCGCGACGTCGCGTTCCGCGTCGTGCGTCGCGCGTCGGGTTTGCAAACGCGACGCGCGACGCGACGCGGAACGCGACGTCGACCTCCGCGTCGCGCGTCGCGCATCGCGTTTGGCAATGTTAAAAGATAGGCAGTGAACTCGACGTCGCGTTTTTTTTGCGCGACGTCGCGTTCCGCGTCGCGAGTCGCGCGTCGAGTTAGAAAGTTCAGGGTTTTATGTCCTTTGCGCATGTGTGGGGACCATTCGTTATTGTAGATTAACTGTTGACTTCTATAGATACCGGCCTACGATTACTGAACTGAAAGCCAGTGTATTTAACACACATTTAATGGGTACAAATGGCGGTCATATTCCTCTTAATTCTGTCACTCATAAATATTTTAATAAATCCGACGGACTTTGTGACAACTGTTTGGTTATGGAGACCCTTGAACATTTTATTCTTACTTGTTCAAAATACAGACGACAGCGTGCTCTTTTATTTTGTAAACTAACTGCCCTTGGAATACAAATTCTAGACTTGCAAAATATCATGAACCCTCCAGTACAAATAAGACCTAAAGTTTTCATGGCTCTTGTAACATTTATTGGGAGAACACATCGTTTTCATTAAATTATGTGTGTATATATGGGTGTATAAATATTTATTGCTTGACCAGGCAAATGTACGGGTGTATATATGTATATATATTTCTTTCACCATTCTTTAACTCAAGTCAATTTGCCTGATTAATCCTTCAACTAAACACTAACTGTACATTGTAAGGTATAACAAGACAGCTCAATGATAAGCTCTGGTGTGATTAGTTCCTCTGGAACTGTATACACCATTAAAACTAAACAACCAAATGGCGGTTTGATAGTTAATCTGCAATAACGAATGGTCCCCACACATGCGCAAAGGACATAAAACCCTGAACTTTCCAACTCGACGCGCGACACGCGACGCGGAACGCGACGTCGCGCAAAAAAAACGCGACGTCGCGCTCTAAAACGCGACGTCGAGTTCACTGCCTATCTTTTAACATTGCCAAACGCGATGCGCGACGCGCGACGCGGAGGTCGACGTCGCGTTCCGCGTCGCGTCGCGCGTCGCGTTTGCAAACCCGACGCGCGACGCACGACGCGGAACGCGACGTCGCGCAAGAAAAACGCGACGTCGCGCTTTAAAACGCGACGTCGAGTTCACTGTCTATCTTTTAACATTATAAAACTCGACGCGCGACGCGCGACGCGGAGGTCGACGTCGAGTACCGCGTCGCGTTTGTGTAAGTCGACGCGCGACGGAGAAGTGGCCCAAATAGAACACCATACTAATCAGTTTTTTATGTGTGTGCGTGACAACGTTTTACGTAACAATCAGCTTGCTTAATCTTGAAGTTTTAATCTGTATATTGTAGTAGGCTACAGGCACCATACAGGCGACATACAGGTACGTTACATTTAGTACACTTCAGGGCGATTGATTGATTGAGTGTTTGGTGTTTTACGCCGCGCTCAAGATTATTTCACTTATATGGCGGCGTCGACAGTTTTATTGTGAAAGGAAACCGGGATCTTTGCCTGGAGGAAACCCACGACCTTCCGTTGGTACTGGCAACCATCCCACAAATGGTCGTTCGAGTAAAAAACCCAGTCAGACACTTCAAGGCGAAGCAGTAACACTAACAGTATAGGCCCTATTCCAATCCTCTTTTCATTTTCTTCTGCAGTAAACCATAATGCTAAACCACATACATGTATATTATACTTTAGACAAGAAGATTTTCCCTGTGTACGCGTGTTATAGTGATCATAAATATATATTATATTTGTTTTGCTTGTAGTAAACTTTGCCAAATAATCAGTCTTTTAAAGTGGCATGGGCTGCCAAAATTCACACTTTTTTCATAATTTCTGATCGTTATGATAGTAAGAGACTTTGAAGGCCATCGAAAAACTAAATGATTGGCGTTGGAATGAGGAAAATCCATACAGTATGTGACCTATACAAACCGAAATAGTGTTCGAAAAGTAAACAAAATTTAAATAACCGGGACGACCATTCATTCATTCTAAGCCAAAGTTAGTTCAAAACACTACTTTATCGTACATTTTCTACACTAGAAGCATTAAAAAGCTTCTGAATTATACGTGTTAAGAAAAATAGCCAAGAATTTCAACATTCTGTTTTAATATAAAAATATCAACATTTTGGCAGCTCATGCCACTTTAAGTTTGTGCATTGTTTTATCAATATTTATAAATATTTATGATCAATAAAACACACGGGCACACGAAAAATAACCATGAAGACAAGATTTCTACCTGTGTTAAAAAGACCCTATAAATTGTTGTAACAAACCAAACCTATGATATTTCATTAGGTTGACGACTGACAGGAGCTTAGCCTTGGTCAGTAGCATTTTCTGGAATCCCTTTGTAACACATTGACAATGGTTACGCATCTTAATTATGACAAGAACATCGGTGGACTGAGATTGAACCCCATATATTTTTGTCCCTCTACCCCCCCCCCCCCCCCCACACCCCAGGGCACAGACCAAACTATGTAACAAACAACAAACAAAACAGCCATAAACTCCATCTCACAACCAGCAAACAACAAGGTTATAAACTCCATCTCATAACCTACTACCAAAAAACAACAGGGTTATACACTCCATCTCATAACCTACATCCAACAAACAACAAGGTTATAAACTCCATCTCATAACCTACAACCAACAAACAACAACGTTATAAACTCCATCTCATAACCTACAACCAACAAACAACAACGTTATAAACTCCATCTCATAACCTACAACCAACAAACAAAACGGCCATAAACTCCATCTTACAACCTACAACCAACAAACAACAAGGTTATAAACTTAATCCCATAACCTACAACCAACAAACAACAAGGTTATAAACTCCATCTTATAACCTACAAACAACAAGGTTATAAGATCCATCTCATAACCTACAACCAGCAAACAACAAGGTTATAAACTCCATCTCACAACCTAAAACCAACAAACAACAAGGTTATAAACTCCATCTCATAACCAACAAACAACAAAGTTTTTAACTCCATCTCATAACCTACAACCAACAAACAACAACGTTATAAACTCCATCTCATAACCTACACCCAACAAACAACAACGTTATAAACTCCATCTCATAACCTACAACCAACAAACAACAGGGTTATAAACTCCATCTCATAACCTACACCCAACAAACAACAAGGTTGTAAACTCCATCTCACAACCTACAACCACCAAATAACAAGTTTATAAACTCCATCTCACAACCTACAACCAACAAACAACAGGGTTATAAACTTCATCTCATACCCTACAACCAACAAACAACAAGGTTATAAACTCTCATAACCTATGATTAACAAACAGCACGGTTATGACAACCCATCTTAGGAATATTGATACTACTATTATTGAAAGTAGCAATACTAATTTAACATTTGGAATTGATGAAAGTACATGTAGGCAGGCCTACCGAGTTTGATTTTAGTAGTTCACTTTAATATACACTGAACTGTAGGAATGAAGGTAACATTTTACAAGTCCCTGCACAAGACAATGACTCTGATGTAGACTATGCATTGCATATTGCAGTTAGGGTCAGATGTTGTAGAATCAGAACATGTACGTGTTTGTCGTTGCAGGTGCAGTCATGAAATCAACTAAAACGACAACTGTCCATGATGTCGACAGTGAGATCATGGTCCGGCTTAAAAATTCCGTCGATAGAAATGGTGGCCGAAGGAGACGCCATGTCCAGCGTTTGGGGGCTCAGGGAGAATTCACCCCCTCCCCTCCCGCCCCATTTCCCCCTATCACACACTAACTTTCCCTTGATTATTTTCAATAAAATATATCAAGTTTGATCATATATTTCCTTGTTTTTTATCGGTAGGCGACAGTAGGTGACGTTTTACCGCTCCAGTCCGACCTAAGAGTCATGGAAATTTTTAATAATCTTGGAATGGAATTTTTCATTGTTGTCTGTGAGCATTTTTTTCATACCTATACATAAGAGTATTCACCTCCGATTTTGCTGAAATTAGCATGTGAACGTTACTAAGTAAAGACCAAGTAAAATTATTGAAACATGTCCAACCTAGCTAATGCAAACAAAGTGTCATAAGCTTAGTCTTGCTTAATAATTAAAAAAAAAAATATTTTAAATTCGCTCCAGCTGGCACTATTCAAGATGTACATTTTCACTGAATTCACTCTGATTGGATAAATATGAGAAGTTGGTAGACCTACAATCAAGAGTTAAGTCAGAAGATTATGCAAATTTTTAATAGATGTCACTTGTAGGAGTTTTGTTTCAGAGTT
Organism: Lepidochitona cinerea; assembly: GCA_963971465.1. Taxonomy (NCBI): domain Eukaryota; kingdom Metazoa; phylum Mollusca; class Polyplacophora; order Chitonida; family Tonicellidae; genus Lepidochitona; species Lepidochitona cinerea. The sequence continues at coordinate 32,407,288 of OZ020554.1, read as the reverse complement.
CTAATTAAACGACTAAGCTTATATCAAATTAATGTATATGTGTTTAAAATAATGCACACAGACAAATCTAATGACTTTGTGTATTTATCTGAGATTAAGAGCAATTGGAACCATTGGTGTTAAATTGGTACATAAAGGTAGCGAAAACAGGGCCAATACAGGTTTGTGTTGGCCCTATGTTGGTATCGTAATGGTTTCGAATGGGTTCATTTAAGGCAACAAAAAAAGCGCCAATACAGAGACATGTGCTGCGCCTATATTGGAATCGTATTGGTATCATAAAGGCAAAGGAAACAGGGCCAATATGGGTACATATATACTGGGCCAATACTGAAATCGTAATGGTACATAAGTGGTTGTATTAAGGCGAAGAAAACAGGGCCAATCCCGTAACGCCAATACAGGGCCAGTACAGGTTGATATTGGTGCCATAATGGTCTAATTAAGTTTCCCGGTAATGGCCCAATTAAATGCCAATGTGCAAGAAGAATACAGGGCCTGTAAAGAAATGATGTATCGGGCCAATTAAACAGCTGTTATTGGGCTTGTATTGGCCCAATATGAAAATGTTTGTTGGGTAACCACGGCAATTCAAATACCTTGGCCGGGGACGCACAAATATTAACAACCAGCTAACCGTGGACCATATTATCACACAATGCTACCTAGTTCAACTGCAACCAGTCTATTAAACTACCAAATAAGTTATGAAACAAGCGCAAAGAAATATAACATGATATACTTTTTATGTTGACTTGTCTACAATGTTCTCAATTAACTTGCGAAAGGGCGTTGCCAACACTACGTAAACACTAACGTTGATTTATCTGCAATGTACTAAATTAACTTGCAAAACTTCAAGGGCGTTGCCAATACTACGTGAAAAATGCGTAACAAGTTATAAAGTTTAAAAAATACAACATTAGGGTTACAAACCTCAAAACCCTGAGGGCTGACACCTAAAATACATGAATCTTGCATCTACCGTTCAACAACAGCGTATCCAAAAAAGACAAGGTTACAGTGAATGCTTAAGGAGAGAACTATCAAAATGAACTTATTATGTATGCCGGAATCAATACCGAAAATAAATTCACTAACAAAAATAACTTCACTAACACTGTGTGAAAACAATTAATACATGCTTCGGAGAAGTGTGAGAAAAATGTGCAACAAAAACTATTGTCTTAAATACTAGGAGGTCAGTGTATGACAAATTACCGGATGAGTAATGCTAAAAGCCTACCATCAACCGCGTCCTAAACAGCCGAAGACAACACATCATAGGGCGGTTCGAAGCCGTTTGACAATAGCATAAAAATACACTGCAACAGCGTCTGTTTGCTTTTATACTAGTTTCCAAATAAGTTTAGCTATCCAAAACTAACAAGAACTGACGTTAAACTATCAACTGCACACACCGCAATCACAGAAACCTAGCACAACAAACTACGTCGAGTGAACGATGTTCGAGAATGTTCTCAAACGTCGCATTCTACCTCCTCCTCAGAAGAGCACTTTATGTAAACAGGCTAAAAATAGGCATCGCTACACAATATACCAATTGTTGCGAAATGTCTAAAAATTACAAAGAAAAACAACAAAGTTGCGACCCGTCACATCTGTCACCCATTACCCAGTTCATCCATCCCCCATTTCCCTGTTCGCGTATTATCGCTTTGGAGGCGTTGTGTAGCTCATTACCCAATTCGCTTGTCACCCATTACCCATTACCCAATTTGCCCCTGCCTGACACCCATTAGCCAGTTTGTCAATTTCCTATTCCCTGGTTGCGTATTATCGCTTTGGAGGCTTTGTGTAGCCCATTACCCAATTCGACTGTTACCCATTACCCAATTCGGCCCTGTCTGTCACCTATTACCCAGTTCATCGATCCCCCATTTCCCTGTTCGCGTATTATCGCTTTGGAGGCGTTGTGTAGCTCATTACCCAATTCGCTTGTCACCCATTACCCAATTCGCCCCTGCCTGTCACCCATTAGCCAGTTTGTCAATTTCCTATTCCCTGATTGCGTATTATCGCTTTGGAGGCTTTGTGTAGCCCATTACCCAATTCGACTGTTACCCATTACCCAATTCGCCCCTGTCTGTCACCCATTACCCAGTTCATCCATCCCCCATTTCCCTGTTCGCGTATTATCGCTTTGGAGGCGTTGTGTAGCTCATTACCCAATTCGCTTGTCACCCATTACCCAATTCGCCCCTGCCTGTCACCCATTACCCAGTTCGTCTATTTCCTATTCCCTGTTTGCGTATTATCGCTTTGGAGGCTTTGTGTAGCCCATTACCCAATTCGACTGTTACCCATTACCCATTACCCAATTCGCCCCTGTCAGTCACCCATTACCCAGTTCATCCATCCCCCATTTCCCTGTTCGCGTATTATCGCTTTGGAGGCGTTGTGTAGCTCATTACCCAATTCGCTTGTCACCCATTACCCAATTCGCCCCTGCCTGTCACCCATTAGCCAGTTTGTCAATTTCCTATTCCCTGATTGCGTATTATCGCTTTGGAGGCTTTGTGTAGCCCATTACCCAACTCGATTGTTACCCATTACCCAATTCGCCCCTGTCTGTCACCCAATTACCCAGTTCATCCATCTCCCATTTCCCTGTTCGCGTATTATCGTTTTGGAGGCGTTGTGTAGCTCATTACCCAATTCGCTTTTCACCCATTACCCATTACCCAATTCGCCTCCGTCTGTCACCCATTACCCAGTTCATCCATCCCCCATTTCCCTGTTTGCGTATTATCGCTTTGGAGGCTTTGTGTAGCCCATTACCCAATTCGACTGTTACCCATTACCCAATTCGCTCCTGTCTGTCACCCATTACCCAGTTCGTCCATCCCCCATTTCCCTGCTGGCGTATTATCGCTTTGTAGGCGTTGTGTAGCCCATTACCCAATTCGACTGTTACCCATTACCCAATTGATCTGCGTCTGTTTTGTCTGAGGCTGTATTGCGGTTTATGTATGATGTCGTGTGTTTTTGCTCTCACCCCTATTTTTAAATGGACTAATCCTCTACATTGACCTAGTTTTGAATCGGGAACTGGGTAATGGGTAATGGGTGACAGCTTCACGGACATAAATATGTCAGGTTTCTATAGTAATGCAAATTTATGTTAATACGTAATAATAAGATGTTCTGGAATTTTCTAGAGGTATATTTAAAGAGTCCAATATTTGTAATTAGTCAGTCAGTTCTTCTGTGCTCAAATATATCGTTTCAGTCAGTTTTTGGAATGTTATATAATTTGAATAAGATTTCTTTGGATTCTTACTCATTGGACTGTGATATTATTACAGTCATCTTCGGTCATCTGTAAATTCCTCTATATGGGCAAAAAGCTTACCAGTGTGTTTCCAGGATTTTACACCAGTGTATTTCCAGGATTTTAAACCAGTGTGTTTCCAGGATTTTACACCATTGTGTTTCCAGGATTTTACACCAGTGTGTTTCCAGGATTTTATACCAGTGTGTTTCCAGGATTTTACACCAGTGTGTTTCCAGGATTTTACACCAGTGTGTTTCCAGGATTTTACACCATTGTGTTTCCAGGATTTTAAATTAGTGTGTTTCTAGGATTTTACACCAGTGTGTTTCTATGATTTTACACCAGTGTGTTTCCAGGATTTTAAACCAGTGTGTTTCCAGGATTTTAAACCAGTGTGTTTCCAGGAGTTTACACCAGTGTGTTTCCAGGATTTTACACCATTGTGTTTCCAGGATTTTACACCAGTGTGTTTCAAGGATTTTATACCAGTGTGTTTCCAGGATTTTAAACCAGTGTGTTTCCAGGATTTTACACCAGTGTGTTTCCAGGATTTTACACCAGTGTGTTTCCAGGATTTTACACCATTGTGTTTCCAGGATTTTAAACCAGTGTGTTTCTAGGATTTTACACCAGTGTGTTTCTAGGATTTTACACCAGTGTGTTTCCAGGATTTTAAACCAGTGTGTTCCAGGATTTTATACCAGTTTGTTTCTAGGATTTTACACCAGTGTGTTTCCAGAATTTTACACCAGTGTGTTTCCAGGATTTTACACCAGTGTGTTTCCAGATTTTACACCAGTGTGTTTCCAGGATTTTAAACCAGTGTGTTTCCAGATTTTACACCAGTGTGTTTCCAGGATTTTAAACTAGTGTGTTTCCAGGATTTTACACCAGTGTTTCCAGGATTTTAAACCAGTATGTTTCCAGGATTTTACACCAGTGTGTTTCCAGGATTTTACACCAGTGTGTTTCCAGGATTTAACACCAGTGTGTTTCCAGATTTTACACCAGTGTGTTTCCAGGATTTTATACCAGTGTGTTTCCAGGATTTTATTCGGTGAGTGGTATTCCTGCCAGTGAACTTAATGAGTTTTCACACAACAGCTTTCCAACCCAGAACTATTAGTACTTAGTTTGTATAAGTAAGTCAGTTTGATATATGTTTTCCTCCCACTGTTTGTATAATAATTGCTCTTATTTATAATATAAATGAAAATTTGTACATAAAATCTGCTGTTTTTTTTTAACACTTATTATTTTGTCTCGTAAAAATTCACTAAAACCGATAGAGCATTTTATCGTCAACGGAAACGTTGCCATTCAAGAGAAAAATGTATAGAGTTTTTCCAGGAAACGAATCATATATACATGTAGTGGCGAAGATTTAGCCACCGTAGCCTTTCTGACATTTTTGGATTGCAAATTAGCTTGAGCTTGCCATAAGTAAAATCACTTAAGTTAAAAATGAAGCCCCTTAAATACGTCCAGTTATGATTAATATATCAAATATGGGTGTAAAGGCATATGTAAAATGAAACCCAAACTCCACCCGAACCACCAAAGCATCGTAACTTCTTTACTGGATTACACTCACTTCAGCTCTTTATATTTGGGGCGGGCGGGGTCGTACTATCGCGAAAGAATTGGCTTGGTTATTTAAAGTGGCATGAGCTGCCAAAATTCCGACTATTTTCATAGATTCTGATTGTCACGACAGTAAGAGACTTTGAAGGTCATCGAAAAACTAAATGATTGGCGTTGGAATGAGAAAAATCCATGCAGTATGTGGCCTGTACGAACCGAAAACGTGTTCGAAAAGTAAACAAAATTTAAATAACCGGGACGACCATTCATTCATTCTAAGCAAAAGTTAGTTCACAACAATACTTTATCGTACATTTTCAAGACTGGAAGCACTAAAGAGCTTCTGAATTATACGTCTTGAGAAAAATAGCCAATAATTTTAACATTCTGTTTTAACGTCAAAATGTCAACATTTTGGCAGCTCATGCCACTTTAATATTTATGACCCTTTGGATAATTACATCCAAAACATCTAAAGAAACATGATCAAATGTAGGTTGTAGTTTAATGCTAGGTTCATGGGAATTGATAATGTCAACGAAAATATGAAGGTCGTTCAACGCATGCTGTCATATGAGAAAAATGTCATTCAGATACATGTATCGAAGGTAAATAAAAGTTGTTTGTGACAGTTACGAAGAATGTCACTCTCCCACTCAGCCATAAAACTGAAAGCAAAGCTAGGACTATAACCCAACCTTTAATTTGCTGAAATATGTTCCCTTTGAATTCAAAAACCGTACCTTTTAATCTAACTTCTATCAGTTGTAAAATGTCATTGTCCGGACGACGGTGGTCAGGATATCTTTTGCATGCTGATTTTGGACTTACACGTACGTCTGCCATACGTGGCCTCCGCATCCAGAGTAACCAAAATCGCATCCCGTGTGATGGATTTCTCACACAATTCCCCCTAAAAATCATCAGTATTTTTGATAAAGCTAGGATGTCCAGTCGCTTTAGGTTTTAGATAGTAATAATCAATTAGCTCTGTTATACTATAACTTTCACTACCACAATCCGAGGAATATAGGACACCCTTGAGGGCAGTGGGAGCGTGAGTCACTTTTCAATCGGTTTTTGAATTTTCGGAAGAAAATATAATACCTGTTTATAAAGCCCAGATGAGATACCAAATAGCGACACTGTTTTTATTAAGAAAGAATAATTTTATCGAAATTTCCAACAGGCCAAATTTCCTTATCAAATTTTCGGTTATGAGAAATGGTTGCTTACATGTAGCTGCCGTAATACTTTAAAGTGGCATGAGCTGCCAAAATTTTGATATTTTGACGTAAAAACAGAATGTTGAAATTATCGGCTATTTTTCTCAAGATATTCAAAAGCTTTTTAGTGTTTCTAGTCTCGAGAATGTACGATAAAGTAATGTTTTGAACTAACTTTGCCTTAGAATGAATGAATGGTCGTCCCGGTTATTTAAATTTTGTTTACTTTTCGAACACTATTCCGGTTCGTATAGGCCACGTACTGTATGGAATTTCCTCATTCCAAAGTCAATAATTTAGTTTTTCGATGGCCTTCAAAGCCTTTACTGTCGTGACGATCAGTGTTGATGCCAGATTTATTTTTTTGACTTTTTGACATGTTTTTCATGCTGGTTTAATATTTGTAATAATATCTGTACCAGTCTAAGGGGGATGGTCCTTTTGTGGAATTATGAGAGGCCATTCTTTAGTTCCTTAATAATCCAAAAGTGTTTTTGGTTACTTGAAACTGTGCATCTTTCAGCAAGTTTACCTGATGTACTAATAGCCAGAATTTGTGAGAGAAATCATACTCTGCCAAGAAATTTCTTGAACATCACTTATGTGAACATAAAACTAAATACAAGTGAAGTCTCGGAATATGGCAGAGTTGTTTGTTGGATTATTTGTTGACTTCAACAATCAGAAATTATGAAAAAAGTGTGAATGTTGGCAGCTCATGCCACTTTAAGTCAGACTAAAGGAATAGAGCAAAAAAGAAACAAATTAATAATCGTGTATCCCTCACAGCGTCAGTGTGAATAAATCGCTTGGTTATATTTCAATTAGCTATTCTCAGTAAAAACATGCTTCTATATCCATGCGTCTGCCAGTTGGGCTGATCAAGGTTCTGAACTCTGAGACGTGGTCCGTGATATTCGAAATCTTTTAGTTGATGTTGAATGGAATCTCGGGCGTGCTCTAAACCTTTTGGATTTAGGTTGGACGTAAACCGTCCCAAACAATCTCCCTCGGGCGATCACTGAGATTAAATGTTAACTCAAATGATAACAAACAGTGTGTTTATATAAAAGCTGGCGGTTAGGATTTAGTATAGATGACAACTGGTTGAAACACGCCTCCGAAGTTTGAAGATTTCCGTTTAATTTCCCTTTGGCAAATGGTGTTTGAAGATTTCCGTTTAATTTCCCTTTGGCAAATGGTCGCCAGTGGCGGTCGAGTGTCAAATTTCCTAGTGCCAAAGCCGACCTCCTTCCCTACTAAAGCCAGTAACGTGGTGGAAAAAATGTAGCAATTTATGTAATATATATATATATTTGCTAAGTGTGCGTCATTTTTTTTCTCCAAAAAGTACAAAATAAGAGCTCTCCGTTGGTACCAACCTTGCCTATATATATGTTTTAGGTAGTTTTTTAAGCCCCAGCCCCCACCTTCACCCAAAACCCCATAGCAGAAAATGTTTGAATTGTGTCCGTTACTGGCATGCACGCATCTCCGTTTCGCGTGGGTAACTGCCTTTACCAATATTTTTTATTTCAACGATAATCTTTTAGTTTTTCAGGGTACTTCAAACTTTTCTTGATAATTGGAATTTAATTTTTTTGCGGCTGATGCCAATTTTAGACGAATCCTTAATCGCAGTTAATGTTTTATAATACTGCAAGTATACCTATCTGGTTGACTACCACAAATCACTCTTTTCCTGCATGTCAATATTTCCCAATGATTGATATATAGCAAGCCTTCAATTATTTTGGAACTATATACATCCCTGGTAGGAACAGTACCATCGCTTTCTCGAGTAACTGGAAGAAGGCATTTATCTATCCGAGATATCAATTATGCGAGCGGTAAAGGGCGCATTATTTACCATAGATACGTGACCGTGTTTTATCCCTCTTTTATGAACTGACTGTAGTAGCTTCTAGTTCTGATAAATAGTGGATAGACTTGTGAATGCAGTTGATGAAGTGCCTATATTCTATATATATATATATATCAGCAGTAGACAGTGATTCACTCAGTTCAAAATTAAAATTGAAAAATTTCGAAATATATTTTTCGCCCGATCGCCGTGCGTGGAATAGTTGAAAGTTACCCACCAAAGGTGTGAGTTTTCCTCCGTTGAAAGAATAATATGTTGTTGTTTTTTTCACTATCACAACATGTGTGATAAAATATCTCCGGTCTGAAATATGGTTGAAATAAATGCAAACTGCAGCTGACAATATTCCTTTGTTAACGTGGCATGAGCTGCCAAAATTCACACTTTTTTTTCATAATTTCTGATCGGCAGGACAGTAAGAGGTTTTGAAGGCCATCGAAAAACTAAATGGTTGGCTTTGGAATGAGGGAAATCCATAAAGTCTACGGCCTGTACAAACCGAAATAGCCTCTGAAAAGTAAACAAAATTTAGATAACCGGGACGACCATTCATTCATTCTAAGCCAAAGTTTGTTCAAAACAATACTTTAGCGTTCATTCTCGAGACTAGAAGCACTAAAAGGCTTCTGAATTATACGTCTTGAGAAAAATAGCCAAAAATGTAAGCCAGTGAACTATATGCGTGAAATGGACATGTCTCCTTGGCTGGCTTGGATCTGACTTTGTAAAATGTGCCGCCTTTGATAGTTGAAGAACGCGTGCATGACTGATCTGGATCACTATTGCTACATCTCATAATAATGGCACCAAAGTAACGTCAAAATATCAACTTTAAAGTTCGAAGACCATTTTAGTACATCGGTGTCGCGTCGAGTCATTGCATATTTCACCGGCACAATGCGAGTTTGACTACATTCGTAACGTTTCATACATATTTAAAGCGGCATTAGCCACCGAATTTCGTAATGTCTAAACAAATTATTATTGTTGTAAAAGTTCAACATTTGAAATTCTTTGAAATTGATTGACGTTGAAATGAAACATTCTCATATTAACACAAATCTAATAACGAACAAAATTACAAGATAAGTATCAACGAAAAGCTCTTATTTTCACATTTTTAATTTAAAAAAAAAAAAAATTAGGTATTTTAAAAAACTAATTTTTTTTTATATTTGGCAGCGCGTAACTTTAAAGAGACTATTTGTATAGAATTGTTTGCACTTTTGCTAAAAATTTTACTAAATAGATAAATAAGATTTGATTGACTTTGGATGAAAAGTGGGAGATGACAAACGTACAATCAAGGAGTAATTAGTGCGAATTTTGTGGTACATTGTTTACTGTCTGACATACAATTGCAAGGGGTGTAAACAGAGGTCTTACATGGGTGAACCCTACTGTAGTGAATTGTGAGGGGAAAGGAGTTTACCAACTGTGATTATCCCAACCCCTCCCCAATATGTGCACAACACCGTATTAAGGCACCTTACTGCTTTTCCTTTCAAGAATAATAACAACCGAATGACAATCTATCAAAAACAAAGCATTAAACCTTAGAAAAAAAGGAAGACGTAAACCCACTTAGCTTCGATATATAAAAATCAGCTACTGTAAAAAGGGGAAATCAAAAGGTCGTTGAAGCACATTAAATTTTCAGGCACGAATGATTCTCAAGTCTTTCCTTGACAAGAGTCTCCTGCAAGTTTTCCCGAGCTTATTTCCGTCATAATTGGCCTCATTATCTGGGTACACATGGACGGCGATGTTTAATTCCTTTCGAAAATGATGGATTTCCAGATTCATACTACACCAACTGACTTATTCGAGGAGCACTATAAAGCTATTGAAGTGTAAACGTAACCCAAAGCCCGTCACGTGGTTGTCATTTCCATGATATTGTTATGGTATTTCCATAGTATTGCCAATCGCGGAAGAGCCATCCTCGGATGACAAGTTTAAAGCAAAGAGAGTAGATTGACAAGAGTGGTCACTTCGTCTGCGCCATGTTGAATTTGAACTGTCACGATTCGATTATTAGGAGCCTCCTTTCTGTAGGGGGCGCCCCACAGTCGAATCGTGTACAGTCGGAACACCCTTCCGCTAGGAGGCCAGAAGAACATGCCGGCGATGCTGATTGGACGAAGCGACCACTCTTGTCAATCTACTCTCTTTGTTTAATGTCAACTCACATGTACCCCTGGGCAAACTAAATGAAAAAACGTCGTTTTACGCTGAACGCTCATTGACTGACATTGGCTAATCAGAAGCTCTGCTTTATTTCGGCGATAAAATAACCTTACCAATAGACAGAGACTCGTCAATTGTAAACACTCTACGTCCACATTTCACTCCACTTTTCACCGACCGGATGAATTCGACTTGAGGTACATGTAAAAATAGAAAAACGACAGGCGTCTCACCCTTTCAAAAGTTTAGATATTGTTTCTCTTGAAAGACTTCTCGTATACAATAGAAAAGCCGCCCGTCATTTTTTTTTTGTTCATTATCGGCATGTTCAATAAAACGAAACGTGATTGGATGTGGCGGAACCAATCAAAGTTTTACGTGCACATCAATTAAAAACGACGTTTTTCATCATGTTTGCCCACGGGTAAAAATGAGCGTTAGTGTAACATTTAATATTGGGTTCCGATAATGGGAAGACCAAGGTGTTTTGTTTTGTAAGTTGACCTTCACCTTCTAATTAGCTTCCCTTGAATTAGAGAGCATTAGGTACAATTTAAAATGCGTGACTAATAAACTATAGGGAATCCTACAACGGTCGATTAGATCCACCTTCCGTTGTACAACCCTTGGAAATATCTTATTTCTGGCAAAAACTCGGAATTCGTAAAGTCTGATTGTCAAGACATCCCCCTGGAATGATTAAATTTAGTTCAAAGTGGTATATAAGCTCCCAAATATACGGAAAAATTAATTGAAATAGAATTAGCATATTGTTCGTCATTTTTGTCAACAAGTACGAAATAAGACCTTTCTTGATATATCGATCTTGGATATATATGCATTTAGGTAGTTTTTATAAGCAACAAAGACTGGAAATGTACTCGTACATCCCGGATATTTGAATTGTTATTTGCATATAAATTCCGTTCTTACTGTTAACTGGCTTCATGGATATGTTTTGTCTCAAAGTCATTTTTTTAGTTTTTCAAGGTACTTCAAACGTTCTACTTCTCAAGACGATTTAAAATTATGAGAAAAATCTGATTTCTGGCAATTAAAGCAAATACTTAGTCTGATGTTTTGACCACACTTTCTCTTGCTACGAAATTGGCGAGATTGTGAGTTGTTTAGACGCGACATTGAACATCTATTAACCTGATCCCTGGTGGCGTCAGAAGTCCGTTAAAATCGTGTGATTGTAGCGGGTAAAACTTCTTGGCTTGATTTCAATTAGCTTCCCCCCAATAAAAACGTGCTTCCACAGTTATGCTTTTGCCAAATGAACTGATTGCGATTCCGCTCTCCTAGATCTGGGCCGTGAGGTTTTTAATCTTGTTATTTATCTTCTATCGTACCTCAAGCCTACTCTATCCCTTGTGGGGTCACTATCGACAGGGGTCGTCCAGAGCAATCTGGCTCAGTCATTAACTGGTATTAAATTTTAAGCCAATGGTAGCATATAAGATGCACACATTTTTGCTCTTAATTAAAAGGACCTCACCTCTCAAATGTAAACTTCTATTGGATTGCAATGTTAAAGTGGCATGAGCTGCCAAAATGTTGATATTTTGACATTAAAACATAATGTTGAAATTATTGGCTATTTTTCTCAATACGTATAATTCAGAAGCTTTTTAGTGCTTTAAGTCTCGAAAATGTACGATAAAGTATTGTTTTCAACTAACTTTCGCTTAGAATGAATGAATTGTCGTCCCGGTTATTTAAATTTTGTTGACTTTTCGAACACGTTTTCGGTTCGTACAAGCCACATACTGTATGGATTTTCCTCATTCCAAGGACAATCATTTAGTTTTTCGATGGCCTTCAACGCGTCTTACTGTCGTGACAATCAGAAATTATGAAAAAAGTATGAATTTGGCAGCTCATGCCACTTTAAGTGTCAAAATATTTAACGAAGAAGTAACAAAAGACCAGCAGGGTGAAAAGAAGAAATATATCAAAATGATTTACTTTTACAAGCTATATGTACTAGTAGCTCCAAAATAGAAAACTGTTGTCCGAGAACTCACAAAGTTCACTGGTAGGGATATCAGTATAGATCCGATGATCTCTAATATAATTCACAGACAAAATGCTGGAAACACACCGAATGAGCGGATCCAGGGGTGGGGGAGGGACCATGGTCCAGCTTTCTTTCTGAGAAAAAAATAAAGAAGAGAAAAGAAAAAAGACAGGTAGAGCTGAGAAAGGAATGAACAAAAAATAATAATGTACCATTTTATATGCAATTTAATGTATGGTTTGCCTGTGTTATATCGTCTTTCGTTTGACCATCGTGATATAGTTTACGTCATAGTCCTTGTTGCAGCATTAAGCAAAATGTTGACTCTACAATGAACAAGCTGAATTTTGAAAAAAAAATGCAATTTCTGGGTGTGAAAAATCACACAAAATGTAGCGATCACCTCGTCAAACATACAAATTCCATTCCCTTTAAACCTGTGTACGATTAGAAACACTGAAGAGAAGGTCTTTGCCTGGACTGAAACAGTAAAAATCAGTCGCAGATAGAATAACCATAGGAACGACATCGAGCATTTCAAATAGAGTACCAAAACTATACTTAGCGCCATTAAAAACGCACGGTAGAATTTTTTGTTTCTATACCAGTAAAGCTATATTGGCCATTTACGTTTTGTTGTTTATTGTTAGTTCGAATTGAGTTGCAATAACTGGATAACATGTGGTGTTCCCGACGCGCCTGTCGTGAACATTACGCAACAAGTCCGTCCAAAAACAAACCGCATACGCATCTACTGCTTATTTTATGCAATCAAATTTGATGCCCACTTAGCATCTTTCGCGTTTCAATTTATTCATATAGCCATGCATTGGTTGGGTAGAGGCATTTAGTATCATTTTTTTAAGAAATGAGCCGTTGTATTTGCAAAACACCCCTAAGACGCTTCTCCGGCAATCTAGAGCCCCTGAACTTCCGAGGCCTGGGAGGCCCCTGGGTCCCTCGCATAACGCATTGGGATAGTGATTCCCTCCACCACGCTTTAAAATTGTTACTAGGTTCCATCTATAACTTTGGAACACAACGATTTTTATTGTCATTTATTTAAGAATTAGGAAAAGCAAAATCCGGAAATCATGGGCAATTTTATTTCCACAACAGCCCTCAGAATGCTTCTCTTCCTAGGCGACTACTTTGCAACATCAAGCGTTCGAGTAAAAAAACCAACTCCAAACCAGGGGCTCGTTTCACAAAGCAGTCTCATCACAAACGAAACGTAGTTGCCAATGGATACCATATTGAATAGATACGACGTCATAGCAACTGCGATTGATCGCACTGTGCGACTACTTCGTGAAACGGCCTGAGCCACAAACAAATGTCAACGTTTAACATTGGAAGAAGTTCGTCTGAATTTTACTGATAATATTCTATAATTGTCTATTTTCATATGTATTTCATTCTATTGTTGTAAGGATAAGGTTTACAACATATGTTTTTGTTTAAAGACGCGCATGCGGTCTGTCGGTTAAGTATCAAATAGTGATTCCCATAAAAGGGAATCGGTCCCGCTCATTTTTAAATAAACATTGTTCGTAGTGTTCATGCGTTTAAGTGTCATGAGCAGCCAAAATTCACACTTTTTTCATAATTTCTGATCGTCACGATATTAAGAGGCTTTGAAGGCCATCAAAAAACTAAATGATTGGCGTTGGAATGAGGAAAATCCATAGAGTACGTGGCCTGTACGAACCGCAAACGTATTCGAAAAGTAAACAAAATTTAAATAACCGGGACGACCATTCATTATACCCCCCGCAACGAAGTTAGGGGGGGGGGTATACTGGAATCGGCTTGTCCGTCCGTCTGTCCGTCTGTTCGTCTGTCTGTCTGTAATCACAATTTTGTCCGGACTACTCCTCCTAAGATTTTGCTTTGATTTCAATGAAATTTCACAAATATGTTACCAATGGTATGTAGATGTGCATGCCCAACTTACAGGATGATATTTCCTTTTTTCACATTTTTATGACGTTTTTGACTTATAGGACTTTGCCATTTTTGTTTGTCCGGACTACTCCTCCTAAGATTTTGCTTTGATTTCAATGAAATTTCACAAATATGTTACCAATGGTATGTAGATGTGCATGCCCAACTTACAGGATGATATTTCCTTTTTTCACATTTTTATGACGTTTTTGACTTATAGGACTTTGCCATTTTTGTTTGTCCGGACTACTCCTCCTAAGATTTTGCTTTGATTTCAATGAAATTTCACAAATATGTTACCAATGGTATGTAGATGTGCATGCCCAACTTACAGGATGATATTTCCTTTTTTCACATTTTTATGACGTTTTTGACTTATAGGACTTTGCCATTTTTGGGGTCTCATTCCATATGAAGACAGGGTTATCATGTTATCGCCCCTCCCTCCTCCCTACCTTCCCCCCTCCCCCCCCCCCCCCTTCTACTGCCATGAAGTGTGTATGTACGCTCATACATCCGTCCAATCGTTGTTCCCTCTGTCTGTCTGTCCGTCCGTCCGTCCATAGACACAGTTTTGTCCAAAATACTCCTCCAATGGGTCTCATTCCATATGAAGACAGGGTTATCATGTTATCGCCCCTCCCTCCCTCCTCCCTACCTCTCCCCCCCCCCCCCCCCCCTTCTACTGGCATACAGTTTGTATGTACACACATACATCTGTCTGATCGTTGTGCCCTCCGTCCGTCCGTCCGTAGACGCAATTTTGTCCAAAATACTCCTCCCAGATGTTGGTTCTTTTTGAATGAAACTTGACAAATGTTACCAATGATATGAAGTTGTCCATGTCCTACTTGCAAGGAGATATTTTTTACATATTTATGACATTTTGGACTCCTTTTGGCATTTCTCTGTTCTGCCATTTGTCTGTTCATACATTTGTTTGTAGACACAATTTTGTCCCATTGTACAGTTGTACGGTAGTTGCTGTGCTTGTCATATAAGCCTGCATGTTTCATTATTGTGCTTGTGGCACTCTTGATAGCCTACTTCCTCGTAGTGAGTGCTGGCAACATGATCAGCAAACAGCCTCATAGTCTACTTTCTTGTTGTCGATGCTAACTAAACATGACCAGCAAGGAGTATTTTGCATGATATTTTGTCTTACTCCATCATTTGTCACAGACGTAGCATTAAATCATGCCCAATTCATGTGTCTCCTCCTCTTGGTGCTGTTTCTCCATCTTTATCATACATGTGCATATACATATCATCCTATGTGCATATTGTTGTACTCTATAAAGCTTGCTTATCATGGCTAAAGGGCTATCCTTTCCCGCTTCTCCCTCTTGCTTACAGTTGCAGTTACAAAAAGATGACCATGCAGAGTTCGTAAATTTGCTATGCTGTTCAATCATTCTCCTAGACTTACATTAACATAGTTTTTTACCCCTCGGGCAAATTTTGCCCGAAGGGTATTGTCGTTGCCTCCGTCGTCCGTCTGTCCATTGGTCCTTGTAAACACATTATCTAAAAACTTTGAAACTTCACATATTTGTTTAATACAGCAAGTACAAGAAGCCTATTGAAAATCAACGCGCTCGGATGTTTTTTTTCAAGAGTTATGCCCCTTACATTGCCGACTTTTCTTGCAGAGCGGGGGGTATCTCAGTTATGTCTAGTTCATTCTAAGCCAAAGTTAGTTCAAAACCATACTTTATCGTACATTCTCGAGACTAGAAGCACTGAAAAGCTTCTGAATTATACGTTTTGAGAAAAATATCCAATAATGTCAACCAGTGACTATTTGGGGAAAATAGGCGATAATTCCAACATTCTGTTTCAACGGCAAAATATCAACATTTTGGCAGCTTATGCCACTTTAAAATGAAAACGAATTTATGAAAACATACACTTATGTCAAACTGAAAGTAACGGAAATACGTTTTCAACTGCACACAGCGACAAAAAGCATCCCATTATCAGAAAAGGCTAGCTTAGACTTTCTTTTTAACGCATATAATCAGGCTGGTGGGCCAAATTACATATCCATTGTTTATTTGATTAGAAAGTCACGTCGCCCTTTTCTGGCGATACAGATATCAATGTTCAACATGGCGAGTGACCTGGGCTGGGACGAAATTAAAAGTGGGCACAGCCTAGATTTCTCGGCCATTCCCGAAGAAGTTTCGATTGGTGGTCACTTTCCTACCTACCTAGAGCACATCCAGAAAACTTTATAATGTTCTAAACCTCAGTATTTCTTCTTGACCTGAAAAGGATACACTGCTTAAGTTTGTTATTGTTAGAAAAATAAGAAGTGGCCAATCTCGAATGAAAGGCTGCAAGTCAACTTTCCGCCAAAAGTGTACATGTAAAGAGTTATTTAAGGAATTTTTTGCTGCTATTGTTTTCTGTTTGACAGTCAGTAAACAAACAGCGTAATGCACCACACGCGCAGTCGCGCTGGGTCCGTTCCACTCACATAACCACAACAAAGTGGCCTGTACGAACCAAAAACGAGTTCGAAATGTAAACAAAATTTAAATAACCGGGACTACCATTCAGTCATTCTAAGCCAAAGCTAGTTCAAAACAATACATTTTCGAGACTAGAAGCCCTAAAAAGCTTCTGAATTATACGTCTTGAGAAAAATAGCCAATAATTTCAACATTCTGTTGTAACGTCAAAATATCAACATCTTCGTCATCGGATTGCAGACACTGAACTATCGATATGGTTATTTTTGTTTTAAGTAGAAGTGCCATTCCTTTGTAGGATTAATATTTTATCTCTTTATTCTTAAGAATTCGTGAGCAACAAAACTGTTTGATTTTAGAGACCTTTCTTGAGAAGCGTAATGAATACAGTATCCATGTCAACGCGGTAAAGCGGTCTGACCTCATTAGAATCCAGAAAGGTTAGCTGGATTGAACGATGTGATGTGGAGCTGGATTTCATAATGAAATGCAGTTATTATTTGTATTGTGAGAAAAAGATTAACCAACTCGAATCCGTTGGTTACGATGAATATCCCTCCCATCTATTAATTTCCAAAGTCACTCGCCAGAGGCTCCTGACTTTGAAAATTAATAGATGAGAGTGATATCCATCGTAACAAACCGGCTCCCGTTAGTTAACCTCTATGTAACACCGAATTACGTATAAGAGAAATACCGAGGCAGCGGATATTCCAGAAAAATAATGTCATATCATTGTTTCTGGAATTCCCGCTGACAAGGTGTTTCTCTGACATAAACGATTTGGACTTGCTTGGGCTTCTCATCGACCTTCTTTATTAGTGTTATACAAATGCAGTACTAGGCCTATATCACGGTAACAGAACTTTGTGCATTCAACGTCTGAAAATGTATGCTCAAGTCATAGCATTACCATAAATCTAAATTTGTACAGTACCGGTACATTCGAGTGGAAACCTTTTTTTCTCAGCATGGTCTCTAATTTGAGGATGGAAATCTTATTTCTCTGGGCAGATGTAATTTGAGGTAATAAAGTATTCTCTAATATCGCATGGTGTCATGGTGTCGTCTTAAATGGAGCTTCACTTAATTGGGCGACTTTCCTAAGAAATAATGTCTTGTTGGAACAATAGAGTGACGTCACAACTATCGTTTATATTGAGGTAATAACAATCTATGTTTTATGTGATTTGCCCATCTCAAACTAATATGACTTTTGTATTATATATGTTATATACGTTTGTGAAAATTAATCTTTCCGAAGGTCGGAGGTTAATTTAATAAGGGTATTGCCCGTCAATCGGTAAATATGTGGGAAGAATTTGTGTTATATTTATTCTGTGTCAAAAAGGTATGAAATTATATACATGACAAAAAAAACTAATAATTTGCGTGTTTTACCGATGTAACACTCGACCCAGTTTCATAAATAAATAAATTGTGGCACATAGAAACATAAACTACACTATCGCTTCTGTATCGGTTGAGATGTTAACTCCATTATCTGGGATATTGTTTAAATATGGAAAACAATATTAACATACATGCAATGTCGGTTTCAAATGTGATGTGATGCCGAAATTTCTGTCAAACATTTTCAAGCAATGAATTGAAACACTGGCTTTTTTTCGTGTCGCCTTACACCAATTTTATTAACGTGAACATTGATATAAGACGCTCCGCACACTGGTTTCTTGGCAGACTACCTTTTGTTCATGTATCGTTCAGTTTCTTTTATGTTTTCTGTATCTGTCCACGTGTAGCCGTCACTGTCTTTTTTGTTTTCGTTACTTTACATCAGCCATACAGACATAATGCAGTTATTGAAGCTATCGTTCCTGTCTCTATTGGTAGGCACTTTATCACCTGTCTTCTTCACATTTTGAGTAACTCGCTAAATTTCATCTAACTTCAAAAGTTTTTACTAAATCGGATTTAGGTTGATGTGTGTATTGGTACCTTGTCCGATTCTGCACTTCATAATTTCATCAAAAGTTCGTCTAGTCCTCGGCGACCCAATTTTAAGATTACAATGCATTATAGTGATATATGCGGGGCAAAATTGACTTTTTCAAGATGGCCCGGAAAATGTGTAAATGACTGTTCTTTTGAATTTTTGAACCTTTACTTTAAACTGCTAAATCTTTTTACTTTTTTGTTTCCTCTTCAGGTGGGATGTGTTCATTTACAAGACGTTGATTGTAAGTTATTGATAGACGTAGAAATAAGGTTTTCCTAGTCTATTAATTAAGGGACCAACTGTCAAATTTCAAATCGAATTTTATTTGTCTTTCAAAAAATTCTAAAAATATGAATTGATTTTGATATATAGGTATTTTAATTGTATTGTGTAGATCAAATTTGTGTTTTGAACCAACTAACGTACAAGGAATGAACGTTAATTTTGTACTAAAGTACTGTCGGGCTTCTTACAGGTCAGGTATTCTATGCATTTTGCTTCCAACTTAATTTATTTAAGTTGTTCGAACTTTTCTTGCTGTCTTGACATACTTGCAAACTGACTTCTGTCACTTCAATAGGAAACCTTGACGTTCATCTTCATCCCCTGGATTATGATGCATTGGAATAGATTTTAAAAGTGGGATGAGGGGAGATCAAATATTACGTTAATCCTTAAAAAAGTCCATTAACTTAAAGCCTTTTATCGGCCAAGAAGCCTTTGGGTTTTAAATCGCTTCAAATTAAGTTTATTAAGTAACAGCAAAGTTCAAACACTTTTTGAACCGTTTATTTAAAGTGATCTGAGCTGCCGAAATTAGATTTTTTTATAAATTCTATTTCATAAATTAACAGCCATCGAAAAACTAAAGTATTCACGTTGGTAGGAGAAAAATTCATATATGTACTGTAAAAGCCTATATAATGCCGAAAAGTGAACAAAATTTTAATCTACGTTCTAGAGACTAGCAGCCCTCAAACGCTTCTCAATTGCACTGATTGTGTGGTGTTTTACGTTGCACTCAAGATTATTTCACTGGCGGCGTAGCCAGTCTTATTGTGGGAGGAAACCGTGCTTTATGCCCGGAGGAAACCCACGACTTAACGGTGGTAACTGGCAACCATTCCACATAGGACGTTCGAGTGAAAACCCAGTCAGAAAGTTGTTGGGACAGTGGGATCCGAACCCTAGACCCACTGTTGGAAAGCTGTTCGGATTGAGCGTCCAACGCTCTATCTACTGAGCCACGGAGGCTCCCGCGTCTTTAGAAAAATAGCAGATAATTCTCACATTTCTGTTTAAACAAATATTAACATTTTGGCAGCTCATGCAAATTTAAATGTATATTTTTCACACTTTTGTTTAAGATGCAATTACATGCGTAACCGACCCCCTGGGGTATCCAGAAATGGTACTCGAGAATCATTCTGGAAGGGACTATGTTTTTGTACTTATGTGTGTTGAAAGTACGTTTGAGGTTTACATGGATCCGTACACTACCAGGACGTACCGGGCCTTGTTTCCCTGGCAAATCTACTATGGTGAAGAGGTATTTTATAATTGTGTAGTACCCCCGTGGACCTACATGACCAATGGCATTTATACATATGCATACGACTTGAAAGGTGATATGGAATATGACAACGCCACTTTCTGTTCGAACAAGTAAGTTTTCATTATTTTACAAATGGTCTGTCTAAACTGGTGTTCATATCTTAAGCAGTCGCACTCGTGGGGCTGGGGGGGGGGGGCTGGGGGGGATGGTTACGATGGATTTGATAGAACTACAACGGAATTCTAACAATTCAACTGGTAAAAGTGAAAACAGGAATGTTTTAAAATGTGTGAATGTAAGATCTAAATTGATGGAAATCTGAAATTCAGAACACCATATTTTATTTTAAAGCCACTGGAAAGTTTAGTTGAAGCTTTGAGGCCAGGTGAATTGTTCGTGAAATGCCCGTTCTCACTGTAGGATTTGTCCTACTGCCATTAAAATAGATGCTTTTAATCGGTCGATAAGATTTGCCAACCAATCAAATGCATCAATTTGAATAGCCTACTACATGTCCGTACTACAAACGGAACATTAAGAACTAGCCTTAACCGTGGGAAGGGTAGGATTTCCGCTGTATGGGGTAGGGTAAAATGTACCAACGGAAGGCTGGACTGATTAACCGGGCAGTCGGAAGTGATTGTATTTGGGCCATGATCTGGTCCCTCTATCTGTAAGCGACAGGGCGTGGTTTTTTGCCCATTAGGTTTATATTTAAATTTCTTAGTGAAAAAACTTTTTTTGTTTGTAGCCCGGGGGTTGAGAGCGGCGTCCAGGGTAAGTCGCTATCCATGACTTTTCGTCTTTTTCTTTACTTGTACAACCAATAGTGCCAGTCTATGAACGGGGAAATGTGAAAGGTCTCAATACCCCATACTCATGGTACTGACGCCTACGGCTTGTTTATACTTCATTATGTGACGTTTACGCGCAGATTTTGAAATTGTCAACGGTTGCGCAAATTCAAATCCGAAAATAAATTCAGTCTCCACTTACGGGACTATCCTGTCTACCGGCAATCTGTCATCGCAGTTCGGAGAATGTATTGGTTCTTGTAAAAGCTTTATCCAAAACGAGGCTCCTTGTCTCATTTTGATTTATATGAAGTTCTTCGGACACTTTAACGTTTGCTCCATCAAGTTATATTGTTAGGTCTCCTATAAATTAAACGTTCGCCATCTTTTTTCTTATGCATTCCATAATGGTTCATACTAGGTAGAGAAGAAAAGCCACGGTTTCTGACTAAGCGATATGGCGTTGTTTATGTTTTTTTAATCATTTAGCCCAAAAAACCCGGTGTCCTACAAAGCACACGGGTGCGGTTTCGGTCATTTTTTTTTTTTTTTTTTTTTTTTTTTTATATAATTCGTTTTTCCAACGCTCTCGTGAAATGCTGAAATTTAACAAGTAGGACTGTTCCTTACATTAAAACAGGGGCATTTTGTTGGGCTCAAGTGGATATGCTATGTAGGATGGTTGCCAGTTACCACCAGCGGAAGGTCGTGGGTTTCCTCCGGGCACAGAGCCCGGTTTCCCGCCACAATAAAACTGGCAACGCCGCCATATAAGTGAAATAATCTTGAGCGCGGCGTAAAACACCAACCAATCCACCAACCAAAGTGGATATGGAAAATATTCGTTTCGCGGCTGCCTTTTTTTTTTTTTTTTTTTTTTTTTTTTTTTTTTGTCGCCACTTCCTACAGCCTGTCCAAGAGTGTTTGAATAAAGTGAATTCATAAAGTGATCAGAATAGTCACTCTAGAAAGCCCATGTGTGCAATCTAAAATGGCAATGTTACCGTTACGCAACAACTTTTTTAAGATTTAGCTCATCATACGGCTGTGCACTAGAATATTGGCTTCTGTCGTCATAATGTTATGTTTATCCATTTTCCAGCATACACCTCCTGTGACATAGACGAGGATAGTCACCTTGTCTATTATTTTATGAATAACGTTAATGAAGACATGATGTTTGGCATTTCTTGTTATGATGTGGATTATGAACATGACGAATATTACGAGTGGAGCAATGCGTATTTTGACTTTACTCTGTCCCCCTTCTTCCGAATGAAACTGAAAGTAGAACTCTTCGATTTTCAACACAGAATGGATGCTACGTGTGTCATGGTGAGTAATATTCCATATTTCACAGCAACCATTTGATTCTTATATTTATGGTTGTATTTACGTAGCCCCGAAATTGACTAGATGCATCTAAAAACGAGCTGATATCATTTCACTAGAAATGTTTATATCAGTAAGATGCATTGCACGAGAAAGGCTTATATGCGACTCCACCTCACCCCTACTATACCACAGCCCTACAATCACTCGATGGGGTTTTTTTTCGGCTATGATATGCCCTTAAATTGTACTGGTTCGATATATTGGTAAATATATATATTTATGAACACCAAAACACACGGGCACAGGGAAAATCTTATTGTCTAAAATAACCCTAGAGACAAGTTTCTAATTGTGTTAAAACCAGGTATATCATGTAGACCTTTATACCCCACCATAAATTGTTGTAATAAAGTAAACCTAAGATATTTCTTTAGGCTGACGACCGACCGGAGCTTAGCCTTGGTCAGTAGAATTTTCTGGAACCCGTTTTGTAATACATTGACAATAGTTACGCGTCTTAACTATGACCAGAACATCGGTAGACTAAGATTGAACCTCAGAAATGTTGCCCCCCCCCCCCAATCCCCGGCACAGACAAACCTATGTAACAAACGACAAAAACAAAACGGTTATAAACTCCATCTCATAACCTATAACAAACAGCACGGTTATAAGAAACAACATGGTTATAAACTCCATTTCACCACCTACAATTATAACAAACAACATGGTAATATATAAACATGTATACATATTTATGACACCTACGGTCTATTTTTGACTCCTTCTGGTGTCATAAATGGACTCGTTTACAATTTTAATAATACTTAAAGTGGCATGAGCTGCCAAATTTCACACTTTTTTCATAATTTCTGATCGTCACGATAGTTAGAGGCTTTGAAGGCCATCGAAAAACTAACCTGGCGTTGGAATGAGGAAAATCCATACAGTATGTGGCCTGTACGATCCGAAAACGTGTTCGAAAAGTAAACAAAAATTAAATAACCGGGACGACCATTCATTCTAAGCCAAAGTTAGTTCAAAACAATACTTTATCGTACATTTTCGAGATTAGAAGCACTGAAAAGCTTCTGAATTATACGTCTTGAGAAAAATAGCCAATTTCAACATTCTGTTTTAGCATCAAAATATCAACATTTTGGCAGCTCATGCCACTTTAAGCTCGGCCTATATATATATATATAAAAATCCAACGAAATTCTATTGGTGTTTTACACCAACTCCTGATTATTTCACTTAGCCTATATGGCGGTGTTGCCAGATTTAGTGGGTGAGGAAACGGAGCTCTTTTGTCTAGAGGAAACCCCCGGCCTTCCAGTACCTGGCAACTCTTCAGCATAAGGCGATCGAGTGACAATCCATTCAGAAATTTTACAATTTTTGTTTGGTCGGAGGTGGGATCCGAACCCGTGTTGATGGAAGGCCTGTTTCTGAGGGACTAACTCTAACCCACTGTGGGCCCCCGATTTCCATTGTGAATTAGTCGTGAATAAAGCTCTCTCCTAATACATAGTTAAAACTTTTTTGTTTTTAGATACAAATGGAAGACGGCTTTGACCTTTATTATTACGCAGAGACTACGGCTCTTGACGCCGTTTATTTCCAAGCATTTGAGGATACGGATTACTTTTACGTGGAAGCATGGCTACATTGCAAGGGCAGGTAAGGAGTTGTTGGTTGGTTGTTTTAGCTTATTGGCGTGTCCGTTCCAATGAAGTTGTAAACGTTGGGCAATAGCTAACGACGGATAGTCTCTCAATTTCGTCAAGGGCCTTCCATTGATAAGGCGCGGGTTCGAATCTCGCGAAGTCCAAAATTTTAAGTGATTTTTTTTTTTTCGCTGGATTCCGTTTATGTGAGAGACTTAACAGGTACTCTCCGACGGTTTTCTTCATTAACTAAACCTGCAACCATAAAGTGATTATCATGAATGCTGCGTAAAACGTTAATTGGTAACTTCGACTAGCTTTAGGCCTAATGTTCGCCTCCTTGAGGTGCACTTAAAATCAATTTAATTTGTTTCCTATTGTATCACACACTTGTATCCACTTTTCACTCCATTGACCTTATAGTTGGATGGTTTTATCACCTGCAAATGTTGCTTTGCAGCCTACCTCAAATTTTAAAGTCACAGAAGCTGTCAAAAATTCGGATTGTTTCGATAAATTTCGATTGTCAAAACTTCAGCGTTTTACGTAGGCCTACCTTGAAAGACAATCCTTTTGACGTTGAAATAAATACTGGTTTTGTAGCCTGTGCGAACCGAAGATGTTAGTTATAATGGACTAGACAAAATTAGGCGGGATGCACGACTTCATTAATGGCCGTTTTGCCGCTTATAAACCTACCAGCGAAAAGTTCCACATTCTGTACTTCCAGAAAATCCTAACCAACCATTGTTTCAGTCAGAATTCCCTTAGATTTGGGCAGCTCATGCCACTTTTGATCAACCCGATTTCTATGGTTGCCGGGAATAAAGGAAAATTATTTCCATTTTCTATGGTCGATGTAAACAAGGTCACCTTGAATTTTAAGGGTTTTTTTTTCTCAAAATTGTTAATGTGTTTTTTTTTTCGTCCCCCGCCCTTTCCGAAATCCAGACAAAAGACGGACGAGCCAATAGCTGAAGGTAAGCCCCTTATATGTCAAGTGTGCAAAACCTATTTATAGCGTTAGAAATAATATATTTAGAATTTTACGATATCTAATGAGCATTTATTTAATTCATGGATGTTTTGGCTCTTCGGTCTGAACTAAAATAGATGCTTTATATGAACAGCGAGATTTTCATTATCCCGGTATTAACAGCATGTCCTG
Source organism: Lepidochitona cinerea (assembly GCA_963971465.1). Classification (NCBI taxonomy): domain Eukaryota; kingdom Metazoa; phylum Mollusca; class Polyplacophora; order Chitonida; family Tonicellidae; genus Lepidochitona; species Lepidochitona cinerea. Next base: position 32,382,176 of record OZ020554.1, on the reverse strand, counting down.
TCGAATCTACGTATTTACTGCCACAAAGGAGTTCCTGTGCCCTAGGAAGAGACTGGGCACTTCCATGTTTAGATATAAAACAATGATTCAAAGACAAACTACATATGTCGGTGGTTTCCAAAGTCCTAACAAGAGTAAGGATATTGTGAAAAACATTAGTAATACATTAGTTGTTAGCTCACAGTTTCGCCAGGACGCGTTGATCTATTCTTAATGTCAAAGGGTATATATGCTACTGTTGACGGCCCTGAGCATGTGGGCAAATCTATATTTGGCCAACCTCGAACCATGACATTCCCTGAATAAAAGGGGTGCAGTTGGCCAAAGTTGATCTCTAAGCTATGGTCTAGCACATTAATGCTGTCTTTAGTCTCTGGCTTGGACAATTTTGGAAAAATATTAGCTTCAGAAATGTATAGCGCTTGCATATACTAAGTTCTATACGGTGATATCGGAGTTTATTCCAATTTTAGTAGCGTTTTTCTGGTTTCCACATCGTAAATATACATTTGTTTTTTGGGGATTAAAGTATGGACCGATCTCTCTTTTTTTTTAACGTTTTTTTTTCTATTTGCAGTTATCCCCCACTGTCCCTCTTCGACAAGCGGTGACCTGGTTGTAGAGCTAAGAGCAGATGTCCCAGCCTATGCCATTCTTCACTGTAAAAATGGAGATGCCCATTTGTCCACTACTGCTTCGGTTTCGACTTTTATCGATGGCGCGTTCTCTGACCAGGATTCGGATTGCCAGTTTTACGTACGTATGACAAATTTTATCACTTGTATTCTAATCTTCGGTGTCTTCCAAACGAGAATCTTCCCGAAACTACTGTTAAAACAATCGCGCTCAGTAAACGATAGTTCAATTTTACCGAACGTTTGGTTATATTACATATACCAACGTAATATAACTAAGTCCGGTAAAATTAAAGGAAGTAAATGAGAGCTTATTGCGATTTTAACCCGGGGGTCCTGGGGTGTCCAAAGTGCACATTGGCTGTACCTGAATGAAAAACTTATTCTTACCATTATAGAAACAAGAAGATGCTGAAATCTACACATTGATTGTCGAAGTTGGATGGGGTGTTGAACAGAGGGAAATCTTTTTGGATTCTAAAATGCAAACCATATCCTGTGTTTATGAAGAGTATGGTATAGCGGGGTCTTCCGTGGAGAGAGTGGGGCTCCCGTAAGTATATGCTTAATATAATGGTTATTTTTACGTTGTAATTTTTCTAATTTATCTTACTTGCTTAAATTTAGTCTGGACTTTCCACGAGAATGCAGGTGCCCCGATAATCTATTTCTAATCTCGAGTGTACAAAGATAAATTCGCAGTACATTGTGGAAAGACTTTCTTGCTCACCATTGTTAGAGAAATCCAAAGTTATAAATTTTGACGCCCCCCCCCCACCCTCCCCTACCCAAACAAGCAATGAGCACCAAGCTGTCATTGTGTTCCCTTTTACATAACTGATGTAAATAAAAATTGGCAGCTAATGCAATTAAGTTAAATTTCTTAGATTATTGATTTTTAGACTTGCTGTAAGCTGTATTAAGCGGCTTAAGTCCGACCGGAAGTATATGAATGGGTAGACTTCTGGGCCGACTTACTGGTAGGTCACCTCCACAAAGCAATTAAATTATGGTGGTCACCAACTTCCGTAAACTAATCTCTTGCTTTCTCTTCCGTTATTTTGCAGCGCTTTTCCTTTCGAGTCGAAGACTGTGTTTAAAAACAGCCAATTTTCTGGCATTTTTGATGTCCAAGTTTTGGATGTTTTGGGTCGACAGATAAATACGTTCACCATAGCGTCTGGACGTCGCATTCGACTTATGATCGTTATCAAAGATACAGGTAAAGGAATTGCTCGAGGATTTCAATCATTGGTTAATTCCTGTCTAAAATGCGCGCATAACCACATCTTTGTCCCGATTTTTTACGACTGTAAAACATGTACTACTTCGGTTGTCGGTTGTCTACAGGCGGTCTGCAGAATTTCCAATTTTACCCCCATTGCAAAACTCAAAGCAGCATGAGCTGCCAAAATTCACACTTTTCCATAATTTCTGATCGGCACGACAGTAAGAGGCTGTGAAGGCCATCGAAAAACTAAATGATTGGGGTTGGAATGAGGAAAATGCATACAGTATGTCGCTTATGCGAACCGGAATAGTGTTCGAAAAGTCAAAATTTAAATAACCGGGATAACCATTCATTCTAAGCCAAAGTTAGTTCAAAAAAGAAAACTTTATCGGACATTTTCGAGACTAAGCACAAATAAGCTTCTAAATTATACGTCTTGAGAAAAATAGCGGATAATTTCAACATTCTGTTTTTAACGTCAAATTATCCACATTTTGGCAGCTCATGCCACTTTAAACGTTACGGCATTTAAAGCTAACGATAAAACCAAATGTTCAAATTATTGGCTATTTTTCTCAAGACTTATAATTCACAAGGTTTTTAGGGCTTCCAGTCTCGAAAACCTACGATAAAGTATTGTTTTTAACTAACTTTGGCTTAGAAAGAATGAATGGTCCCAGGCGTCGTTAAACTCGAATCAACCAACCAAATCCCCAGGAAATGGTAATCTCGATCCTGTAACGTCTCCACTATTCGTTTTCAGAGGATATTTTTGATATGAAAGCTTGGTCATGTACAGCTTCAAATGGCGTCACCAGTTACAACATACTGCAGCACGGGTAAGTAGAAATTTCATAGATGTTTTTTCACCTTCAACCACCTGAACCGGTGGCGTAAATGACCTGTAAGTCAATCCCCGCTAATACTACTGACATGTTGGGAGGGACCTCGCTGGACCAGGAGGTTAGTGATAGTCCCTCCGTCCCACACCGATCTTCCATCCATCCGGCGCGGGGTTCGAATATCACTGACCAAATGAAATTGACAATTTCTGAGTGAACCGTTGCCAGGTAGTAGCCGAAAGTCGGGTTGCCCCTCCATCTAAGCCCAGCAACGCCTCCCCAATATAATCTTTTTTAAATGCTTTCTCAACCAATCCAATACTTTGCCAGCAAAGGTGTACAGACTTCTTCTTTTTTTTTTTTTTTTTTTTTTGGAAGGAGAGTGTTTCGACCGAGCGGTTTGGGTATGGATAGTCATACAGCCATCCATGGCAAACCAACACAAACTGCAGTTCAACACCAACCTGTCGAATCGATCAATCAATCCAACTGCTTTTCTTACATTCTGAATATGAGGGTGGTTTTTTTTTTTTTTTTTTTTTTTATTCATACAATATATATTTTCATTACAGGTGTGGCGATGGCTTCGTAATTGATAGAGATGACGGCTTCACCACGGGTGAAGGAGTTTCATTCAGCCCATTCTTCAAAATATTCCATTTGCGAGGCGGTCGCAATATATGGTTTGATTGCACCTTTACGGAGTGCCATTTACCATGCTATGTGGTGTGTTTTTATTTTATTTCTTTGTGAATCCTTTCCCTAATTTAAAAAGTCCTCTACTCTCGACAATAAGTACAAATGAATGCCTTATTGATTCTCTCCCCTTTTTTTTTCCTATGGGTTGGGGAGGGGGGTCTGGATTTGGGGAAGGCACCTTCATATAGATCAGGGTAGCAGATCCTCCCAAACATTGATATTATGTACTTTTTTTAAAATGTGGCATATTTCTTAGATCAAATGAACGGACACATTATATTTTTAATAATTTCGGAATATTGCATTTGAAAAAATATCCAGTCTGTAGATTTAAATTCACATCACAATGGCGTCTTCATAAGGAAAAGCTTCGGTGGTCCAGTGGGTTAGTGATCGTCCCTCAGTCCCACACAGACCTTCCACCGATGCTGCGCGGGTTCGAATCACACTCGGTCGCCGTATGTGGGCGAGTTGCCATGTACTCGCCGAAGGTCTGGTTTCCAAGCAATGAGCCCGGTTTCCTCCCCCACTAAGCCTGGCAACGCCGCCATTAAAGTAAAATAATCGAGTGCAGCGTGAACTCATCAATCATATTGAAAGCCTGGAAAGCCAGTCTTTATGCCTCCACAAAAAATGAATATTTTTTCTTTTTTTTTCCAGCATTCCTGCGACTACGAAGACCGCAGAGCTGGCCAGCCGTCTCCGGAATACACTGACTCTATTTACAGATGGCGAGAAGAGTTTGAAGGAAAATAAGCTATGAAACTTGTCCATATTTTTCTTTTGTTATAGTCTACCATAATAAAGTTGGAAACCGTTTATTTTTGTTGAGTCTAATATAGTTTATCGCCTTATATGTCTCGCAATATACAGTGACCATCGGAATGGTCTTCCCACAGAAGTAAATATTCTGGAATGATGGGGAGGGGGGGGGGGGTAGTTTGGAGAAGAAAGTTAGTAAAATTTTCGGGAGGTAAGGTTTAATTTATGACTATCAAGACTAATTACAATTTACGATAGAGTGCCATTTTCAAAACCTAATATCAGTCGACTCGACAGATTCTCTTTGAACTTCAGCATTTTAACCTCGTATCCTGCGTGACTAACCTTTTGAGGTCAGCCGCAATACGACCTTGTCTGAAATATCTACGACCTGCAGCAGAAGTCGTAGAAACCCAAAAGCCAATACTTCAGAATATCTCGTATGCTGATTGGCCAAATGGGAAACACAACTAAGCCTTGCTGTGAACATGGCTGCCGAGTCAGTAACTTGTTATCTAATAACTATGATGGCCGAGAAGGGACATCCCGTTTTACTTTCAATTCTTCCTTCAATCTTAGTTACAAACACGATAAAAAAAAGCGATGGTTAATATTTACCATCGCTTTACCATCGCGTTTCCATCGTGTTTGTGATTTTCTTTCAAAACCCAGTCCATAAAGTAGGCTACGTTGCAGTGATAATCCTTTGGATCCTAATTTCTATCGCAAAATACGTATAGAACCAAGCTTTATTCAACTGAGAAACACAATAAAAACGCGATGATAAATATTTACCATCGCTTTACCATCGCATTTCCAATAGTGTTTCTGAGATCAAAATATAGCCGGTTTAATAAGTAAAACGCAATGATATGTATTTTTCATCGTGTTTTACTTAGCAAGTGAGCCATTTCATAAAGTATAACACGAAAATAAATCTTGCTGTATTGTTCATCGCGTCTTAGATTTTGATTTAGCCTGGTTGAGTATGTATAACGCGATGTCCCTTCTCGGCCTGATGAGATTAAAATAATAAAAGTGTAACTCGGTGGAAATTGCAGAGTATTTCGCGGTGCAAATTCCGAAGCATTACGCAACGGTAATCATAAAGTAAGACTCTATGGAAATTCCAAAGTAAAACGCGATGGTAAAGCGATGGAAAATCCTTTCGCTCCTCCCCCACAAAAGAGCGCACAGCTAACGAACTTTCATTTTCTGACGTATGATAAGTTAGACAGTAGTTCGTGGTTAGCAGTTCGTTATTCGAGAGGGAGCAGTCATTTTTCTCTCTGATATACCGATTGGCTTATTAATGCAGATAAAAAGGTTTAATTCACTACACATACTTACAAGGGCGTATACTATATACATTAGTATCTTTACTTCATAGATTACCCACCAGGGAGCGCTTTTTGAATAACTGTCTGGATAACTGTCCGGTTTGTTATTCGCTTAGCGTTTGTTTTTTAATTATTCTTTGTAATTACACAAGTGGTATATTGGGTAGAAAATTGAACAAAAAAAGAGATGGCACCGCTAAGGCTCTCAGAAATTTGATACGCCATAACCTGTCATCTTTTTGTTGGCCAAATGAGATTTTCAGTTTAATGCATTCATAATCACAGGAACTGGAAGAACAAAAAAAATGCAAGTAGAGAAATATGATGGCAAACTTTGAAGTACAATTACTAGTTTCTGTCAGAAGTTTACTGAGGCTTTTTGAAGTGGTTTTGTAATGGCAACCAATATAACGTCTTAACTATGTTGCTAAATGGTCACCATAGTAATGTTAGATTTAGGGTTTTTCGTTTGCCTTAACTCGGGGATTACCAAATGGTTACCATGGCAATATATACTTTTGTCAACGTTTTTGAGTGGTTAAAAATTGTTCATGAAATTTCACAGATTTACCAGAAAGTAAAAAGACTAGCTGTGCACTTCTATCTGAATTAAAGTTATATTAAAAAAGTCTTTTTGTCTTGTGCCCAGCTCTTCACATCGAGCATAGTCGAACATAGCTTTGATTTGTACCTATTTCATAATTTCAAAAAGTTAATACTGGGTAAAAACTATCGGCCTAAGCATTCGGACTTTCTATCGAATAAGCGAATAACAGACCAGACAGGTATTCAGACAGTTATTTAAAAAAGCGGCCCCTGGTGGGTAACCCATAAACTAAAGCCACTACGGCATAGTATACGGCATCGTTAGTATGTGTAGCAAATTTGGACTTTCTATCTTGAATAATAAGCGAATAACAGACCAGACAGTTATTCAGACAGTTATTCAAAAAAGCGCCCCCTGGTGGGTAATCTATTAAGTAAAGATAGTACTGTATATAGTATACGCCCTTGTAAGTATGTGTAGTGAATTAAACCTTTTTATCTGCATTAATAAGCCAATCGGTATATCAGTAAGAAAATGACTACTCCCTCTCGAATAACGAACTGCTAACCACGAACTACTGTCTAACTTATCATACGTCATTTGCTGCCGGCGTATGCAAAGCCAAGAGCCCTTCTTTTTTGGAGGCGAGAAAGGATTTTCCATCGCTTTACCATCGCGTTTTACTTTGGAATTTCCATTTTGAATCGAGTTACACTTTTATTATTTTAATCTTATCAGGCCGAGAAGGGACATCGCGTTATAGATATTCAACCAGCCTAAATCGAAATCTTAGACGCGATGAAAAATACAGCATTATTTATTGTCGTGTTATACTTTATGAAATGAATCACTTGCTATGTAAAACACGATGGAAACACGATGAAAAATATTTTTCGTTGCGTTTTACTTACTAAACCGCTTTTATTTTGATCTCAGAAACGCTATGGTAAAGCGATGGTTAATATTTACCATCGCTTTATCATCGCGTTTCCATCGTGTTTGTGGCTTATCCTAAAAAAAGAATTTGTAAAATAAAATGCAACGGTTATCCCACCAAAGGTCTTTTTTGTCGCATAGTGCAAGTGAAATCAGACTTTCTTGGACTCAGAAATACTATGGAAATGCGATGGTAAAGCGATGGTAAGTATTTACCATCGCTTTACCATCGCATTTCCATAGTGTTTCTGAGATCAAAATGTAGGCGGTTTAGTAAGTAAAACGCGATGAAAAGTATTTTTCCATCGTGTTTTACATAGGAAATGAGCCAATTTCATAAAATATAACACGAAAATAAATCTTGCTATAACGCTTCGCACCTTTTTGGCGGGGAAATTAAAGGTTTCGGTACCGTTGGAAAGGAAATAATATTGCAACTGTTTTGTATTTACTATAATTTCTTTCAAAATGGGTTGGAATGTATCCAACGGGTTTTTTTTTTTGTCCTGTCTTGGGAGAAACTGCGAACTAAGCGAAGTTGGGCAGGTTCCAGGGAAAATCTTGTCTAAAATAACCATGGAGACACGTTTCTAATTGTGTTAAAAAGAGGTATATCATTTAGGTTTAGTTTATTACAACAATTTATGATAGGGTATAAAGGTCTATGATATTTCATTAGGTTGACGACTGACAGGCGCTTAGCCTTGGTCAGTAGAATTTTCTGAAATCCTTTTTGTAATACATTGACAATGGTTACGCATCTTAACTATGGCAAAAACATCGGTAGACTGAGATTGAACCCCATAAAGTTTGATCCGCCCCCCCCCCCCCCCCCCGCCACAAACAAACCTATGGTTCCATATAAACATGTAAAAGTTTATTATATGAGCAAGCATTTCGGTATTTTATTCCGTGGTCCTACAAAAATATTTTGAGGGGTCTCGGGGGTCCAGTGGGGGTTAAAGTGAGCGTCCCTCTGTCCCACACAGACGATGTGGCTCTTTCACTCCGGTCGCTGTATGGAAGAGTTGCCAGGTAGGCCTACTCCCCTAAGCTCTAGTGTCCTCACCCACTTAATTTGGCAACGCCGGCATATAAGTGGATAAATCTGGAGTGCGGCGTAAAACATCAATTAATCCAATAATTTGACTATATGGCGACGTTGCCTATATACGCTCCTGCATGTAGCGGGTATTTTTCTTTTCGTTGCCTCACAAAACGGTTACCTGAAATTTGGCAAATTCTTGTGAAGCCCTAGGCCACTGGTATTTCATTAGACCTAACGTCTTTCAGGAGGCCTGCGCAGGACAACGGAGCTCTTCGAAATCTAAAAATAGACCTATTTTAATAAACGGCTTAGTTCTATGTCGTTAATCGTGCTGTCCAATAAATCCAATCGCCAATCCACATTATTCCAGACAGAATTGGGAGATCTCCATATATCCTCGCGAGTTGTACCACCAAGACCGACCTTGTATGCTTTCGGTAACTAACCATATCAAATATGTGAAATTTTTGACCTTGGGACGGAACTACCAATATAGGCTGGGGAAATGTAACTTTATAAACCGTCCGAGTTAGATGTTCCAAATAGAAGAATGATAAATGATCTGGATGTCGATAAACTCTCCGAGAAAAATGTTAGAGATAGAAAGAATGGCTGGCAGTGACATTAGAGGTAGAATCCTGGCTATTAAAGCAAAGTATGTCGTTTCTATTTTAGTGTATTGACAAATGAACTCGATAAGCATAGGCCAATATTTTCTAAGCCAGAAACGCTTTTCGTAAACATTCGACACCAGGTAAGCCAAAAAATTTTCCAATGGAGTAAAATAACCTTTTTTTTCAAATGGGGCTAATACCCTTACTACTTCCGGGCAAATTGCCTATGTGGGGTGGTGCATGGGGTGGGGGGGGGGGGTGCTATCTAGGGGTCAACAGAAGGGCGTTTACTGTCCTTACTGGCGTTGGCATGGGTTAAAATGGCATACGCTGCAGGTATAGGCCTATAGGCAAATTCTCTTTGAAACAAAATTATCTATAATTATTCGTCATTTGCATCCAGAGGTATACAATTATATATAATGACTTTGTGTTAACAAATCTTCAGTTCGTAGGTGGTCCAGCACTAAATACTAGCATGTCAGCAAATTGTAGCCTACTGTATTTTGAAAGAAATAGTCCATATTATCTTTGTTTAACGCCCCAAAGCCTAACTGTTTAGGCTATTAAACTTCTGAATGAAAGTAGGCCCTATTTATACTTTCTTCCACCGTTACCCGTATGTATTTTTGAACACTAAAACACACGAACAGAGAAAATCTTCTTGTCTAAAATAACTCTTGTCTGTCAGGGGAACCATGAAAAGCAAGTCACCTTCCCAATTTGTGTTGGTGCCTCCGTGGCTCAGTTGGTACCGTAGAGCGTTGGACCCTCAATCCGAACAACCTTCCACCAATGGGTCGCGGGATCGAATCCCACTTTTCTGTCTGGGTTTTCACTCGAACGACCTGTGTGGGATGGTTGCCAGTTAGGCCTACCAACGGAAGGTCGTGGGTTTCCTCCCACAATAAAACTGGCAACGCCGCCATATAAGTGAAACATATGTCATTAGCTCGAGAAAGGGAGCCGGACACATATGGCAGTTTTGGCCACAAATGGAGGACACATGTGGTCACTGCGAAACCTGTAACCATAGAAATCCAGAATTTGATAAATTCAGTCACGAAACTCATGATGGACTGTGACTGAAGTATTTGAAGAGAAAAAAGAAACATAAATATTTAGTTTTACCACTGATTTCTTTGAAAAACATATTTCGCGTTTGAGAGTACGCCTTGTGACCCTCACAAAACTGAGATAAAACTGGGTCAACGGATACTGCTGGCAGAGTGAACATTTTAATCATAATCCCTGCATCAAATGAAATCTGCAGTCCTAAAATATGCTCTTCTTAAGACAGATCAGTTCTTTTAGCAACATTTTATTTTCTAAATGTCACCGAACATTTCATAGATGTTCTTCGAAAGCACCCTTGCTTCGATTCCCGCTCAGGCAATGGATTATTCTTATTTGGATCTTATTCGCTTTTCATTATAAACTTGCCAGGTATGCCTACGTGCAAAGAGCCCGTTTTATGCCCTATTTTACCCCAAAACGTGATTGTCTTATCAGCCCAAAAATAATGCGTGCGGGCGGTAGGTGTGTTGCACGCTCAAATCGACCAGCCCTCCAACAGCGGGTCGCGGGGCCTAATCCCATTTAGCCCCGAAATAGTAACAGTTTTAATGTGGTATTCGAGTACCAACGTTAGGACTGCAGTGAACTCAAGGTATAGCCCCCCCCCCCCCCCCCCCCACTAATAAACTTGGCAACATCGTCCTATAAGTTAAATAATCTTGCGTGAGGAATAAAGCACCAAATAAACAAGCAATCAGTATAGAGTATAGGTCACTGGACGCCCACGCACCGAGGAGCTTTCCACCTATGCGTCAATGGTTCGAATTTCCACTATCATCACATCCATCTTCAATACAACCCTGGAAGCCTTCTGGGCTGACTTGGCATATAGAAGAGAAGTCAAACGCCAACAAGCCTTTTCCCAATGCATATCGGATCCAAATCTAGCTACAGGTGATGGACTATTTACTTATAAGCATACATTTTCCGAATTCACCCAAATCCATCATCTAAGTCTTTTCTAAACTACTAACGCAGAGTTTAATCAAACCATTGTCGTATAAATGTGGACCGAAAGTATTTAAACAGTTTTTGTCAAAAATCTAAAAAGTAATTATTTATCGTCAAATGTCGGAAAGTGTAGAAGAATATGGTTTCTGTCATACTCAACTACTATCTAATAGAGAATACGCCATGTATTGGACCGTATATGTTTCCTATGGATGATAAATGCAAAGAAACCAAGAATTTCAATCTACTCTCTACCCTGAAAGAAAAAAAGACCAATTATGACTTCAAAACTGAAAATTCACGAATTCTCAAAAATACCAAATCTGTGTCTTTTCAGAGCAACTAGCCTATAATTGCCCTCAAATGTCCTCAGATACCTTGAAACGTCCATCGAAAGCGAAAAAACCCGAAATTGAACCATTACCACATGTGTCCCAACGGCCTGTCTCCGTTGGGAGAAAGCCGTTTGTGGCCAGACCGGACACATATGGTGGACACTTTTGGCACTTTTATGAAATTTAAATTTTTGTCATTTCCAAATGAAAGACCAGCTTAAATCATGTTAAAAACCACTTTCACTTTTTCCATGAGGTTTTTAGAAATATCAAAAAAATTATTTTTAAATATTTCTCGTCAGTATCCGAAACCCCCTCCGAAAGACCCTCATTCAAAACTAAACAAATTTAAGGAATTTCGCTGCTTTTAAAGCTACAAATACTGGCACATGAGTAATGCAACATATACCGAAGATAATTGAAAAGTTTTAAAGCCGAAAAAGTAATTAAATATCGTCAAATGTCGGAAAGCTAACAGTTCATATCAGGATATAGGTGTAGAATAATATGGGTTTCTGCCATACTCAACTACGACTTAATAGCTTATACGTCATGTATTAAACCGTATATGTTTCCTATGGATGATAAATGCAAAGAAACCAAGAATTTCAATCTACTCTCTACTCTGACAAAGAAAAAGATCAATATTGACTTCAAAACTGAAAATTCACGAATTCTCAAAAAATACCAAATCCGTGTCTTTTCAGAGCAACTAGCCTATAATTGCCCTCAAATGTCCTCAGATACCTTGAAATGTCCATCGAAAGCGAAAAAACCCGAAATTGAACCATTGCCATATGTGTCCCAACGGCCTGTCTCCGTTGGGAGAAAGCCGTTTGTGGCCAGACCGGACACATATGGTGGACACTTTTGGCACTTTTATGAAATTTAAATTTTTGTCATTTCCAAATGAAAGACCAGCTTAAATCATGTTAAAAACCACTTTCACTTTTTCCATGAGGTTTTTAGAAATATCAAAAAAATTATTTTTAAATATTTCTCGTCAGTATCCGAAACCCCCTCCGAAAGACCCTCATTCAAAACTAAACAAATTTAAGGAATTTCGCTGCTTTTAAAGCTACAAATACTGGCACATGAGTAATGCAACATATACCGAAGATAATTGAAAAGTTTTAAAGCCGAAAAAGTAATTAAATATCGTCAAATGTCGGAAAGCTAACAGTTCATATCAGGATATAGGTGTAGAATAATATGGGTTTCTGCCATACTCAACTACGACTTAATAGCTTATACGTCATGTATTAAACCGTATGTGTTTCCTGTGGATGAAAAATGCAAAGACACCAAGAATTTCAATCTACTCTCTACTCTGACAAAGAAAAAGATCAATATTGACTTCAAAACTGAAAATTCACGAATTCTCAAAAAATACCAAATCCGTGTCTTTTTAGAGCAACTAGCCTATAATTGCCCTCAAATGTCCTCAGATACCTTGAAATGTCCATCGAAAGCGAAAAAACCCGAAATTGAACCATTGCCATATGTGTCCCAACGGCCTGTCTCCGTTAGGAGAAAGCCGTTTGTGGCCAGACCGGACACATATGGTGGACACTTTTGGCACTTTTATGAAATTTAAATTTTTGTCATTTCCAAGTGAAAGACCAGCCTAAATCATGTTAAAAACCACTTTCACTTTTTCCATGAGGTTTTTAGAAATATCTAAAAATTTATTTTGAAATATTTCTTGTCAGTATCCGAAACCCCCTCCGAAAGACCCTCATTCAAAACTAAACAAATTTAAAGAATTTCTCTGCTTTTAAAGCTACAAATACTGGCACATGAGTAGTACAACACATGCCGAAGATATTTAAACAATTTTTGCCCAGAAAAAGCCTGAAAAGGAATTATTTATCGTCAAATGTCGAAAAGCTAACAGATTATATCAGGATGTACGTGTAGAATAATATGGGTTTCTGCCATACTCAACTACGATCTAATAGATTATACGTCATGTATTAAACCGTATGTGTAACCTGTTGATGAAAAATGCAAAGACACTAAGAATTTCAATCTACTCTCTACTCTGAAAGAGAAAAGATCAATATTGACTTCAAAACTGAAAATTCCCGAATTCTCAAAAAATACCAAATCCGTGTCTTTTTAGAGCAACTAGCCTATAATTGCCCTCAAATGTCCTCAGATACCTTGAAATGTTCATCGAAAGCGAAAAACCCCGTATGTGTCCCAACGGCCTGTCTCCGTTAGGAGAAAGCCGTTTGTGGCCAGACCGGACACATATGGTGGACACTTTTGGCACTTTTATGAAATTTAAATTTTTGTCATTTCCAAATGAAAGACCAGCCTAAATCATGTTAAAAACCACTTTCACTTTTTCCATGAGGTTTTTAGAAATATCTAAAAATATATTTTTAAATATTTCTTGTCAGTATCCGAAACCCCCTCCGAAAGACCCTCACTCAAAACTAAACAAATTTAAGGAATTTCGCTGCTTTTAAAGCTACAAATACTGGCACATGAGTAATGCAACATATACCGAAGATAATTGAAAAGTTTTAAAGCCGAAAAAGTAATTAAATATCGTCAAATGTCCGAAAGCTAACAGTTCATATCAGGATGTAGGTGTAGAATAATATGGGTTTCTGCCATACTCAACTACGACTTAATAGCTTATACGTCATGTATTAAACCGTATGTGTTTCCTGTGGATGAAAAATGCAAAGACACCAAGAATTTCAATCTACTCTCTACTCTGACAAAGAAAAAGATCAATATTGACTTCAAAACTGAAAATTCACGAATTCTCAAAAAATACCAAATCCGTGTCTTTTTAGAGCAACTAGCCTATAATTGCCCTCAAATGTCCTCAGATACCTTGAAATGTCCATCGAAAGCGAAAAAACCCGAAATTGAACCATTACCATATGTGTCCCAACGGCCTGTCTCCGTTAGGAGAAAGCCGTTTGTGGCCAGACCGGACACATATGGTGGACACTTTTGGCACTTTTATGAAATTTTAATTTTTTGTCATTTCTAAATGAAAGACCAGCCTAAATCATGTTAAAAACCACTTTCACTTTTTCCATGAGGTTTTTAGAAATATCTAAAAATTTATTTTTAAATATTTCTTGTCAGTATCCGAAACCCCCTCCGAAAGACCCTCATTCAAAACTAAACAAATTTAAAGAATTTCTCTGCTTTTAAAGCTACAAATACTGGCACATGAGTAGTACAACACATACCGAAGATAATTAAAAAGTTATAAAGACGAAGAAGTAATTAAATATCGTCAAATGTTGGAAAGCTAACAGTTCATCAGGATGTAGTTGTAGAAAAAGATGGTGGACACTTTTGGCACTTTTATGAAATTTAAATTTTTATCATTTCCAAATGAAAGACCAGCCTAAATCATGTAAAAAACCACTTTCACCTTTTCCATGAGATTTTTAGAAATATTCGTGAATTAATTAATTCGTGAATTTTCAGTTTTGAAGTCAATATTGGTCTTTTTTTCTTTCAGAGTAGAGAGTAGATTAAAATTCTTGGTTTCTTTGCATTTTTATACGAAAAAGTCGGTCGTATTATGGTATCACCAGCGCCGTCCGTCCGTCCGTCCGTCCGTCCGTCCGTCCCGGATCCCTTTCCGCTCCATAACTTGAAGAGTTTTAATCTAATCTTTACAATTCTTTCACAACATATACCTTGTGGGTAGAAGGTGTGTCATGAACCATTAAGAACATTGTCCATTGCATAATATGGCTTCTACATTGGATTATGTAATATTCTGTCTTAGTCTATATCTTCGTTCCCTTCCGCTCCATAACTTGAAGAGTTTTAATCCGATCTTGACAATTCTTTCAGAATATATACTTTATGGGCAGATGGTGTGTCATGTACCATTTCTGACTTCACTCGTTGCATAATCTGGCAGCCATATAGGATTATGTAATATTCCCATCCGCTCCATAACTTCTAAAGTTTTGATCCGATCTTGGCGATTCTTTCAGAGTATATACCTTATGGGCAGACGTTGTTTCACGTACCATTTCTGACATCACCTGTTGCATAATATGGCAGCCCTATTGAATTATGTAATATTCCCTTGCGGCTCCAGAACTTCTTTCGTTTTGATATAATCTCTCCAATTCTTTTAGAGTATATATACCTTATAGGTAGATGATATGTCGCATACCAAATTTGATTTGGGTACACATATTTTTTGTCTGTTTTCAGGTTTTTTTTATCAGAAATGTGTACCTGATGTTTAATATATATATATATTAATATATATATATATCAAAATTATCAACAGTAAAAGACAAGGGCCGAACTTGAAAAGTATACTAACAAGAGCACGTTTCACTTTGAAAGAAGAAGAAGTGAGTGGAGTTAAGAAATGCGGATCAAACAAATGTGGAACTTGTGAATACATACTGGAAGGCAAACAATTTAAATTCAAGGGAACAGATAAGGTCTTTGAGGTTCAATTTAACATGACTTGTAAAGTAAGTAATGTGATATATGTCATAACATGCGGTGGTTGTGGTGAAAATTATGTTGGACAGACTGGAGATATTCTGAGGAATAGAGTAACCGTGCATAAACAACAGATACGAGACCCTGAAACTCGACAAATTGGTCTAAGTAGACATATTGATGAATGTGGAAATGGACAATTTACTATTTTTCCATTTTACAAAGTAACGAAAAATGATAAGGATTTCAGAATACAAAAAGAAACATTTTTCCGGAAAAAATTCAATTGCAATTTAAATGAACTACCAAATTGATTTTATTTAATTCTCAATTTTATATCAATGTATAGATACTATGGTTAAATTCAAATGCAATCAGTATAACGGAAAGTGTCAAGGTGACCGAAGAAAAAACATTCTATTCAATTCCATGTCAGTGTATGTTATTTTTAAATTCTAACAGCATAACGGACTATATTCTTTTTAACGTCATTATACGACGTAACTTGTTGTGCATGAACGTTACAAATATTTAAAATCAAACTGTATGACGAACAACGTCAAACTGAACGAAGGAAAGCGTTCTGTTCAACTGTGGATTTGACGTAATCGTAATCGTATGACGTAACCTGTATATAAAATGTATGAACGTTAAATTTGAACCATTAAACGTCTGATGAGCCACCAATGACGTGGTGAAACCGGTAACGGATTTTCGTTGTCAGAGTCATTTCTTTTCGTTTTTCATATTTAATCCTGGGCAGATATCTATCTTTTATTTATCTATATTAATATATATATCAATGCTTTTTGGAGTACACTTGGTCCAGAGTAATACTGGAAGCTAATTAATTCATACATTTTGAGACTGTTTTCTTGGAAAGTTTAATGTGCACTATAATAACAAAAAAAGACCATTTTCCCCACTTTATTACCCATCTGGTGTTTATCAGAGTGGGTGCTTAAATAGAGATAAGGGGACAATGACATCCAAGGTTTGTATATTTACACACCAGCATATCAGTGGTCAGCCTGAAGATTGTTTGCTTTGTAATAAAACTACAGCCAAGTCCAATAGAACAGTGTCCCAGTGAAAACTGTTAAAATTCAAGAATTGTAAGCTATTGTATTGATTGATAAGAGCAATGTCAAAACAGCCACATTTCAGTTTTTGCAATTTAACTGTGATGGAAATTAACAGATAATATATGTGTACTATAACGTACTGGTATTTAGTTGCAGCTTCATCAAATTCAAAAAAGAAAAACTTTTGATGTGAACAAGAAATTCTAATTGATGAAAATAAAACAAATGTTATATTAAATGTTAAGTTGTTAATCGTAGCGGTTCGACTTTGCCACGGCGGGCGTATGTTGAGTTTACTACAACTCTTGTTTATACATAGGAAACATATACGGTCCAATACATGGTCTAAAATCTATTATATAGTAATTCAGTATGGCAGAAACCATATTCTTCTACACGTACATCCTGATTTGAACTGTTAGCTTTTCGACATTTGACGATATTTAATTACTTTTTCGGCTTCAAAACTTCTAAATTATCTTCGGTGTGTGTTGTATTACTTATGTGCCAGTATTTGTAGCTGTTAAAGCAGCGAAAATCCTTAAATTTGTTTAGTTTTGAATGAGGGTCTTTCGGAGGGGGTTTCGGATACTGACGAGAAATATTTAAAAGTATATTTTTAGATATTTCTAAAAACCTCATGGAAAAAGTGAAAGTGGTTTTTAACTTGATTTAGGTTGGTCATTCATTTGGAAATGACAAAAATTTAAATTTCATAAAAGTGCCAAAAGTGTCCACCATATGTGTCCGGTCTGGCCACAAACGGCTTTCTCCTAACGGAGACAGGCCATTGGGACACATATGGTAATGGTTCAATTTCGGGTTTTTTCGCTTTCGATGGACATTTCAAGGTATCTGAGAACATTTGAGGGCAATTATAGGCTAGTTGCTCTGAAAAGACACGGATTTGGTATTTTTTGAGAATTTGTGAATTTTCAGTTTTGAAGTCAATATTGGACTTTTTTCTTTCAAAGTAGAGGGTAGATTGAAATTCTTGGTTTCTTTGCATTTTCCATCAACAGGAAACACATACGGTTCAATTAATGACGTATATTCTATTAGATCGTAGTTGAGTATGGCAGAAACCATATTCTTCTACACGTACATCCTGATATGAACTATTAGCTTTCCGACATTTGACGATATTTAATTACTTTTTCGGCTTCAAAACTTCTAAATTATCTTCGGTATGTGTTGTATTACTCATGTGCCAGTATTTGTAGCTGTTAAAGCAGCGAAAATCCTTAAATTTGTTTAGTTTTGAATAAGGGTCTTACGGAGGGGCTTTCGGATACTGACAAGAAATATTTAAAAATAATTTTTTAGATATTTCTAAAAACCTCATGGAAAAAGTGAAAGTGGTTTTAAACATGATTTAGGCTGGTCTTTCGTTTGGAAATGACAAAAATTTAAATTTCATAAAAGTGCCAAAAGTGTCCAGCATATGTGTCCGGTCTGGCCACAAACGGCTTTCTCCTAACGGAGACAGGCCGTTGGGACACATATGGTAATGGTTCAATTTCGGGTTTTTTCGCTTTCGATGGACATTTCAAGGTATCTGAGGACATTTGAGGGCAATTATAGGCTAGTTGCTCTGAAAAGACACGGATTTGGTATTTTTTGAGAATTCGTGAATTTTCAGTTTTAAAGTCAATATTCGATTTTTTTCTTTCAGATTAGAGAGAAGATTGAAATTTTTGTTTTTTGGGGCATTTTTCAGCAACAAGAAACACCTTCGGTTCAGTACATGGCGCATAATCTATTAGACAGTAGTGCAGTATGGCAGAAACCATATACTTCTACACGTACATCCTGATATGAACTGTTAGCTTTCCGACATTTGGCGATATTTAATTACTTTTTCCACTTTAAAACTGTTTAAATATCTTCGGCATGTGTTCTACTACTCATGTGCCAGTATTTGTAGCTTTAAATGCAGCGAAAATCCTGTAATTTGTTAAGTTTTGAATGAGGGTCTTTCGGAGGGGGTTTCGGATACTGACGAGAAATATTTAAAAATATTTTTTTTGATATTTCTAAAAACCTCATGGAAAAAGTGAAAGTGGCTTTTAACATGATTTAAGCTGGTCTTTCATTTGGAAATGACAAAAATTTAAATTTCATAAAAGTGCCAAAAGTGTCCACCATACAGTATGTGTCCGGTCTGGCCACAAACGGCTTTCTCCTAACGGAGACAGGCCGTTGGGACACATATGGTAATGGTTCAATTTCGGGTTTTTTCGCTTTCGATGGACATTTCAAGGTATCTGAGGACATTTGAGGGCAATTATAGGCTAGTTGCTCTGAAAAGACACGGATTTGGTATTTTTTGAGAATTCGTGAATTTTCAGTTTTGAAGTCAATATTCGATTTTTTTCTTTCAGAGTAGAGAGAAGATTGAAATTTTTGTTTTTTGGGGCATTTTTCAGCAACAAGAAACACCTTCGGTTCAGTACATGGCGCATAATCTATTAGACAGTAGTGCAGTATGGCAGAAACCATATACTTCTACACGTACATCCTGATATGAACTGTTAGCTTTCCGACATTTGACGATATTTAATTACTTTTTCGACTTTAAAACTGTTTAAATATCTTCGGCATGTGTTGTACTACTCATGTGCCAGTATTTGTAGCATTTAAAGCAGCGAAATTCCTTAAATTTGTTTAGTTTTGAATGAGGGTCTTTCGGAGGGGCTTTCGGATACTGACAAGAAATATTTAAAAATAATTTTTTTGATATTTCTAAAAACCTCATGGAAAAAGTGAAAGTGGTTTTAAACATGATTTAGCCTGGTCTTTCGTTTGGAAATGACAAAAATTTAAATTTCATAAAAGTGCCAAAAGTGTCCACCATATGTGTCCGGTCTGGCCACAAACGGCTTTCTCCTAACGGAGACAGGCCGTTGGGACACATATGGTAATGGTTCAATTTCGGGCTTTTTCGCTTTCGATGGACATTTCAAGGTATCTGAGGACATTTGAGGGCAATTATAGGCTAGTTGCTCTGAAAAGACACGGATTTGGTATTTTTTGAGAATTCGTGAATTTTCAGTTTTAAAGTCAATATTCGATTTTTTTCTTTCAGATTAGAGAGAAGATTGAAATTTTAGTTTTTTGGGGCATTTTTCAGCAACAAGAAACACCTTCGGTTCAGTACATGGCGCATAATCTATTAGACAGTAGTGCAGTATGGCAGAAACCATATACTTCTACACGTACATCCTGATATGAACTGTTAGCTTTCCGACATTTGGCGATATTTAATTACTTTTTCCACTTTAAAACTGTTTAAATATCTTCGGCATGTGTTCTACTACTCATGTGCCAGTATTTGTAGCTTTAAATGCAGCGAAAATCCTGTAATTTGTTAAGTTTTGAATGAGGGTCTTTCGGAGGGGGTTTCGGATACTGACGAGAAATATTTAAAAATATTTTTTTTGATATTTCTAAAAACCTCATGGAAAAAGTGAAAGTGGTTTTTAACATGATTTAGGCTGGTCTTTTATTTGGAAATGACAAAAATTTAAATTTCATAAAAGTGCCAAAAGTGTCCACCATATGTGTCCGGTCTGGCCACAAACGGCTTTCTCCTAACGGAGACAGGCCGTTGGGACACATATGGTAATGGTTCAATTTCGGGTTTTTTCGCTTTCGATGGACATTTCAAGGTATCTGAGGACATTTGAGGGCAATTATAGGCTAATTGCTCTGAAAAGACACGGATTTGGTATTTTTTGAGAATTCGTGAATTTTCAGTTTTGAAGTCAATATTGGTCTTTTTTCTTTCAAAGTAGAGGGTAGATTGAAATTCTTGGTTTCTTTGCATTTTCCATCAACAGGAAACACATTCGGTTCAATTAATGACGTATATTCTATTAGATCATAGTTGAGTAGGGCAGAAACCATATTCTTCTACAGGTACATCCTGATATGAACTATTAGCTTTCCGACATTTGACGATATTTAATTACTTTTTCGGCTTCAAAACTTCCAAATTATCCTCGGTATGTGTTGTGTTACTCATGTGCCAGTATTTGTAGCTCTTAAAGCAGCGAAAATCCTTAAATTTGTTTAGTTTTGAATGAGGGTCTTTCGGAGGGGGTTTCGGATACTGACAAAATATATTTAAAAATAAATTTTTAGATATTTCTAAAAACCTCATGGAAAAAGTGAAAGTGGTTTTTAACATGATTTAGGTTGGTCATTCATTTGGAAATGACAAAAATTTAAATTTCATAAAAGTGCCAAAAGTGTCCACCATATGTGTCCGGTCTGGCCACAAACGGCTTTCTCCTAACGGAGACAGGCCGTTGGGACACATATGGTAATGGTTCAATTTCGGGTTTTTTCGCTTTCGATGGACATTTCAAGGTATCTGAGGACATTTGAGGGCAATTATAGGCTAGTTGCTCTGAAAAGACACGGATTTGGTATTTTTTGAGAATTCGTGAATTTTCAGTTTTGAAGTCAATATTGGTCCGTTTTGCCTCAGATGGAAATTGTTGGTTTCTTTTCATTTCTTTTATAATCAGGGAACATATACAGTGTAGTACATTACATACAGGGCCAATTTATTAGATACCAGTTTCTTAGGGGACGGAATTTCTAAAGCGCTTCTTTTACAAGCGCATAATATCTTAGTACACCTGTGATAGTCTTTTACTTTTAGGGCTGCTCACTATTGGATATTTAACTGCAAAGATTTTTCTGCTTTTTATTTTTATTTCAAATATTTAGAAAATCTAGTTTTTTTAATATATACTCCTGCGTTATGTTTTTGCTTAATATAAAAGTCTTTAAAGTGGCATGAGCTTCCAAAATGTTGATATTTTGACATTAAAACAGAATCTTGAAATTATTGGTTATTTTTCTCAAGACTTATAATTAAGAACCTTTTAAGTGCTTCTAATCTCGAAAATATACAATAAAGTATTGTTTTGAACTAATTTTGTGTTAGAATGAATGAATGGTCGTCCCGGTTATTTAAATTTTGTTTACTTTTCGAACACGTTTTCGGTAAGTACAGGCCACATACTGTATGGATTTTCCTTATTCCCACGCCAATCATTTAGTTTTTCAATGGCCGTCAAAGCCTCTTACTATTGTGCCCATCAAAAATTATGAAAAAAGTGTGAATTTTGGCAGCTCATGCCACTTTAAGTGACTGAAGTTTACCGCAGTTTTTGTTTATATCTGCTTTCATGCAGTTTTAGCATCCTACTTGAATTTTCTTAGCTTTCGGATAAATGTTAAGATCTGGCAATACAAAATACCAAAATATATCGATAAAAGTTAAGTAAAGTTATTACTTTTTCATCTAATAACGACCAGATAGTTGTACTACGTTGTTGTTTAAGTATTGCTATATACTTTTATACGTATTGTTTTCAAGACTTTCAATTGTATCCAAAGAAGTATTGTTAATTATCAGTATGGCATCTTTCACTTGTGAGTGACGCAAATTTAATTCAATAGTGTAATGCTAATTTTCAACCGAATTAGGTTCCGCTATTTCATTAAATGGCACATTTAGACAATAGTAATACAAGTATGTGTTGGTCTCACTTGAGGCTAAATATATAAGCTATCGGACCTTTAAATGTCTATAGCTTTACACATGAATAGTTTTACAAATTGTCTCCAATTAAAGACAGCATTTCGTGGGAAAAAGGAGTGGAAAATTGGCTTATCGTTTTGTATGAGTATGGAATAAAAACGGGAAGATGTAGTTTTTAATATGTAAGTCTGGCTTTATTTCTTTGTTTTATTATTTAAGATTTATGTACGTCAACTTTTTTATGTACCTCGAGTTTATAACCTTTAGTTTGAAGATGCATTTAATGGTTCTAGTGTGACTCAATCCCACGACATATTGACGGAGAACTGGTTTTAGTGGAAGCCGAACTCTAATCGTTCATGCTTTGGATGCCAAACGCAAATTTTACTGTGATCTTTTTATCTTTAATTTAGTTTTTGAATTTCAATCAGACCTAGTTATAAATTCAAAAGTGTTGCAGAGGTTCTGATTTTACATTTTCATTACTGACAGGAGTTTTATGTGACCCAGTTTTTCGAGGCTCACAAGTCCGACCCACAAAGGCGATCGTAGGTCTATCGTTTAAGTGTGATTTTCCTTGCAAAAGATGTGGTACAATTTATCTGGCTGATCGCAGTTTGGTCAAATTAAAATGCAAAATAATACTTTTCAGGTGTCTGAAGATAATTTGGATTTCTATGGTTACAGGTTTCGTAATAACCATATATATGTGTCCTCCATTTGTGGCCAAAACTGCCATATGTGTCCGGCTCCCCTTCTCGAGCTATTAGCATCTCTTTTGAGTTTGCCTTATAGGCCTAGGCCTACATGTGTAGGCCTAGGCCTACCCACGGCGCCCTTTTAAGTTAACCGTCAGTGTCAGCGTTAATAGGGCCTACCTGTTGGTTCTTCCTGACACATTTTGATTGACGTTCTAACTAACGAAATATATAAACATTTCGGCAGCTCATGCAAATTGAGTAGACCCTATTACTATTATCAGAAGTCTATGAACAGGGAAGTGTGAAATGTCGCATTACCCCATGTTCAGGGCACTGGCGCTTTCAGCCTGCTTATACTACACTATGTGACGTTTATGCGCGGTAGATTTTGAAATTGTCAACGGTTGCGCAATTTCAAATCAGAAAATAAATTCATTCTCCACTTACTGCATCTATCGGCAATTCCAGTAACCGAAGTTCGGAGAGTGAATTGGTTCTTATAAAAGCTTTACCGAACACGCGACTCTGATATCTCCATTTCGACTCAAATCGTTCCAAACAAGTTTTCTTGTCTCATTATCAACTTTATGGAGCTCTTCGGAAACTTTAACTTTTGCTCCATCAAGTACTGTTGTCATATCTAAAACGTTCGCCATGTTTTTTCGTATGCATCCCATAATAGTACATAGGAGAAAGTGAAGGAAAGCCACGGTTTCTGACTAACCGAGAGAGGGCTCTGTGTATGGTGACCTCTGGGTCAAAAGGCGTCAATGCCCTGAATACTATGTAATGGGACGCTTCACACTTCCACATTCATAGACTTCTGCTATTATGTAGCTAGTCAAATTGAGTAGGCCCTACAAGTTTTCACTGGTGACCTTTTCATATAGGCCTAGCCTAAGCCTATGTCGCCAAAGTGTTCCACAAAATTATACTGTATAAGGCCATAAAGCTCCTGTCAGTGTAAGCCCGAACATTGTCAGTGTCACTGTCAGTTGTCAACCTAATGAAATATTATGGGTTCAGTTCATTACAACAACTTATGAATTGTTTGTTTTATTCACTGGTCAGCATCTTATAAGTTATAGGCCTAAGTAATTTATAACATAACATGAAGGTCTATTGCCGTATTGAATATATATACGAAAATGGCGAGAATAAAGTTCTAGAGGAACCTCTTTTTAACACAATTAGAAACTTGTCTCCATCAGTCCATGGTTATTCCCTGCATGTGCCAGTTTTAGTATTCATACATAGGCCTATATATGTATACATAGGCCTACATTTTTTCGTGCATGGGATGCGTTTTCAGCGCAGCTGTTTATATAGAACTCTTCATACCCGGAGGGAAGAAAAGCTACTGTCATGGCGGTGAAATCCAACCGTCGTTTGACAAAACATCAGAACTGTGTCCAGAGATCGGTAAGTAAGTGATGTAATAACATATCTCCTAGAAAACACAAATAGAGCACGATCATCGTAGCACACGAAGCGGCCGTCTAACGCTTATATAATAAATTGTCAGCTGCAGATATCTAACTCTGTTGCAATCAGCAGCTGAGGCTGAGCAGGTAATTCACCAAAAGTGAATTCCTTGCCTGCAGCAGGTCACAGTTTCATTTTCCTTCATTTCCCATTTGCGGTAATGTTAATGTCTGCTCTCATAGCACCTTCCCTAACTTTCGTTGAACCAAATCCTTCGGTGGGGGCCTTGAACAGTCCTTTGGCAGTATTTTAAGCACAATTTTTTCATACGTTGAAGGTAGAAATTTTGAGATACGAGTAGAATCAGCTGATACTGATAGGGTCTCTTTGCACATATTCCGCCGCAGGTAAACAAACCAAAGCACCCCCAACTACCAGATCTCCATCCACCTGAACTGGTCCCATTCCACTTCTAAAATCATTTCCAGACAGTAATTCAACCCCTGTCCTTTCATAAAAACTACAAAAATGCCCAGAAAAAAAATGCAGGGGGCCAGGAAAAAATAATAAAAAAAACACACAAAAATATCTGGAACTTCTTTCGTTCCTAGGAATTTCCGGAAGTGAGAAACTGTGACCTGTATCCACCTGCCTCTAGCCCCAGGTGACTATCCTGCCATTCTGTTGTATAGTCACAGATCAGTGCCATTTGGCCTTGTAGGACGGTTCTAACTTTTGGTTTTGTAGCCTTTTTCAGGCCTTTTCATGATTAAATAACATACTTTATTGAACGTTTGGGTGTCCCGCTTGCATTTCCAATGGTAAAAATCCAAATATAAGTCTAAACACTAATTCTACGGTCCATTTTGACCTACGAAACCCCTATAGACATCCGAGAAAACAAAATGGCGACCGCTCCCTCTGTATAACCGTTAACGTATTGTTGTTTCGTATAAAATTTGGCGCAATACACATCAGACATGCGCACGCATGTGCTCCGCTGTAAAATTCCAGTCTGATATACAAAATGGTGACATTCTCCACAAATTAACGGTCGCCATATTTGTTTGACAAGACTGTTTTAACCGTTATCGTGGGTCAAAATGGACCATAGAAAGATTTTCTAAACTTTTATTTGGATTTCTACCATTGGAAATGCAAGCAGGACACCCAAACTGTCAATAAAGTATGTTATTTAATCATGAAAAGGCCTAAAAAAGGCTACAAAACCAAAAGTTAGAACTGTCCTACAGGGCCAAATGGTCCCGATCTGTGACTACACAACAGAATGGCTAGCCCCAGGTGACTATCCTGCCATTCTGTTATATAGTCACAGATCGGTGCCATTTGGCTCTGTAGGACGGTTCAAAATTTTGGCCTTGTAGCTTTATTAGACCTTTCTATGAACAAATAACATACTTAATTAACTGTTTGGGTGTCCTGCTTGCACTACCAATGGTAAAAATCCAAATAAAATTCTAAATACTCTTTTCATGGTCCAATTTGACTTACGATATCGTTTAAAACAGTTTTGTCAAACAAATATGGCGACTGTTAATTTCTGGAGATTGTCACCGTTTCGTATCTCAGAGTGAAATTTTACAGTGGAGCGCATGCGTGCGCATGTGTATTGTGCCAAATTTTATACGAAACAACAGTACGTCATACAGAACTAGCGATCGCCATTTTGTTTTCCTCAGATGTGTTTAGGGGTATCGTAGGTCAGAATGGACCATGAAAAGAGTATTTAGAATTTTATTTGGATTTTTACCATTGGTAGTGCAAGCAGGACACCCAAACAGTTAATAAAGTATGTTATTTGTTCATAGAAAGGTCTAATAAAGCTACAAGGCCAAAATTTTGAACCGTCCTACAGAGCCAAATGTCACCGATCTGTGACTATACAACAGAATGGCAGGATAGTCACCTGGGGCTACAGAATGGCAGGATAGTCACCTGGGGCTACAGAATGACAGGATAGTCACCGGGGGCTAACCTGCCTCCTTGTTTAATAATCTGATATTCCGACGACCAGCAAATAACAGAATGGAGATAACAAGTCGTATTTAACTTGCTGAATTACTGAGCAAGAGACTGGGTGCGAATATAGAACTGGGCTGGTAGCCGCACTCATGTGTCTCTTTCGGTATCAGGTCACTTCGTACCCAAGTCACTTCGTACCAAGAATATGTTACAGCTCAGGATAGTTGTATTGGTCCGATGTGTTTAGGGGTATCGTGGGTCAAAATGGACCATGAAAAGAGTATTTAGAATTTTATTTGGATTTTTACCATTGGGAATGCAAGCAGAATGTCATCAAATTGTCCTAACCGGCAAGTAAGTAACACAGGAAAGAGACACATGACTGCGGCTACAAATTGTCCAGCTATTGAGCCAAATTTGCTACAAATTGCCCAGCTATTGAGGAAATTCTCGGACATACTGCGGACCATGTGACAGGTTGTCATTGTATGAGGAGAGTTTGAAATCTGTCAGGCCAATTTTATAGTTTTCTCCTTATGAAAAGGGATTTGGTAGATTTACAATGAAATTCGAACAAATTTAAAATGAGTAAAATGAAAAGAGGAATGTTGGAGGTTAAATCTAAAAGGCAGGTACATATAGGTTTAATAGATGAAACTTGGTTTAAATCTGAAAGACGAAGTCCTTCCAAATAATTCATTTAAAAGCCGTAACTACTGGGCTGGCAGTTTGTGGTTAGATTTAGATAGCAAACAATATAACTTACATTGTTACAATGTAACTTAAATGTGAAAACAACGTTTATGTTAAGAATAATTTAGCTTTCTGTACCTTGAATTTAACATTTAAAAACTGAAAAACAGCCAAATCAGACCCTGGCAGGTAGCTAAATTATTAGTGAACGTGATTATGGTCTCCTTGACACGATTTGAGTGAGCTATATTGTTATTTCACTGTCTAAATCAGACCTCATACTGCCCTCTAGGTAGCGGCCAGTCTACTCCAGCTTTTTTAGTGCAATGAACCCTGACTCAAAAACACGGCCGTCAGTATAAAAAAAAGTCATTTTTTAGTCAGAAACCGGACTACTAAAATGTCTAAAATCAGTGTCCTGGAAAGGCGGAAATCACCAGATAGGCCTAATTATTGCGTCTTTTTGTTATACACTGTACTTAGGGTTTAATATATATATTTCAATGATATACTATATGTTACCATAGGCGGCCTATGCCCGATAACATTTTCATGAAATATTACAGGGCTTCGATAACTACTGTTATAACCAGGAATAGGGAAAACTTATTTTAGCTTAATCGCGATAGTTTTTTTGTGACTTTGTAATACAAATTGTCAGATACAGTATATTTGTGTTTTTTCATAGGCCTATCATTTCAAAATATTTAGATTCATTATTGTCAATTCGAAAGGAAAAATTACAGACTGTAAACTAAACCTGACAATCATTTATTGCATTATACATGTAGTTGAATCAAGTCCAAAGTCACTTGCACATTTTTGTTGTTCAGCCAGACCAAGTCTGCGACCATGGTCACTGAAGACTCTTTTGATTGTAAGAACCAAGTTTTCATGTTGAAAACGTGTGACGCACATCGGCCGGACGTTTTTGCCCCAACTGTGATGTCACCTTCTCATCAGTCATTCCCATATGTCGTCTACAAGGTCTTCCCGTCATCTCTATTGTAACATTCAACTATAACTTTATAGTTACTAATAGCTATGCATAGAACATGTCTTTTATTGGTTGCGCCATAAAATTGTGGCGCAAAGCGATCAGTCAGGGAACGACAACTTGTCTCCACGGTTATTCCAGAAAAGAACATTTTTCCTGTGCCCTTGTGTTTTAGTGTTCAATAAATATTGTAGCCTATTATAGACCCTAACTACTTTTCAACATTTAATGAAAATTTCTTGACATTCTTTGGACATTTCATGACATTCTCTGAACATTATTACAGGATACAGCAATTTCTCAGAAAATTACAGAAATGAGGTATACATGTATGTGATGGTGTCGTCCTAAAGACAGAAATGACGCGAAGGCACCCAGTCGATACAGGCTGGGCTTGGATGGTCGTTCTAGGTAGGTCATTTATAGGGTAAAGCTCTCCATTAATGTAGAAGCCTACATGTACGTGTAGGTCCTTTAGTCGGCCGTGATAGTCCCTCTGTCCCACGCAGGCCTTCCCTTCTAGAGGCGGCGCCGGCTCAAATTCCATTCAGTCCCAATAAAATTGTACTGTTTACAAAATCAGTGTTCCGTTGATTCCTTATTAAGTCTACATTGTACATGCATTGTGTGAAAAATTCACAAATTTTGTGCTTAACATGTTTAGAACTCTGTATTATTTGATGTATTTGTTGACAGGTTGTTGGATCAGTATATTTCTGATGGGTGGAACAATAAGAACATTTGGGTACTGTGTATAAGTGTATTGTTTGATGTATTTGTTAACAGGTTGTTGAATCAATATATTTCTGATGGGTGGGACAATAAGAACATTTGGGTACTGTGTATTGTTTGATGTATTTGTTAACAGGTTGTTGGATCATTATATTTCTGATGGGTGGAACAACAAGAACATTTGGGTATTGTGTATTGTTTGATGTATTTGTTGACAGGTTGTTGGATCATTATATTTCTGATGGGTGGAACAACAA
The DNA here is from genome assembly GCA_963971465.1 of Lepidochitona cinerea. Taxonomy (NCBI): domain Eukaryota; kingdom Metazoa; phylum Mollusca; class Polyplacophora; order Chitonida; family Tonicellidae; genus Lepidochitona; species Lepidochitona cinerea. The sequence continues at coordinate 32,353,271 of OZ020554.1, read as the reverse complement.
GAACATTTGGGTATTGTGTATTGTTTGATGTATTTGTTGACAGGTTGTTGGATCAGTATATTTCTGATGGGTGGAACAGTAAGAACATTTGGGTACTGTGTATTGTTTGATGTATTTGTTGACAGGTTGTTGGATCAGTATATTTCTGATGGGTGGAACAATAAGAACATTTGGGTACTGTGTATTGTTTGATGTATTTGTTGACAGGTTGTTGGATCAGTATATATTTCTGATGGATGGAACAATAAGGACATTTGGGTACTGTGTATTGTTTGATGTATTTGTTGACAGGTTGTTGGATCATTATATTTCTGATGGGTGGAACAATAAGAACATTTGGGTACTGTGTATTGTTTGGTGTATTTGTTGACAGGTTGTTGGATCAGTATATTTCTGATGGGTGGAACAATAAGAACATTTGGGTACTGTGTATTGTTTGATGTATTTGTTGACAGGTTGTTGGATCAGTATATTTCTGATGGGTGGAACAATAAGAACATTTGGGTACTGTGTATTGTTTGATGTATTTGTTGACAGGTTGTTGGATCAGTATATTTCTGATGGGTGGGACAATAAGAACATTTGGGTACTGTGTATTGTTTGGTGTATTTGTTGACAGGTTGTTGGATCAGTATATTTCTGATGGGTGGAACAATAAGAACATTTGGGTACTGTGTATTGTTTGATGTATTTGTTGACAGGTTGTTGGATCATTATATTTCTGATGGGTGGGACAAAAAGAACATTTGGGTACTGTGTATTGTTTGATGTATTTGTTGACAGGTTGTTGGATCAGTATATTTCTGATGGGTGGAACAATAAGAACATTTGGGTACTGTGTATTGTTTGATGTATTTGTTGACAGGTTGTTGGATCAGTATATTTCTGATGGGTGGGACAATAAGAACATTTGGGTACTGTGTATTGTTTGGTGTATTTGTTGACAGGTTGTTGGATCAGTATATTTCTGATGGGTGGAACAATAAGAACATTTGGGTACTGTGTATTGTTTGATGTATTTGTTGACAGGTTGTTGGATCAGTATATTTCTGATGGGTGGGACAATAAGAACATTTGGGTACTGTGTATTGTTTGATGTATTTGTTGACAGGTTGTTGGATCAGTATATTTCTGATGGGTGGAACAATAAGAACATTTGGGTACTGTGTATTGTTTGATGTATTTGTTGACAGGTTGTTGGATCAGTATATTTCTGATGGGTGGGACAATAAGAACATTTGGGTACTGTGTATTGTTTGGTGTATTTGTTGACAGGTTGTTGGATCAGTATATTTCTGATGGGTGGAACAATAAGAACATTTGGGTACTGTGTATTGTTTGATGTATTTGTTGACAGGTTGTTGGATCAGTATATTTCTGATGGGTGGGACAATAAGAACATTTGGGTACTGTGTATTGTTTGATGTATTTGTTGGCAGGTTGTTGGATCAGTATATTTCTGATAGGTGGAACAATAAGGACATTTGGGTACTGTGTATTGTTTGGTGTATTTGTTGACAGGTTGTTGGATCAGTATATTTCTGATGGGTGGAACAATAAGAACATTTGGGTACTGTGTATTGTTTGGTGTATTTGTTGACAGGTTGTTGGATCAGTATATTTCTGATGGGTGGAACAATAAGAACATTTGGGTACTGTGTATTGTTTGATGTATTTGTTGACAGGTTGTTGGATCAGTATATTTCTGATGGGTGGAACAATAAGAACATTTGGGTACTGTGTATTGTTTGATGTATTTGTTGACAGGTTGTTGGATCAGTATATTTCTGATGGGTGGGACAATAAGAACATTTGGGTACTGTGTATTGTTTGATGTATTTGTTGACAGGTTGTTGGATCAGTATATTTCTGATGGGTGGAACAATAAGAACATTTGGGTACTGTGTAGTGTTTGATGTATTTGTTGATAGGTTGTTGGATCAGTATATTTCTGATGGGTGGAACCATAAGAACATTTGGGTACTGTGTATTGTTTGATGTATTTGTTGACAGGTTGTTGGATCAGTATATTTCTGATGGGTGGAACAATAAGAACATTTGGGTACTGTGTATTGTTTGATGTATTTGTTGACAGGTTGTTGGATCAGTATATTTCTGATGGGTGGAACAATAAGAACATTTGGGTACTGTGTATTGTTTGATGTATTTGTTGACAGGTTGTTGGATCAGTATATTTCTGATGGGTGGAACAATAAGAACATTTGGGTACTGTGTATTGTTTGATGTATTTGTTGACAGGTTGTTGGATCAGTATATTTCTGATGGGTGGGACCATAAGAACATTTGGGTACTTTGTATTGTTTGATGTTTTTGTTGACAGGTTGTTGGATCAGTATATTTCTGATGGGTGGGACAACAAGAGCATTTGGGTACTGTGTATTGTTTGATGTATTTCTTGACAGGATGTTGGATCAGTATATTTCTGATGGGTGGGACCATAAGGACGTTTGGAATATTACTGGAGGAGATATGCGTGTATTTTGACATCCCGCTTTCACTTGCGATTCTCATTATGACAGCCGAAGGAATCTTATATACATTCTCAGGTATATCTCTTTAACACATTAAAGGGGCTTAGTGCCTCACTGATAACATTTCCAGGAGGGGTGTCTTTGTCCGATGGGTCACAGACTCAAATCCTATTCTGACCAATTAAAATTGAAAAATTTCCGAGTGGGTTTTTAACCCTTTTTTGAAGAGTTGCCATGTGCTTAAAGAAGGTCAGAGGTTATGCTCCAGGGCCCTGTCTTACGAAGCTGGCGTAAAGTTGCGCATAGGCCTACAACATGGACCAGTTGCGACTAGGGCGTAATTTCCTATAGCTTCAACACTGATTTACGTCCGACATAACTTACGCCAGCTTCGTAAGACAGGGCCCAGGGAAAGAGTGTGGTTTCCTCAACCTGGCAACACTGTCGGATATACAACATGTATCCGACCAATCAGTTCGGATGGCCTGTTGTTGTCGTTGTATTATGTAAACGAAAATATCATACTCCTCATAAAAGCCAGCCAGTATATGCTATGTTGTGTAACGAAACAAGCGTTGGTACCAGTTGGTTCCAAGCATTTTATTTTTATGAACCAGTTATATTTTTCTGGGGGCCTCCGTGGCTCAGTAGGTAGAGCGTTGGATGCTCAATCCGAACAGCCTTCCACCAATGGGTCGCGGGTTCGAATCCCACTCAGTCCAAAAATTGGAAAATTTTCTGACTGGGTTTCCACTCGAACAACCTATGTGGGATGGCAACGCCGCCACATAAGTGAAATAATCTTGAGCGCGGCGTAAAACACCAAACAATCGATCAATCCATTTTTCTGACCATCACTGAAATATCTGTCCTGATACATGTGTAAGTGAAATGGTATTGATCGAAGTGTAAAACATCAATCAACCAATGAATCAAGATTTCCATAGTTTTTGGGGTACATTATAGCTCCATTCAGTTTGTGCTTCAACACAAAAATATCTACATTTTTATACATTAGAGACCATTGAAAGAAATATTTGAGATCATTGAAAGAAATTTGTGCATAAAGTTAAAGTGGCATGAGCTGCCAAAATTCACACTTTTTTTATAATTTCTGATCTTCACGACAGTAAGAGGCTTTGAAGGCCATCGAAAAACTAAATGATTGGCTTTAGAATGAGGAAAATCCATACAGTATGTGGCCTGTGTGAACCGAAAACATGTTCGAAAAGTAAACAAAATTTAAATAACCGGGACGATCATTTATTCATTCTAAGCCAAAGTTAGTTCAAAACAATACTTTATCATACATTTTTGAGACTAGAAGCACTTAAAAGCTTGTACGTCTTGAGAAAAATAGCCTCTAATTTAAACATTCTGTTTCAACCTCAAAATATCAACATTTTGGCAGTTCATGCTCCTTTAACAAGGTTTCTATTTCTGTTACAGCTTCGATCGGTGTGATTTTAGGAGAGAAGTTTTCTTCACGGGCCGTTGTCATGGTGGCAGGGATATTAGGCGGACTTAGCTTTGCCGTAGGCGCCCTAACAATCAGTATCACGTTCCTTATCTGTACTCTCGGTATTGGATTTGGTAAGGCTTATTGATCAATGTATGTGTTATTGATCACTGTATAATTTGTTATTTGTTATCGTTTACAAAATCATTTATCCAAAATCTGTAGTTATCATTTGCTGCCATATTGTATTATAGCTTGTTATACAGTTATTGTACACAATGCCTACATATGTGTTCAATATACATTTTATCTCAACTGGAAGCTCCAATACCTATACCACCCTTTAATAATATCACACGAGCGGCCTTGATGGCTCAGTTTGCAGAGCGTTACTGATAGTCTCAGTTTGCAGAGCGCTACTGATAATCTCAGTTTGCAGAGCGCTACTGATAGTCTCAGTTTGCAGAGTGTTACTGATAGTCTCAGTTTGCAGAGCGCTACTGATAATCTCAGTTTGCAGAGCGCTACTGATAGTCTCAGTTTGCAGAGCGCTACTGATAGTCTCAGTTTGCAGAGCGCTACTGATAATCTCAGTTTGCAGAGCGCTACTGATAGTCTCAGTTTGCAGAGCGTTACTGATAGTCTCAGTTTGCAGAGCGCTACTGATAGTCTCAGTTTGCAGAGTGTTACTGATAGTCTCAGTTTGCAGAGCGTTACTGATAGTCTCAGTTTGCAGAGCGCTACTGATAATCTCAGTTTGCAGAGCGCTACTGATAGTCTCAGTTTGCAGAGCGCTACTGATAGTCTCTCTGTCAGACACAGGTCTTGCACCAATGGGCCCTGGTTTCAAATCCCACCCAGACCAAAGAAAAATTGAACAAAGTCTGGGTAGGTTTTTCACTCTAATTGCCCTATGTGTACTCTCCTTACATACAGAGATTCACCTCTCAAGGTAAGATTCTTAAAGGCCCACTTGCCGCCGTAGTCTGTTTAAATTTGCTAAGAAAACCAATTTACATGAGCTTAATTACTACGACTAATACAACTAAACTTAAACGTAGGACACATAAAACATGTCTAGTTAGCTTTAGAATGTAGAAATGGGGTGAAAAACAAACGAAGAATCGAAGCCTGATTACAACAACAACAACGATCAGTGTCGGTCAACTTTCGTGTTGGATTACCCTCATTTCAGGCCTTTTTATCTGTGGTTTACACTCAAACAATTTTCAGCAGGCTTTTCCAGTCGCTGTTAACCGATCGTCAGTCTGTATTTCTCAGATAAATAGGCCTACGTAAAATTACACTGTGCTGTTAGTTCACTCACTCGACTGTAACATAAAATCGCCAATAGGGGGCAGTTTGGTTTGTTTACGTTACGGGCACCTAACAATTCAAATTTTCAAATTCAAATTAAAAATACAAAGTGACGTCCAAACTTTTAAATTTTGGTAAAAATAGAAAGTTCCTAACTTATATTGTCTGGGAAAAATACAGAAAACGGACTTTCTTTTTTAATGTAAACAATATTCCTGATTTTCGCGGCAAGTGTGCCTTTAAGTCTGTGGTAAGAGGATACCCTATGTGGGATAGTACGAAGGTCGGGGTTTCCAACAAACATGGTCCAATATCTATTGATCTATTGATTTCTCATTCCAGCGTCAATGAAACCGATAAAAAATAATCTTGAGTATGGTGTCAAACACAAATCAATGAAACATTTGTGTTACAGTAATTAATATCATATTTTGTTTATCATCAGGTATTGCTAATGGCTTCCTGCACGGTAACGGCCTGGTGACAGTCAGTCGATATTTTGAGAAACGTCGTGCCCTTGCTACTGGCCTGGCTGTATCGGGGGGCAGCATAGGACAGTTTGTTATGCCTCCAATTATACAATATTTAATCAACACTTACTCCTTGTCCGGAACTCTACTTATCATAGGCGGAATTTACCTGAATTTATTGGTCACTGGGAGTTTATATAGACCCATTTCCTTTTACGATAAAGAGAAGAAAAAACAGCCTGCAGATATAGGGGAGGTCACTCCGGATATCAGTGCCAAGAAACAGCTCCCTGGGAATGGAGACCAGAGCGCTATGAAAATGAAAGACAAATTGATCAACAAACATATAGAGAAAGTTAAGGTAGCTGTATCAGCTGACAACATGAATTCGTTATCGAGGTACACGAGTGCAGAGGATATCGTGTCACAATCATTAGCCTCTCTCTCACATAATGAATCCCCAAGGGAAACTGGTTGTGGTCGTTGTGTCTCCATTCTGAAGTCTTCCGTGGACTTGTCCCTGTTAAAAGATCCGTCCTTTTTGTACTACATGTTAACAAACACACTTTGTTTTCTCGGCATTTTTAACGTTGTGTTTTTTCTCACCCTTCACGCTAACTTACGTGGCTTCGCTCCCTACGAATCAGCTTTCCTCCTGTCAGTCAATGGTATCGGAGATCTGATTGGCCGAGTTGGCTCTGGATGGTTTGCTGACTTGAACGTTATCAAGCGCTACAAGATTCTGTGTTTTGTGGTCCTTCTGAACGGTGTAAACTCTATTATACTTCCGACAGCCAATGTTTACTGGTGGTTAGCGCTACATTGCGGTATTTATGGATTCTCCTGCGGCGCCTACTTACCCCTTCTCCCCGTCATCAGTGTGGACTTCTTCGGACTCGAAGCGCTCCCAAAAGCTCTCAGTATTCTACTCTTTTCTATGGGAGCCTTGGCAGCAATACAACAACCATTATTAGGTACGTATGTTCATTTTACAACAAGGATTTTAAAAATAAAGGGCAACCATTAACTCATTCGGTACCACAGCTCATTCCTAGGCTCTGCCTCACACATCGTTCTCGGCTTCAGCCCCACAGCCGTAGCAGCCCTGCGCTGCCAAATCTACAGCCACTTTTATTACGTGAATAACTATGTTGTTTTTGTCGAATATCAGTTGTAAATGACACTAAAATAAAGTCTGATTTCTGGGCAAGATAGTCGTGTTTTTAGAAATACGGTACGCCAACCACCGAAAAATATAATGCGATTTCAATTTAGATTTTCACAAAAATAAACAAATATAAAAATTCAAAGACTAGAAATCTACATCACCTAACAAAAGTTGGAAATAACAGGGGGAAATTTTGCATTTGACAAACGAAAATAATTAAAGATGCTAAATCATAGTTGATATTTAATACTCTTGACTTGGCAGAACGAAATTCCGAGGAAATAAGCTAGTAAAATTTATACTAGAGTAGCCTTCCTACCGTTTGTTTTTTTCGTAACTGTCAACTGAATATTTCATCACGTACACAAATAACTCCACTTTCAGTGAAATTTTACATACAGGAACTCGGAAACGAAGTTTACAATTGGATGAAACTATTGTCTTTAGTCATCGATGATTCTTTTGGATTGTAATAATTTGCAATTGAGAGCGAAATAACGAAGTACAAGCGGTTTATAAAATAGTCAGCGGTTCACGAACCGGACAATTTGCCGCCATTACCAGAGTTCAACTACGGGCCGCTGTATATGGATAAAGTAGGTCACTCTCTGTGCAGCTTGTCACACACAGCATTCATATAGCTGACTCTTTAATATGCTCGTTAAGGGGCCCGCTGTCACCTCGAAATCGAGCTTGTGAAAAGCTAGCAAGAGATCGACGAAACACCAGTCAGAAAATATATCCGATATATTGTTTTTGGTACAGCCAGACGATAAAAACTCAAGAAAATCGACGTCACATTCATAAGTATTTATCCAGTTTAAATTTGGGCAATGTCGGTATTTGCAAATGTCGATAAATCCTCTTTGAACACGACCGTTTTATCATCCAACTTCAGTCATGTCGGCAGTAAAAAAAATTACAACTCGTAAGTTTTGCATGATTTTTAATCCTTTTTACGAGCGAAACTTTTATATTTAAAAGAAATAAAATATTCCCAACATATAAAAAACACACATCAGTAAATATTTATCAGGTTTATTAACGGGTAAATATGAAATATTGCGAACTAAAAGAGTCAACTGAAGTCTGTCGCCAAATGGCGTCAGTGGGGAACAGGCATGTTGTACAGTGTCGCCATTTGGCGTCTACGGTCCTGAGGCAGGCTTTCGCGGCGACGCCATATGGCGTCAGTGGTACCGAATGGGTTAAAGGGCACTGACCTTCCTGAAATTCTACATCAAGATGACTACGGCATTAAAGGAGATATGAACAAGATTTAAAGCTAGTTTGTGCTTGTTTATTGACTAAATATATATTTGAAAATTATCAGTTGAAACGAAACAACCTTCGCGTTAGTTACCTGGTAGTCAAAAAACGAACGGGGAGGAAATATGCATATTTTCCGTATTTTTCGTAACTGCTCGGAAAAATGACGTCATACACGACCTTCGATGTGTACAAACTGCCACGAAGACGTTCTGAGACAACAGAAATCGTTTATTACGTCATCGCTGTGAGGGTACGTACACAACGGAGGTCGTGTTTGACGTCATAAGTCTCTGAGATAATTAACTTCCGTAAGCATTGTAGATCGGTAAACGTAGCTTGAATTTTGTATGTGCTGCGACCGTAATTTTATTTTCTTTTTGGTCAGATTTATAAAGTACATGCTCTACAACACACCTAACGCAAATTAGAGAATATTTCCAAAAGCTGTTCATAAATCCTTTAAGCTCCAACCAAGTATCTATAGTTTAATATAGCCGGCAGCTATACAGGGCTATGTACAGGGTTGCTTGGAGGTAAATTTTTTAGGTCGCATATCTGCCTCTAAGTGGCTATAGAAACTAAATTTACCCCATAAAAAACTTAATTGTTTAAAGTGGCATGAGCTGCCAAAATTCAAACGTTTTTCATAATTTCTGATCGTCACGACAGTAAGAGGCTTTGACGGCCATCGAAAAACTAAATGATTGTCGATGGAATGAGGAAAATCCATACAGTATGTGGCCTGTATGAACCGTAAACGTGTTCGAAATGTAAACAAAACTTAAATAACCGGGATGACCATTCATTCATTCTAAGCCAAAGTTACTTCAAAACAATACTTTATCATACATTTTCGAGACTAGAAGCATTAAAAAGCTTCTGAATTATACTTGTGAAAAATAGCCAAAAACTTCAACATTCTGTTTAACGTCAAAATATCAACATTTTGGCAGCTCATGCCACCTTAAGAAATAATGTTTTCATTTGAGGTCATAGGATTCAGGTTAAAGAATGTTGACGAGTTTTATTGTTGAACGAAGGGCGGCCCTGAGTTTAAACATCGTGAAACTCATCCCAATTCTCTAACATAAATCATACGACAATGACTGGGAACGAAAACATTTTTTCTTTTCTAGCACTTTTCAAATATATTTTTAAAGATGTTTTGTCCCAAAAGTTTGGTTGCCAGGAGCTCAAATCACCGTGGATTTGGGGGGCCTCCGAGACTCAGTAGGTAGAGCGTTGGACGTTCAATCCGAAAAGCTTTCCACCAATGGGTTGCGGGTTTGAATCACTCGAACGACCAATGTGGGATGGTTGCCAGTTACCACCAGAAGGTTGTGGGTTTCCTCCAGGCATAGAGCCCGGTTTCCTCCCACAATAAAACTGGCAACGCCGCCATATAAGTGAAATAATCATGAGCCCGGCGTAAAACACCAAACAACCAACCATAACGTTTGGAATAGTCGTTAGGATTTGAATGTTAAATATGCACCTTGTTGTCCAGCTACATGTAACTGCACTTGGACTTGTTCTCGTTATACTTGGATTTGACTGCTGCTTGGACATAATCTAGGGCAAAAGTTTGGCTTTGCACACCCATATAATGGCTTGACAAATTCCAATATCATCCCGGAGTTCATGAAGGCTGTCTGGAGAGAACTCCTACTTTAAACCACCATTTCTATGATCTAATTAAGTTGCTGGTATTTATGTTTTGAATACTTTGCAGAGCAGTTTTTACTTGTATTCTATATAATGTAAATCAACAATCACAACAGTTTTCTTTTTCTCCTACCCTGGTTTGGGCTCCAAAACTGCAGGTACCCTAACTCCATATAGGGGGTTCAAAATCAACTTAGATTAGGCCCTGCAGGTACCCTAACCCAAACTCCATATAGGGGGTTCAAAATCAACTTAGATTAGGCCCTGGCTGCTAGGGGTGAAAGATTGTTATGGGGTTCAAAATCAACCTAGATTAGGCCCTGGCTGCTAGGGGTGAAAGATTGTTATGGGGTTCAAAATCAACCTAGATTAGGCCCTGGCTGCTAGGGGTGAAAGATTGTTATGGGGTTCAAAATCAACCTAGATTAGGCCCTGGCTGCTAGGGGTGAAAGATTGTTATGGGGTTCAAAATCAACCTAGATTAGGCCCTGGCTGCTAGGGGTGAAAGATTGTTGAATGACTGAAGAGAACTCTAGTATGACGTTATCCCGCTCCATGCAGCCTTTTTCTCCGGCTGTGATTGTCACGTCACTTTGAATTGTTGATTTTATGATGACATTGCCTATAGCCCGGTCGAAAACTAGGTCACTGTTACTATTAATAGAAATTGACCAGAATCTTGACGTCATCGTTCTACAGGTTGAATGACTGAAGAGAACTCTAGTATGACGTATCCCCCTCTGCAGCCTTTTTCTCCTGTGATTGTCACGTCACTGAATTGTTGATTTTATGATGACATTGCCTATAGCCCGGTCGAAAACTAGGTCACTGTTACTATTAATAGAAATTGACCAGAATCTTGACGTCATCGTTCTACAGGTTGAATGACTGAAGAAAACTCTAGTATGACGTTATCCCGCTTTGCAGCCTTTTTCTCTGGCTGTGATTGTCACGTCACAGTGACTATAGTGCGCGTTTGTTTGTTCAAGTTTCCAATATGTTTCTACATTGAAGTCAAATATAACATTCCTGTATTATGGATATGTCGGAATTTGACATGTCACTCAGCATGCGGAACAATCAATCAATGTTATCATCTACCGTATTTCTTCTAAATATTCAGCCATTCTAATGGCCTATATTTTCCATTGAGTCAGACAAAAATGGAGACGTGGAGTTGTGTTTAAGGATAACTGTTTTCACACACTGCACGGCGGGTCATTTTGCCTTAAATTCCCTGTATGGGCAAATTTCTCTGGCCTCATTTAGCATATTTCTTTTCTGATGGTCGAATCCTTATGAGGAAATAAGTGGCTGAATCTTTAGAAGAAATAGGGTAATATGTAAATTATTCAATTTCAGTGCAAAGAGCTTGTAGACTCAAGAAAGTGTAATCCTATAAATAACAAGAATATTGGGTTAAACCGTTGTTCCATTCATAGCCTCATTTCACTGGGGCCTCTGTGGCTCAGACGGTTAGAGTGATAATATAGTCACTGACAGTTTGATACAGGCCTTCTCAACATTCAGTTTTTTAATTAAAAATGTTAAAAAAAAATTTTTTTAATTTTTTTCAGGGATGCTGACAGATGTGACTGGTAGTTATGACATCGTTTTCTACCTGTCCGGAGGAATTTGTCTTGGGGGCTCTCTCTGCTCGTTATTTTTACCTCGTGTGTTCAAGAAAACCCAACAGGGGAGACTAAATAAGCAACCAGAACTTGTTATTGGAGACCCTAAATTAACAACTGCTCCCTCAACTGTTGCTATAGAAACAGATAAACAGGTACCAAAAAGTGAAACCGTTTCAATATAATAAAATTGTAAAGCTCAGGCTAAGTAATTTTACTTACGTATTATATTTTATATATGTCATGTATTTTTGTAATAGTATTCATTTGTAGACAAAATGATTTATTTGGAAGCTTTTGAATCATTTATTTATGGTATCGTTTTATCCATTTATATTCAAATATACCCATTATGAATGGTATCCGTTAATCAAATGTTATCCCTTTAAGGTATATGTTATCCGTTTTTATTGATATCCGTCTTGTAAAAGTTTTACCCCCAAACACCAGTCATGCGCGATCATGTCATTGTGTGCTTAGGCCCTAAGGCACACATGATCACGCGAGACTGGTGTTTAAGGGGGCTTAGGCAAAACCCAAAAGTGGCTTATTGCTCTCTTCATGGGTTGTCGTGGTAAATTTAGGCCTAGAATCATTGCGACAGAATTTCAAAATTATTGTGCGTTTTTTTTGTATGCATTATTCAGTACTTAGGATATAGTAACTTTCTTTGTTCACCAATACAATTTGATGTTTTTTAGTGAGTAATGTATTGACCAATCAAATCGCCTCAAAATGCCAAACACGAGTAACTGTCAGTTTTACTGATCTTAATCTTCGGGGCCATGTTTGATCGATTCAAATATGATACAAGGGCGTCAACTGGTTATAATAAGTGGTGGGGACATATTCCAAAAAAACATACCCGGTTTCTAAGACAAGGAGCCTGCTATATTCCCTGGCTGTAATCATGAATGTTTGCATATTTACATTGTCTTTGTTGTATTCGTTGAAAATTCAACATTAAACCATAAAATCGGATTGTCGCGAAAAGTTCACCTTTTGAAGTACCCGGTACATTGAAAAACTAAAGGATTGATATTGATATAAACAGTATTCATAAAGCTTGTAGTCTTGTAGAAACTGGAAATGTATACAAATACATGTAAGGAGCCAAGTTCAAATGGTCTGCGACCTATGTGGGATGGTTGCCAGTTACCAGCGGAAGGTCGTGGGTTTCCTCCGGGCATAGAGCCCGGTTTCCTCCTACAACAAAACTGGCAACGCCACCATTTAAGTGAAATAATCTTGAGCTTAAAACACCAAGCAATAAATCAATCAATCAAATGTTCGGAATGTAGGAGTTCAAGTTGGTGGCTTTAATGGTTCCTAAATAAAACCACCTAAACTTACACTTATCAACGGATAGCTTTTGCAATTTGATGATCAGGCCCTACAATTAACTAAAGCTGTTTGCCCTGTATTTGACACATAGACTGATCCAGAGACATTCTGATACCTGTATACAGGTATGGGCGCCCAAACTCACAAGCAAAAAATCCGCCCAAATTTTTAAACCAACAGATGTTAATGTCAAAATAGCATTTAATGTTGAATTTTGGGCCAGAGATGTTGTTTTTGTCTTATTGTTGGAACATTTTGAACCGAAATGGTATGCCCAAATTTTCCCTGGATCAGTCCCTGTGACAGCTCATGGCACGTTGATTTGACATTCATACTCTTGAAAATGTACAGATAATTTCAATGTATGCAAGTTGATTTATTTTCCCTTTTTGGTCTTTAAATTTTATTGACCTATCCTGCAAGGATCCAAAATGTTTTTGCAAAAAGAAGCTGTTGTTTATACTAATCTTGTTGTTGATATTTTTACTTTTACTCTGGTGCATTTTTTACACCTGACAAAAATAACACATTGTTTTGTTTTCCCTTTTTTTTAATCGAGCTATATTTCGTTTTATATGAAAAAGAATCTTTGTTTGACCCTGTTGGACGTTCATATCCAAATTCATTTTAATGGCATTCGATTTGTTAAATTTTGCTCAACTGGGTTTTTTTATATTAAATTTTGTTATTCTATGGTTTTAATTAGTCATAGCCAAAGAATTCTTTATTGGTATTTCAAATTTGTTGAACTATATGTTTTATCGACATCGAAACGTCACCAGAAATAAAATTAAGCAGTTGTTATCCATAAGTAACTTGTTGATTTGTTATATGTTATATATTAATTTAAGTTTTAATAATATGTTTATACATGTAGGTAACTTGGCTATGTACATTTAAGTGCCAAAAAGAAAATTTTGTTGAAACAGAATTTAGCTAACATGTAATTCTTTGTCATTTTTTCAAGAAATATGAAATAAAATATATATCAATATTGGATATGACATGTACATTCATGTTTTTGAAGGCAATATGAACATTTACAATATGTTGAAATATATGTCTTTTTTTTTTAATTTAATTTAATTTAATATTTTTTAGACTTTTAAATAAGCAAGATGTCTATTTCTAAAGCACTTAGTTTACAATTTGCCAAAAATAGTACATGCTTTGGTTAATACATGTAAGAGGTGTCAAAGTTTTATTGTAAACTGATTTGAGTATTTTGTAACCTTAAATTTTTTTCTTTTCATAATGACAGCCTTAGAAGTATTGAGGATTTACAAAGAACACAAAATTCATTTTTATTCAAATACAGGCAACTTTTTAAGAAGTTAAAACACATATATTGTACATTTTTCTTCTTTTCTTAACATTTGTCTAAATTTCAGAATAGCATTTTATTTTTGTTAGGGGGTTCTGTGTGAACAGCCATGAGGGACTCGTAAACAGCAAAACCTATGTAAACTAGCACCTTGATAAATCTGAGGGCTGTTTCTCAACACGCTGAAGCCAGTCGTAACTTTGCGCCTGGTCGTAACGTAATGTTAGGTCCTGCATTGGACTTACGTCGGGCGTAAATGTGTTGAGAAACAGCCCCCAGGGCCCTGTCTTGCGCAGCTGGCGTAAAGTTGCGCATATGTCTACAACATGGACAAGTTGCGACCAGGACGTAAGTTCCTATAGCTTTAACACTGATTTACGTCCGACGTAACTTACGCCAGCTTTGTGAGACAGGGCCCAGAACACTGTCTAAACCAACCAATGTCAGGTTTTCTTCTTTATTCAAATACATGTTAAATAACGTTGACAAAAATCAGGACTTCTTACTTTACTCAATAACTCAATACTCAAGTTTACAGCCTCAAATATTTGGACTTCTATAAAATCCTGACCCTAGCTTTAACCACAGGCACACGGAAAGCACTCACTCCCTGTGCCTGTGCTTTAACCGATGTGTGTCCTATTGATGACCAATCAGCTGTTATCACATGGTTGGTACCTAGTCCACAATATGTTCAGTGGATTGAAATTAAACAAAATTTATTGTTGATGATGTGTAAGGCCACAGATTATGGTTTAGTTCTACGAAGGGATTATCAAAGAAGCTTTCAGATACAGTTTTATGTGAGTAGGGAAGGTGATTTTACTCAATACTAACTCTGAATTTAAAGGGAAGGTGATTTTACTCAATACTCACTCTGAATTTAAAGGAAAGGAGATTTTACTCAATACTAACTCTGAATTTAAAGGGGAGATTTTACTCAATACTAACTCTGAATTTAAAGGGAAGGAGATATTACTCAATACTAACTTTGAATTTAAAGGGAAGGTGATTTTACTCAATACTAACTCTGAATTTAAAGGGAAGGAGATTTTACTCAATACCAACTCTGAATTTAAAGGGAAGGTGATTTTACTCAATACTCACTTTGGATTTAAAGGGAAGGTGATTTTACTCGATACTAACTCTGAATTTAAAGGAAAGGAGATTTTACTCAATACTAACTCTGAATTTAAAGGGGAGATTTTACTCAATACTAACTCTGAATTTAAAGGGAAGGAGATATTACTCAATACTAACTTTGAATTTAAAGGGAAGGTGATTTTACTCGATACTAACTCTGAATTTAAAGGGAAGGTGATTTTACTCAATACTCAAACTCTGAATTTAAAGGGAAGGTGATTTTACTCAATACTCACACTTTGAATTTAAAGGGAAGGTGATTTTACTCAATACTCATTCTGAATTTAAAGGAAAGGAGATTTTACTCGATACTTACTCTGAATTTAAAGGGAAGGTGATTTTACTCAATACTCATTCTGAATTTAAAGGGAAGGTGATTTTACTCAATACTCATTCTGAATTTAAAGGAAAGGAGATTTTACTCGATACTTACTCTGAATTTAAAGGGAAGGTGATTTTACTCAATACTCACTCTGAATTTAAAGGGAAGGAGATTTTACTCAATACTTACTCTGAATTTAAAGGGAAGGAGATTTTACTCAATACTCACTCTGAATTTAAAGGGAAGGAGATATTACTCAATACTAACTCTGGATTTAAAGGGGAGATTTTACTCAATACTAACTATGCATTTAAAGTGAAGGTGATTTTACTCAAGACTAACTCTGAATTTAAGGGGAGGAGATTTTACTCTATACTAACTCTGAATTTAAAGGGAAGGTGATTTTACTCTAATACTAACTCTGAATTTAAAGGGAAGGTGATTTTACTCAATACTCACTCTGAATTTAAAGGGAAGGTGATTATACTCAATACTCACTGAATTCAAAGGGAAGGAGATTTTACTCAATACTCACTCTGGATTTAAAGGGAAGGTGATTTTACTCAATAGTCACTCTGAATTTGAAGGGAAGGAGAATTTACTCAATACTCACTCTAAATTTAAAGGGAAGGTGATTTTACTCAATACTAACTCTGAATTTAAAGGGAAGGAGATTTTACTCAATACTAACTCTGAATTTAAAGGGAAGGTGATTTTACTCAATACTAACTCTGAATTTAAAGGGAAGGTGATTTTACTCGATACTAACTCTGAATTTAAAGGGAAGGTGATTTTACTCAATACTCAAACTCTGAATTTAAAAGGAAGGAGATTTTACTCAATACTCACTCTGAATTTAAAGGGAAGGTGATTATACTCAATACTAACTCTGCATTTAAAGGGAAGGTGATTTTACTCAATACTCATTCTGAATTTAAAGGAAAGGAGATTTTACTCGATACTTACTCTGAATTTAAAGGGAAGGTGATTTTACTCAATACTCACTCTGAATTTAAAGGGAAGGAGATTTTACTCAATACTTACTCTGAATTTAAAGGGAAGGAGATTTTACTCAATACTCACTCTGAATTTAAAGGGAAGGAGATATTACTCAATACTAACTCTGGATTTAAAGGGGAGATTTTACTCAATACTAACTATGCATTTAAAGTGAAGGGGATTTTACTCAAGACTAACTCTGAATTTAAGGGGAGGAGATTTTACTCTATACTAACTCTGAATTTAAAGGGAAGGTGATTTTACTCTAATACTAACTCTGAATTTAAAGGGAAGGTGATTTTACTCAATACTCACTCTGAATTTAAAGGGAAGGTGATTATACTCAATACTCACTGAATTCAAAGAGAAGGAGATTTTACTCAATACTCACTCTGGATTTAAAGGGAAGGTGATTTTACTCAATAGTCACTCTGAATTTGAAGGGAAGGAGAATTTACTCAATACTCACTCTAAATTTAAAGGGAAGGTGATTTTACTCAATACTAACTCTGAATTTAAAGGGAAGGAGATTTTACTCAATACTAACTCTGAATTTAAAGGGAAGGTGATTTTACTCAATACTAACTCTGAATTTAAAGGGAAGGTGATTTTACTCGATACTAACTCTGAATTTAAAGGGAAGGTGATTTTACTCAATACTCAAACTCTGAATTTAAAAGGAAGGAGATTTTACTCAATACTCACTCTGAATTTAAAGGGAAGGTGATTATACTCAATACTAACTCTGCATTTAAAGGGAAGGTGATTTTACTCAAGACTAACTCTGAATTTAAAGGGAATGTGATTTTACTCAATACTCACACTTTGAATTTAAAGGAAAGGTGATTTTATTCAATACTCATTCTGAATTTAAAGGGAAGGTGATTTTACTCAATACTTACTCTGAATTTAAAGGGAAGGTGATTTTACTCAATACTCACTCTGAATTTAAAGGGAAGGAGATTTTACTCAATACTCACTCTGAATTTAAAGGGAAGGAGATTTTACTCAATACTCACTCTGAATTTAAAGGGAAGGAGATATTACTCAATACTAACTCTGGATTTAAAGGGGAGATTTTACTCAATACTAACTCTGAATTTAAAGGGAAGGGGATTTTACTCAAGACTAACTCTGAATTTAAGGGGAAGGAGATTTTACTCAATACTAACTCTGAATTTAAAGGGAAGGTGATTTTACTCTAATACTAACTCTGAATTTAAAGGGAAGGTGATTTTACTCAATACTCACTCTGAATTTAAAGGGAAGGTGATTTTACTCAATACTCACTCTCTGAATTTAAAGGCAAGGTGATTTTACTCAATACTAACTCTGAATTTAAAGGGAAGGAGATTTTACTCAATACTCACTCTGAATTTAAAGGGAAGGAGATTTTACTCAATACTCACTCTGAATTTAAAGGGAAGGAGATATTACTCAATACTAACTCTGGATTTAAAGGGGAGATTTTACTCAATACTAACTCTGAATTTAAAGGGAAGGGGATTTTACTCAAGACTAACTCTGAATTTAAGGGGAAGGAGATTTTACTCAATACTAACTCTGAATTTAAAGGGAAGGTGATTTTACTCTAATACTAACTCTGAATTTAAAGGGAAGGTGATTTTACTCAATACTCACTCTGAATTTAAAGGGAAGGTGATTATACTCAATACTTACTGAATTCAAAGGGAAGGAGATTTTACTCAATACTCACTCTGGATTTAAAGGGAAGGTGATTTTACTCAATAGTCACTCTGAATTTGAAGGGAAGGAGAATTTACTCAATACTCACTCTAAATTTAAAGGGAAGGTGATTTTACTCAATACTAACTCTGAATTTAAAGGGAAGGAGATTTTACTCAATACTAACTCTGAATTTAAAGGGAAGGTGATTTTACTCAATACTAACTCTGAATTTAAAGGGAAGGTGATTTTACTCGATACTAACTCTGAATTTAAAGGGAAGGTGATTTTACTCAATACTCAAACTCTGAATTTAAAAGGAAGGAGATTTTACTCAATACTCACTCTGAATTTAAAGGGAAGGTGATTATACTCAATACTAACTCTGCATTTAAAGGGAAGGTGATTTTACTCAATACTCATTCTGAATTTAAAGGAAAGGAGATTTTACTCGATACTTACTCTGAATTTAAAGGGAAGGTGATTTTACTCAATACTCACTCTGAATTTAAAGGGAAGGAGATTTTACTCAATACTTACTCTGAATTTAAAGGGAAGGAGATTTTACTCAATACTCACTCTGAATTTAAAGGGAAGGAGATATTACTCAATACTAACTCCGGATTTAAAGGGGAGATTTTACTCAATACTAACTATGCATTTAAAGTGAAGGTGATTTTACTCAAGACTAACTCTGAATTTAAGGGGAGGAGATTTTACTTTATACTAACTCTGAATTTAAAGGGAAGGTGATTTTACTCTAATACTAACTCTGAATTTAAAGGGAAGGTGATTTTACTCAATACTCACTCTGAATTTAAAGGGAAGGTGATTATACTCAATACTCACTGAATTCAAAGGGAAGGAGATTTTACTCAATACTCACTCTGGATTTAAAGGGAAGGTGATTTTACTCAATAGTCACTCTGATTTTGAAGGGAAGGAGAATTTACTCAATACTCACTCTAAATTTAAAGGGAAGGTGATTTTACTCAATACTAACTCTGAATTTAAAGGGAAGGAGATTTTACTCAATACTAACTCTGAATTTAAAGGGAAGGTGATTTTACTCAATACTAACTCTGAATTTAAAGGGAAGGTGATTTTACTCGATACTAACTCTGAATTTAAAGGGAAGGTGATTTTACTCAATACTCAAACTCTGAATTTAAAAGGAAGGAGATTTTACTCAATACTCACTCTGAATTTAAAGGGAAGGTGATTATACTCAATACTAACTCTGCATTTAAAGGGAAGGTGATTTTACTCAAGACTCACTCTGAATTTAAAGGGAAGGTGATTATACTCAATACTTACTGAATTCAAAGGGAAGGAGATTTTACTCAATACTCACTCTGGATTTAAAGGGAAGGTGATTTTACTCAATAGTCACTCTGAATTTGAAGGGAAGGAGAATTTACTCAATACTCACTCTAAATTTAAAGGGAAGGTGATTTTACTCAATACTAACTCTGAATTTAAAGGGAAGGAGATTTTACTCAATACTAACTCTGAATTTAAAGGGAAGGTGATTTTACTCAATACTAACTCTGAATTTAAAGGGAAGGTGATTTTACTCGATACTAACTCTGAATTTAAAGGGAAGGTGATTTTACTCAATACTCAAACTCTGAATTTAAAAGGAAGGAGATTTTACTCAATACTCACTCTGAATTTAAAGGGAAGGTGATTATACTCAATACTAACTCTGCATTTAAAGGGAAGGTGATTTTACTCAATACTCATTCTGAATTTAAAGGAAAGGAGATTTTACTCGATACTTACTCTGAATTTAAAGGGAAGGTGATTTTACTCAATACTCACTCTGAATTTAAAGGGAAGGAGATTTTACTCAATACTTACTCTGAATTTAAAGGGAAGGAGATTTTACTCAATACTCACTCTGAATTTAAAGGGAAGGAGATATTACTCAATACTAACTCCGGATTTAAAGGGGAGATTTTACTCAATACTAACTATGCATTTAAAGTGAAGGTGATTTTACTCAAGACTAACTCTGAATTTAAGGGGAGGAGATTTTACTTTATACTAACTCTGAATTTAAAGGGAAGGTGATTTTACTCTAATACTAACTCTGAATTTAAAGGGAAGGTGATTTTACTCAATACTCACTCTGAATTTAAAGGGAAGGTGATTATACTCAATACTCACTGAATTCAAAGGGAAGGAGATTTTACTCAATACTCACTCTGGATTTAAAGGGAAGGTGATTTTACTCAATAGTCACTCTGATTTTGAAGGGAAGGAGAATTTACTCAATACTCACTCTAAATTTAAAGGGAAGGTGATTTTACTCAATACTAACTCTGAATTTAAAGGGAAGGAGATTTTACTCAATACTAACTCTGAATTTAAAGGGAAGGTGATTTTACTCAATACTAACTCTGAATTTAAAGGGAAGGTGATTTTACTCGATACTAACTCTGAATTTAAAGGGAAGGTGATTTTACTCAATACTCAAACTCTGAATTTAAAAGGAAGGAGATTTTACTCAATACTCACTCTGAATTTAAAGGGAAGGTGATTATACTCAATACTAACTCTGCATTTAAAGGGAAGGTGATTTTACTCAAGACTAACTCTGAATTTAAAGGGAATGTGATTTTACTCAATACTCACACTTTGAATTTAAAGGAAAGGTGATTTTATTCAATACTCATTCTGAATTTAAAGGGAAGGTGATTTTACTCAATACTTACTCTGAATTTAAAGGGAAGGTGATTTTACTCAATACTCACTCTGAATTTAAAGGGAAGGAGATTTTACTCAATACTCACTCTGAATTTAAAGGGAAGGAGATTTTACTCAATACTCACTCTGAATTTAAAGGGAAGGAGATATTACTCAATACTAACTCTGGATTTAAAGGGGAGATTTTACTCAATACTAACTCTGAATTTAAAGGGAAGGGGATTTTACTCAAGACTAACTCTGAATTTAAGGGGAAGGAGATTTTACTCAATACTAACTCTGAATTTAAAGGGAAGGTGATTTTACTCTAATACTAACTCTGAATTTAAAGGGAAGGTGATTTTACTCAATACTCACTCTGAATTTAAAGGGAAGGTGATTTTACTCAATACTCACTCTCTGAATTTAAAGGCAAGGTGATTTTACTCAATACTAACTCTGAATTTAAGGGTAAGGAGATTTTACTCAATACTAACTCTGAATTTAAAGGGAAGGAGATTTTACTCAATACTCACTCTGCATTTAAAGGGAAGGAGATTTTACTCAATACTCACTCTGAATTTAAAGGGAAGGAGATTTTACTCAATACTCACTCTGAATTTAAAGGGAAGGAGATATTACTCAATACTAACTCTGGATTTAAAGGGGAGATTTTACTCAATACTAACTCTGAATTTAAAGGGAAGGGGATTTTACTCAAGACTAACTCTGAATTTAAGGGGAAGGAGATTTTACTCAATACTAACTCTGAATTTAAAGGGAAGGTGATTTTACTCTAATACTAACTCTGAATTTAAAGGGAAGGTGATTTTACTCAATACTCACTCTGAATTTAAAGGGAAGGTGATTTTACTCAATACTCACTCTCTGAATTTAAAGGCAAGGTGATTTTACTCAATACTAACTCTGAATTTAAGGGTAAGGAGATTTTACTCAATACTAACTCTGAATTTAAAGGCAAGGTGATTTTACTCAATACTAACTCTGAATTTAAAGGGAAGGGGATTTTACTCAATACTAACTCTGAATTTAAAGGGAATGTGATTTTACTCAATACTAACTCTGAATTTAAAGGGAAGGGGATTTTACTCAATACTAACTCTGAATTTAAAGGGAGGGAGATTTTACTCAATACTAACTCTGAATTTAAAGGGAGGGAGATTTTACTCAATACTAACTCTGAATTTAAAGGGAAGGTGATTTTACTCAATACTAACTCTGAATTTAAAGGGAAGGAGATTTCACTCGATACTAACTCTGAATTTAAAGGGAAGGACATTTCACTCAATACTAACTCTGAATTTAAAGGGAAGGGGATTTTACTCAATACTAACTCTGAATTTAAAGGGAGGGAGATTTTACTCAATACTAACTCTGAATTTAAAGGGAAGGTGATTTTACTCAATACTAACTCTGAATTTAAACGGAGGGAGATTTTACTCAATACTAACTCTGAATTTAAAGGGAAGGAGATTTTACTCGATACTAACTCTGAATTTAAAGGGAAGCTTATTTTACTCGATACTAACTCTGAATTTAAAGGGAAGGTGATTTTACTCAATACTAACTCTGAATTTAAAGGGAAGGTGATTTTACTCAATACTAACTCTGAATTTAAAGGGAAGGAGATTTTACTCAATACTCAAACTCTGAATTTAAAGGGAAGGTGATTTTACTCAATACTAACTCTGAATTTAAAGGGAAGGTGATTTTACTCGATACTAACTCTGAATTTAAAGGGAAGGTGATTTTACTCAATACTCAAACTCTGAATTTAAAGGGAAGGTGATTTTACTCAATACTAACTCTCAATTTAAAGGGAAGGTGATTTTACTCGATACTAACTCTGAATTTAAAGGGAAGGAGATTTTACTCAATACTAACTTTGAATTTAAAGGGAAGGTGATTTTACTCGATACTAACTCTGAATTTAAAGGGAAGGTGATTTTACTCAATACTCAAACTCTGAATTTAAAGGGAAGGAGATTTTACTCGATACTAACTCTGAATTTAAAGGGAAGGAGATTTTACTCAATACTCACATTCTGAATTTAAAGGGAAGGGGATTTTACTCAATACTTACTCTGAATTTAAAGGGAAGGGGATTTTACTCAATACTAACTCTGAATTTAAAGGGAAGGAGATTTTACTCAATACTAACTCTGAATTTAAAGGGAAGGAGATTTTACTCAATACTAACTCTGAATTTAAAGGGAAGGTGATTTTACTCAATACTAACTCTGAATTTAAAGGGAAGGTGATTTTACTCAATACTAACTCTGAATTTAAAGGGAAGGGGATTTTACTCAATACTAACTCTGAATTTAAAGGGAAGGGGATTTTACTCGATACTAACTCTGAATTTAAAGGGAAGGTGATTTTACTCAATACTAACTCTGAATTTAAAGGGAAGGGGATTTTACTCAATACTAACTCTGAATTTAAAGGGAAGGAGATTTTACTCAATACTAACTCTGAATTTAAAGGGAAGGAGATTTTACTCAATACTAACTCTGAATTTAAAGGGAAGGTGATTTTACTCAATACTAACTCTGAATTTAAAGGGAAGGGGATTTTACTCAATACTAACTCTGAATTTAAAGGGAAGGAGATTTTACTCAATACTAACTCTGAATTTAAAGGGAAGGAGATTTTACTCAATACTAACTCTGAATTTAAAGGAAAGGTGATTTTACTCAATACTAACTCTGAATTTAAAGGGAAGGTGATTTTACTCAATACTAACTCAGAATTTAAAGGGAAGGGGATTTTACTCAATACTCATTCTGAATTTAAAGGGAAGGTGATTTTACTCAATACTAACTCTGAATTTATTGGGAAGGCGATTTTACTCAATACTAACTCTGAATTTAAAGGGAATGTGATTTTACTCGATACTAACTCTGAATTTAAGGGGAAGGTGATTTTACTCAATACTACAATGTAACTCTGAATTTAAAGGGAAGGTGATTTTACTCAATACTAACTCTGAATTTAAGGGGAAGGAGATTTTACTCGATACTAACTCTGAATTTTTTACTCAATACTAACTCTGAATTTAAAGGGAAGGAGATTTTACTCAATACTAACTCTGAATTTAAGGGGAAGGTGATTTTACTCAATACTAACTCTGAATTTAAAGGGAAGGTGATTATACTCAATACTAACTCTGAATTTAAAGGGAAGGAGATTTTACTCAATACTAACTCTGAATTTAAGGGAAAGGAGATTTTACTCAATACTCACTCTCTGAATTTAAAGGGAAGGAGATTTTACTCAATACTCACTCTCTGAATTTAAAGGGAGGGAGATTTTACTCAATACTCACTCTCTGAATTTAAAGGGAAGGAGATTTTACTCGATACTAACTCTGAATTTAAAGGGAAGGTGATTTTACTCAATACTCACTCTCTGAATTTAAAGGGAAGGTGATTTTACTCAATACTAACTCTGAATTTAAAGGGAAGGAGATTTTACTCAATACTCACTCTGAATTTAAAGGGAAGGAGATTTTACTCAATACTAACTCTGAATTTAAAGGGAAGGTGATTTTACTCAATACTCACTCTCTGAATTTAAAGGGAAGGTGATTTTACTCAATACTAACTCTGAATTTAAAGGGAAGGAGATTTTACTCAATACTAACTATGAATTTAAAGGTAAGGAGATTTTACTCAATAGTCACTCTGATTTTGAAGGGAAGGAGAATTTACTCAATACTCACTCTAAATTTAAAGGGAAGGTGATTTTACTCAATACTAACTCTGAATTTAAAGGGAAGGAGATTTTACTCAATACTAACTCTGAATTTAAAGGGAAGGTGATTTTACTCAATACTAACTCTGAATTTAAAGGGAAGGTGATTTTACTCGATACTAACTCTGAATTTAAAGGGAAGGTGATTTTACTCAATACTCAAACTCTGAATTTAAAAGGAAGGAGATTTTACTCAATACTCACTCTGAATTTAAAGGGAAGGTGATTATACTCAATACTAACTCTGCATTTAAAGGGAAGGTGATTTTACTCAAGACTCACTCTGAATTTAAAGGGAAGGTGATTATACTCAATACTTACTGAATTCAAAGGGAAGGAGATTTTACTCAATACTCACTCTGGATTTAAAGGGAAGGTGATTTTACTCAATAGTCACTCTGAATTTGAAGGGAAGGAGAATTTACTCAATACTCACTCTAAATTTAAAGGGAAGGTGATTTTACTCAATACTAACTCTGAATTTAAAGGGAAGGAGATTTTACTCAATACTAACTCTGAATTTAAAGGGAAGGTGATTTTACTCAATACTAACTCTGAATTTAAAGGGAAGGTGATTTTACTCGATACTAACTCTGAATTTAAAGGGAAGGTGATTTTACTCAATACTCAAACTCTGAATTTAAAAGGAAGGAGATTTTACTCAATACTCACTCTGAATTTAAAGGGAAGGTGATTATACTCAATACTAACTCTGCATTTAAAGGGAAGGTGATTTTACTCAATACTCATTCTGAATTTAAAGGAAAGGAGATTTTACTCGATACTTACTCTGAATTTAAAGGGAAGGTGATTTTACTCAATACTCACTCTGAATTTAAAGGGAAGGAGATTTTACTCAATACTTACTCTGAATTTAAAGGGAAGGAGATTTTACTCAATACTCACTCTGAATTTAAAGGGAAGGAGATATTACTCAATACTAACTCCGGATTTAAAGGGGAGATTTTACTCAATACTAACTATGCATTTAAAGTGAAGGTGATTTTACTCAAGACTAACTCTGAATTTAAGGGGAGGAGATTTTACTTTATACTAAC
The DNA here is from genome assembly GCA_963971465.1 of Lepidochitona cinerea. Taxonomy (NCBI): domain Eukaryota; kingdom Metazoa; phylum Mollusca; class Polyplacophora; order Chitonida; family Tonicellidae; genus Lepidochitona; species Lepidochitona cinerea. Next base: position 32,327,453 of record OZ020554.1, on the reverse strand, counting down.
TCTGAATTTAAAGGGAAGGTGATTTTACTCTAATACTAACTCTGAATTTAAAGGGAAGGTGATTTTACTCAATACTCACTCTGAATTTAAAGGGAAGGTGATTATACTCAATACTCACTGAATTCAAAGGGAAGGAGATTTTACTCAATACTCACTCTGGATTTAAAGGGAAGGTGATTTTACTCAATAGTCACTCTGATTTTGAAGGGAAGGAGAATTTACTCAATACTCACTCTAAATTTAAAGGGAAGGTGATTTTACTCAATACTAACTCTGAATTTAAAGGGAAGGAGATTTTACTCAATACTAACTCTGAATTTAAAGGGAAGGTGATTTTACTCAATACTAACTCTGAATTTAAAGGGAAGGTGATTTTACTCGATACTAACTCTGAATTTAAAGGGAAGGTGATTTTACTCAATACTCAAACTCTGAATTTAAAAGGAAGGAGATTTTACTCAATACTCACTCTGAATTTAAAGGGAAGGTGATTATACTCAATACTAACTCTGCATTTAAAGGGAAGGTGATTTTACTCAAGACTAACTCTGAATTTAAAGGGAATGTGATTTTACTCAATACTCACACTTTGAATTTAAAGGAAAGGTGATTTTATTCAATACTCATTCTGAATTTAAAGGGAAGGTGATTTTACTCAATACTTACTCTGAATTTAAAGGGAAGGTGATTTTACTCAATACTCACTCTGAATTTAAAGGGAAGGAGATTTTACTCAATACTCACTCTGAATTTAAAGGGAAGGAGATTTTACTCAATACTCACTCTGAATTTAAAGGGAAGGAGATATTACTCAATACTAACTCTGGATTTAAAGGGGAGATTTTACTCAATACTAACTCTGAATTTAAAGGGAAGGGGATTTTACTCAAGACTAACTCTGAATTTAAGGGGAAGGAGATTTTACTCAATACTAACTCTGAATTTAAAGGGAAGGTGATTTTACTCTAATACTAACTCTGAATTTAAAGGGAAGGTGATTTTACTCAATACTCACTCTGAATTTAAAGGGAAGGTGATTTTACTCAATACTCACTCTCTGAATTTAAAGGCAAGGTGATTTTACTCAATACTAACTCTGAATTTAAGGGTAAGGAGATTTTACTCAATACTAACTCTGAATTTAAAGGGAAGGAGATTTTACTCAATACTCACTCTGCATTTAAAGGGAAGGAGATTTTACTCAATACTCACTCTGAATTTAAAGGGAAGGAGATTTTACTCAATACTCACTCTGAATTTAAAGGGAAGGAGATATTACTCAATACTAACTCTGGATTTAAAGGGGAGATTTTACTCAATACTAACTCTGAATTTAAAGGGAAGGGGATTTTACTCAAGACTAACTCTGAATTTAAGGGGAAGGAGATTTTACTCAATACTAACTCTGAATTTAAAGGGAAGGTGATTTTACTCTAATACTAACTCTGAATTTAAAGGGAAGGTGATTTTACTCAATACTCACTCTGAATTTAAAGGGAAGGTGATTTTACTCAATACTCACTCTCTGAATTTAAAGGCAAGGTGATTTTACTCAATACTAACTCTGAATTTAAGGGTAAGGAGATTTTACTCAATACTAACTCTGAATTTAAAGGCAAGGTGATTTTACTCAATACTAACTCTGAATTTAAAGGGAAGGGGATTTTACTCAATACTAACTCTGAATTTAAAGGGAATGTGATTTTACTCAATACTAACTCTGAATTTAAAGGGAAGGGGATTTTACTCAATACTAACTCTGAATTTAAAGGGAGGGAGATTTTACTCAATACTAACTCTGAATTTAAAGGGAGGGAGATTTTACTCAATACTAACTCTGAATTTAAAGGGAAGGTGATTTTACTCAATACTAACTCTGAATTTAAAGGGAAGGAGATTTCACTCGATACTAACTCTGAATTTAAAGGGAAGGACATTTCACTCAATACTAACTCTGAATTTAAAGGGAAGGGGATTTTACTCAATACTAACTCTGAATTTAAAGGGAGGGAGATTTTACTCAATACTAACTCTGAATTTAAAGGGAAGGTGATTTTACTCAATACTAACTCTGAATTTAAACGGAGGGAGATTTTACTCAATACTAACTCTGAATTTAAAGGGAAGGAGATTTTACTCGATACTAACTCTGAATTTAAAGGGAAGCTTATTTTACTCGATACTAACTCTGAATTTAAAGGGAAGGTGATTTTACTCAATACTAACTCTGAATTTAAAGGGAAGGTGATTTTACTCAATACTAACTCTGAATTTAAAGGGAAGGAGATTTTACTCAATACTCAAACTCTGAATTTAAAGGGAAGGTGATTTTACTCAATACTAACTCTGAATTTAAAGGGAAGGTGATTTTACTCGATACTAACTCTGAATTTAAAGGGAAGGTGATTTTACTCAATACTCAAACTCTGAATTTAAAGGGAAGGTGATTTTACTCAATACTAACTCTCAATTTAAAGGGAAGGTGATTTTACTCGATACTAACTCTGAATTTAAAGGGAAGGAGATTTTACTCAATACTAACTTTGAATTTAAAGGGAAGGTGATTTTACTCGATACTAACTCTGAATTTAAAGGGAAGGTGATTTTACTCAATACTCAAACTCTGAATTTAAAGGGAAGGAGATTTTACTCGATACTAACTCTGAATTTAAAGGGAAGGAGATTTTACTCAATACTCACATTCTGAATTTAAAGGGAAGGGGATTTTACTCAATACTTACTCTGAATTTAAAGGGAAGGGGATTTTACTCAATACTAACTCTGAATTTAAAGGGAAGGAGATTTTACTCAATACTAACTCTGAATTTAAAGGGAAGGAGATTTTACTCAATACTAACTCTGAATTTAAAGGGAAGGTGATTTTACTCAATACTAACTCTGAATTTAAAGGGAAGGTGATTTTACTCAATACTAACTCTGAATTTAAAGGGAAGGGGATTTTACTCAATACTAACTCTGAATTTAAAGGGAAGGGGATTTTACTCGATACTAACTCTGAATTTAAAGGGAAGGTGATTTTACTCAATACTAACTCTGAATTTAAAGGGAAGGGGATTTTACTCAATACTAACTCTGAATTTAAAGGGAAGGAGATTTTACTCAATACTAACTCTGAATTTAAAGGGAAGGAGATTTTACTCAATACTAACTCTGAATTTAAAGGGAAGGTGATTTTACTCAATACTAACTGTGAATTTAAAGGGAAGGGGATTTTACTCAATACTAACTCTGAATTTAAAGGGAAGGAGATTTTACTCAATACTAACTCTGAATTTAAAGGGAAGGAGATTTTACTCAATACTAACTCTGAATTTAAAGGAAAGGTGATTTTACTCAATACTAACTCTGAATTTAAAGGGAAGGTGATTTTACTCAATACTAACTCAGAATTTAAAGGGAAGGGGATTTTACTCAATACTCATTCTGAATTTAAAGGGAAGGTGATTTTACTCAATACTAACTCTGAATTTATTGGGAAGGCGATTTTACTCAATACTAACTCTGAATTTAAAGGGAATGTGATTTTACTCGATACTAACTCTGAATTTAAGGGGAAGGTGATTTTACTCAATACTACAATGTAACTCTGAATTTAAAGGGAAGGTGATTTTACTCAATACTAACTCTGAATTTAAGGGGAAGGAGATTTTACTCGATACTAACTCTGAATTTTTTACTCAATACTAACTCTGAATTTAAAGGGAAGGAGATTTTACTCAATACTAACTCTGAATTTAAGGGGAAGGTGATTTTACTCAATACTAACTCTGAATTTAAAGGGAAGGTGATTATACTCAATACTAACTCTGAATTTAAAGGGAAGGAGATTTTACTCAATACTAACTCTGAATTTAAGGGAAAGGAGATTTTACTCAATACTCACTCTCTGAATTTAAAGGGAAGGAGATTTTACTCAATACTCACTCTCTGAATTTAAAGGGAGGGAGATTTTACTCAATACTCACTCTCTGAATTTAAAGGGAAGGAGATTTTACTCGATACTAACTCTGAATTTAAAGGGAAGGTGATTTTACTCAATACTCACTCTCTGAATTTAAAGGGAAGGTGATTTTACTCAATACTAACTCTGAATTTAAAGGGAAGGAGATTTTACTCAATACTCACTCTGAATTTAAAGGGAAGGAGATTTTACTCAATACTAACTCTGAATTTAAAGGGAAGGTGATTTTACTCAATACTCACTCTCTGAATTTAAAGGGAAGGTGATTTTACTCAATACTAACTCTGAATTTAAAGGGAAGGAGATTTTACTCAATACTAACTATGAATTTAAAGGTAAGGAGATTTTACTCAATACTAACTCTGAATTTAAAGGGAGGGAGATTTTACTCAATACCAACTCTGAATTTAAAAGGAGGGAGATTTTACTCAATACTCACTCTGAATTTAAAGGGAGGGAGATTTTACTCAATACTCACTCTGAATTTAAAGGGAAGGTGATTTTACTCAATACTCACTCTGAAGTTAAAGGGAAGGTGATTTTACCCAATACTAACTCTGAATTTAAAGGGAAGGTGATTTTACCCAATACTAACTCTGAATTTAAAGGGAAGGTGATTTTACTCAATACTAACTCTGAATTTAAAGGGAAGGTGATTTTACTCAATACTAACTCTGGATTTAAAGGGAAGGGGGGTTTACTCAATACTAACTCTGAATTTAAAGGGAAGGGGATTTTACTCAATACTAACTCTGAATTTAAAGGGAAGGTGATTTTACTCAATACTCACTCTCTGAATTTAAAGGGAAGGTGATTTTACTCAATACTAACTCTGAATTTAAAGGGAAGGTGATTTTACTCAATACTAACTCTGAATTTAAAGGGAGGGAGATTTTACTCAATACTAACTCTGAATTTAAAGGGAAGGTGATTTTACTCAATACTAACTCTGAATTTAAAGGGAGGGAGATTTTACTCAATACTAACTCTGGATTTAAAGGGAAGGGGGTTTTACTCAATACTAACTCTGAATTTAAAGGGAAGGTGATTTTACTCAATACTAACTCTGAATTTAAGGGGAAGGAGATTTTACTCAATACTAACTCTGAATTTAAAGGGAAGGGGATTTTACTCAATACTATCTCTGAATTTAAGGGAAAGGAGATTTTACTCAATACTAACTCTGGATTTAAAAGGAAGATGTTCAAACAAGGAAAGCATTGGCTTTATTTTAGACTGCAATCAAAATGAAATTATTCAGGTTTAGAGGCCTATATAAGTGTCCCTCATAGATCTTGGAGACAATTCAGTCAGGTTTGTTCTACATCTTTTTTCGGGCCTTGGCATAGTTTCACAAAGCGATCTTAGCTAAGTGTGATCTTAACTACCATGACAACCAATGCTAAAGGTATACGTTGCCATTGGTAGCTAAGATCGCTTTGTGAAACTGGGCCCGGAGAAGAAAAGTGATATTCAAGCCAACGGCCCATTTGTCGTAGAATGTGTTGAATGTCCGTTCCTCGTTTCACGGATTTCTGAGTGGATTTTTTTACTCGGTCGCTGTATATGTAGAAGAGTTGCCAGGTACACGCCGAAGGTCCGGGGTTTCCTCCGGGCAATGAGACCGTTTCCTCCCTCCCTCACTAAATCCCTATATGTGAAGTAATCTTGAGTGCGGCATAAAACGTTAATCAATCAATCTTTTCACTGAGCCGGCGTCCTGTGGTTATGGGAGTAAACCAAAACTCCTATTCACTTTTTCATTGTTTCCAACGTTTTCTAGGGCTAGGTTCAGAGTTCCTTTAAAACTTTCGGCAGAGTGCTGCGCAAAACATAATATCTATGAACACTAAAACAAACAGACATGGAGAAAATTGTGACAAAAATCGCTGTATGTGGAAGAGTTGCCAGGGCTTTCCTCTTAAACTTAACCTGCATGGCAACGCGGTCATATAAGTGAAATAATCTTGATTGTGGCGTAAAACAATCGATCTTGACTAAAATAACCATGGAGACAAGTTTGTTACAAAGTGGGCATGTCACTATTAAAGACCGTTATGCCCAATCGTAGTTTCTTGTAATAAACCAAAACCCATGATATTTCATCAGGTTGACAGTTTGGCCTTCAATAGTCAGTGAAATTTGTTTGGCAATAAACTAACAAATAATTTCAACAACACAAATGATGAGGCTGAAGATGATGGTTTATTTGTCTATGGAAAGATGGATGACTAGGACATATTAATTGAAAGAAAGGCAACAATACTGATAAAGCACAAGTAATTAAACAATACTCAAACAGCTAGAATGGTTAACAACAAGGAAGCATGGGAATATGAAATTGACGACACGAGAAACAGCTGACATGGCGTACAGAAACACAAGGAATATGAAAAAGAAATGACAGAGGGTTTTTGTTTATTTGTCGATTGATTGATTTGAGTTCAACACAGTCATCAAAACTTCTTATTTGGCTCATAAGGAGAGAAAAGTTGACAATCATTTGCTGGAAGGTGCATTAAGTTACGCCAACCATTGAGGCTCTTGAGGGACTTCCGTTCCCACAATACATAGTTCCTCGTTCAATTTCTTCATCAGTAAAAGTTGCCTAGATATGGATCAGGACAAACAGATTTATTGACATTTTACCCCGCACTCAAGATTATTTCACATAAATGGCGGCGTAACGAGGCTCTGTCCACGACAAAACACTGAACGTTAACAAGTACCCGACACTTCCATACGGGCCAAGAAGTGACACGGTATGGAAGTGTATCGTTAAATCTACAAAAGGGGGGGATGGAATGATAGCTATGATGGAAAGAAAACCCCAAAACATCCAATCTTCAGCCTAATGTGTATAAGAGTATATAAGATGTAGATATTTTTTCAACAACTGATGGAGTGGGCAAGGGCGAGATTGGTATTTAAGTCATAAGGTTACACTCAAAACTCGGACAAGAACAATATATGAAATTTCTTAAAAAATATACAGACTCTCTAGAAAACTTCTCTATAATGGCACGTTGTGAGTTTTGATTGGTAAAAAAAACAATCTGCTGCCTCGATCTAAAGCAAAACTTTTCTTTTAAATTTGGGATGATTGGGGTAAATTTATTCTGCAAAATCAACATATTACTCACCTGTATTTTTTTTCTCAAAATTGGCGGAGAATTTCGAATCTGTTTACATTCTACCCACCAATTATACCTCTCTAGAATGACTTTCTGTACAGGGGGTTGTTTCTCTAGATAATTACGCCCGTCCAATACACGGCCTAACTGTCATCGCAACATATACCTTCTGTTCAACATTAGGTTACGCCGGAAAGTTACGACGGGCGTTAATGTCTTGAGAAACGGCCCCCACTCGGAACTCCCTTCGGCTATCTTCGCTCGGCCGCTACCGCACGTAAATCCCCAAAGTTTAACGGCCCCCAGAGGACACAATTTTTAGGGAGGTAACAGGGCTAGAGGAATGTCCGAACAAAGTAACCCCTCTCCTGCATAGGCGAGAAAACCAATCATAAAATGTTCATATGGTTGATGCTTTTCATCGCACTATTTCTCCTATACGGCGACATTGCCAGGTTAACTGGGGGAGGATCTGGGCTTTTTACCCAGAGCAAAACGATGACTTTTGGACTGGGGGAATCAAACCCATTGGTGGTTATCATAGCATGTAAACAGACCGGAAATTCTCAAAACCTCCAGTCCTGAAAATCAAATGTTCATTTCAACAAATTCAGAAAAAATTCAAATTGTCAAAATCACAAAATGTGAGAGGTTATTGTTTAAAAAAATATCTAATCATTTGTAATGTAAGTTTGATAGTGGCCTTCATATAAAGTGCACATAACATGTGGACGCTCAATGTTAATAAATAGAAATGTTATTATATATAATAATTTGGGCAATAAACAGGGATATTATGCTTCAAATTTACCAGGCACCATTTATGTATATAATTTATAATATATCCATATTACGACAATCTACAACCTTCAAATCTCCTTTAATGCATGCTTATTAATATGGTGTTTCTAAATAATTAATTTTCACACCAAACTACCATAATAATACTAAAGACTCTTAACAACAGATTTAACAATAGAAATGAATGGATCCATCAATACAATATTGAATATAAATTAATATATAGAATGTCCCATTCCATAAAAGGGATATTTGGAAAATTCTAAATATGTTTCTATTTCCATTATGGGAACTAAAGAAACCAGACGAATAGAGCTGAAACTTCTACAGCCTTGTGGTTGTAATTGACGTCTCTGACAGCGCCAGGTGTTTTGGCCAAACATTCCAAAAGGTTAGACAATCCCAGAGCGTTGGCATTGTGACGTTGCTAATATCGCCACGGAGATATTTCCAATTTCCCAGAGTTTGTCTAACCTTATAGAACAGTTGTACTAAGCATGTCACCAGAGATCAATTTCCCGTTTCCTCCAACCAAATGTCCTCGTTTTATTCACATTTTGGTAGGGCATCTCAAGAGCTATAGATTTGGCTTTCTGTAGCTTTGACATTATAACAAAAATGACTGTTTTTCCATGCCAGAAATGCTTTCAAATAATAGTTTTCAAAGGGGGATAACTTATATCCAACATGACAATAAACCATAATCTACCGGTGTCAATTGTAATCAATTTCAACTGATCATTCTCAGTAAAAATTAAGAAATCAAAACTTATCTTCATAAAAAAATTATATACATTTAGAAATAAAATTGTCAAAAAATTAATAAAATAATTACAATTTTTAAATGCAAATCTCATCATGAACATGGATCCTGAGATTTCAAAATCTGAAACTCTATTTCCCCGGAAATAAATATTTATGTTAAATATAGTATTAAAATTATAAAGTCTTGAAAAGATAAAAGCAAACTGCATCAAAATTAAAGAAAAGTGTGTGTAAGGGTACGGTCAAAATTACACTAAAAATGTTAATGATGAAACATTTGCCTTATGGCATTTAGAACTTCAGCATTGCCAAATATAATATATATAGAAATTTCTGCCGAGTAAGCTCTTTAAGGGAGTTACAGGTCATTCAGAATTCTAAGTAACTGGCCTAGAGGATTAATATTGGCAACCAGTTGATTAATATTGGCAACCAGTGGATCAATATTGGCAACCAGCTGAATAATATTGACAACCAGTTGATCAATATTGACAACCAGTTGATCAATATTGGCAACCAGTTGATCTATATTGGCAAACCAGTTGATTAACATTGGCAACCAGTTGATTAATATTGGCAACCAGTTGATCAATATTGGCAACCATTCCAACCAATTTACGTAGAGCCAAATGCATCAAGGACAAAGAAATACTCTCAACAAAAATTATATTGGGTAACCAAATTGGACATTTCTGTAGCCCAAACCGTCTAAATAGTGTAAGTTGGTTACTTATTAAACAGACTACAGAGTAAAACTGGAATTACCAAGGGAGGTAACCACTCATTTTTTCCAGGTAATAACGTGAACAGAGCCAATGGTTAAGATTGGCAAACTTAGTACACATTTTGCCCGTCTTGGCCGCGCTGCTCTTTGTACGAATACGTTAAATTAAGACGTATAACTCCGAGATTTTACAGAGGGGGTCCTCCATTTGGGTAATGAAGTTGAGGAGATATCGTGAAGCCCAGATCTTGTAAATCCTCCCAACTTTCAGGCATGGCCAAATACATAAGGGTTGCCATGACAACCACTGGTGCTGCCCCCTTCAGGAGACGAGAGACAATCCGGTTAAATGACCTCTCTTGGTGTTGGCATCTGAAAAATAAAAAAGCGTAAAAAAATTTGAGTTATTGATAAATGTTCTTCCTCATTATTTTTAGTAAAAAAAAGAGAACTTCCATTGTTGTAAAACATTGTTGTTCTTTTCACACATGATGAAATTGTGTGGCCGGGTTTATTGGCTATGGCATTTTGCTCGACGTCAATGTGCGGCTAGTCATACCATAACAGTTAGTCCTGGCACTGGACTAACGGAGGGGGACATAAATCTTTTAAGAAGCAGCCCCCTGATAGTACACGACCCATGTCACAAATAAGTTGACAGCCATATTCGACAAAATTTTTGACAAAGCCAGCCAGACATTCCACGCTGTGATCCTATGAAAACACTTTATCTTTGTTTGAAAAAATATATTAAACCCAGATAAACGTCATTATCACATATAGGTAATGCAATAACAAAGTAACTCTCAATAAATTCAACAAACGGATATTGACAAATATGCGTTTGTTGAATTTATTCGGAGTTACTTTGCATTATGCTAAGCTATTCAGTGGATCAACAAGTTCATCACAAAAAAAAACAGTTTCTGCGTGGTGTTTTTCACTCGATTCCCGAGTGGGAGAGTCGGCGGGTATTCTCTGAAGGTCACAGTTTACCTCCCCATCACTAAACCCACCAATGTTGCCTTTTTGAGAGAAATTACCTAGAGTGCGACAAAAAACATCAATCAATCAATCTGAAATATGAGAAATCCAGCAAACTGACCTGTTATTTTCAGAAGCAGCCAACGTCTCAATTATAGTTGCCTCCCCTTCCTTCTCGACCAGCTTCCTGAAGTTTTCTTCACACCAGTTGGTCAGTGCATACAGCTCACTGTTCAATGTGGACATATTGGCAGCCATCTTCTTCTGAATCTGTTCCGAGCAAAGGTCATTCAGTTGACCTTTCAACTCTCGAAGTTCATTCAACTTGACCTTGTAAGTTTCAAAGTCGGAGGACATAACCTGAGAACATGAAGTAATTGTTTGATTTTGTCGGGACATTGCATGAGGGGTCATAAACTCAACCTCTCCATACACTTCTTTGAGAAAATGACCCGCTAATATTCAAATTAGCGTAACTAAATTTACGGTTGAAATATTTTCTTTTAATATTTTTGTTGTGGTTTGTTCGAAAACCAGTATTTAAGCTCAATATTTCCGCTCGAGAAGACTGAAATTATGTTGAAAGCTACATTAAATCTTATCTCAACCCAATAAAACAAGGGGAGCTTACTCTGAGATCCTGTATCTTTGCCTGGAGTTCTCCCCCTTCACAGTCCAGCATTAGTGACTGGCTGAACTCCATTAACTGAAGTTGTTTTCTCTCCTTGTTTAAAACGTAAGAGAGATCCTGGCTTTTTTCCTGATAAAGATACCATTTCCTTAACAATCCTTCAAGTTCCTTCACACGGCTTTGGCATCTGGAATTTGAAATTATAAATATTTAATTTTGACATTCTCAGCCAATTCCATGCTATACCAAAACACGTATGTGTGATTTATTGGCTTTCACAGTAGGATATATGAAGTGGCCTAGTTGTGGAACATAGGGTTGATTGATTCATTGATGTTTTACACCACACTCAAGAATATTTCACTGCCGAGAGGCCACTCTTCTACCCACGGCGACCAAGTAAAAAAAACACTCAGAAATTTGTATTTGGTCTGAGTGTGATTCGAACCCGTGCCGCATTGATGGAAGGTCTGTGTGGGACTGAAGGTCAATCACTCTAACCCACTGGACCACAGAGACCCCGTGGAACATAGGGAAAATTTTGATGAAACAGAATAAGATAAGTGCTTATCCAGCAATTTGAATTTTGTCCATTATTAACATGCATTTTCGAGTTTTTAAGGGGCTACTGGTTTTACTGAAATTTTTTATTTCAACTTCAATCATTTAGTTTTCCAAGGTACTTCAAATGCTCAACTTAGAATTTAAGCTTGTTCTGTCTGTAAAATTTGTCTACATTGAACTAGATAATTCCACGTTACCTTAATGCCATTTTCTCCAGCACATTACAACTGCTCGTTGATTTCAATTTGAACTGTTCCATGTGGATAGAGGGGTTGTCATTACTGAACTGATTGATTGATTCCACGACAGTTCGCAGATGATCATTGTCTCTGCATAGAGCGGTTGTCTTAACCTACAACAGCAAAATCGCACCTTAAAAATAGATCTACAGTAAAGCATGATTAAATATTTCACAAATATCATTTCTTTCTGAGGTCGCCAGGAGTATTTGTGGTAGCCAAGAAACCAGACATTCATACATGTACATACAGTGGAGATCCATGAAACAGTTCCATATCGGACAATAGGGAGCGGGAGTAACGTGACCATTCCACAAATTTCCTGTCACCGGCGTTGTCATTAAGCATGTAGAGAGCCTTTATCGTTCGAATATGACGCTCATTTATGACGTTTCAGACCCCAAAATATCAATCAAACTGACAACGTCATGAAAAGACGTCATCTGTCACCAGATATCGCGAAATCTCGCGCTAGACTCCCAGGCCCTATTAATAGACATTATGGATTTTATTTCCCTTATATGGCCAGGCTGGTCAATCCAGTGAAATGATCTAGAGTAAAACAATGATTCTATAAAAGGATGGATTCAACAGACAGGACAACGTTCAAAATATACTAGTCAACAATTTTCTGGGAGGCTTTTTAACTCACTTATAAGCAGACTGTTGACAGTTAAAATATTTCCGATTTAAGTCCTCCCCCCCCCCCACACCATACCAAAAAATAGTATACATGCAATTAAATGTTTTTTGTTAATCCAATTTATAAACTATTAAAAGTATTAAATTAAAAAATAACCTGTAAAGTCTTGATAGTTTGTTCCAGTTGAGAGACATCTTCAAATGACCCAGATACCATGTCCTTCATGACCTCTGACACAGTGACCTTCACCTTAGTCAGGTCGCCATAGAATCTGCATAATGTTTGAGACTGCTCGTGTCTCCCCATTGCAAAGGTCTGTAGCTGTTTCCATTGTTTTAACAGGACTAAAAGAGAAAGTAAATACGGAATTAGTTCAGTGAACCCAGAATGACAGACGTGGAACAAAATTCTGAACCATCTCTTTTCTATCTAAGCTACTATAAAATTCCTCTTTGGAGGCCTCAGTGGGTTAGAGTGATCGTTCCTCAGTCCAAAAAAGACCTTTCATTGATGCGGCGCGAGCTCGAATCACACTCAGACCAAATGAAAATTGACAAATTTTTGGGTAGATTTTTCACTACGTTACCGTAAGTGGAAGAGTTGCCAGGTACTCGCCGAAGGTCGGGTGTTTCCTCTGCCACTAAACCTGGTAATGCTGCCATTTAAGTGAAATTATCGTAAAATATCAATCCATCAATCAAAATTCCTCTTCAAAAACGTTTGCTCAGAGTAGTGGAATGGTTAATGTCTACACCCTGACAAAGGGCGAAGTATAGTATTAGTTATATGACGCCCTTGCGTGGGTATACGGGTACTCCGATGCAGACTCACTTTCTGGGCATTTTGACCAATCAAATGTCAAGAAATTTCTCTCAATGGTGATAATAGTATACATCACCCTTTTCCAGGTAAGGTTAAGAAAAAAACGAATTCTCTGCCTTTCATGCTTGATTTTGAAGTCCTAATTAACCAAGTTTACAACCAAGGCGCTATATGTTTCGAGCAGATAAAAGCTTAGGTGTATTTCGAAGCCACCATAAAGTCACACCTCAATCCCTAAGGGTAGTGCACCTTGTAAGAGTCAAATTTCCAAGCCCTTTTCAAGTTTTAAAAGATCCTATAGATCATTTCCAATGCCTACAGCACAATGATTAGGGTCAAATGTAATTTCCAGACAACTTTGTCCACGATTTCAAGGCTTCTCCAGAACCAAATTCTTATTTATAGGATATTTAGAGCCTTGAAAAGCCATTTTCAAAATCAAGGTTCCTTATTCAAGATGCAGTTGGAGAACTTTCTTTTCAATTTTTCACATCACACTCCAAAAAAATACATATACAATATTGCCATATGTGGCAATCACTAAGCAGATATTGTGACTGTTATTTTGAAGATAACAAGCATAAAGGTGTTGATAGTTTACCTTCAATCTGATGGGCTTCGTGACCTGATATGACAGGAAGATCAAGTACTTCTAACAAACACTTCACATTCGTCTGACATGTTAAAATATGCTCAGCCTGAAAATGATAAACATAGCTTGATTACCTCCCCTGATAAACTCCTAAAGTGATCCAGTTACTTCCCTTTATAAAGTGTTGTCTCTCTCTGGATGGAGGTTACCAAAAAAAAAGCTAACAGGCATGCAACCTTTCATGGGCAAATTATATTACAATGCTACTATATTCAACCAAGGACAAGGGGCAAAAGTTAAAAAGCCCAAAAATAAATTGTAAAATTTTGACCCCCCCTCCCCCTTCCACAAATAGCGTACAAGGCGAGAGTATTCTGAATTTAACATGAATATTTCGCATACTTTAAATTCTCCCTCGTTACGCAGGCTAACACGGCTTTACCGAAGTTTAACCTGAACGCACAAAGGGCAATAAAATAAATGATAAAGGATTTCAATTTTGGTTGATTGATTATATGCAACACTCAAGATTATTTCACTTATATGAGGCGTTGCCAGGTTTAGTGGGGGATGAAACCAGGCTCTTTGTAGGAGGGAACCCCCAACCTTCGACCAATACCCTGTATATTTGAATTTAGGTTTCTTGGGTTTAATATTAAGAAGCCATTATTGCACTTACATATTTGGATGGGTCGAGACTAATTCCTGTGCCCATGGGATCTTTACGTTGTTTCTTTAACGACGAGTCCGTGACCTGAAGTTGTTCGACGGACTGTTGTATCATGTGATGAAGATCTTCGAGGTCGGAGTCGCTGTCATCCTCTCGTGGCGGGTACACAGACAACTGAAACATAATGGGTGATTGATGTATTACGCTGCACTAAGTTAACTTATGCAGGGATTTACCGGACCCTCAATTTCTCACTTGGACCCCAAAATTGCAATGAGAAGGGTCTCATGACATGCAAATAAATAGCAAAATATAATAGAATAATGCATATTTAAACACTAATTGGACCCCACCTAATGTATATGGGACCCTACTTTTTATCTGATGGGGGTCCAATGAACCCCAACATTTTGGGAGCCAGGGAAAACCCTGCTTATGTATGTACCTGAGTTGACGGGTGAGGGGAGGCAAACAGGCTGTTTGTCGGGAGGAAATCCCCGCTATCGTTGAGCACCTGGCAGCTCTCCCACAAAAGGCAATCGAGTGAAAAATCCATTTAGAAATTTCTTGATTTTATTTGGTCTGAGGGGGATTTGACCCCGCGCCCCATGGACGGAAGGCATGTGTCGGACGGAGAGACTTTAACCGACTGAGCAACCGAGGCCCAATAAAACATAATGGAAATACTGAGTTTGAAAGATTTCTTTGGCAAAAAAATCACAGCATTTATTCATGCTGGACAACTGCATTGGAAATAATTCATTTACAGTTGAAATCCTACAGGACCTCTGCCACACAAACACAATACATTACAAGCATCTTCTTTATCTGATTTGTTGAATTGAATTTCACATCAAAACAAAACTTTTAAGTCATAATAACTGTGAGCGAGACCAACATGCATGCAATTGTGGAATACTTTAGGTACAACCTTAACAAGAGCCCATACCTTTCTTTCTTTCGACCTAATTTTATCTGATCTCTCCGCAATAATTTCCGCAGTGAGTTTACTTTTTTCTCCGTCAACTTTAAATTCCTCGTCTTCGAACTCCAACTCATCTTGTGGTTCCCAGTGGAGAGGCTCTTCAGTGGGGGCTTCACTTGCCGTCGGATACAAAGGGTCCTAAAGATTTAAAACGCTTTAGTTATGTGGTGTTTTAAGTCATACATTTGAATACATACGGTAAGAATTCTGCTAATTCAAGGACGAGCAATGTGAAGATAACAAATTATTAGACTGCTTTCTGCCATGTTTGGTCTAAAACAACAACAATAGTGATTGCTCGATAGGATTTTTCATTCGCTCCATGCAGGAGGTAAGACACCCAACGAAAAGTCTCAAACTTTTAGAGTGCTTTTCGTAATGTTTTGAGTACTTGAATTAGCAGAATTCTTACCGTAATTTCAACAACGTGAAAGATTGATTGATAATTTATGCCTCACAGATTGACCTTATTTGGTGGCGTTACCAGGCTTAGTGTTGAAAGGAAACTAGGATCTACGGCCAAAGAAAATCCCTGACCACATAAGGCATTGGAGTGAAAAAAACAACTCGGCAACAGAATAAAAACTCAATATTCACCAAGTTTGAATTAAAATAATTTTTTTAATTTAATGAGTCGGATTCAAATAAACAGCAGTTGTCAAAAGTGATTGAAAAAGATTCATTAATGGTTTGATTGATTGATTGATGTTTTACGAAGCACTCCAGATTATTTCACTAATATGGTGGCGTTGCCAGGTTTAGTTGGGGAGGAAACCGGGTCAATGGTAAGAACGGAAATAAAAATGAAAGATGGACCAGGATTTTTATCGTGGTTACCTGATAATTATCCCAGGCTGTTTCCGAGAATGATCCGGTACTTTTAACAAACCCATCACTTTCTGAGGCAGATTCAGACATACATTGCTTAGGGGTTAAATAGGCACCTAGAAAGAAATACAGAAAATAGTGAAATTTAGATTGATTTTTAATGATTGCTGTTTTATGCCGAACTCAAGATTACCGAATTTCTTCTAAATATTCAGCCATTCTAATGGCCTAAATTTTCCATTGAGTCATACAAAAATAGAGACGTGGAGTTGTGTTTCTGGATAACCATTTTCACACACTGCACAGCGGGTCATTTTGCCTTAAATTCCCTCTAATGGCCAAATTTGTCTGGCCTCATTTAGCATATTTCTATTCTAATGGTCAAATGCTTATGAGGAAAAAAGTGGCTGAATCTTTAGAAGAAATACGGTATTTCACTTACATGACGGTGTTGTTACATTTAGAGAGGAAAGAAAAGGGATCTTTGCCCGGAAGCAAAACAACACCTTAGGCAAGTACCTGGTAACTCTTCAAAATATGTCGATCGAGTAAAAAATCCAATCAGAAAATTTTTCAATTTTTTATTTATTTGGCCTGCGTGGAATTGGGTCCGGGCTGCATTGATGGGAGGCCTGTGTCAGACTGTGGGACTATCACTCTACTGACTGAGCCACCAAGGCCTGTGTTAGACTGAGGGACTATCACTCTACTGACTGAGCCACCAAGGCCTGTGTCAGACTGTGGGACTATCACTCTACTGACTGAGCCACCAAGGCCTGTGTTAGACTGAGGGACTATCACTCTACTGACTGAGCCACCAAGGCCTGTGTTAGACTGAGGGACTATCACTCTAACAAGCAGAGCAACTGAGACCAATAAATCAATTTAGAAACACATCTTTTGATAATGTATCCATTATTAAGAGCTCTATTTTTACCACCAATTGTAATATTCCAATCTACAGTGGCAATGTCTTTTATTAGTTTAATTTAGCTTTGGTAAAATGTGCTAACTAGTATAATAAATAGACAAAGGTACCATTAAGAAAAATGTATCTCCCTTGATGGGGCTCTCTAAAGAAAGGAGGGAAAAATGACACATATTTTCATCAGAAAAGCATTGGAGCATAATATTACTTTAGATGATAATTCAGACCTGGCAAAACTTCTACATCAAGCTCAGAAATTTTAAAATTTGTCTTTGAAATGAATTGGATTTGGATTTAGCTACGCGACTTATCGATGGTGTCGGAATGAGAGACTACATATGTGTATCTCTCTGCTGACTGAGTCACTAAGCTATTGAAAAAAAGGTTTCTAAACTTAAAGGATTTGTGAACAGGATGTAAAGATGGTTTTTGTTTGTTTATAGATTAAATATATATTTGTATATTTGAAAAACATAAGTTGAAACGAAACAACCTATGTGTAAGTTCTGTGGTAGTTGAAAAAGGAGGGGGGGGGGGGGTGGGGGGGGGGGGGGGAAATTTGTATATTTTGTATATTTTTTTTTTAACTAATGAAAACTAAAATCGATCAGTTAAGGCTGCCACAAAGACACAACAGAGGTTGTATATTACGTCACAACTGTGCAGGCACATACACAACAGAGGTTGTGTATTACGTCACAACTGTGCAGGCACATACACAACAGAGGTTGTATATTACGTCACAACTGTGCAGGCACATACACAACAGAGGTTGTATATTACGTCACAACTGTGCAGGCACATACACAACAGAGGTTGTATATTACGTCACAACTGTGCAGGCACATACACAACAGAGGTTGTATATTACGTCACAACTGTGCAGGCACATACACAACAGAGGTTGTATATTACGTCACAACTGTGCAGGCACATACACAACAGAGGTTGTGTATTACGTCACAACTGTGCGGGCACATACACAACAGACTGAGGTCATGTTTGACGTAACGTGTCACTGAGATAACTTACATTCGTATTAAGCATTGTAGAGCGGCATGTGTAGCAGTGAATTGTGTAGGATGCGCCACATATTTAATTTTCTTCTTCTTGAGCAGTTATGCAACACACTTAACGCAAACTAGAAAATATTGCCAAAGTTTGTTTATAAAACCTTTAAAGTGGCATGAGCTGCCAAAATGTTGATATTTGGACGTTAAAACAGAATGTTGAAATTATGGCTATTTTTCTCAAGACGTATAATTCAGAAGCTTTTTAGTCCTTCTAGTTTCGAAAATGTACGATAAAATATTGTTTTGAACTAACTTTGACTTGGAATGAATGAATGGTTGTCCCGGTTATTTAAATTTTGTTTACTTTTCCAACACGCTTTCGGTTCGTACATGCCACATACTGTATGGAGTTTCCTCATTCCAACGCCAATCATTTAGTTTTCCGATGGCCTTCAAAGCCTCTTACTGTCGTGACGATAAAAAATTATGAAAAAAGTGTGAATTTTGGCAGCTCATGTCCCTTTAAAGAATGGTTGACTTACCTAGATCTGTGTCAGACCCACTGCTACTGCTGGAGTAAACTTTAATTTGTTCTAGTCCTTCTATTAAGGCGGATGAGGATAACACTTCCTCCGGGATAAAGCTGCGATTTCGTTCTAAATCCGGAGATGAAACCAGTATGGAAACGGGACAAGTTTTTCTTTTTAAAAGATGTGCATCGGTAATGTTCTCGTAGTTCATTTGCTTCGGAGCAGAATTTTCATCTTGTTTCTCAATGGACTTTGTCCGCCGGAGGTGCCGAGGTCGGGGAGGTTTTTCACGGGGGAATGTTGCATAATGTTTTGACGGGCTGGGTTTGGATTTAGGCGTGGACGTAAAACTAGGAAGATTTGGCGATGAATTATTACAAACAGAATCAATAGCACTTTCAGAAATAAACATAGAACTGTCTTTGGTAGATAATTGTTTTTTCACGTCAGATACGCCCACCATACTCCACGGGCGTTCACGCCGACTTCGGCGGGATTTCACTTTCCCCTTTATCTTATAAGTTTCAGAGTTACTATAGGAACTGGTACTCCGATGCATTCCGGAACAGTCTGTAGCACTGTGGTTTATTTTTTCGAGCAGACTTTTGTCAGAGCCCGTAAGCGTAAGAAAACTAGAACTGTGAAACTCATCACTTGCAGTAGAGAAGTCATCTGAAATCTCCTCATCACTGGTTTCTTCTCCACTTGCTTCACAACTACTATCAATTAGAGAATCTGTCCCAGATCTTGGAGAAGACGTATCTGTAACATTAGAGTCTGTGGAATTCAGTGCAAGCTTTCGCTTACTTTTAGGTTTTGAGGGTTTGGCGTTAAATCCCGATTTAATCTGCGGGTCTCCTAGACATGTATATTCATCACTTAAACATGTTTCTATCTTGTCTTTAGATTGAAGATTTACATCAAGAGGGGAACTAACTCCTCTCTCCAAAGATTCAATAAACAATCCACTATCTATTAACTTATTATTGTCTTCGATTGGACAGTGATGAGTCGAAGCTTCTGATTGGACGAGAACTGTTTTGCTGCCATGCTGATTGGTTAATATTTGATTGTAATTATTATAGGTATGATCGGGCATGTCAATGCATATGTCGTGTTGGTTGGACGTTTGTTTAGGACTGTTGCTGTGGTCGTTACTCGATAATTGCCCGTCGGTAGAAAAATCTGTATCGACGGTAATCATTTTATAAAAATCCTTTGTGGGTGAATTGATGATGGCTTTATATTTAACACTTTCGGCATTTGGGTCAATACTAGATCCGTCGTCAACGTTGATTAAGGCTTCTGGGTCGCTGCCGCAGTTAGAGCTGGTGTCGTAGGCACTGGTGATGGAATGTCTCCACGGAGACTCCTTTGTCGCCGCATTTAGATTGGTTGAGAGGTACGCCACATGGCCGTCCATCGGTAGTGAGGCTGGTCGCCGCCTAACAACATCACTTGACGTTGTAATGAGCAGACCTGCAGACTTTCCATATGAGACCTGTTTGTTGACAAACTGTAGTCCGTTTAACGAAGGTGCGCGTAGCAACCTCTGTTTCTCAAGGTCGCCTAAATCTAACTGCTCGTCGTTGGAATAACCCTCGCTGGAGTAACCGATATCACGACTTTCCGATTTACCGGCCTTCATTTTCCCGTTGAAGAATGATGTGTGAGTTAATATCTTATCGTCCAACGTATCCATAATCTCTGATGTGAACTCACTCAAGTTGGAATGAGACCTCGTCAAACTCGAAGCTTGGATCAGCTTAGACGATTGATTTCTCTCATGCATTTCATTGGACAGCCATTGTACTTCCTTATCGTCAGGGTCGTCTAGATCTTGAATTTTTTCATATTCGTCATCGTAGAACGGAATAACGTCCGAGGAACCGGGTTCGTCAGAGGAGTTTCCCTGTCCTTCGCACGTGTCACTTTGGTCAGACGAGTTACCCTGGGGTCCACAGGTATCACTCTGGTCAGACGAGTTACCCTGGGGTCCACAGGTATCACTATGGTCAGAATAAATCAAATCCTTCAGTTTCTCCACCTGGTCATCGCTATTAAATCCATCAAGGAAATTGTTTTCAAACTCGTGCCATAACGACGGATCAGAACTGTGCAGGGGTTTCAATCCAAAACTCTGAAACATAAAACATAAGGAAAACATTAGCTTATTGAATCAATAATGGATTGAGTGATGGTTTTACGACGCGCACAAGATTATTTCACTTATATCGCGGCGTTGCCAGTTTTATTGTGAGAGGAAATAGGGCTCTATGCCCGGAGGAAACCTAAAACATAAGTAAAACATTAGCTTATTGAATCAATAATTGATTGATTGATGTTTAACGACACACTCAAGATTATATCACTTGCATGGCGACATTCCTTCGGCGAGTACCTAGTAACTTTTCCACATATCGCGACCGAGAGAAAAATTCTATTTGGTCTGAGTGTGATTTCAACCCGTGGCGTGGGACTGACGGACGATCACTCTAACCCACTAGACCTCTGAGGCCCCCACCCAAATAAATGAAAAGAATTTCTAACCATTTTTATTTGTTTCCATTTTTTTCACTGACCTCATTTGTAGAATAGTAAAAATCTGTTATCAAATTAAAAATGCAACTTCTACATGTATGTTATTTATTTGTTTGACTGAATATAAAACAATGGTAAAGATAATTAAATGAGTGTAACATCTCGGCAACAATAAAGCTATTTCGCTATCTCTTGTCCAGCATAAATCAATTGACCCTCTATCAGTGGGCAAACATCCTTCCTATTTTATATTTGAACTAGGAAAAAATGACAATGATTATGGCCACGGTTGCCCTGGCAATTTAATCAATAATGGGAAATCTTGCACCTAATGACCAGCCAATTTTTCATTCACGTAAAAAAAAAACCCTGCTGGCATGATCAGTGGCTAGCAATAGAATCAACAATGAAAATGGAAAATCTTCAAGCTACGGGAGACGAACCAAGCTTCTGGGGTAAGGGTCATGAAGGGGGGCCTCAGAATTATTCCAGGGACTATTATATATATATTCATATATATATATATATACAACCCTGTGCATTTTAGTGTCTATAAATAAATTCATATAGCAAAACCGATAGGTACTTCCCATCCCATATATATTTTTGAACACTAAAACACACGGGCACAGGGAAAATCTTCTGGGGCCGGTTGTTCAAAAGTGTATGCGGCTTAATACCGGTATAACTTTGCAACGTCACAATTAAATTTCTTTGTTACGCGACGTCATTTAGACCGGTATTAAGCCTAACAACTCAGCCCTTGTCTAAAATAACCATGGAGACAAATTTCTTATTGTGTTAAAAAGGGGCATATCATTTAGATGTTTATACTATATCATATATGTATGATCAACGAATTTGACGAAAGAAAAGGGCAAAAAATGTTCATTTTCACGCAAGAAAATGGTAATTTCAAAAGTTTTAGGGGAGCAAAAAAACTAACAATGTTTAGCTACGAATATATAACCTTCAATATTAAAATCAGAAATTGTTATCTACAATATACATGTAGATATCTTCACATTTGTGTCTTTTTATAGGCGGGCAAAGGAGTGATAATTAAAACAGTTTTTGTTAATTTCAATTAACAGCTACAATTAGATGATAATCAGATAAAGTCAAACAAAGCCACCATACAAATACATACATTGATCTCACAAGATAATACACTATCTGTAATACAATAATACACTATCTGTAATACGATAATACACTATCTGTAATAACACCATCAATACCACTAAAGATGGCTCTATTCATGTTTTTGTGTCAACCCATGGATACCATAACGACAATGTCAGCATTTTTTTTAAAGCAATATGAAGAGGTACATGTAACTGTCCTTTGAAAAGAAACTTAATAGCCTTCAAAGAAATAAAATGATCATTCATAGAGGAGGCTGGTTAGCTGAATGGATTCATTAGGCAGCCAAGATTTAATGCTGGTGATATATATATGCCATGCTCAGGGGGCACGGGTTCGAATTCAGTTTTTGGAGTCTTAGGTCATTCTTCAAGAAAGTGTAAGGTTCCCAGAAATAGGGTATTCATACACCCCCTGGTACATAATAATGCAACATCGTTTTTTTACAAACCCTGATTTATGTGGAGAAATATAAAGTAGGAAAGGGAGAATGAAATAGAATTGTAACAAACAGTATGATAGAATCTAGCCTTGAATTTGATTGATTGATTGGTGTTTTACGCCACGCTCAAGATTATTTCACTTATATGGCGGTGTTGCTAGTTTTATTGTGGGAGAAAACCGGGCTCTATGCCCGGAGGAAACTCACGACTTTCCGTTGGTAACTGGCAACCATCCCAAATAGGTCGTTTGAGTGAGATTATTTCAGTTATATGATAGTGTTGTCAGTGGGTAAGGGGGCACAAGGTTCTTTACGGACCCCCCCCCCCCCCCCCCCCATGTCACAGAGAGCGAAATCCACTCAGAAATTTACCAATTTTTCTTTGGACATTAGGATTGGGGTCAAACAGTTAAAAACGTTTCTCAGTAGTAAAATTTCTTTGGCTGTACAAAATATATTTTCTTTCCTATCTGGATACAAAGATTTGTGATATGTCCTACAGAAATATTCTTCAACGCTATGTAAATGAACAAGTAACATTATCGAATGCAAAACTAATCAAAAAAAGATAGTTACAGCTACAGACAAATTATTTGTCAGAGTTTCAAATTCCATGTTGGGAATCAGATCTGATAATAAATTACTGTAATGGACATGTACATCTTCAGCTGACAAAATGTGACAGATTGAAAGAGGAAGTAATGGCTGAATGTGACAGCTTGGAGTAATCAGTTCTAGTGGACACTGGTCAAGTGATGGACATACTGACCACACAGCTGTAGGGGAACATCTGGACAACAACATGTACTAACTATATTCAACATGAAGTCAGAATATTGAACAGGGGTATTGTAACAGTCAGGGAAAGAGTCAGAAATTTTAGGTTGCCATTTTTTTTTTAGAGGAATCAAATTTTTTTTCTTTCTACCTTGCCAATGTAAGAACAAAAATAGTATACGAAAAGTAAACGAATTTGAAATAACTGAGACGAACATTCGTTAATCCTAAGCCTAAATTAGCTCAAAACACTACTTAAACAAATTAACGTGCATTCTCGAGCAGTAAAAAGTGTGTGAATTGTAGGTCTTGAGAAACACAGGGAAAATCTTCTGGACTAAAATAATCATGGAGAGAAGTTTCTATGGGGGGTACGTGTATATGGTTTCTCACTGACTAGCTGTCAAAGCTAGTTTATCAACTATTTCAATTTTTTTTTTTTTTTACAATCAAAAGAGCTCTATTCAGGATAAAATAGTGACTTCAAATTCAACAGTCAAGAAAAAGGGATAAGAGTTTGACAAAAAAGAAAAATATAGAAGAGAAATGTTTTTTTCAGTCTTACCTATTTCAGCTATTTTCAATTTCTGAGAAATCAATCACAAGACCGTAATAGTTGACCTACTTTCAGTTTGTGAAAATATTTAACCCATAGTGCAACTGGAATTAATACCACCTTGGCATTGGCACGTAATCCATTTGAAAAGTGAAAGTCCACAACAGTACTGCTATAGTGCAGAGGACAAAAGCTATACGGTGTGGAGTGCTTTCTACTGATAGTCTAACAGGGTATGAAATCTGTCAGTTGACAAGAGGTTATTATCAGCCTATGTTCCAACCTGTCTATTTCCCCAATCAATAACACATAGTTCACAAAGTCCAGAGTATATATAGTTGATTGAACAATAGTTATAACAGGTCTTCTTCTGTCAAATCATGTTTTTGACTGATTTGCCACACAGCAGCACATGGACTGAGAAGGGCTAAACTGGGCAGGGAAGGAGTGGGTGCATGCAACAGAACAAAGAAGATTAAGCCCAATGCAATCAAACAGTGGGGGTGATCAGATGGAAGGTGTGGGGTGTCTGCCCAGTTGGGAAGTGGTGACACATTCAGGGTACAAAGGGGACCAAGGCTTGCCTCTCTGAAGATTCAACATATCCCACTCAGCCAATGGCTGTACAAACTGTCACCCACAGACTTTCTACAGTGCCCAGCGAATATAACACCCCAGCCCCCCCCCCCCCCCCCCTCACCACAAGGAGCTTAAAACCAATAACTTCTTTCTAGTATCTTACTTACTTACACAAATCTCTTAATTTGAAAAATTTAGATTCATTTAAGCTTTTTTAACCAGTGTAATATTTGTTAAGTGGAAGACTTCCGACTGCAAAATCAAAATCTCAGAGACAAAGGTTTGTACTAAATGACTCATTTCTTTTTTAAAGATTATCCTTTTTATAAAAGAAATAACAGAGGTCACAGATTTATGTCAAATCATTTTCCCTTTTTTTCTTGAACCAGTACAAGAACACCCCCCCCCCCCCTTACTGAAGCAACTATCAGTTAGATTACCATGGAATATAATAGGCAAGTGGGATAACTTTTATTTAGACAAACCTGGGATATTGTAAGATATTTTTTCTTATAAAAAAAATAAAAAAATGCAAGAATGTACAACTCTCATAGGAGTGGATGTTAATTTTGTGTTTAGGAGTAACAAAGCATTTGTCTAACACGTTATTTTAGACAAGAAGATTTTCCCTGTACCGGTGTATTATAGTGTTCAAAAATATATCAAATCGGCCTTCATGCTTTTTAGAGACTACATGTATACAACCTCCAAACACAGTTTTGATTCATTAAAGTGGCATGAGCGGCCAAAATGTTGATGTTTTGACGTTAAAACAGAATGTTGAAATCATTAGCTATTTTTCACAAGCCGTATAATTCAGAAGCTTTTTAGTGCTTCTAGCCTCGATAAAGTATTGTTTTGAACTAACTTTGGCTTAGAATGAATGAATGGTCGTCCCGGTTATTTAAATTTTGTTTACTTTTTCGTACACTATTTTGGTTCGTATAGACAACATACTGTATGGATTTTCCTCATTCCAACGCCATCCATTTATTTTTTCGATGACCTTCAAATCCTCTTACTGTCATGACGATCAGAAATTATGAAAAAATTGTGCATGAACTGCCAAAAGTTTTGTAATTTTCCGTAAAAACAGAGCAGTGATGGAACTTAACTTTATAGAGAGGTTGCCATCAGGGCAAGATGAATGACAAAAGGTGCCAAGATACGGTTGCCTAGATTATCACAAATGTTTTAAGCAAATGAAAATATTTGGTCACATCTCCCAAGTGATTTTTTTAAGGGAGGAAGGGGGGTGTAGTCACAGATATACATATACCCAAACTGTTACGGTTTACAACTATTTAATAGTACAAAAATCCTACATAAGAAAATCGTTCATTTTTTATATAAATTACATTTGATTGCGTAACTCTGCACGGTAGGCTGCTGTGCTTAAATTAGATGATAAAATCCCATAGAAAAACACTGTGCATGACGGAGGCAGAGAGGGGTTGATAACAATAGCCAATGGCAGTGATGGCGTGCAGAACAGAAAGCTGAACATGGTTTTCTCATTATTCTGACAGTTCATAATTTATTTGACAGTAGATAAGTCTCATACTTTTAATCATATGGATGATCTAGTTCCAGGGCCTAATCTAAGGTAAAACTTTTCCCCCTTCATCAAATCCTGTCGCTTTCATCAAATCATGTCACTTTCATCAAATCGTGTCACTTTTATCAAATCATGTCACTTTCATCAAATCCTGTCACCTTCATCAAATCGTGTCACTTTCATCAAATCATGTCACTTTCATCAAATCATGTCACTTTCATTAAATCCTGTCACTTTCATCAAATCATGTCACTTTCATCAAATCATGTCACTTTCATCAAATCCTGTCACCTTCATCAAATCGTGTCACCTTCATCAAATCATGTCACTTTCATCAAATCCTGTCACTTTCATGAAATCATGTCACTTTCATCAAATCATGTCACTTTCATCAAATCATGTCACTTTCATCAACGCATGTCACTTTCATCAAATAATTTTAAATTGTCAATTTCATCATCAAATTATTCAATATCGTCACTTTCCAGGTTACTTTTAGTCACCCTATTTTTTATAGGATAAAATACTTTAAATATTTAAATAGACAGATGTAACAAAGAAATTTGACCATACCTGTAATCAACTCTGTTTAAAACATGGAGAGTTCACAGGGTTAGGCTTAAAATATATCAGGTGGGCTTTAGGGACATTCAGTGGGGGGATAACACTGTTTACAGGCCTAGATCTATACAGAAACTAAACAAACAGCCATAAGCATGCTTAGTTGACTGGGGCATGCTTAAAAAAGATGGTCACATGGGGATGGGAAAGTGTGTCTAATAAAACATAACTGTCTTGTACCAGGCCATTGAGTTGTCTTCTCTATGCAAATATTGTTTCAGTATAATATAGCCTGAGATCTGCTTTTGTCACACTTTCTACTTGACAGAGGTTAGGTTAAACCCCACCAATACCTGACTAAAATCTGGCCCTTTCACACAGCTTACAGCATTACAAGTTCTGACCTGAGCAAATAGAGGGTCTCTAAGTCAACATAAGGACCTCCCATACAGTTGAATTGGTTTCAAAGCTGAATAAATCTTTTTCGTAAAAATTGGCATGAGGTGCAAAAATTCTGACTTTTTTCATAAATGTTGATTCTTAAGAGAAGTTGAGTGTTTCAAGTACCTTGAAAAACGACAGTATTGACGTTGAGATAAAAAATATTGGTAAGGTTTAATGGTAGCGAATGTGTGTTTATAAGAGATCAAGTATAGTGTACGAGTGCATTTTAGGAATTTTGTTGCTTAAAAACCCTCCTAAATGCACATGCCCAAAAGTAGTATCAATGGAAACCTCTTATTGTGTACTTCTTGGTAAAATGACGAAAAATTAGTTAATTCTGTTTCTGAACAAATTTCTTCTTATATTTGACAGCTTATGCAACTTTGATATTTAAAAAGACTAAAACACACGCGTACAGTGTCTGTGAAAATCTTCTTGAGTAAAATAATCAAGTTTCTGATTGTGTTAAAATGGGTTATTTCATTCAGACCTTTAAACCCATGAAGAAGACATGCTAACATAACATAACATCAGTAACACTTGATAAAGACACCAGTATAGGTGTCGAAAGCCTGACTTCCCGGTGATGCCTCAATCATTTCTCAACCTAATGAAATATCATGGGTTGTGGTTTATTATAACAACTTATGATTGGGTATAAAGGTCTAAATGATATGCACCTTTTTAACCCAAAAATCAGTAGGGGAATTTCTACCATATTTTCAAGAAAGTGTAATCCAAAAATAACGAGAATACCTTTAAAATTTTAACACAATAAGAAACTTGTCTCTGTTGTTATTTTAGACAAGAAGATTTTGTCTGTGTGTTGTCGTGTTAAAAAATATATCCACTACAGTGTACATGTAGGTCCCACAACTTGAAATTGGATTAAAATTCGAGTTCAACAGCAATATAAGCAGATGTGTTATAATACTAATAGATAAGTGTATGTATGTCAGTACCTGGCGTAGGTACTCTATCATGGTGGGCGTGGCCCTGATGACTCAAACATTAAGTCAACATATGTATATACATGTATCAATAAAACCTATCATACACATACAATCAGTAAACACAGTGCCTGGAGAGCCAACACAAGCCATCCATTTAAAAACCTTTACTGAGAACCTATAGCTTTTAAACGGCAAATGGAATACTTTTTTTCATAAACGGAAATAGGTACTTGACACAAGGAGGAAAGGGAGCCATGCCACTAAAAGTGAGAATATGACATCATTTACAGCTATTGGCGTTTTGATTGATTGGTTGATTGTTTGGTGTTTTACGCTGCGTTCAAGATTATTTCACTTATATGGCGGTGTTGCCAGTTTTATTGTGGGAGGAAACCGGGCTCTGTGCCCCGGAGGAAACCCACGACCTTCCGTTGGTAACTGGCAACCATCCCACATGGGTCGTTCGAGTGAAAACCCAGTCAGATTAGTGTTTTGAAACCCAATGATAAATTATGCGACATATTTTAAGCAGAAATATATATGTGCAATAGAAAATTGAGTATCCCAATATATTTATGATCACTAAAACACACGGGCACAGGGAAAATCTTCTTGTCTAAAATAACCACTGAGACAAGTTTTCCAATATATTGATTGATTGAATAATGTCTAAGGCCGCACTGAAGATTTTTTCACTTACATGCGAACATTGTCAGGCTTGGTGGGGGAGGAAACCCCCGACATTCAGCGAGTACCTGGCTAGTAACTTTTCCAAAACAGGCCAGTGAAATCTCGATTTTTTTTTTTATCATAGTGAGATACGAACTCGCGCCGCATCGATGGAAGGCCTGTTTCTGACTGAGGCACTATCACTCTAATTGACTGAGCCACCGAGGCCCCCTATCCCAAATAAAATAAACTTAATAGAATAAATGTTTAGCAAATGATGAAATCTGGAGAAGAATAAACCAAAATCGAAATTCTTAAGAAAAGTGACACACCTGGATAAAAATTTCAATTTTTATTGTAATCAATGAAGTTATTTTCAATTGTTATGGGTTTTAAATAACATTGAATTTAAGTGATTTAGAAATTCCACACTTTACAATTAAAGTGTGCCAAAGTTCACACTTTTTTCATAATTTCTGATCGTCACGACAGTAAGATTCTTTGAAGACCATCGAAAAACTAAATGATTGGCGTTGGAATGAGGAAAATCCATACAGTATGTGGCCTGTACGAACCAAAAACTTGTTCAAAAAGTAAACAAAATTTAAATAACCGGGACGACCATTCATTCAATCGAAGCCAAAGTTAGTTCAAAACAATACTTTATCGTACATTTATGAGACTAGAAGCACTAAAAAGCTTCTGAATTATACGTCTTGAGAAAAATAGCCAATAATTTCCACATTCTGTTTTAACGTCAAAATATCAACAATTTGGCAGCAGCTCATGCCACTTTAAATAATTAGCAATGAAAGTTACTAAAAACATCAACTCTTTCCACGCGTGTAAAGAATTGAAGACACTTAGATTGAGATATTTATCTTAAACACCTGCAACTTGGCACCTGTTCAAACTGCCAGATAGAAAAGTGTGTTTTCTTTCACTCAGGTAAACGGATATTTGAACAG
Organism: Lepidochitona cinerea; assembly: GCA_963971465.1. Classification (NCBI taxonomy): domain Eukaryota; kingdom Metazoa; phylum Mollusca; class Polyplacophora; order Chitonida; family Tonicellidae; genus Lepidochitona; species Lepidochitona cinerea. The sequence goes on along the minus strand of OZ020554.1, from coordinate 32,297,424 downwards.
AGTAAAGGCTTTGTTGTGTTAATGTCACGACTATTTGCCACAAGATAAACAATGTCAGTCGGAAAGAAATCCTATTCTTCAAATATGGCTCAAACTTGAGCTTCATTAGAAAATATATAGTCCCAAATTCCAAATTTGCTGAGTGAATAGCAAATAATAAAATAACTGAGACTAAGTTCAATTTTACTGGGCCAACAATTAAAACATTCTCAAATTAAGCAAACACTAACTTGTACAGGAGGCAAGTTATTGGCAGCACTAAGTGTCGGGTGTCTTATCCATTCAGCCAACAGGTGCCATACCCGGGTTCGATTTCCGAGTAAGGTGTGCGTCACCCAAAAATCGGCAGAAGAATTTCTGCCATATTTTCAAGAAAGTGAAATCCCAAAATAACAAAAATACTAACTTGTAGTGTTAAAGAAAGGGCATATTCAGCACCTTAAACTAAGGTCCCCATTTTCATAATATTTATAAATACTACATAGGGGGCAGAGGGAAAATTTTTAAAAAAGCATGTTTAATTAATTCAAAAATATATATTTTTTAAAATCTGACCTGTATTTGTTTCAGCGCGTCTTCGAGTCTACACTGCCATTCTAACGAGCGTAACCAGACATTATGCCATCGTCTCTCCAAATTCACCGCTGTGACCTGTAGGAGGTTACTCTCTTCTTGTGAGTCGTCGTCCAGTTGGACAAATTCTTCATTCTGCAGGCGATCACTTAGTTTTAGAACAGCAGAAATCACCTTGGATTGGGACTCGATCTCTCTCTGCAGTACCTGTTATAACAGATAAACAAACAATTCCAATAAATACATTGATTGATTGATTGATTGATTGTGGATTATTTACCCCATAGATTGCTTCCCTAATACATTGATTGATATGAGAATCATTTACCCCATAGATGGTTTCCTAAACGAAGTCGTCCAGTTATTGGAGCTGGCAAATTAAGCTCCTAACAGGCAAGGTCAATGATTTGGCTGTTGACTGGGGGCTGTTATTCAAAACATTTACACCCCACCTAACTTTGTGCCTGGTCACTGTGCATTAGATTTACGTTTTGTGTAAAAAAGCAGTCCCCTTGTAACATAAAAACCATCAGAATACTTTGATGCGACAACAAGATGGAGTCAGACCTGTAACACTTTGGTGGAAGGCTGGGAGACGAAAGCAAAAAATAAACACTTTATCATGGAGCCAATAGACAAACATGGCCGCAGATTACTCACAAGCCTGCAGAGCAAAACTGAAGGAAAACAAATACCCTAATAAAATACATAAAGACATCAAGTCTACTTTAATAAGAGGAACATTGTGCTGGCTATATTTACTGAAGAGGCAGATATTTCCCCCAAACAATGAGTCTCTATTGGAGGACAGATTAGTGAAACGGGAAAACAAACTACCTGCAGTCATCACTGACTGTGGCAGGACATTTTGATCAATTCTTTGTAAAACAAATCAACCCATACAATATCCCCTTTGTCTTTACTCTACATTCTGTTTTTTTTTAAATGGCTTTTCTGGTGGTGGGGGCTGGTGTCGAAAAGCCGACTTTAAGAATAACAGACACAAAGATAAGTTCGTTCACGTCGAGGGACAATTCTTTTCTGACCAAAAAATTAAAGCATGCATTTTCCATTACAGATAAAGCACGAAATTCTCGTGCATATTCAGCAACATGTAAAAGTAGGATCTGAATATTTGCATAAAAACGAAAACGGACTATTTAATAAATAACAAATATTGCCTTTCGCGACATCTGGTTCATGCATTTGATTGACACTTTCACTTTCAGTCTGCTAATAAGTTTTAACCAATCTGTACACACATGTAGAAAGAGAGACAGAGACCCAGAGAAATACATGTAACATTTATGGGGTTCAATCTCAGTCTACCGATGTTCTTGCAATAGTTAAGATGCGTAACCATTGTCAATGTGTTACAAAAGGATTCTAGAAAATTCTACTGACCAAGGCTTAGCTCTTGTCAGTCGTCAACCTAATGAAATATCATAGGTTTGGTTTGTTACAACAATTTATGGGGTATAACGGTGTAAATGATGATATACCTCTTTTTAACACAATTAGAAACTTGTCTCCATGGTTATTTTAGACAAGAAGATTTTCCCTGTGCCCATGTGTTTTAGTGATCATAAATAAATATATATATTTATGAACACTAAAACACACGGGCACAGGGAAAATCTTCTTGTCTAAAATAACCACGAAGACATGTTTCTAATTGACCGATTGCTTGATGACGTCACTTGTAAATTACGAGCAAAGCATTTCGGGAGATTGAGGGATATTCACTTAATTTTACAAAATGGCGGAAGGAATAATACTGTATCCAGAAGAGGACGTAAAAGGTGCCCGATCTTTCGACGGCGCTTATCTGTCGTGCTTCTGACTTGAAGACGTGCAGTTCGGTACACAACATGTTGTTTTCATAACTCTATCAGTATCAACTTTTAAATACGTCATGTCATCAATGTTTTCCAAGGAAGTGACGTGTTGCTACGACTTTAACCAGTTAACAAAATGGCGAACTGAGGTACATTTTACCCAGAAAGCTTTGCGTAAATCTGTGTGACGTCATCAGGCTCGGCGGTAATTGTGTTAAAAAGATGGGTATCCATGTTGTCACAGTTCACCGTTAACAGACAGACATCAGGGACAAAACACAATTTCTAACCAGTTCAGTTCACCGTTAACAGACAGACATCAGGGACAAAACACAATTTCTAACCAGTTCAGTTCACCGTTAACAGACAGACATCAGGGACAAAACACAATTTCTAACCAGTTCAGTTCACCGTTAACAGACAGACATCAGGGACAAAACACAATTTCTAACCAGTTCAGTTCACCGTTAACAGACAGACATCAGGGACAAAACACAATTTCTAACCAGTTCAGTTCACCGTTAACACCACAATTTCTAACCTTTCATGGTATTAATAATAACAGGCTGGGGAAATGAAAATATTATTAAACTGCAAGGTAAATAATAAACCTGGCCTTGAAAGTGATTGAAAAAATGAGTGAGTGAGAGAAGTATTAATGCCATTTTCAACAACAATTAAATAATGGACATCATAGTATATATTTATGATCACTAAAACAGACGGGCACAGGGAAAATCTTCTTGTCTAAAATAACCATGGAGACAAGTTTCTAATTGTGTTAAAAAGAGGATATCATTTAGACCTTTACACCCCATAAATTGTTGTAACAAACCAAACCTATGATATTTCATTAGATTGACGACTGACAAGAGCTTAGCCTTGGTCAGTAGAATTTCTGGATTTCTTTTGTAACACATAGTATATAATGTTATTCAGGTACATGTATGTTTTATAGCATGTTCTTAATTTGTTTTGGGTTTGTTTTTTTATAGATGTTTAGGTAAGCATAAAGATCTATGTTTATACAGTGAGTAGCTTTCATGTAGAATTACAGCTAGAATTATATTTTATTTCTGGTTGGGTGCACACACATGAATAGGCTTGTGTTTTACTTGTACAGCAATATCTTTATTTTCTTTACTTTTTTTAGCGGGAAAAGGGGGAGGTATTATTATTATATAATAACACTGAGTTGCCTTTGATAACCTTCTATAAAAGTTATAATACTTTAAATGAGCTGCCAAAATTCTGATTGTCACGATAAAAAGATGCTTTGAAAATCATCGAAGAACTACATGTAAATCATTAATGTTGGAATGAGGAAATTCCATACAATCTGTGGGCTGTAAAATGTCCGAAGAGTAAACACAATTTTAACGTTCTGAACTTCACATTTTAGAGTGAGTGAGTGATTTGGGTTTTACGTCCTGCTTAACAGTATTTCAGTCATATGAAGAGGTTGTCTCCTTGTGGCACGGCAGATTTCCACTGCTCTTTTATTTGGTGCTGCCTCACCGAGACGACTTGCCGAAGACACCCAGCAAGCCCCCTCACCCAGTCACATTATACTGACACCGGGCCAACAAGTCGCTGCTCTAACTCCTATTGCTGAGCGCCAAGCGAAGAAGAAGCAGCAGCAGCTCCCACTGTTAAAGTCTTTGGTCTGACTCGACCCAGGCTTGAACCTGGATCTCCCAGCCAACTCTACCAACTGAGCTATCAGGGCTGGTCACATTTTTAGAAAACTAGCTGGTAATTTATGCATTCTGTTTTATTTTTGGCAGCTCATGTCCCTTTAAATTTGAGGTCTGTAATAGCAATACTAGCGATTGAAACACCATAGGTAAAACTTGGTGCCAATGTAGAATAGAGAATACTGTGCTTTCTTAAGTCTGTTTTTCTGGGGGTTTTTCTTTTGTCCTTTCAGTATTTTTGTCCTTACAGTATTTTTGTCCTTACAGTAGTTTTGTGTCATTGTGTTTAATTTATAATCTGTCTCACCAATATCATACAATCTATTAAATAACATTTTGCTTTAATGGGATAAAACAAGCCCCATGGGTTTTATTCCCACCATTCCTGTTACATATCTTATTTTGTCATGTTAAAAATTGTGGTGAATAAATATCAATCAATGAAGTAACAGGTGCAACTGCAAACTGTTGTGACCTTATAAACATGTTGCTATTAGTTCTTGTATAAAAAGGCACATTTAGGAATAAATTTAAATGTGATATGTAGAATTTGACAACACTTTTTTGACACCACTCCCCTCCCTTCAATTTATCAAAAATAAAACTCAAAATGCATGATAGGGCCAAGCCAAAGCTGGCTATTTTCAAAATCTTTACAAAAAAAATTGTTTAAATGTGATATATAATTTATGATAGCATGCTCGAAATAGACGTATTTTATTGTTATGGTAATGTCAATCAACCTGTCGCATATTTCTCTCGTCAATTTCAGAAAGTACGCCCTGTTACACAATATTGCTGAGGTTAGCCTTAGTAACGGTAGTCAAGGACACCTATACATATTATGTCGCTAGGGTAAGATTGATTAGCGGTTCACACTTTTCAGTGAGATAGCTGGGGAGTTTAAGCTAGAGAAAACTTTCCATGTGTGCCTCTAATTTCATCAGGCTTCAAGGAGTGGCGTCATTTCACACAAAATTACCTACCTCTGCTTTAGTCAGACTGTGACTTTTAACATTGGAGTATATGCAAAAAATATACTTATCGTGTGCGGCTTCAAATTCCACCCAGAAAAAAATTCCAGCTTGAGTATAATAAAGAATATACTTTGTTCATAAGGATTTATAAAAGTTTCTAAATCCGTGTTCTAAATGTTATGCACAAGTTTGACAGTACAATAAGAAAATAACAATAGGTATATACCTGAAATGTGGAAAGACTACAAATATCAAACAGGCCTATTCGAGTGAACACTGTACCTTACTCTTCACCACAGGGAAAACCCATAAAACTAAATAGACAATCTTGAATTTCTTCACGTAAGTAACATTAATACCCCCCCCCCCCCCCTCCCCAGAGCCATTCAAAGAATGGTATTAAAGGCACAGAAAGGCGTGGTTTAGATTACAGCTGCACTTCAAAGCAATTGTTACAGCAGCGACCGATGCATCTTAGATGTATTCAAAGATTTTGTTTAGAACACGCACTTTGAAAATCTGATCCGTAACAGATTTTACAAAGATCAATTAATCCGTCCGCAGTGACACTGTTAATTATTGATCATCTTACTTATATGCCCTTATTGCCAGATCACCTAGTATGGATTGATTGATTGGTGTTTTATGTTATACTCAAGATTATTTAGCCTATATGACAATGTAACAGATTTAATGGGAGATTAATGGATTTGTGAAGAGAGGAAATCTCAGATCTCTGTTGTTAGCTTGTAGCACATGGGCCGATCAAAAATGTTGGATGAATTGATTTGTGTTAAACGCCACATTTAAGATTATTTAACATAAATGACAGCGTTGCCAGGCTTAGAGGGCGAGGAAACCATCCTATTTTCATGCAGGAAACCCCTTCAGTGAGCACCTGACAGCTGATACAAATAGAATTTGAATCAGTAAACTAGCAGAAACAAAGCACAGGTACATGTACATGTATTGTCCATTAGACTTCTAAAAATTACAAAATTCAACAAAGTGCCGTGAGATCAAACAACAAAATATGCCAGTATGTAATGACAAAATGAGCGCGTAACTAAAGGTAATTTTGTTTTTTAAGAACTGGAAAAAATTCTAAATAGGAATATCAAATCCCAATCTGCATACATAATCATTTAACGTTACATTATGCTTAGTTTATATTTTAGAAACTTTCCACTTCTGAAAAGAGATAAACGCATCCCTGGAGCTTATCGAGATCTTACAACTAGAAAATCCCAAACAATCAATATAAGCTATCCTAACATCTGGAAAACATCGAATGATTTTAAACTCCCATCTGTTGCAAGAACAACTGTTACACAAGAGCATCTATTGTAGGACCAGTTAATATGCTCATCCGAAATCAATCTGAATCTGGGTCAGTCACACACTGACAAACTTTCCACTTTTTAAAACGGTGTGAACTGTCAAAAATTCACCCTTTTTTTCTAAATTGTCAAGACAATAAGAGGGTTTGAACTCATTGAAAGAAGGCCTATGTTGGTTGATTGATTGATGTTTAAGCTGCACTCAAGACTATTTCATTTATATGGCGGCGTTGCCAGGTTTAGTGGTGGAGGAAACCGGGCTCCTTACCCGGAGGAAACCCCGACCTTCGGCGAGTACCTGCCAACTCTACCGTATATGGTGGCCGAGTGAAAAATCCACTCAGAAATGTTTCAATTTTGATTTGGTCCGAGTGGGATTTGAACCCCCACCATATCGATGAAGGCTGAGGGACGATCCCTTTAACCCACTGGACCACAGAGGCCCCTGGCCTGTGTTGGACTGAGGGTCTATCACTCTAACAGACTGAACACCCGAGACCCCCAAAATTTTAGATCATCCTCGAAACAATGTCAACCTACAAGTAACGCACTGCAATAAAAACCAAAGGAAGGTATTTTCTACAATGCGTCCATATTCCAATCTATCTTACACCTTTGAGTTTTTGTGTTACGCTGACACTTTTACTGTCAGCTGAAAAATAACATGTACCGTAAATCACTTAGAACATCGACACCTAATTCTTAACTTAAAATCCGACACTACGAGAAGGCTGGCTTACTTCAAAGGAGGACGCCAGCTGAGAGCTTAATCACTTGCGGAAGTAGGCATGTTGTTTGGCTCAGCGTGCGCCATAGATGTACTAACAAAGGGCTGTCTGCGGACTGAAGACCAGATTTTCTCTAATAACTATTCGAAGATTCCCGAAATTCGCTTTTGGAATAAGGAAATAAATCATTACGGAAGTGAATGTGTTGTTCTTGTCAACGGTAAACTTATGCTATGGTTTTCTTCTATGCGGTCTTATTCTTTTACATTTCGCAGGTTCATGTCGTATTTTTATGTCATCCCAAAACTAACTGTCCCCTTCTCACCAAATGTTGAGTTAAATTATTTTGATTTATATCATTAAAGCAAGGTGCACATATAAAAAATGTGTTTATCTCCGCCGGTCTATACTTTGTACAGCAGTTTCGTCAGCACCATTCCCCGTTCAATTCTTTACGTTTACTGTAGGCACGTCCATCTATCAGTTCAGTTTCCCGTGAAGTGTTTAAACCATCGTTATTTTTGTATTTATTTAGTTACAATTGGTCCTTATTTAGTTATAACTGGTCCATGAATTACGATGCATGAATTATGGGAATTAATGGCAGATTTTTTATTTTTTTTAGAAAGCGCTTGCCGACACTACGGGTATCCGATCAGTTATCGTACACTTTTGCCGGTTTTTCAATGCTAAAATTTACATCAGTGTTTGCATTGACAAGAAATTCCACGGAAGTGAAGCTGGGCTCAGTCGACTTTTGTTGGAATAGTTTAATTTCTCCCAGGATTCTGAAATAAAGTTTTAGGGACCGAACATTCACCCACTCGTCTGCGTGTTTTTGTAGAGTGACGGGAACCAGTTATCGTACATCCAACGTTGAAGCTGTTGTGACGTCATTTCTCGTGTTCGAAAAGTCCCCGACACGGCCGAAGTCGACTATTCTTGGGTCGGCGGACAAATGTAACTCCACAAAAAGTTGTAATTATATTTGAAGGTTTAAATTTTGCAAGAAGATGCCTCGATACGTAAGCATGTTGTCATCGGCGGGAAAGCTTAATCGCTTAATTGGTTCTGTACGATAACTGATCGGATACCCGTAGCGTATCATTGGAAAGTTCAGTTTAATACAACAAAGGGTTATTACTAGTCCGCAATGTGTTGAGTGGATTGAAGGATAAATTCTGATACGCCCGCACGGGCTTCTTCAATACCACGTCAACATAGGGTGCATTTGAAAAATCTAAGAGTTGCTCTCGGAATTTTAAAAAAATGATAACTCGCAATTTTTAAACATTACTCACCTAAAATTTTGTCAGAAAGCTTCTTTGATAATCCCTTCGTAGAGCTAAACCATCATATGTGACATTAAAATCTGTAAGCAGCCAATTTCGCTAAGTTTGAATTCCGTCTGATGACTAAAAAATTTCTCGGGCGATCACACCGCCATCTACCGCGAACTTTCAAATCATACTCGCCACTACAACCGGTAACGACTGTCGGGAAGGTCGGTGATAACGCAAAGCGAATTTAAACTTAGCGAATTTCGTTGTTTGGCGATGTGTATGACCACAAATGATGGTTTAGCTCTACGAAGGGATTATCAAAGAAGCTTTCTGACAAAATTTTAGGTGAGAAATGTTTAAAAATTGTGAGTTATCATTTTTTTAAAATTCCGAGAGCAACTCTTAGATTTTTCAAATGTACCCTATGTTGACGTGGTATTGAAGAAGCCCGTGCGGGCGTATCAGAAATTATCCTTCAATCCACTCAACATATTGCGGACTAGGTTATTACCAGTATGGGCGGGGTGGTAAATGTCACTCACTGTCAGAGAATTTTCATTAAGCGAAACAGCCAATAAGATTCAGCAAATAGCTGACCTTCGACCAATCTATAGTGTTTTCTGTAATCAAAATCCACATATTAAACTGACTGGCCCCATGTAGCCTACCGTTCGAAGACGGAGACTCGGTACATTTGTTCATACGTTGAGTCACTAAATAGATCACATATATATTGGATCTTACAAATAATAACGAAAACGGTTTTCGAAGAATTTGATCTGTAAAATTCTCAAATAGTTCTTATTCTTGATCATGTTTTTGGTTCCTGTTAATGTTTCTTGTTTCACTTCCCCGTCGTCTGTACGGAGATTACAAGCCATATTTCGATCAAGTAGTTGCTCTGAAAAAATACTGTAGTCTGTAGGCTAAAACTAAGTCTGCATCCGATGAAACCATAGCACCATGGCCGTAATGTGTTATAGACTACAGTTGTATGATGAAACCATGCGACTGACAGTTTCGAAATCAGAGAAGATACAGCTCCATAATTAAATATTCATTTTTTTATGTTTTAAGATTTAAATCGAAAGATACCGTATTATCAAAGTCACTTTAATTTCGCTGCGGCGATAGCGAAATTCATACCAAGTGACATTCAAACAAAGCCTGGTGAAGAAAAAATATACCGATCTCCTGAACTTTGGACTTTCTCCCCCCCTTTTGAAGGACAATAGAATATTCCAACTGGCTTTCTTCAACTCGCCAGAAACGCATGTATATTTCCAGGGCAATCTTATAAAACAGACTTATAATAACATGGATTTACCGATGTTTTACGAGAACGTATAGATACAAGGTAAAAATGATATCAACAACTGTGTAACCATTTCTGAGGCCAACTGAATAAAAACACTGAGAAAATGACGGTTTGACCGATACCAATATGGCAATAATACACACAGTTGAGTTTGACGCGTCAGTTTTTAGCCACTTTCTTTCTTTTTCTTTAAGTTTTATAACGGGATTCAATTTTAGAAAACCAACCAAATGTAGTAAGGTTCGGATTTTGATTTTATTGAATTTATGTTTATCTGTAATTAATAACTCACAATACACAAAAGAGTGCATTCAGCCGGCCGGTAAGCGACTATCAACACAACCCAGCGACAGGCATGAATACCCTGCAGTGAGCTCGTTAGTGTCACTAATCGATTCTTTGTTCACCAATCCCTGGGAAATAACATCAGCCGCCCTTATCGCATGACCTTAGTTGGAAACAAAATCGTCTAAATTCTACGTGATTTACGGTAGTTTGAATGCTTGGTTGGTTTTTTCTTTTGTTTCTTTGGCAGATTGTCCTCCAAAAGTAAACAAATCGTTGGCACATGGACATGAAGCCTTTATTTGGCAGGAAGTTTTATTCTGTTGGCTGTCGTTTGTCGGTCGTATTGACAAGAGAAACACGCTGGCTTGAGTTCACAGCTCACAAACTTGCTGCCACACTTCTTCACGGCAAACTAACATCGTTTTTTTTTCTTTTTCGTTCTTGTGTTGACAAGTAGCTTTACAAAGGCAATCAATAGCTATTGATGGTGACAAGTTTTATAGGGTTAGATTTGTCGTTAAACAGACCTACCATACAGATAAAACCATGAGGCAAGCCACGTAGACCACTGTCGATATGTGCCTCTCAAATATAATGGGTATTCAATACCAATAACATAAGGGTTCAAAGTATTTTAATCTGTATACAATTTACTGATTAACCGTTGAGCTATTTGTGAAATCCACAGGAAAGTCAACGATTCTGTCAACGTTGATCTAGCAGTCGACGGACATCCTTGTTTTAACAAATAAGCAAACTGACAACAAAGTCGCCAAACTAACTCACTATTTTTAGACGCCTTTCATCAGCAAGGTGACAAATATTGATAAATTATTTTACCTGATAAGCAGTTGATATTCCCCTATTCTTTCCATGAGCATCTAAAAGCTACGATAAACAGCATGGCACAATGTCACTATACAGGGACTGATCCAGGGAAAATTTGGGCATACCATTTCGGTTCAAAATTCAACATAAAATGCTATTTTGACATTAAAATCTGTTGGTTTTAAGAATTTGGGCGGATTTTTTGCTTGTGAGTTTGGGCGCCCATACCTGTATACAGGTATCAAAATGTCTCTGGATCAGTCTATGCTATATATTTATGAACACTAAAACTAACGGGCACAGGGAAAATCTTCTTGTCTAAAATAACACTATATTTTTACGAACACTAAAACTAATGGGCACAGGGAAAATCTTCTTGTCTAAAATAACACTATATATTTATGAACACTAAAACACACGGGCACAGGGAAAATCTTTGTGTCTAAAATAACACTATATATTTATGAACACTAAAACACAAGGGCACAGGGAAAATCTTCTTGTCTAAAATAACACTATATATTTATGAACACTAAAACACAAGGGCACAGGGAAAATCTTCTTGTCTAAAATAACACTATATATTTATGAACACTAAAACACAAGGGCACAGGGAAAATCTTCTTGTCTAAAATAACACTATATATTTATGAACACTAAAACACAAGGGCACAGGGAAAATCTTCTTGTCTAAAATAACACTATATATTTATGATCCCTAAAACACACGGGCACAGGGAAAATCTTCATAGCTTAGAGCAGTTTCTTATTCTGGCGGGAGATTGCCATAGTGAGCTGTTTGCTCAAAATCTGACGCGGACCATTGCACTCGCAGTTCACGACCCCCTTCCCATCACATTATACAAAGGGATTTAATTTATCCCACTTTCTCATTTCTCTCTCTCTCACTCCCTGGGGTAAAACACGGAACCATTTGGACGGCCAATTTGGGCCAGGATCTGAAAAAAGGTGTCCAAAATAGCGATTTTTCCATATTTTCTACAGAAATTGGTGTCCAAAATGACCCACTTTTGTATCTTGCCCATGTTAAATTGCTGGATTATTGGGTGTCCAAATAAGATTTAAGTTGTGTCCAAAAGACACATAGACACCCCTCTGGATGAACCCTGGAATACAGGAAATAAATTCTGGAATCACCCATTTCTAAAACAGGTCAATAATGCCGATGTCTTTTTAAAAAAAATATATATTTCTAAATTGTGTGAACACGTACTTATAAAGTATCTAACAAAAATCAAAGACACTGGATTTGATGTAAAAGTCCATTCATTCAGTCAAAAAAACACCTTTTTACCATCCATTCTGGAGACCTGAGTCACAGTAAAGCCTCAACATGTAAATTGGATTTCTTGAAAAAAACAGCCAATCATTCCCAAAGTTTGTTTTAACAAAAAATATTAACATTTTGGAAGCCAAATATGGACAAATATTGGCCAGAAAATGGACGACTTCTTAAAAATAGCTGCATGTTGCCAGCAAGTAACGTTTATTCTTGACTAGCTCCTCGATCAATAATTGCTCTCGTTTCTAAGGACACAGACTCCGCAGTCTAAAATGGTGCAAGAATTAAATTAGGTCACTGGCGTTACCATGGATACGCCAAATAGTTGATTCTGTTATGCGTGTAAAAAAAAATAATAAAGATGTCGAAAGAAGCGAGAATGAAAATTGTGAATCAACGAATTAAATTAGGTCACTGGCGTTACCATGGATACGGAAAATAGTTGTGATTCTGTTATGCGTGTAAAAAAATAATAAAGATGTTGGAAGAAGCGAGAATGAAAATTGTGAATCAACGAACAGTAAGAAATGTTTTACCTTTGTTCAATATGCATTCATTGCATGGTGACACAGCAAACAAATATGTGGGGACAAAAATAAATGTGACTGAGGATAAAGAATGAAAAGATTCAATCTACAGGTTCAGCCTAGATTATATCATGCATGTATCTACGTCATACAGAACGTAGGATTTCACGGTATCAAGCGCTTTCAATAGACTGTTGTCAATGTTGTTTCTTTCACAATTTTTAACATCATAATTCTGAAGACGTTCCATATGTGAAAAAAAATTTCAATTCGCAATTCTACCTACGTGGAATGGTTGCCAGTTACCAGCGGAAGGTCGTGGGTTTCCTCCCACAATAAAACTGGCCATATAAGTCAAATAATCTAGAGTGCAGCCAAAACACTAAACAATCAATCAATTCAGAATCAACTATTGTAAAGAAATGAAATGAGAAATTCAAAGTTATAATCAGTGTTTGATTTCAGGGTGTTTTACATCATACATGTATCTATAAAATAAAGATCTAAATGATGTGCCTTTTTTTGACACAATTAGAAAATTGTCTCTGTGCCCGTCTGTTTAAGTGTTCATAAATGTATAAAATAAATGTTTTTTAAAAACTGAAATGTTATAATTAAATTTAAGTTTGAGATGATAAATAGTTTGATTACAGTGCATTTAGTGAATTATAAGTGTCAACACAGGTTGGATGATCTTTAAAACGTTACTAAATGTCTTCTTGATTTAAAAAGACATGCTTCAGTAATTTTCCATGCATTTAATTTAAATTTCAACCATATAAAGAAAATCTTTTGAAATAATTTCTCATTGAGATAATCTAATCAGCAAAATCAATTTTTTGTAAATTGTTGAAATATTGTGGTTAATTGTTGTTAACTGTGGTTTAATCTCCAATGTGGTTATTAATTAATATTAATTAATATTGTGGTTAATTCCCAATGTTCTCTAATATAAATGTGCGGAGAAGAACTTCTGGGCTGATATTATAAACATTCAGTTTTTTTATTCATTCAAATTTTTATTTATTCAAACCATTGACAAATAAAATATTTTCTGGATTGAACTAACCAATGAGGACGCGTTTTGAAATTGAATTTTTCTTAAATAAGCAAGTCGAATATATACGCAACATTTCAAAAAGAAAGAAAAAAATTTCATAGTTAGTATTTCTACCTGTTCTATTTCTTAAAAACGTCGTCAGTTTGTAGGCATCTTTATAAAATGTACAGGTTAACGTCATGGCAACTTGACATTGAATGTTAATTAAGTTTCTCAAGTTTACATATTCACCTTTGGGAGTTAGTTAAGCAGATAAATTCCTCAGGTGATCTTGGCTAATTAACATACCTGTAGACAGGCTGACCCGATTAATTGCTGACTATCAGTGAGGAAGGTTTTGTTGACCTGATTAAGTCAATAGTCTTACCTGTACACAGTGTGAAACTGTCCCCAATTTAACATTACAAAATACTGTCCAATCCCATGTTCACTGAAGACCAGGTGTTAACATTCAAAAGCCATTAAATTTAAAAATCCTCAAAATGACACTGAATCTAGGCTTTAGAATAAAACAGATTTGAAAATACCTATTTTATAGACTCAATAGTCTATTCTTTGACCAGGGGAAGTACTGATTTCATATCCACACGTTAAAAATGACTCCCAGTGTTTATGTTAAAACTGTATAATCCTTGATAGCTCATCCCACACAAACAGTAAATCAGTGATGATCACTACAACAGTATTCCCTTACAGTAAAATGACACTACAATACGGCTAAATAGTCCACATGCTAAATGCTGACTCTACTGCAACACTGATTCAGGCATCACTGCAGCCTGGCTGTCATTGGTTAAAGAGACATTATCTCAACCAATCAGCAAAAAGATAGAGGCTAAAGAATGGGGGAGTCAGATGACAAAACAAAAATCAATAAAAGCTATGAAAGAGCCCATTTGCAACAGCCTCATTATTGAGGGACAAAGGCCAAACAATTTTAGCAGCTTAAATTACGACAATGACAGATTTTCTTTCTGCGGCAAATATATGGCTTTTTAATGGCAATTTAATTTTAAGAAAAACTAAACCCAACAATAACCTTATAGAGCCCTGATTTTAAGTCCTGGTGGTAAAATTCAAACCACAATTAAATTTAATCCTTTTCTTTTGTAACCAAGTCACATTTTTTTTATGTTGGACAAGCTGTTAGGCGGAAGTCAGGTCTAACAGTCGGGGGTAAACGACGAAACTCGTTTAGTACATCAAGTGATGATATCAAACAAAACAGGCCAAGGACAAACATGAAACAAATAAGGTTAAATTTCACTGATTTAAAGTCGCATGAGCTGCCAAAATGTTGATATTTTGACGTAAAAACAGAATGTAGAAATTATCGGCTATTTTTCTCAAGACATGCAATTCAGAAGCTTTTTGGTGCTACTAGTCTCGAGGATGTACTATAAAGTATTGTTTTGAACTAACTTTGGCTTAGAATGAATAAATGGTAGTCCCGGTTAATTAAATTTTGTTTACTTTTCGAACACTATTCCGGTTCATATAGGCCACATAATGTATGGATTTTCCTCATTCCGACGCCAATCATTCAGTTTTCTGATGGCCTTCAAAGCCTCTAACTGTTGTGACGATCAGAAATTATGAAAAAGTGTGAATTATGGCAGCTCATGCCACTTTAAGAATTTTACAATTAGAAATGTCCGGAAAATTGCCTTGATCATAATCTTCTCCATGTTTTCTAATTTACAACACACCGCTTGGTGCATAATGGTGTGGGGGCATTCAATCCTTTTTATGAATTGCAAAAAAATATAATGAATGTAAACTGCAGCCTAAAGATCTTATTGAAAAGCAAAAAAAAGCTATTTCTGGTTGACTTAAGATAAAGACTACTTAACACAATGTGCGAACGTAACACAAGGTGTATGTAGAAGACACAATTCTGTCGTTCATCATAGCATGAAAAAGCCAACAAAAATAATACACGCAATATCAAATATATTGTTTTGTTGACTTACAAGGTCAAGGGGCATATGCATGACTGATTTCAAGTAAGCCTATAGTGTAATTTGTATGCAATTTATGCTTTATAAATTATAAATAAAATGTCTTTTTCTTTAGACGAGCCGATGACATACATTGACAATAACATTCTTAAACATAATCAAAATAAAACATACAAAAAAAAGCTAGCAGTTAGCAATATATTTTTGTGAATCATTCATATAAGAATTTTTTTAAAAAGTTCGGTTGACTGGGATTTTTTTAAAGCTGCACTGGTTATTTTTTAATTTTACCGGATAATGTCAAACTCAATGGCGGACTCATTGTTTCTAAATTTGATCCTATACTCGTTATTTTCAAATTTGACCAGGAAGAGGATACTTATTTTAAAATTTTACTTCACCCTTTTTTTTTCAAATTTTACCATGGACTCACATCTACATGTACTGGAGATTTTACTTTTTAATGGCCACAAGGTTGAGTTTGAAATTCCCACATATCACTTTGAAATATTTAAATTAGTTTAAAAAATTAACAGTATAAACTGGTGACTGTGAGTAATTAGATAATTCGCCAGTTCTGATTAAAGAATTCTCTTATAAATCTTTGTTTTAGAAACATGTTCAGAACGAAAAACAGAAATGTGTATAAATTGTTACTACCAAACACACTAATAGCTCTGTTGGCCAAGGCGTGAATTCCACTCACTGTTTAAACATGTTTGATCAATGGAGTTAGCTCCCTTGATTTCAACCTACAGACATAACAAACTGGTCTCCATAGTTATTTTAGTCCACAAGGGATTTGTTGCCACACGATACCGTCCGTCTTAAATTGAAAAATACGACCACTGCAACTGAAAACTATGCTTTTTCCCAATGCTGAA
The DNA here is from genome assembly GCA_963971465.1 of Lepidochitona cinerea. NCBI lineage: Eukaryota > Metazoa > Mollusca > Polyplacophora > Chitonida > Tonicellidae > Lepidochitona > Lepidochitona cinerea. The sequence continues at coordinate 32,280,819 of OZ020554.1, read as the reverse complement.
ACGGCAGAGCTCTCTCGATATTCAAATAATGATGTCTGCCTGAAAAAAATATTACTGTGAAGAAAAAATAATTTTGGCCATACCTGGTGTTCCTTTAACTGTGTTTGTATGTGGTCAACTGTCCAAGTGGGTTTGATGAAATTCTTGGAGAGTTTTCCTTCAACCTCCGTTAACCACGCCCGGATACAACTCAAATCCGATTCCAAATCTGAAAACACAAGATAATTAAACATAATTCATAAAGATAATTCATAAAGACAATTCATAAAGATAATTCAAAAACATAATTCATACAGATAATTCACAAACATAATTCATACAGATAATTCACAAACATAATTCATAAACATAATTCATACAGATAATTCACAAACATAGTTCATACAGATAATTCACAAACATAATTCATATCCATAAACATAATTAATTCTTTATATTAAATGATACTGTATTGCCTAACAGGCAGTTGGTCATTTTGCAAATTGAAGTTAATCAAACACAACCAACCGAAATTATTTGTGACACGATTGATAGATTGATTGATGTTTTGCACCACACTGAAGATTATTTCACTAAAACTACCGCGTTGGCAGGATTAGTAGAGGAAGGAAATCTTTGCCCGGAAGAAACCATTGACCTTCCCAGAGTATGAGGCAACTCTTCCACATACGTCAGTATAGTCTAAAACCCACTCAGAAATCGTGTCAATTTTATTTGATCTGAGTAAGGCACAGGGACTAAATAGCCTGTGTGATCGACTGATTGATGGATTGATAAATGTTTTACGCCGTAGCCAGGGTTTTTTCACCTAACTGTCGAACTTTACAGGGTTTAAGAATTTTGACGTTTCTGACCCCCCATTCAAAGTTAAGCAATCGTTGAAAACCATTATAAGGATTCCTAAAACTTAAAGAGCCACACATGGGAAATAAACTCAATGAAATATATCCACTACCATCTTCTCAAGTCAATTTAATATTCCCACGGCAGAGTTACATATTTAACCTACATGTAGGCAGACTACTACACTCCAACCCGTAAATCAAATAGCGCCCACTAGTGGAAATGTAAGAGTTGTCTTTCCTACACATACATAGTCTTGGCCAATCAGCAATCGTTGAACAAAAGCTCAAGGTGTATACAGCCACATTATGGTTATTTCTCGGGACCCCGAGTCAATAAGCTCAATCTAAATTCAACAAGGATCAAAACACCATCTAATCTAATTATCCGAACATGTTTTTTGGACACTGGAATAAATAGCTTAACAACAAAATGATGAAATGTTGCGTTCTTCACAAAAAACTTACTTTGTGCTGATGCCTTAATTATTTCTCATTAGGTGTATTATAACTTGTAGCCCAGAGTGGTCAAGACGAGAAATGAAATGGACAAGCATTTTGAGGGCCAAGTGGTAGCCCATACAGCCCCAGGTGGTCAAACATGTGGGCTGAATTTGTCTCTGTATGGGTCAACATTCCTACACAATGGCAGATCAATCAACTCAGAGAGAGAAGTTTGCGAGTTTTTGTAAACAAGCCAAACACAATTCCTGCTGAAGGTAGTATTGACTGTTCCCTCAGGGGCCGGCTGTTGGACATTCTACAAGCTTTTAACTACCTTCTACAGGTATTAACCCTTAATAACACACAGTGTGAGCTATCAGGAAGAAAATTGATACTTCTTTAATCCCAAGGTGGCAGCCAAAATAGACAAAACTGCTCACTTCATGTACATGTATATTCGTCTCCATGGAGATATATCAATACAGGGGAACTGATAAGTTCTTTAAGCTAAGTAAAAGCAAAAAAAAACATGACTTTTTTTCCTATAGTATCTGTGTCTGTTTTGTTTATATTTTTGAAAATGAAGTCACACTGGTACAGGGGCATTACCAAGAATGATTTTTTTTTTTACTAGAAAAGCTATATACATGTAGACCATTAACTATCAGTGTCTTGAGTTGGTAAGTTATCAATAACCTAAAAACCTTAGATTGATTGATGTTTTATGTCGCACTCAAGAATATTCCACCAGGTTTACTAGAGAAGGAAACCAAGCTCTTCGCCCAGAGGAAACCTTTGACCTTTGACGAGTACCTGGCAACTCTTCCTCATACTGAGAAGCCCCACAGAAACCAGACCAGTGGTCCAAGGAAACCAGCTGTAGGTCCCAAGGAAACCAGGCTCTTGGTCCAAATCATACAAACTTAAGGCCCCAAGGTAACCAGCTCTAAGCCACAAGAAACCCAGGTTCTATACCACAAGAAAACTAGGCTCTATACAACAAGAAAACCAGGCTCTAAGCCACAAGAAAACCAGGCTCGAAGCCACAAGAAAACCAGCTCTAAGCCACAAGAAAACCAGCTCTAAGCCACAAGGAAACCAGGCTCTAAGCCCCAAAGAAACGAGCTCTAAGCCCCAAGGAAACCAGCTCTAAGCCACAAGAAAACCAGGCTCTAAACCACAAGGAAACCAGGCTCTAAGCCACAAGAAAACCAGGCTCTAAACCACAAGGAAACCAGGCTCTAAACCACAAGGAAACCAGTATCTAAGCCACAAGGACACCAGGCTCTAAACCACAAGGAAACCAGGCTCTAAACCACAAGGACACCAGGCTCTAAACCACAAGGAAACCAGGCTCTAAACCACAAGGAAACCAGGCTCTAAACCACAAGAAAACCAGGCTCTAAACCACAAGGAAACCAGGCTCTAAACCACAAGGAAACCAGTCTCTAAGCCACAAGGACACCAGGCTCTAAACCACAAGGAAACCAGCTCTAAGCCACAAGAAAACCAGGCTCTAAACCACAAGGAAACCAGCTCTAAGCCACAAGAAAACCAGGCTCTAAACCACAAGGAAACCAGGCTCTAAACCACAAGGAAACCAGTCTCTAAGCCACAAGGACACCAGGCTCTAAACCACAAGGAAACCAGGCTCTAAACCACAAGGAAACCAGGCTCTAAGCCACAAGGAAACCAGCTCTAAGCCACAAGGAAACCAGGCTCTAAGAAACATGGAAACCAGGTTCTTGGTCAAATGGAAATAAGCTCTCGGCACCGAGAAAACCAGGCTCAGTCCAGCATCCAGCTTGAGGCCCAAGGAAACCAGCTCTAAGTCACCAGAAAACAGGCTTGGTTCAAATGAAACAGCTGTAGACCCCAGAGAAACCAGTCTTTTAGTCAAAAGATTCCAACTGGAGACCCCAAGGAAACTAGCTTTGAGCCAAAAGGAAACCAGGCTCTTAGTCCAAGGAAATCAGCTCTAGGTCGAAAAGAAACCAGCTTAAGCCCCCACAGAGCCCCAAAACTTGTAATGGTATGAGGCATGCTACATATTATTGCAGGTCAATTTTTTCACACGATTTGCAAGAGGCTGGTTTGACCAAATCAGTCACAGACATTTCCAAGCTATGTTCCAAAAAGCCATTAATAAATAAAGCTGTGCATTGACCGGTGGTATTTATACGCAGACTGTGTATAAAAGAGAATGCATTACAGATGGTGGTTTACCTTGTAACAGCAATATATGCTCTTCATCTGGTCCCAAGTCTACCAACAGATTTTCCCTGTGCCCGCGTGTTTTAGTGATCATAAATAAACATATAACACTATAGCCTTTATAGAGCTACAAGGGCTATAACTAACTTATTCACTTGTTTCTTGCACCGTAATTCACATTTTCAGTATGCACAGGTTTTGGGTTCTAATATTGATAAAAGATGTTAACAGATTAACATGTCTGTAGTAATCAGTATATAACACTATAGCCTTTATAGAGCTATAAGGGTTATAACTAACTTATTCACTTGTTTCTTGGACCTCAATTCACATTTATCTTGAGCCCAGGTTTTGGGCTCTTATACTGATAAAAGATGTTAACAGATTAACATGTCTGTAGCAATCAGTATCCCATATGGTGATCGGAAGATCGATGGATTGACGTTTGTTTTAAGCCGCACTCAAGATTATTTCACTTATATGGCAAGATTGCCAGGTTTACAGACCATAGGATTTCATGGTGACAATCGGTTCCAGGGGCCGGTTGCACAAAGGTGTATTAAGCTTAAGTCAGGCTTAAATATGTCGCCTCACAAAGTAATTTGATTGTGACATTGTATACATGTAGTTAAGTCAGACTTAAGCTTAATACACATTTGTGCAACCGGGCCCAGTAGCCTAAAAATACGTAAAATACTTAGTGCGCTTGAGCAAAAAATCAACCAGAAAAGTGGAATTGGAATCCTCGACACATTGATGAAAGGCCTGTTTTGGACTGAGAGACTTTCCCTCTGCAGACTGAGCCTCAAAGACCCACGCGATGGGATTCCTGGGAGAAAAAGGACTTGATTTATGTTCTATCGTACTCAAGTTTATTTCAATTATACAGCGCCGTTGACAGGTTTAGTGGGGAGGGAACCGAAAGCTGCCACCCATCAATGGATTGATTGATTGTTTGGTGTTTTACGGCGCGCTCAAGATTATTTCACTTATATGGCAGCGTTGCCAGTTTTATTGTGGGAGGAAACCGGGTCCTATGCCTGGAGGAAACCCACAACCTTCCGGTGGTAACTGGCAACCATCCCACATAGGTCGTTCGAGTGAAAACCCAGTCAGAAAATTTTCCAATTATTTTTGGGACTGAGTGGAATTTGAACCCGCGACCTGTTGGTGGAAGGCTGTTCGGATTGAGCGTCCTTCTCTACCTTCTGGGCCACGGAGCACCCCCCATCAATGGAAGATTTGCGTCGCTTTAACCAGGTGATCCAAGCACGCGCCCAAAAACTGTTAATCGTCTCACCTTTCAGCATCCTTGATGGGTCTTGAAATCCATTTTGGGGTACAACCGTCTCCTGCAACACCTGCCATTGGCTGTTCAGATGCTGCAGACGTAGAGTTATCTCCTCCTTAAGACTTGGATAACGTTTCAGTAGTTGTTTAGCGTAATCGTTGAAAACTTTTCGTCTTGGTGAACTTTGTAATAGTTCCTCATGGTAAGCCTGTAAATTAATCAAATGGGAAAAAAATGAAATTGAGGTTAGAATTCAACTAATTAATTATGTTAAATTCTCTAATTCACTAAAAAAAATTCACTAATTTTTTTAGGAAAATTCACTAATTTTCCTTACAATGATTACAGATAACATTTGACCATATGACGTATAACACTTAAAACAAATTTATGCTGCATTTGAGAACCTTTTCCCTTAAATATGGCGATGAACTGAAATTTGTGTAAATCAATTGACATCATTGACTTTGATAACGATGTAAGAACTACATCGAAACGTAGTCACCCAATAAATCAAGAAGTTGTTATCCATAAGTAATTCTTCACCGTATTGTTAATCAACAACTTAATCAAACAAGAACACAGGCAAAACTACGATATTTCAGGACCTGCAGAAGCCAGTTACTGCTGTTCTAAAAATATGGAAAATACATCAACTAGAACGTTTTCAGGGAAATCACCAGTTGAGCTATTTATTAATCATAATTCCATAAAAACATCTTCGCTAAACAAATATACGCTGTATGTTCTTGTCGAACATACACGCTTGTAAGATGGCTAATAAAGACGAAAATGTTCCAGAAAAAATATCCTAGAAAGTAAAGACTGAGAAAAATTGATTTTAGCATGGCTCCAACACAATGCACCTTAGATTCAGATTCTCGTAGACAACCAATGTAAACAAAGATCTCCCGACAAACTTTAGGCCAAGGCTTTACTTGGATATCACAAACATTGATATAATGTCTGCAAATGGAATTCCCATTTTATAGCTAGGTTACGTCAACGTTGACAGAAATATTTCTAAACCTTTGTGTTCCTGTTTTCAAATATTTGGGTTTATACTATATAGTAATGAACACTAAAACACACGGGCACAGGGAAAATCTTCTTGTCTAAAATTATCATTATGAGACAAGTTGCTAATTGTGTTACAAAAGGGGTATATCATTTAGAAATAAACTAAACCCATGATATTTCATAAGGTTGATGACTAAAACAGGAGTTTGGCCTTAGTCATTTAAATTTTTTGGAACACTTTGACAATGTTATAGGTTGACACTGAGGGATTTAAATTATATTTTTGAAAATAGAATAGTCACATTGTCACAAAGACAACAAGAATGATTTTTTTACTAGAGCATGGATAATACTTTTAAGTGGCAGGAGCTGCCAAAATGCTGACTTTTTTTCATAAATTCGAGAGTGAGCGACAGTAAGAGGATTTGATTGATTATAGGTGTTTTACGCCGCTCTAGATTATTTCACTTATATGGCGGCGTTGCCAGTTTTATTGTGGGAGGAAACCGGGCTTTATGCCCGGAGAAAACCCACCACCTTCCATTGGTAACTGGCAACCAACCCACATAGGTTGTTGGAGTAAAAACCCAGTCAGAAAATTTTCCAATTTCTTGGACTGAGTGGGAATCGAACCCGCGACCCATTGGTGGAAGGCTGTTCGGATTGAGCGTCCAACGCTCTACCTACTGAGCCACGGAGGCCCCCAATAGGCTTTAAAACTCAAACAATATGATTGACGTTAAAATGAGGAAAATCCATACAGTGTGTGCTGTACCAGCAAAAAGTGTAGGAAAAAGTAAACAAAATCTAAACAACAGTGACGAACTTATTGACTGAAACTGCATGAAAGTCAAAGTTATTTTTTAAAGATCTCTTATTCTAAGCACTGTCAGATGAATTATCAGGAAAAAAAAATTATCCCCAGATACGTAAAGTTTTTAAAAGAACAAATGTATAACTTACGTCGGTGACTTTACCAGGCATGTTAACAGTGGTTTTCTCAAGAAAACCGTGCTCATGTCATTTCGACAAACACAGGAAAGTCCCACTTAATGTTCAAAATGAAAATCCTGTTGCACAATGTATAAAGTATGCAGACATACAAAACCCATGCAGGCCTCTGACAGGTAAAATCACATGTAAAGTGCAGGTCTTATGTCATAACCTATAGAGTGATGTCATTGATTAATTCCTGTGTGAGTGGGAGGGATTAGTAGAAAAATCAACCAATCAAACTCTTAGATTTGTGATTGACAAGCTCCAATGGAAACCAGCCCTTGACAGCAAGAGCTCCAAACCAGATATGTTGGCAGAAAGTTGTCAGCTGTGACAGAATACCCCACAGAGTTACCTGCCTTGCCAAATAGACCACCTAATGGGTCTTTGGTATTTGGATTATCACTAATCCAATACCTGTCAATCAAGGTACCTTTTTACCAGACAGGAGGACAGGGGAGTAGTTTCTGTTTGTCATAATGAAATACAACTCAAATTTAATTTGTAGACAAGCCTGTCTACGTTTCAATTTGTTAAGTAATTGATTTATTGATTGATTTAACTGTTGCCAGGTTTAGTGGAGAGGAAACCTGGCTAATTGCCTGGAGGAAACCCCCAACCTTAGCAAGTAGGCCTACCTGGCAACTCTTCCACATATTATTAAGTAATAAATGGAAAATCTAAACATTCATAAGAAAGATTATATTGATTGGTGCCTACGCCATACTCAATATTCTTTAACTTCTATGGCGGCGTTGCCAGGTTTAGCGGGGGAGGAAACCAGGCTCCTTGAGAAAGATCATAAGTGCTTCATTGAACACAGGCCTCGTAAATTAGGTGTCTAGCAGGCTTAAACAACCACTTTTTTTAAAAGGGCAGCTAGATTTTTAGCGTGTTTAATATGAAATAGAAAGGATACGGCAACCCAAATATTACTTGATTCATCTGGAGGGCAACCTGGGAAATGAGTTAATGTCTAGTCCAGCAAAACACTATTATTAATTCCAATAAGCCATAGCTAAAAATATTTTTTCGCGAAATTCTCGATATCTTTGATAATTAAATGAATAATATATAATTCCTTGGTGTGAGATTTGCGAAAGTCCGAATGAGGGAGAGTGGGAAGGTATATATGAGAGTGTGCATGCTTGTGTGGGGAGAGACAAAACTGTTCCAATAAATGTAGTGTAGGGTTGAAGTTGTGTTATAAGAAAGTGGAAATTTCACAGCAAACTTGGACTTATTCGTTACTTTCTTTAGAAAGGGAAAGCGATTTTCTTTGCCGCAATAACTTTGTGACAAATATGACATTTCTACATTATAGATTATAAGGTGTTTTTGTTACTTTATGGAATTTTTGTTTTTCTCCTGTTCTCAAAGAAAATACATTTATTCTAGTAGGAACAAATCCAATCATTTTACAAAGAGTTCATTTCAATATTGTGGAACTCAAGAATGAACTTAATCAAAACAAGGGCAATAACTCAGCTAGAATGCCCCAAAGAGTTATATCCCTTGATCCCCAATCAATAATTGATAATGTAGATGTATAGAGATAAAGAAATACCATAAGATATTGTTCTAAAGAGTCGAGTAAGATTGATTGATATTTTATGTAGCACTCAAGATTATTTCATTAATATGGCCGCGTTGCCAGGATAAATGGGGGAAGAAAACAGGTTCTTCGCTAGCAGAAAATACACAATTATATTAGTCAAGTAGCTGCCAACTCTCACCCATTGTGCGATTAAGGGAAAAACACCCTCAACTAGTGTTTTGAGATTTGATCGACCGATTGATTGATGGATGTTTTACGCAGTACTCAAGATTATTTCACTAATAAGGAAGGTTCACAGGTTAAAATGGCATGAGCTGCCAAAATGTTGATATTTTGACGTTAAAACAAAACGTTGAAATCATTGGCTATTTTTCTGAAGACTTATAATTCAGAAGCTTTTTAGTGCTTCTAATCCCGAGAATGAATGAAAAAGTATTGTTTTGAACCAACTTTGACTTAGAATGCAAGAATGGTCGTCCCGGTTATCTAGATTTTGTTTATATTTCGAACACTATTTCGGTTAGTACAGGCTACATACTGTATAGATTTTCCTGATTCCAACGCCAATCACCTACAGTTAAACTGCCCAGTCTTAAAAAGAACATTCGTCAGTGACTTAACGATCACTTCCAACAATCCTGGCTTGAATTAATTTCCAACTCCTCGAAAGGAAGCTTTTACAAAAACTTCAAATTTGAACTAAATTGTGAAAACTACCTGTTTGTTTTACCAAAAGCATTTAAAATTGTCATGTCTAAATTTAGAACAACAAATCATAGACTACCTATTGAAGTCGGCCGCTGGAACTCTATTCCGAAAAAGGAAAGAATTTGTCAACTCTGTGAATACCATTATGCTTTAGAGTGTCCTTTTTTCCAACAGCAAAGAACTCTTCATATTCCTAAGTATTATTATACGTACCCAAATGGCCATAAACTGCAAGATTTGCTAGCTTGTAATTACAAACCCAAACTGCTAAAATTTGCTAAATTTATCCTGTTGATTATTAAGAATTTTGACACTGGTATTATATAAATAAGTCTATCTCTATTCGTAAAGATCTCTGAAAACATCATCCTTTGTTAGACCATTTTTCAATCCAATTTGTGAGGTGTAATAAAGTTCAGTTCAGTTCAGTTCATTTAGTTTTTCGGTGGCCTTCAGAAATTATGGAAAAAGTGTAGATTTTGGCATTTCATGCCGCTTTAAAAAGGAGAGGAAACTGAGCTCTTGCCTAATGGAAGCCCCCGACCTTTGGCGAATAATTGGCAACTCTTCCACATAGAGATCAAGGCAGGAACATCAAGTATTATGGTGCCTGTGAGATTAATGCTTTAAGGGAGATAATCAGATCTATTTAGGTGATGTTGAAGGAGTTTGCTCCCTTTAAAGTGGCATGAGCTGCCAAAATGTTGATATATTGACGTTAGAAAAGAATGTTGAAATTATTGGCTATTTTTCTCAAGACGTATGGTTCAGAAGCTTTTTTTTGCTTCTAGTCTCGAAAATGTACGATAAAGTATTGTTTTAAACTAGCTTTGGCTTAGAATAAATTTTGTTTACTTTTCGAACATGTTTTCGGTTCGTGTAGGCCACATACTGTATGGATTTTCCTCATTCCAACGCGTCATTTAGTTTTTCAGTGGCCTTCAAAGCCTCTTACTGTCGTGACGATCAGAAATTATGAATAAAGTGGGAATTTTGGCAGCTCATGCCAATTTAAAATATTTCAGAAAAAAAGACAGAAACTACATCTAAAAGACGTTTTCTTCATCCTCTAAGCTAACTTACAAACTAACATGATGTATTTATTGGCTTTATATGATAAACGATCAATAAATTAAACCAGCTGAAGTTGAAATACACTAGACAATGGCTGGTTGCCATGGTAACTAGGTAATGGTGGTCAGTTTCCATTGTTGACTGACAGCTCAAGATTTAACACCTTTGCAGGTATTCATGCAAGTTTTACAAAGGTTATGGGCCATTATACAGGAGATATCGACCAGAAATTTGAGTAGTGTAATATGAACCTTCAGTCAACAAACCATGCTGTCAAATAGCCTTGTACCTTGACCGTATTATATGTTATTAATCGAGTGTTTTCGTATTGCCTTGGTATTGGCCTGAGGGTGTTCGTATTGGCCCGAGGCCGCAGGCCGAGGGTCAATACAACCACCCGAAGGCCAATACCAAGGCAATACATAAACACTCGATTCATAATATTTTTATTAATAGACTGTGAAAGTTATTTCCATTCGTTTGTTGGATGTCTTAATCAAATTGACGTCCGACCTTGTTTTTCTTTCCGTGTTTTTGTTCCTGGATAAGTAGAGAAGTTTCTTCCTCTTGAGCTGTACTAAAACGGCAATCGGATTCTCTTACAGTAAGTTCTTGCAACTTAAATATCCTGTCAATAAGAGCTTGTACAACGCACTCTGGTGTAGACATTTTGATATCAACATTTGTCGTCTGTTTCTGTCAAACTCTGAGACGCCACATGTTAATTGCGTCTTTCAGCCGCACTCCGTGTACTCGGCCAATATGACTTGAACTCGGCCAATATGACTTGAACTCGGCCAATATGACTTGAACTCGGCCTATATGACTTGAACTCGGCCAATACAGCCCTACGGCTAATACGAACTTGATTCGTCTTCCGATATTACCCGGCCGCGATGGTCGTATTCGAGTAATTACTTGCAGGGTCAATTAATAAAGAATGATAATGTTATTTTTAACAAATTATCCTTGTTTGCCAAAAGGCTGCAATAATAAGTAAACTTTTAAAAAGAAAATTACTACAAAAAATGACGATATCTAAGTATAGAATAATAATGCTATTTTAAACAAATGCTCCATGTTTGCTAAAATGATGCAATAATAGGTAAACGTTTTTAAAAAAAAATCACAACAAAAAAATCACGAGGCCCAAAGGCAACCACATGTGAGAGCGTATGCTTCTTAATAAGTCAGTTAAGCCTGAAGGTTGGGGGTTAAGTAGTCCAGTTTCCTACACATGTACCCCCAAAAACCCGGCTATGTTGGTAAACTAAACAAGTGATACAATCTTGAATAAGGGAAAAAATCAATCAATCTTTCAAAGTCAAACTTGCACCTTTTGATAGCTTGCTTGTCTGGGTCCTGTTTCACAAAGCAGCGTAGATGTAGTTTTTGCGTAACTTTCATACTAACGTATCTCTACAGTATGGGTTGCTATGGCAGTTACATGAAAACTTATGCTACGTCGCTTTGTGAAACAGGGTCCTGGAATTCTGCACTACTTATAGGTCTTTATTGACAGGCCTCATAATTCCCCTAGCATAGACTGATCCAGAGATATTTTGATACCTGTATACAGGTATGGGCGCCCAAACTCACAAGCAAAACATCCGCCCAAATTCTTCAAACCAACAGATTTTAATGTCAAAATAGCATTTAATGTTGAATTTTGGGCCAGAGATGTTGTTTTTGTCTTATTGTTGGAACATTTTGAACAGAAATGGTATGCCCAAATTTTCCCTGGATCTGTCCCTGCCTAGGCAATGGACAATGTTGTAGTGATTGTCGCAGTAAAATACAATTTCCATTAGAATGATAACTGACACAGACAACTTTTGATATGTTCAATACACAAAATGCCCTATGGTTTTCTCTTTTTTTGTGGGGACAGAAATCTTTATTTGAAGCTCAGAGGTCAGATTTGACAAGCTGATCGGGGGAGGAAACCATGTTTTTTGTGCAGCGAAAACCCCTCCTTTAATTCTCCCTTATCCTTTCTATATGCTGCATATAAACAGACTATGTGCTGTATTTTATCACTATATATGATCACTAAAACACACGGGCACAGGGAAAATGCTGTATTTTATCCATGATGAGTTGTAGACAGAAGCCTGAAGTAGAATAGAGGTTCGATATGGGACGACTAATTGTCTGAACTCCTAATTAGCCCTGATAATTAACAAAACATAGGCAACTAATTAATAAAAGGAAAACCCCAACAGACCAATATACAAACACATGATCTTGATCAAGGCGACAGGCATGTGGGAGGTTGAAGGAGAAGCATGTTTGCTGAGGCAGAGTAGTGCTGGAGGCAGCGAGATGCACAACACAGCACTAACCCAGTGATGCTATTGATTTTAACGCCGTTCATTCATTGACGGGGAAGTATCGTCAGCGCACAAGCAGCATCAAAGAGAGGCTTCCGTGTAGAATGTTTGGCGAATGAGTCACCCTTTGCCACGCTGGTTGTTTCCACGTCCAGACTGCCATAATGCATGCTGGTATCTAGGTCACTCACAGACCAGCCATCAAATGCTACTAAATATACCATAGTCAATCAATATGTGGTTGTTGCAGACAACTTCGTTGGTTCGTGCTTCGGCAAGGGCCTGTTTATGATTTGTGCTAAAAGTTCATTCATAATCTTGAGATTCATGCACAGAATAATTTGATCGAACTGGAAAGCGGTTGCATTTAAGATGCATACGCTGCGAAAATGCATAAAACTGATTCATTAAAAAGGAACGCTTTCTGTATTTTTCCCAGTAAGAAAAAATTGGCTGCTTTCATTTTTGACAAAATTCATAAAGATTTGACATAATTTTGTATTTTTGATTTGAAAAAAAACTAATTTCATTTGTTAGGAATTCGTAATTTCGCTGGGAATGGAATTTAAACTCCCCAAATAACTGACATCCGAGCAGGGACCCATTAAGGGACCCCAAACCGAGAAATACAGAAGATGATTTTGGATTGACGGACCCAAAAAGGCCTATCTGATAGATTTGAGATGAAATTAAAAACAAACGAAACCTGAAATAATTCTGATCGAGAATACAAGCTACCGAAAACGGTTTGTGAGCTATCAGTCGCTGTTCAGACTTCAAAAATGAGTAATCCACATAGAGCTTACAGTAATGCGGCTTCGGATACATTGGTTGCTTTTTGGACTTACTTTAAAGGTATGCTTTTACATCCCCATTAAGACATTTTAAACAAACTGGAACGAAAGATAGCATCAGCAAACTGGTAGGATGATTAGATACGCAATGTCAAGAGCGCAGTGTTTCCAGGACCGAATCGATCCTTTGGACTCTTACATATTGCGCTATGACAGTCAATTACCATTGCCAGCCCCCACCCCACCAAATTTATGGCTACGCTACTTTTTAGATCTGCACGAGTCAAGATCTTCTCTCTTACCTGATTAAGGTATTTCTCCGAATGACTGGTACCTTTACGCTGTGTAACTAACTGGATTTGATTCAACCAATCAGTGAGCTCCTTATATTGTTGCATGAACTCTGTGAAAGAAACCTTTGTATTGGTTGCTGCATCTTCCTCGTCCCAAGACAAGTCGCTTTCTGTCGACTGAAAAAAATAAAAAAACTCAATTAAATGGACTAACATAAATCAAGAAACTCAATTAAATGGACTGAAATTAATCAAGAAACTCAATTAAATGAACCGAAATAAATCAAGAAACTCAATTAAATGTTTTGTATTTTGAAGGGGGGAGGTTACACTTGACAAAGACACCACTGGCACAGGTGTCGAAAGCTCGTGTTGTTCAAAAACAACTGACGATGTGGTGATGTCTTAATTTTTTATCATTAGTATGGAACCCAAGTTTAAAGAGAGTTTAAAACATTTCTTAAGTTTCTAATTGTGTTAAAAAGAGGTATATCATTTAGACCGTTATACCCCATAAATTGTTGTAACAAACCAAACCTATGATATTTCATTAGGTTGACGACTGACAGGAGCTTAGCCTGGGTCAGTTACGAGTAGAATTTTCTGGAATCCTTTTGTAACACATTGACAATGGTTAAGCATCTTAACTATGGCAAGAACATCGGTAGACTGAGATTGAACCCCATAAACTCCATCTCATAACCTTATATCCATGTACAGGAAAAAGTGTGCCATAAAACCATCAGTCTGACATAAAATGGTTGATTGGTTATTATTTCACTAAAATGGCGGCGTTGCTAGTTTTATTGTCGGAGGAAACCGGGCTCTATGGCCGGAGGAAACCCACGATGATTGAGCATATAATACAAAATTCAATGATTCATTGACAATAATCACCACATTCAAAATTATCTTAAAAATATGAGCGTGTTTCAATGTTTGATAAATTCTTACATTCACAACTTCGAATGAATCCGAAGATTCAAAACTTACACCGTCCATTTTCAATAAAACTGCTTTTACCCAAAAAATTTTTGTATTTCTTGATTTAAAAAACAATCCTTTCCTGCTAATTCTGTTTCAGCTCTGATCACATTAAAAACATAAAATGGCTTATCATATTTTAATCAGCCAGTAAATAAAACCTTTTTTCAAGGTAAAATAAGGTACTGTGTGAGCCATACTGAGCAGTTAAGAGGGAAGGTCAACACGGGCTGACCACTCTGGGCAGTTCCCTTCTAACACTGACAGTGTAAATGCCAAACAAAGTAGTGTGTTTGATCATAGATTATCCCTGATTCTTTGTGGACACAAATCTTGACAGAGCCACAATTTTCTCAGGTAACAATGAGAGTCACTGGGAGACTTTCAGCATCTCTTTGTGTACACCTGGACCCTGTTTCACAAAGCGGCGTAGATGTATTTTTTGCGTAACTTTCATACTAACGTATCTCTACAGCTATGGCAGTTACGTGAAAACTTACGCAACGCCGCTTTGTGAAACAGGCTTCAGGTGTTTTAACATATAGGTCTACAGATAAAGTAAAATAAATGCTGTAATCTACATGTACTTATATGTTGTATTGTCATTTTTAGAATTTAGACTGTATTCCTCATACAATGTAATTTCAGAATATTCATATACACCTATTTAATTAACGTGTCTTTTTGACACAATTAGAAACCTATCTCCATGGTTTATATGGACAAGAAGATTTTCCCTGTGCCCGTGTGTTTTAGTGTTCATAAATATGAAC
This sequence comes from Lepidochitona cinerea, assembly GCA_963971465.1. Taxonomy (NCBI): domain Eukaryota; kingdom Metazoa; phylum Mollusca; class Polyplacophora; order Chitonida; family Tonicellidae; genus Lepidochitona; species Lepidochitona cinerea. The sequence goes on along the minus strand of OZ020554.1, from coordinate 32,265,495 downwards.
TAGTAAATAACTGACACAGAGTCAAGTATTATATATGTACATGGGAAATACGGTTTCCCTAGACCTCTAAATTTCGGGGTCCATTGGACCCCCATCAGAAAAAAGTAGGGTCCCAAATACATTACATGTATGTAGGGCCAAACTGGTGTTTTCTAATTCTTTTATTTAATACGCATAACATATAATTTGCACCCAATGGCAATGGGATGATTAGAGCCTTCTCATTCCATTTTTTGTGTCAATGTCAAGAAATGAGAGTCAGGTTTTATAAAGGGTGCAATAAATCCCTGTGAAATATGCAGCCAGGGCCAAGTGAGAATTGACCTTAGATTCCCGTGATCACCCTTCTAATGGGTGCCCCTGTGGTTAACACCATGGTCCAAGGAAATGGACATGCTGGCCAGATAAATACACCAAATGACCAGGTTTGTAAATCCCTAGCCACAGATTGGCATGTTATTGTACACTGATTGGCCAGAAATAACCTGGACAAACAATAACATGGCTGACTACATGGTCTGAATTTCAGAACAGGAGGGTGAAATTAGTGATATTGACCCTTGGGCAGATAAAAACAAAAGGGGAGGGGGTGATCTTCACCAGATGAGGAAATGAGATTGGGACCACCTGTGAAAATGTGGGAAAATATGGAGGCCAAGAAATGCCATCAGCGAACCTAAGGGGTTAAACAGTACATCACCAGTTCACAAAATACATGTAGATAAGAGCGGTATTTTAGTGTAAGACAAACCATTACACTGATCTGTAAAATAAGTAAATGTAGATACATGTAAAAGCCTGAGTTTAATTAATTAGTGTCTTTAAGAAAGTGGATATAACAGTATTCTCGTTATTTTGGGATTACACTTTCTTGAAAATATGGTAGAAATTCCTCTACCGATTTTTGGGTGATGCCCGAAACGTAAAAGCCTGTATTTTGGAGGGGATGGGGGAGGGGTGTCGGTTTTGACATTTTTCACTGCACACATGTAAAATGTGGCGTTATCAGGGTTTAGAGAGAGGACCACACTCTTTGCCAGGAATCCCTAACCTACCATGGACCTACCCTAACCAACCCTTCCATAGTGTATTGAATAGTGTTTTTCTATAGATGTAGACCGAGTGGGATTTGAAACTGTAACCTATTATTGGTAGACTTGGTTCAGCGTTAAACAGCTCAGCCCCCTCCTCAGAAATGGAAACAAATTGAACAAGATACTTATTGGAAAAATTCAACATTCAAATTTTTAGGAGAATTTACTATATTTTTCTTTTGTGCTACCTGAGTGAGAGACTCAGAGTTCAGGGAAGGTTCAACGTTACATGCACTTTCAACTCTATTTATCGTAACATCTGAGCTGTCTGAAGGGTGTCAAAAACTTGCCATTGTCTTGCACGTCATTAAAAGTACATGTAATTCCAGACCAGTTCTAGCCTGGCTGTTCAACCGTAACATCAGTGCAATTAAGCATGACCGTAACAAAAACAGCTAACTGAAAAAATGTAGTTATTAAAATGTTTACAAGATTTCTTGAGTGTTGATGGCTGCAATATATTTAGTCGTTTAAATTACAGCTTTAAGAAGGCCAAGCTCCTGTCAGTCGTCAACCTAATGAAATATCATAGGTTTGGTTTGTTACAACAATTTGTGGGGTATAAAGGTCTCAATGATATACCTCTTTTTAACACAATTAGAAACTTGTATCCGTGGTTATTTTAGACAAGAAGATTTTCCCTGTGCCCGTGTGTTTTAGTGTTCATAAATACATACATGTAGGAGTTCATTTATTAAATTACCCTTTCCAAATATCCAAATAAACATGGGTGGTTACCCCTAAATCTCTATACAGTGAACAAGTGTACAGTATGTGCACAACATGGGCATATTTCATATATATTCTTGAATATAGAACGAAATTAACAAAAATCATAAATATTTTACACGACAAAGAATAGGAGAGAATGAAGTGACAGTGTGTGGCGTACATGTAACTTGAGGAATGACTAATACTGGAAACCTGTTAAATAATATAAAAACAACATGTGTGACTAATGTCATTTTAGGGCATGTGCGATATTTTATACGAACATCAGTGATACATACATGATGTATTATGTAGGACAGTGCAGGACAGGAAAAAACAAGATACTTTATCAGTTCAGCCTGGTCAAGCCTGTTTATATTGTCTATCTATCACTGTTTGTTTTTATCATAATATTGTTACGTTGACCTGAGGGTTATTTTTTTTGACAGTCCAGCTGTACAAACTAATCTATAAAGGTGAAAAAGTGATCACTTGTGGATGTAAAAAATAATTCATTATAAAGTCATTATCAATCATTCCCTTTCTGTTGGCTATAAATGTCTGTATATTAATATGACAGCTATATCTTTGTTGCATTTATTTTTTTGGTTTTTGCAATGAAGTTGAGTTGACATACATGTACATGTAAGAAAAGTACAAATTGCTGTTTTTACTGTACTCAAGATTATTTTACTCACAGTGGAAATGCACTGGGACTAATATACCAATACATTGATATAAAGGTTGTTGAATCAGACATTAGATTTACAGGTTACAGTGTATGTCAATTAGGCAGTGTGGAAGAGTTGCCAGGTACTCGCCGAAGGTCGGGGGTTTCCTCCGGGCAATGAGCCACTGAACCTCGCAACGCCGCCATCTAAGTGAAATAATCTTGAGTCGGGCGTAAGACATCAATCAATAAATCAATCAATTGGGCAGTTTCTTTCAAGGATTCATGAACAACGTACATGTATGACATGGTCTACATGGTCTACATGGTCTACCCTTCATTATGACGAGAAGCAAGGATGAAATGTTCTAAGTCCAAAAAAAAAACATATACCCAAAGGGTTAAAGGGGCATGAGCTGCCAACATGTTGATATTTTGACGTAAAAACAGACTGTTGAAATTATCGGCTATTTTTCTCAAGACGTATAATTCAAAAGCTTTTTAGTGTTTCTAGTCTCGAGAATGTACGATAAAGTAATGTTTTGAACTAACTTTGCCTTAGAATGAATGAATAGTTGTCCCGGTTATTTAAATTTTGTTTACTTTTCGAACACTATTCCGGTTCGTATAGGCCACATACTGTATGGATTTTCCTCATTTCAACGTCAATCATTTAGTTTATCGATGGCCTTCAAAGCCTCTTACTGTCGTGAAGATCAGAAATTATGAAAAAAGTGTGAATTTTGGCAGCTCATGCCACTTTAAGCAATTTATAATTTGTATAAAATGAAACATGGTTTTAGAGTATTTTTGCGAGACTAAGAAAAAATGGTGAAATTTCGGGGCCTGTGGTTCATTCCGAAACCAGTAATAGAAACAAACACTGGCTCAATGGCTAATCCATAATCCTAACAGTATTACGCTAAAATAATTTAATCTTAGATAATCTGTTTGAACTTTGACCTATTAAACCCTTTAAGTCATAACTTAGCCCATGAATGGTCCTTGTGTTAGAAGTTGGCGGTTAGCCAATCAGTCAGTGTTGTGGTGTCAGACATACATATTATAATGTCTATAGTAGGTACAGATTTCCCCAAATAACCTGGTATGAAGAGTTACATGTTAATCAGGCCTGTCATTAAGAATGGACTGGGAGAGTAACAATATGCTCTCCCAAAACTATCAGGGTGACCTGTTTCACTCTCCCCAGAAATAGTCTCCCAAAATTCAATGGGAGTGCACTTCCTATCACATGTTTTTCAGAGAGCAAACATGATTATGATGAAATAAAAGCATCTGAAGTTACAGAAAAGAAATTTTTTTCTATGTGAGAATTGTGGTGCAAATTCTGGAGAAAACAGTCTTAAAAAAACGGTATCCAGTTTTTCATATTATCATACAGTTAATTCTACTTTAATGGACATGAATGGGTTGGATAATAGTTTTATCTTGGGACAGCAAAAAACATGAACACTCGCTTGAAACCGGTGGGGAGAGTTAGGGGGAGTGATAAACAGGTCTCCTCAGACACCTCTGGGGGTGTGTGAAGGCCACTGAAGGGGAAGGAGAGTAATCGCTCTCCCTATAATGACAGCCCTGGTTAATCATACAGTTGACGAAACCAAAGGTGATGATGTCTAACCACCCAAAATTATTTCACTTACATGGCAATTTTATAGCATTTATAGCAGGCCACATAATTTCAGTGTCAGTCAGAAACATTGAATTGGTTTCCTGTATTGAAATGCTGGGAGACAACCGGTACTGATGCCAGTTTCTTTATACATCATACCATATACTGGTTTCCATGATGGGTAACAGATTTTCGTTTCCATAGTTTTAGAGCAAGGCTATTGGAGCCAATGGTTATCGTGAAATCATATGGACGATTATAGAAAGGGGAAAACAGAGCCTTGTTTCACAAAGCAGTCACAACGCAAATGCCCCCAAGTTGTGACTGGATGCAACAGTGAAGAAATACAAGTACATTGTACATCCTTAAGGCAGCTGTGAATCGTCACAATTTGTGACGGCTTTGTGAAACAGGAAAAAAGCCCTATCTTCTGTTGATGCTCGGTAACCATTAAGTAAATCTGTGGGCAATCATTTCAAACCAGATCGATTGGAATGGATTGATTGATTGTTTGGTGTTTTACGCCACGCTCAAGATTATTTCCCCTTTATGGCGGCGTTGCCAGTTTTATTGTGGGAGGAAACGGGGCTCTATGCCCGGAGGAAACCCACAACCTTTCGGTGGTGACTGGCAACCATCCCACAAAGTGAAAACCCAGTCAGAAAATTTTCCGACTTTTGTTGAAAGTGTTTGGATTGAGCGTCCAACGCTTTACCTACTGAGCCACGGAGGCCCCCGATTGGATCAGAAGATTTGTGCTAAAGATGAAATGAATATGAGAAAGCATTATTATCATACCTTGCAAGTCTCAATGATCTCATCATCCATCAGGTACTGATAGTTGGACTGAATGGCCGGCCATAATTCATCCTTCTTGTAACGTTGCTTGAAGTCACGTGACAGGGTGCCGGCCGGGGAGTCCGTCGGTGTGCTTAACACACTGTCTTCAAGGGTAGTGTCGGGGGTCGGGCCTCTCGATGGTGTACCAGAACAGCTACTCACACTGGAGAAATCATAAAACTCTAGTCGCCGTCGTTTAGCGGTGGTTGGAGAATCCGCCCCCGCTGTAGGCACATGGCTCCAGTCTCCCATGCCTAACCCTTCCCCGGGGTTTTTCTGCCCTAACGCAATAGCATCACAATCCTCACGCACGAAGGATGGACTGTATCGTTTAGGACGAGATGGTGTAACACACACCGTATCAACTTTAACTGGTTCCATTTCAAATCAAATATTTGATAATTCAAAATGGAAGAATTTTGAAGTTCGAAAGTTTGCGAAACAAGTCTAAGAAATAATAAACTTGAAACACATGTCGAAATATTCTCGAAGGGGGAAGGGATATGCTAGGAGGGAGGGTCACTATAATGATTTCATTACTGTCATCTCCGGTAAATACTGATCCGACGACGTCATTTTCCTGGTCGGTATCATTTAAGCTGACAGCACCGATTTCAGTAATCTACAGAACTTATACAGATAAACAACCATTTGCCATTTTCCTCCTCCAACAACAACAACAATTTGAACGGGTACTTCAGATGAAAAGTCTCCAATCAGCCAAGCGGTAAAATCCAACAAAACTTCAAGGTTTTCCTGCAATGAAAAATACAGAAATATATCAGCTTACTACAAGTGCATTATCTATGAAAAACATCAAGCACCAACAAAACTTTAAGGTTTTCCTACAATGAAAAATACAGAAATATATCAGATTACCACAAGTACATATCTATGAAAAACATCAAGCAACCATCTATTATTGCAGGGTGCTTACATCAAAACAAAAGGAAGCGTAAGTTTCCAGGTTGATTGTGAATGCAATTTCAATTACAGATAATCCAACGAATCAGGTAAAGTAATTGTCGAATTCCTGATAGAAAGTTAGTTCGTGGTCCATAGAAATCAAATAAACATTAAAGAATACAAGCAGCCTGTTGGTTAATTTGCATTCCTCGTACCACAATCCACACAACACAAAATAATCGAGCAACGGTTTAGATCAGCTGGGCATGCCAGCTAACGTTAACCCAAGTGTTAACATTACAGAGACTGACGTTTGGTATTCGTAATGACGTGGTCTGTATATAACCTGAAAAGAAAGGCATCTTACAGTTCCTGTACACCTCAGAAAAGCTCCAGTACACTGAGAGGTAAATTCCCACACTGGTTTCTTCGCCCATTAGACATGGTATGATAAATCTGTGGAGGGAAGGTGCCAAGCCTGTGTCAGTCAGGGCTATGCTCTCCAGCTGGGCTGAGAGAATAGAAGTATTCAGGTTAACACATAGCTGCCTGTGGAGGGGAGAATGGCCTCAGACTAGACAAGCTGTGCAGGCCAGTCAGTTAATGGACATGGGACATGGCTCACTGACCACACTAACTGACCAATAAGGCTGATGTAACACTCCTCATTGACACTGACCACCTCCTTAAGGGTTGGTTATGGGCGCTTGACCATAAGACATACATTTAGGCCCTTAGAAAAGATGAAGTATTTTGATCAAGCCCTGGCCAAGACTTGGGATTTTTGGTTGCAGAGCCATTGTGATTTTACGTTTAAAGTGGCAGGAGCTGAAAAAAATTCACACATTTTCATCAATAAATTGATTGATTGATTGCGTCTATAACACACTCAAAATAACTTCACTGGGAAAGGAAACCAGACTTTGTTCGGAGGACCTTCCGAGAGCGTCTTGCAACTCTTCCACATAATGTGATAAGAGATAAACCGACTAAGAAACTTTTCAATCTTAATTTGGCCCACGACTAAGCAAGGGGTGTTTGATCATGGCAAAAACTGAATCATTGACTTTATAAATTGTGAAAATCCCTTAAGCCTGGGACCTGTATGAACGCTGTGTTTCAGAGCTTTTAAAAAATTTACTTCAATGACATTTGTCACTTTGTGTATAGATTTAAACTTAAAATGAAATAATACACCAGATTTTCCAATCATATTCGTTTCTTACACACTGATCAAATTTATTTTATGAACCTCAGATTTTTTGTTGAATCAAACAAATCCAATTCAAACTCTGCACTCCAGTTTGGATTAAACCATTTCATATTGATTTTTCTGTTTCATATTCAATACAGAAATGTATACATAGTAATATATTAAGAATCTTTAAAGCGGCATCGGCTGCCAAAATTCAGACTTTTTTTCACATAAAATCTGTTAGAAAAACTAAATGATTGATTGTATGAGCTGCCAAAATTTAAACTTTTTCAAACAAAATTCTGGTAGAAATCTAAAGGATTGACGTAGAAATAAAAATGTGTGTACAGCCAGTAACCAGTATATGAAACAAAGATGTGTTCTAATAATTGAGAATTTTAAATAGACGGGAAGTAGAAGTTCATTTTCGGATTTCTGTTGCTTATAAAGACGACCCTAACATACATGTAAAGTGTACATCCCCAGGATTAGTATCAAGAGAAAGCTATTATTTTGTACTTCTTGATAAAAACGACAAACAATTAACAAATTCTGTTCGAACGAAATTTCCCATATATTCGGCAGCTCATGCCACTTAAATGGTTGAAATTGAGAGGAGGCTATAAATCTTCGATTTTTCCCAATGCACCTTATGTGGATGTGATATCGAAGAAGACAACTAGAATAATTTCCATCCACTCAACATATTAGGGACATACTGGTGAAAAATATCAAGGTATTCGTAAAAGATATCAAGATATTGGTAAAAGATATCAAGATATTGGTAAAAGATATCAAGATATTGGTAAAAGATATCAAGATATTGGTAAAAGATATCAAGATATTTGTAAAAGATATCAAGATATTGGGAAAAGATATCAAGATATTGAGAAAAGATATCGAGATATTGTTAAGAGATATCAAGATATTGGCAAAAGATATCAAGATATTGGTTGTTTTTTTACATCCAACTCAAGATTATTTCACTTATATGGCGGCGTTGCCATGTTTAGTGGGAGAAAACTGGGCTCTATGCCTGAAGGAAACCCACGACCTTCCGGTGGTAACTGGCAACCATCCCACATAGGTCGTTCAAGTGAAAACCCAATCCGTGACCCATTGGTGGAAGGCTCAACATATTGGTAAAAGATATCAACACCTGTGCCCGTGTGTTTTAGTGATCATAAACATATTGGTGAAAGCATTGTCAGAATCTGTGAGAAACAGAGCCAAAGGCCCCGCCCCTTCAAAGAATCAGTAATATGAGCTTGACAGTTTCTCAAACCATACCTTTTTCTTGACAGTTCTGTTAAACAAATTCTTCAGTTAAGGTTGAGTAGATAGGTCAATACATAGGTCCCATAGTTAAGCTTGATTGAACAGCCTGTGGAGAAAACAGGAAAAATAGAATAAACAAGGGGGTTGGAATTGATAGATTGATTGATTGGTGTTTTACGCCACATCAAAGATTATTTCACATACATGTAGGTATAGAATATGATAGTTGAAGAACTCTTGTCCATGACAGAGGGAATTGCTGGCAATTCAATTTCAATTGGGGAGGAAACCTGGCTCTTTTGCCTGCAGGAAAGGCCGGACATCCAAAACAGTTGGGATATACGGTAAGATCTCCGCTAATTCAAGTACTCTAAAAAATTCAAGGGCCAGAAAAACATTAACAAAAGTACACTTAAAATTCAACTTTTTTCGTTGAGAGTCTTACCTCCTGGAGTGAGCGATCAGATAATCCTATTGAACGATCGCTGTTGTTGTTTTTATAGACCAAATGTGGCAAATAGCAATGTAATAATTCCTTTTTTCACATCACTGGTCCTTGAATTAGCGGAGATCTTACCGTACATGGTTATTTTAGACAAGAAGATGTTCCCTGTGCCCGTGTGTTTTAGTGATCATAAACATAACAAGAATTAACTACCTTTATAGCTAAGCATACATCATCATGGTGACGCCAAAGATTGGTATCGATGGAAAGCTCTTATTTTGAACTTCTTTATATTTTGTTCCCTGTATTTAGCAGCTCATGCCACTTAGAAAAAACACTTAATAGCCGTCAATGTTTGAACTAAAAGGTACATGGCATTCTCCAAGTGATACAATAAAGATGACTACATAGTCATTGCACATATGTCTCCATGGGAAAATCTTCTTGTCTAAAATACCCTGGGAGACAAGTTTCTAATTGTGTTAAAAAGAGGTATATCATTTAGACCTTTATACCCCATCATAAATTGTTGTAATAAAGTAAACCTATGATATTTCATATGGCAAGAATATTGGTAGACTGAGAATGAACCCGATGGGATCATGGTACATCGTAGGTCAGAACATCATCAGTTGCATGTACTGAAACATTATTTAAGCAGCCGACAGCCAACAAACGTACATATGAAGAACACATGTAACACACAGGCAAACACCCAAGCTTAATTAATCATAGGTCTACACTTCTACATGTACCAGGCTTCATTGAGAGGATGCTGAGACTGCAACAACTTTTTATTTATAAACACTACTACACACGAGCACAGGGAAAATCTTCCTGACTAAAATAACCACAGAGACAAGTTTGCAATTGTGTTAAAAAAGGGTGGGAATGAATCTACATGTAGGTTACCACAGATTTGTTTATCATAAATTTGTTTATGTGTTTGAAATTGAATATATTCATGTATGCTCCAATTAATACATATATTTTATCGATTGATTGATGTTTTACGTGATAATTTATAATCATTCCACTTATATGGCAGCTTGACCAGGTTTCATGAGAGAGTTAACCGGTCTCTTTGCCCGGAGGAAACCCCCAAACTTCAGCGAGTACATGTACCTGGTATCTCTTCCACTTACGGCGATCAAGAGAAAAATTTACTTTAAAAATCTATTTTTTAAATATTTATTTGGTCTGAGTGAGACTCAAACCAGCGCCACATCAACGGATTGACTGATTGATTGTTTTACAACCATCCCACATAGGTCGTTCAAGTGAAAACCCAGTCAGAAAATTTTCCAATTTTTTTTAACTCAGTGGGATTCAAACCTGCGACCCATTGGTGGAAGGCTGTTCGGATTGAGCGTCCAACGCTCTACCTACTGAGCCACGGAGGCCACCCACATCAACGGAAGGGCTGCTTCGGACTAAGGGACTATCACTCTAACTGACTGAGACACGTATTTGGAAGATTAATTTTGTTCTATTGCATGATGATAAATTTATTTCAATATAGATCCACAATGTGTCCTGTTCATATACAACTAAATCTTGACGATCAAGCAATAAAAGTAACAAATTTGCATACTCTTGCATGTATGTGCTCCGTTACTTTTACAAAGATGTCTACATGTATGAATAACACATTGAGCGGGAAAATTTGATTACCTCACAAACATAAGCATTAAGCTGATCAGCAAAAAAGTACACCAAATTAACATGGCAAGTTGCTATCTTTGCTTCATTATACATGCGGCTGTCGGTAGATGAAAATGTCAAGAATTGCTTAAGTTCTTGGCTTAAAAATTGCACTTGATAAAGACATGGGAAAAGGTGTCGGAAGATCATGTTTTTCAGAAAAACGTACTTTCTCGATAGGTGACAGGTCTCAGATTTTGCAAAAGTCAACTTTCAGACACAACATAAATGTAATAAAAGAGAAAAGAAGGTATTAAATTTCAATTCTCATGAACTTGTACAAAAGAAACAGGAATTTTAAAACACATAAATGTGTACAACTAAATGTGTACAACAGTAAAAACGACATTCATTGTCCAATGTCGGTCATATTTTAAAATAAAGCAAGTTTAACTATGTGACAAACCTGATACAAAAGGTTATGAAAAAAGAAAACATTGTTACAGTAGAGAACAAAGAATTTGAAACATCTATTTATTTATTTTTAGTTTGTGAAAGTGTCAAAACAATACAAGTGGTGGAAGTACATGTCCATGTACATTTACAATTTTATGCAGAAGGAATGAATGATCTAAGCGTTTGATTGGTTGATGTTTTATCCCACACTCAAAATGGTTTTACTTTAATATATGGCAGCGTTGCCAGGTTCAGTGGCACTGGGGGAGGAAACCGGGCTCTTTGTTCGGAGGAAACCGCCCAACAAGTACCTGGCAACCCAATATGCTAATCGAGGGAAAAATCCACAATGGAATTTTTTTATTTTCTTTAGGTTTGACCACATCGATAGAAAGCCTGTATCAGACTAAGGGACTAATGCTCCAACCCACTGAGCCCCCGATGGTGTCCCCTCTAGGTGTTTTGAGCACACTCTTTCCCAATTCAACATCACGTACATTGAGATGACACTTTTAAGCCAAGACTAACATTTAGAAAGTTTTATCAATACAGATTAACATCTGCCATAAATCAGTGGAGAATTTTTTCGGGAAATGGGCGACTTTAAAAAGTATATTATATTTTCTCCTGACCAGTCTTAAGGTGTTAGCCAATCAACGACCTGTACTTCATCATGTGATCATTTTTCTCGTCCTTTTGTTATGCCATTCCTCGTTGCCGTCGTTGGTTGTCTGTCTGCATGACGGGATGATAAAGTTCCTTTCTGATCTACAAATCTCAATGACCTGAAAATGGCTTAAGAATGAACCACTCTCATTAAAGGCCCACTTGCCGCAGTAGCCTGTTTAAATTTGCTAAGAAAACCAATTTACATGAGCTTACTACGACTAATACAACTAAACTTAAACATAGGACACATAAAACATGTCTAGTTAGCTTTAGAATGCAGAAATGGGGTGAAAAACAAACGAAGAATCGAAGCCTGATTACAACAACAACGATCAGTGTCGGTCAACTTTCGTGTTGGATTACCCTCATTTCAGGCTTTTTTATCTGTGGTTTACACTCAAACAATTATCAGCAGGCTTTTCCAGTCAGTCTGTAAAATTACACTGTGCCGTTAGTTCACTCACTCGACTGAAACATAAAATCGCCAATAGGGGGCAGTTTGGTTTGTTTACGTTACGGGCACCTAACAATTCAAATTTTCAAATTCAAATTAAAAATACAAAGTGACGTCCAAACTTTTAAATTTTGGTAAAAATAGAAAGTTCCTAACTTATATTGTCTGGGGAAAATCCTGATTTTCGCGGCAAGTGTGCCTTTAAGATTCGACATGAGCGGTCTTAAGATTTAATCGCTGATGATCGAATCAGATCTTAACTGGACCTGACCGTAGCTTCGAGAACAGACAGAAATTAGAAAATAGCAACAAAGTAATTAAAATGTTACCTTACCTACCCTCTATCATGACCTTTTGTCCAATTTAATAAGCCATGATCACACTACAAGTCTTACAAGATCACTGATACTTTGTCAGGCCATAGGATTTCCGAGTACGGTAAGAATTCCGCTAATTCAAGTACTCAAAACATTGCAAAAAGCACTCTAAAAGTTTGAGACTTTTCGTTGAGTGTCTTACCTCCTGCATGGAGCGACCGATAATCCTATAGAGCAATCGCTATCGTTGTTGTTTTAGACCAAACATGGCAGAAAGCAGTCTAATAATTTGTTATCTTCACATTGCTCGTCCTTGAATTAGCGGAATTCTTACCGTAACCCTTGGTTCTGGTAGCCTGTTGTTACTGTTAAATAGCTTATTCTAAAACTACAGAAATGAAAATCTGCTACCTATCACGAAAGCCAGTATATGAGGTGAAGAATTACTTATGGATAACAACTTCTTGGTTTATTGGGTGACGACGTTTCGATGTAGTTCTTACACCGTTATCAAGTCAATGACAAACAACAAAATTTATTCATTTATATAGCAGATGAGAGAATTACAAGTTGGGGCAGGTGGGTAATAGTATAAATTGATTAAGAAAAGTAACAATAGAATTAGATATGGTGAGTTAAGATCGTTGAAGGTTTTCTTGGAGGATCAAAAGGTCATAGCAGTTGGGGATATATAATCCTTGGTCTCTGTTCATGCTGGGCTTGGTTTTCCTGATGTGGATGGCTTCCTGTAGTTTCCTCTTCTTCCAATGGTGCTGGTTGACAGATAGTGTTGTAGTGGTTTCCCATTTGATGTGGTGAGTAGGGTTGGAAATTATGTGTTCAGAAATGGCAGATTTGTAATCAAGTTTATTAACAGATGTTTGGTGTTCTTTTAGTCTAATGTTGAGGGGTCTACATGTTTCTCCAATGTAATGAGCATTACAACTACAATTAATTCTGTACACTACTCCTTTAGGTTCTGTTCCTGTTGATGACATTCCTCTTCCTGTGGCTTGCATATGGGTTTTAAGTGTTTTGGTTGATTTAAATGTAGTATTAATACCTGTTTTAGTTTTAATCAGAGGAGCAATTTTATGACTGGCGGGTCCAATGTATGGTATGCTGATTCTAATATTAGGGCCTTCTTCTCTAGGTCTGGGCTGTTTGTCTGAAGTGTTATTAAGTGTTTGTTTGATGATTGAGTCAACTAACTTGGTTGGATAGCCATTTTGGGTGGTGAAGACAGTTTTGATGTGATGGATTTCTTTGTCAAGGTCTGTGCTGCAGATGGCTTTAGCTCTTCTTGTTAGTGTAGCTATGGTACCTGTTTTAATGTGTGGTGGATGATTGGATTTGTAGTGAATGTACTGATCTGAGTGAGTGGGTTTGCGATAAACTGTAGTCTGTGGTCCATGTTCAGTTTGCTGGATAAGTACATCTAAAAAGGGGAGTTGATGATTCTGTTCTTCTTCCATGGTGAATTTTATCCTAGGGTGTTGTGTGTTTAGGTGATCTAAGAGTGTTTTAGCAGAGTGTGTGTCTTTAAGAGCTACAAATGTGTCATCGACTTTCCTAATCCAGAAGAAGGGTTGAATGGGAGAGGATGCCAATGCTGAATTTTTAAGTTCTGTGATGTAAATTTCAGAAATTATAGGTGAAAGAGGTGATCCCATGGGTAGTCCGTGGATTTGTTCATATGTATTGTTTTGCCAGGTGAAGTATGTAGAGGAGATGCAGAAATGTAAAAGCTTAAGTATGCTAGCAGTTGTTAGGTTGGAGATGTGTGGAGATGATTCAAGTTTGGATTTGATTACTTGCATGGCTTCAGGTGTTGGTATATTTGTAAATAAATCTACGATATCATAACTGACATAATGGCAAGGTTGGCTATATTCTGCTAGTCTATCACAAAAGTGTCTGGAGTCTTTGATGTATGATTTGGCTGTGTTGGACCATGTAGATAGGGTTTTAGCTATAAGTTTGGAGGTGTTGTAAAATACTGTGCCTTGTGAACAGACTAATATCCTAGCTTTGACAGGGTTCTTATGTAGTTTGATTGTAGCTCTAGCCTATGGTGGTCTTGGGTGTTGGATGATAAGTTGTTTGTATTTGTCTTGGTTGATTTCTCCGTTGGTTTTCAGTTCATTGAGAATAGCTCTATGTTGTTTGTCATATTTGTTGGTTGGGTCTCTTGCAAGCGTTTTGTATGTGGTTTTGTCGTCGAGAAGATTATGTACTAGTTGATCAAAATGGGCTGTGTCTAGAATAGCTGTTGCTTTGCCTTTATCTGCTGGTGCAATCACAATAGATTTATCCTGTTTGAGTTCATTGATAGCTTTCCTCTCTTCTTTACTTAGATTTGGTGTTTGGGGTTTGGCATTATTTATGATGGCTGTAATTCGGTGTCTTAGATAGTCTATATTCCCTCCTGGTGCTAATTGGTATGTATATGGTATGATGAATATCAAACTAACATTGGTACTGGTTAGTTCCTGGAATTTCAATGGTTTGACCGACACAGAAATTGTCTGGCCCGCTTTGGGCTAGTTTCTGAAAATATGAACGGTCACACTGAGTGCAAGTCCAAGTCCAAGTTAACTTGTTAATAACTAGATGGCTGTGTTGCTTCATGGATTGATAAAAATAAAGCCTTAAATCCCTTCGAATATTATTGGGTTTACATAACAAGCAAATATTTCTCGTGTAATTGACATTTTTTTTATTATGAAATCTGAAGGTGTCAGCAGGAAGTTATGTCCAAGAGATATCACAAAATTTAAATTCATTATTTCTTTGCTGCATATATATTTCCGTTAATATAAAGATTGCCTAAAAAATGTTTCAAATTGAATTTCCCACAATAACAGACGATGCAAACCAATAGAACAGAATCACCAGGCTGAGGCAGATGATAAAAAGCTGTCAAAGCTAACAAGTAAATATATTCAGAGGGGAATACACCAGCCTGGCAACCATAACGCCTGGAAAGTCAGGGAAGGTTATATTCAATCAACATGAAAATCTCTCTTCAATACATTGATAAAGTTATCTGTGTATGCAGGAAAAACAAAAAGCTGTTTGTTTCACTCTCACAATTACAGTGGCCATTTAAAAGATGAAGAGTCATCAGAAGATGGCATATTCCTCCACCAGCCCACTTCTACCACCCCAATTTTGAAATAGTAACTTACATGGTATGTACATGTAAAAGCAATTGTTGAATTCTTGGTATATTTATGAACACTAAAACACACGGGCACAGGAAAAATCTTCTTGTCTAAAATAACCAGGGAGACAAGTTTCTAATTGTGTTAAAAAGAGGTTATGTCATTTAGACCTTTGTATGATAACATTCGACCATGTCGCTCTCGGGCTTCTTCGCCACCTCCCTCTTATAGTTGTCTTTATATCTACATATCTTGTACATGTACATGTATCATTTAGACCATTATACCCAATAATAAGTTGTTGTAATATACCAAAACCTTTCATTAGATTGCAGAGACAAAAGTTTGGCTCCACATTTGGGATGTACGGTAATACCTGAGTTAATTAGAGGACTATGCATGTTGCTAAATCCTCAATAACAAAAAGGTTCTGAATAAGATTTAAACTTTCAACACATCTCAGTCCAGGGAGATGATTGACCAGTAGTTAATCATTGAATGTTTTACAAGCTCTCTCTTGAATTAAGATGAGAATTTGCACTCTTCTACTTTTTTCCAGCACTTGAATTAACTCAGACATTACCGTAGTCAGAATTTACTGGAACACTTGTAATATATGAACAAGGTTTTACGAATCTTCGGCTATGGCGGCAAGAACATCGGTAAATTGAGATTAAACCCTTATATGACCAATGACAAATTTAGTGTGAAAATATGAGCGGTCACACTGAATGCAACTCCAAGTCAACTTGTTAATAACTAGATGGTGGTGTTGCAATGGGTTAACTGGCGGCATATTCTCGGATTCTGATCCTTTGTGGATCATAAAGATTCCACTATCTAAAACATGCAGGCTAACCGAGAGACAAGTTCTAACGGTAAACCACATACCTACAATCACACCAAGCAAATGCATTCCCAACATTTCATCAGTGAGTGCCACTGGAGGCAGGGGGATTGCCAAATGTTGAAGGCATGTTAAAAGCACACTCAGCACAACACACTGCTAACATGCATCCCATTCATATGCCGGCCAGAAATAAGGGGGAAACCATAGCAACCTTTATTTCTTTGCATTCAATTAGGGCATTGTGCAGTGCAGCCCAGAGGCATGTTATATCCTCCATCAGAAATGTTATGTAACAGTATATAAACATCTTCCTCAGGGAAACTACTGTTAGGTTTGTTCCAGTTTACCAAAACAAGGTCAATGTTTCAAGCTACACTGATCATGATAAATGAAATATCACAGGTTTACTTTATTACAACAATTTGTGATGGGGTATAAAGGCCTAAATGATATACCTCTTTTTAACACAATTAGAAACTTATCTCCATGGTTATTTTAGACAAGAAGATTTTCCCTGTGCCTGTGTGTTTTAGTGTTCATAAATATAAAGTCAAGTTAAATGAAAAATATGATTGAATTGATTCATTGAAGTTTTACGCCAAACTCAGGATAATGTTATTTACATGATGACATTGTCAGGTTTAGTGGGGCTGAATGTGCAGTGGAAACCCCCAACCTTTGGCAAGTGCCTGGCAAACACACCCATAATTTTTATTTTTTTTATATTTTGGCCTGAGTAGGATTGAAACCTGGGACCCATACTAGCCAAGAGCTATTGAGTATGGTCAAAGTTTTGGCTAGGACCGATACTAGATAGGTCTTCACTCTTGTATGGGACTGCGAGACTATCCCTCTGCTGACTGAGCCACCGATGCCCCTTCAGGCATGAGAAGACAATCTGGCCTTAAGGACCAGGAGCCTGTTTCACAAAGCGACGTAGCGTAAGATTTAACGTAACTGACATATCAACCCATACTGTAGAGCTACGTTAGTATGAAAGTTACGCAAAAAATACATCTATGCCGCTTTGTGAAACAGGCTCCAGCAACAAGCATACAATTACATGTATCTGGTTTCATGACCATGATCAGTAAAAAATTTATGAATACTAAAACGAGTGCTTATGAAAAATCTTCTTCTCTAAAACAGGCCATACGATATTAGAGAAATGATCAGCTGGTAGCTTGTTGTTACTGTTACTAGTGAAGTGAAAATCTGTT
This sequence comes from Lepidochitona cinerea, assembly GCA_963971465.1. Classification (NCBI taxonomy): domain Eukaryota; kingdom Metazoa; phylum Mollusca; class Polyplacophora; order Chitonida; family Tonicellidae; genus Lepidochitona; species Lepidochitona cinerea. Next base: position 32,247,946 of record OZ020554.1, on the reverse strand, counting down.
ATTCGTCATGAAAGTTAGTATTAATGGTACGATGTTTTATGACACTAGCATCAGTAACGGTTCCCAGCATTTCAAGTCTCTCTATATGTTTCAGCACTGTGGAGAGTCTGGACCTCTCCAATCTGTAATTATGCGAAGTTGCTTGGTCTAAAAAGTAAAAAGTAAAAACGTGTTCAAAAAGTAAACAAAATTTAAATAACCGGGACGTCCATTCATTCATTCTAAGCCTAAGTTAGTTCAAAACAATACTTTATCGTACATTTTCGAGACTAGAAGCACTAAAAAGTTTCTGAATTATATGGCCTGAGAAAAATAGCCAATAATTTCAACATTCTGTTTTAACGGCAAAATATCAACATTTTGGCAGCTCATGCCACTTTAAGTATTAAAGGCGTAACTGTTGCATAAGACAATCTTAGATGAGAAGAGTTGATTGATTGATGTTTTACGCTGCACTGAAGGTTATTTCACACGAAACGTTTGATAGGTTGTGCATAAACAAACTTTCAGCCTAAAATGTAAAAAAAAATTCTGTTCTGGAGTCGACAAAGTGGACTTCTATCTGAGAACTCTTTGATGGAAGGTGAGTGTTGTTTTGAGCAATGAACTATATGCGTGGAATGGACACGTCTCATTGGCGGGTTTGGATCTGAACTTATATGCCGCCATTGATAGTTGAAGCGCGCATGCATAACAGATCTGGATCAAATTTGCACCATCTCCTAGTAATGGCGGCATTCGATGCAAATCAAATACCATGTTACCTCCATTCCACGCATATAGTTCATTGGTTTTGGAACCCAAACACTTACATGTAACCTGTCCATGGTGAAAAGCTCCCTAAAGGTGTTGAAAAGTATATAACTTCTATCATATGAATCTGTTTGCCCTAAGCAGGTCACATTTATGTCAAGTGCTTTGGATTAAGGTCAGTGATTTTTACCCACAAGCAAATGCTTCCTCAGAAATATGACAAAAGAGGGTATTTAGTATTCCAACCTCCAGGCTAGTGACTGAGCTACATGTATGTAAAGCTTTAAAAGTTAAACAGCTTACACATGCCTATCATTATAACCAAATAATCCAGGACGACTAAATGAAGAAAAGAAAATTCAGTTTAAAAGGGCTAGTTTAAAAGGGCTAATCCTGTATAATTGTTTTCCTAATGTTTCTACTAATTTGAAATGTTTTGAATGAAACTTGATAGATTGATGAGGGGTGAGCCCTACTGTAGTTAGTTGTAGAAGAACAACTTATATCTATTTCATAGAGGGTACAGACTACAGACTTTCTTGAGTTTGTTTCTACATTATTGAATCAAGACAAGAACTACAAAAAGTCAGAATGCTCATCATGAAAGGCCTATAAATAGCATATCAAAACATATAAATTGATTAATTGATGTTTACGCTGCACTCAAGATTATTTCACTGATACAGAGGAATTGTTAGGTTTAGTTGGGGAGTAGGCGGGCTCTTTGCCTGGAGGAAACCCCAACCTATGGTGAGTACCTGGATCTGCATACGGCCATCCAGTGAAAAGTCCACTAAGAAATTTGTCTATTTTTATTTGCACCAGCGCTGCATCAATGGACTTCAGGCATGGGCTGGACTGAGAGAATATCACTCTAACCATCTGAGCCACTGAGGCCCCCCAGGGTTTTCTGGAAGTCAAGTTTTGAGGTCGAATACCTGCCTCAAAATGACCATAAAAACTCAAATCACTCCATGGTGATTTTCTTACTTGGACCCCAAAATTGCAATGAGAAGGGTCCCATGGGATGCAAATAATTAGCAAAATATTTAAACATTAATTGGACCCCACCTTATGTATATGGTACCCTACCTTTATCTGATGGGGGTCCAATGAACCCCAACATTTTGGGAGCCAGGGAAAGCCCTGGGTTGATGTCTTGAAAAATTGTTACTTCTATAAAACCCTGCCCCCATATAAATTAAGAAAACTACCATCCGTATCAGTTGATTCCCAGCATTCCTGCCATGAAATTATCTGGCCGAAGTCCCCCGAACAGTTTTGTACATTATATGTTTTGATAAACAGGACAAAACATGAATAAACCAAGTTGAGATAAGTCAATTTCAAAATTTAAACAATGCACAACAGAACTTAAAACGTTAAGAGTATGATATAAATTTATTGACACTAAAACACACGGGCACAGGGAAAATCTTCTTGACTAAAATAACCATGGAGACCAGTTTCTAATAGTGTTCACTGTTATAAGAGGGTATATCATATCACATGTAGGTCTACACTGTATATACATCAGCTTTTCGAAAAATAATTTCACACTGGCAAAGAGCATAAACTTAAAACTAGTATCTAAAATCCTTTGTGAAAGTTAATGACACTGGTGTAGAAAAAGTTGTCACACAACAAATTATTATAAAACAGGTCTTTATATCAAATATAATGCAAAACTTGTTCAACAACTACTATATTCAACTTCATTTAACTAAACTAAATTACATTTAATGACAGTAATTGTCAACTATAACTAGCTCACATAATTTCTTGTGGCCATATTAAAACAAACTCATCTGTCGTCAGGGTGCCATACAGAAGCAAGATTCATCGCTGGATACAATACAGTATATACTTCATTACCATGGAGACAAAGACTATTTAATTGTCCCATTAATGCCAAGCAGGTTGACCTACTTCTCCCATTGACACTAGAATTATTTTAAATGATATGTATGAATTTACACACAATTATAAACAACTTTCCTCTTCTGTACTTCTGTAGCAAATGAATCTTTCAATTTAACAATGTGCAGTAAATAATATTTTTAACGAGCCAAGGACAGACTCGGCCATATTTGTGCACCAAAACCATGTTTAAAATGATTGAATACGTTCTACATGTACCTACTTTCCCATTCATTCGAGGGAAAGATTGATTGATTGATGTTTTTACGCGGCACTCAAGTACAGGAAAAGGTCATTCAATTACCACAGAGCCTGATGACGTCACATAGAATTATGTAAAGCTTTCTGTGTAAAATGTACCTCAGTTCGCCGTTTTGTTTATTGGTAATTAGCAAGATGTCACTTTTTTGTAAACATTTTTATCCACACACTTTTCTGGTAACTTTACGTATTATACGTCTTCTGTTCGATACAGTATTATTTCTTCCGCCATATTTTAAACTTGATAACATCCCTCAATCCCCCAAAATGCTTTGTCTATAATTTCCAAGTGACGTCATTAAGCAATCGGTCAATTACATACAAGTCATGTATAGACATGCAGATGCTATTAACCCGGATGAAATACCCAACCTTTGGCGAGTACCAAGCAGCTCTTCCATACAGGGCACTTAAACCAAATGAAATACTGACATAGAAATTTGTAGATGGTTGACTTGGGACAGTGGGAATTGATTGATTGTTTGGTGTTTGACGCCGCGCTCAGGATTATTTCACTTATATGGCGGCCTTGCCAGTTTTATTGTGGGAGGAAACCGGCTCTATGCCCGGAGGAAACCCACGACCTTCCGCTGGTAACTGGCAACCAGTAGCAATTGAACCCTTTACACAGTGATGGATTGATTGATTTTTAACGCCGCACTCAAGATTATTTCACTTATATGGCAGCATTCCTTGGTTTATTAGGGGAAGAAACCAGGCTCTTTGCCTGGAGGAAACACCTGAACGTCAAGTACCAGGAAAATCTTCCCCATACAGCCATCAAGAGAAAAATTTGAACCCGTGCCACATCGATGGAAAGCCTTTGTCAGACTGAGGGACTATCACCCTAACCGAAAGTCCCCAAAATAATAATTGGTGTACGTGACAATCAGAATTATGTTCCAACCCTGAATTTCAAAAGCTCATTTAACTTAAAATGGATGGACTCCTACCTTAAAAGTTAATGTACCCGGTACAGATTCCGAAATTTCCAAGAAACTCTCACAAAGCCAAATGATACTCGCAACAAATACGAAACTTTCTCCAGAAGGCAACCGATTTTAGTAATTAAAATCTGACGCAAAATACAGATCTACGTCATGTACATGTATTGATGTAAGTGCTGAATAAAGCCTTGAATGATTTACTTATCCAAGCCACATGTGTCTTTTCCCTCCATTTCTCTAACTGACTAGTCTACTGTCCCCAATAAATGTGTGTGACTGAAGCAAGTAAGATATAAATAACTGTGTCATGCCATGTTTGAGATAAGGAAGCATCTGACTGGTCGGATCACATGGAAACTAGGTCAGGAATGCAGCAGCATTATGGGATGGGGAATCTCTCAAGCAGAAAGTATTTAAAACAAATACAACTGTGTTAGTGGTCATATCCAGGCTGTTTGTATTTCTTCAATTATAAAATTGACATCGTGGGACAGGGAGTCTCATTTAAAACCCAAAATGAGTTTTTGATCAAGTAGATTCCAAGTCGATGCATGAACATCAGTAAAGTATCAAATGATATAACGCTTTTTAACTCAATTAGATTAATTGATTGTTTCTGTTTTACGCCGCGCTGAGTGGGATTTGAACCCGCGACCCATTGGTGGAAGGCTGTTCGGATTGAGCTTACATGTAACTCAGTTAGAAACTTGTTATTTTAGTCAAGAAGATTTTCCCTGTGCCTGTGTGTTTTAGCCCTAGGTTCAGTCCTACACAGGTCTTCCATCAATGGGGTGCGGGATCAAATCCCACTTAGACCAAATTTTTTTTTATAAGTGGCTTTTTAGCTTGATTGCCATTTATGGAAAATTTATCAGTTGCCAAGTGAAGCATTCTGGGCGATGAACCCGGTTCCCTCCCCAGCTTAAACAATAAACATTAATCCTACAAAATATTAATCAATAAATCTTGACAATCAGAATTTATTAAAAAAATTATTTTAATAGGCTGACCAAGCAATATTAATGCTATTCAGGTTCCTACATGTACATCTGCATCATGATTCATGTATTATGTTGTATACTGAGATATGTTTCTATATTATTATACTGAAAAAAAAACATTAATTTATTCACCCAAAAGCGATACAGGCTCAAAAAGGACAACTTTGTAATGATATTGGCGAGCTTAATAAGTGTACAGTGTGTCTGTTTCTAATTAATTATCGGGCTGAAAGTACAATGGCAGGTACTGTAAATTTACTCAAGCAGGATCGATTCACATCAATGGGTCCACAAACACATATGGCCATATTATTATTCTTTATATTTTTTATGCCAGAACACAGATGATCAGATAAACAAAATCTGTGACAGAATCATAAAAAAAAACAATGTATGCATGGGATTTATCAAAGGGTTTGGATTGGTTAATGGTGTAGGGGGCTACAGCCTACCAAGCTGAAAGGCCTGGTCTGTACATGATCATTGATTGATGAATTTGATGAATTTATGTTTTACACTAACAGGCATATAATTATTTCACTTATATGGCGGCGTTGCCAGGTTTAGTTGGCGATATTTCACTTATATGGCGGTTTAGTTGGCGAGAAAATCAGTCTTTTTGCCAGGAAGAAACCTTTGACCTTTGGCGAGTACCATGTCAGAGGGCAACCCGGTCTGAAACTTCGGGACAGCGGGAAACTTGGAATCAGGTTATTCCCTAGATTGAAAGGCAGGGAACCCTCAGGTACCAAGGTAGTTCCCAAACATATGCCGTACATGTACAGTACAGGGTCCTGTTTCACAAAGCGGCGTAGATGTATTTTTTGCGTAACTTTCATACTAACGTATCTCTACAGTATGGGTTGCTATGGCAGTTACGTGAAAACTTACGGTACGTCGCTTTGTGAAACAGGCTCCTGGCCTTTCATGGTAAAACTAACATATTTTTAATTCCATTGTTTTTGAACATCCTCAACAAAGGCTTTTGAAACCGATCATTCTCATGATGTCCTTTGACCTGCATTCTGCTTTGTACATGTAAGTACCATGAGATGTGGATGATCTTTCCCGGGTGATATAAAGAAAAAGTAGTTAAGAAATAAATGAAAAAATCTGTGTGGATTACGGTAAGAATTCCGCTAATTCATTCAAGTACTCAAAATATTACGAAAAGCACTCTAAAAGTTTGAGACTTTTCGTTGGGTGTCTTACCTCCTGCATGGAGCGACCGATAATCCTATCGAGCAATCGCTATTGTTGTTATTTTAGACCAAACATGGCAATAATCAGTCTAATAATTTGTTATCTTCACATCGCTTGTCCTTGAATTAGCAGAATTCTTACCGTAAGAGCTGGTGCCATATGATCCGATACGTATATAACATTAGGCTGATTAGCACTGATAGATGGCATTAATGATTATAGACCAAAGGCAGTGAAAACTCTGATCAGATCTCAGTCCGACCTGTTCAATTAGATCAGTTTCATCTTCATCAACAGCTCGTTAATAATATAATTATATCTCACATCAGTCACAGGGATTGATTTTCACACTAGCGCACTTTCAAATCTAAAATTCATATTTTTTCAGAATCAGTTTAAGTTTTGTACCTTCTAGTAAGATTGTTTTTATATCCCTCTTTTAAATATCCTTTCTACCCTAGATAATGCAACCCTTTTTATCCAGATTGTTTGAAATAATGTATGATATATGATCATGATGATAAGCAAAGATATTTCAAAATGACTGATTATTATCTCCAAGTAGAGGGAACCTATCAAGTCAAATAGAGAAGGACCAGTAACTGTACGTATATAAGTAAACTCACTAGTGGAAAATTGATTGATTGTTTGACTTTATGGCGTTGTTGCCAGGCTTAGTGGGGGAGGAAACTGGGCTTTTGTCCCGAGGAAACCTCTGACCTTGGAGATGTACCTGGTCGCTCTTCCATATCAAGGAAAATCAAACCCTGCAGGCATTATTATGAGAAAAAATTCCTCTACTGATCAGCATTATTAACTGAAAGTTAGAAATAGACATGTTTTGTGTAAAACACGCCCCCGGTAAGATCTCCGCTAATTTAAGTACTCTAAAAAATTCAAGGGCCAGAAAAACATTAACAATAGTACACCTAAAATTCAACTTTTTTCGTTGAGAGTCTTACCTCCTGGAGTGAGCGATCAGATAATCCTATTGAACGATCGCTGTTGTTGTTTTTATAGACCAAATGTGGCAAATAGCAATGTAATAATTCGTTATTTTCACATCACTGGTCCTTGAATTAGCGGAGATCTTACCGTACTTAAGTTAAGTGTTAGGACAGTTTTATTGACAAAAGAAGTTAGAGTAAAACAGTGCTGGAACTTGACTTTTTTGAGCGGTTGCCATCATGGCAAGCTGAATGACAAAACTGGTTGCCCGCACCAAGATGCTGTTGCCCAGGGGACTGTTTCATGAAGCCGTCGCAAGGTACGATCAATCAACGTCGTATCTCTCCACGAATGGTATCCATTGGCAACTACGCCTCGTTTGCGATGCGACTGCTTTGTGAAACGAGGCCCAGATTATCACAATTTTTTTTAAGCATATGAAAAAGTAGTTATTATTTGTGTGGACCAAGCAAAGGCCCTGTTGCTTTATTTATTTTAAGTGGCATGAGCTGCCAAAATGTTGATATTTTGACGTTAAAACAGAATGTTGTAATTATTGGCTATTTTTCTCAAGACGTATAATTCAGGAGCTTTTTAGTGATTCTAGTCTCGAAAATGAACGATTTAAAGTATTGTTTTGAACTAACTTAGACTAAAAATGAATGAATGGTCGTCCCGGCTATTTAAATTTTGTTTACTTTTCGGACACTATTTCGGTTCATATAGGCCGTAGACTTCATGGATTTTCCTAATTCCAACGCCAATCATTTAGTTTTTCGATGGCCTTCAAAGCCTCTTACTGTCGTAACGACCAGAAATTATGAAAAAAGTGTGAATTTTGGTAGCCGCACTGTGTGTCTCTATCCTGGTTTACTTACTTTGCCGGCCAGAATTTTGGCAGCTCATGCCACTTTAAAGTAACATCCGAGCATTTAAATTAAATGCTAAACTTGCTCTAAAGCTAAGGCGAGCACTTTTCACGTCCTACTTGGCAGGTCAAATCACAAGGAAAATGCATGAGGGCAAGTGGGAAGTTCAAGCTTCAAAGACGTTCCAGCACTGTAGACTAGTGTAGTGTAAAATATGTCTATGATTTAGAAACTGTCACTCTGCCGAATGAGTCACCAGGGCCCCCACAAATGACAATGCATATGAATTTGGTAGCTCATGCCACATTAAAATTTATTATTTAAACTTAACTATTGACAATTGTTTAATTAATATTGATGTTAATTGTTATCAAATTTAAATAATTTAAAATTCACAAAATTAATTGTAGTACTGCAAGTGAAAATACATACACACGAGATAGCTCGGGGAATTAAGAGATACACAAAAATGATAACATAATCTGCATATAATATCTACGGATACATTTACGCCAGACTGACTCATTCAGATGTGGCTTATGAATACGAGTCGGCTAGACTGAACAAAAATAGAGCGGAATGTCAAACATTGTGATTGTCAGGCGCGAAAGATTCATAAACGTTTATTTCGTCAGTCAGATGCAAATGGTAAACTTACCTTTCTGTTCTTTCTCTCAAGGTAAGACTAACGCTAGGTTCCAGTAATTAACTATGCTGCCTTTGTACAAAAACCATGAAATATTATTCCATTTTTATTGGTACTAGCGCGGGGAACCATTCATTGGGTTCGCCACACGCCTTTCTCTATCCAGGAAATAGAAAGCCGAAGAAGAAAGGACGTAACGAAGCGACAAGCTGATTGGCTGGCCATAGACATAGGTGACCAATGAAAGGACAGAATTCAGAATTTTGTATTTTTCCCTAGTTTTTGATAAGGTGGGTTAGGAAAGGGCTATACGGTTGTTACTGAACAATGTAAAATGCTAAAAGCTAAAAAAGTAAAAGGAATTTCTCAAATCGAATATAGATCCAGCCGAGAAATCCGGGCGGAAAATTACGTTGAAACAGAATTACCTATAATCTATATTTTTTTATTATTTTCCATTTTTAACAAGAAACTGTACAAAATAGAAACTTTCAACTGATATCAATTTTGTAGATGTTGATTATGATCGCCAAAAAAAGAGTCTCATCCCGCCTATTTCTATTTGCATGTTGTCCGTTATTACTAGCAGATATCTTCGGCCTGTACGTAGACCTGGCTAGGCCAGGCAATAGGTAATTATATACCTAGGCCTATGTATAGGCCTACTACGCTCAATTTTTCTTTAAAATTGCAATTTATGAGAAAAAAAAAAGCCCGAATTTAGACAGCTCGTGCACTCTCGCCGCCAAAATGTAGAAGACTTTTTACATTATAAAAAATAAACATCTTTCTCTACATATATATATTTGGGTCTTTCTTCCTCAGTTATAAGTCTCTTAGAGTTAGATATATAGCCGAGAAATCTGGGCTCTGCAGAATTTTTTTTTACCCGTATTCGCAGCTCTAGGGTGATTCACATTACCAGCCAAATATAAAATAAGTCGCCCTTTAGACCGAAAATCCGGGCTATCTTAGATAAAGTTACTTCGTAAGGCCGAGGGCAACTTTAATTGTGAAATTATATCTCATTAATCTCATTGGATAGAGCGATAATCTAAAAATGGGGCCGTCAATCTCATTCTCGCGAGATCCCTGCTACAACGTGAACGCGACGTGAACGCGTCCGTAGCGTTCACGTAGTAGCAGGGGATCTCGCGAGAATGAGATTGGTGGGGCCGTATTCCACTTTAATTCAAAATATAGAAGAAAAAACACAAGTTGAGTTTTCATTAATTAAATTGCACCATGTAGAATAGTTCAATTTACAGAACTTATGGTGATATTACATATACCAACGTTCAGTCTACGAATCCTGAAATGCTGGTCGGCAAAGTCCGACGCACTTTTGTCGGAAATTACAAGCCATGGAAATAAAATTGTAACTGCTCTGTATGGAAAATTCCTACCCCACACTTCTTTAGAACCCATAAAAGATTATTCTTGTCCTCTTTTATTTATTTTTATTTATTTTATTTATTGGGCATGCATCGTTTGGCCCAGTTCGAACGTCACGCAAAATGGCGGCAAAGTCTCCAAGAAATGACAGTTTGTTGTTGTTTAAGACCAGGTGTACGCCCTTTGGAATAGCTACATGTAATAAAAGCGGACAAGAATAATTTTTAAGAGTTTTAAAGAAGTCTGAAGTAGGAATCATCCATATCGAGGAGTTACAATAATATTTTCATGGCTTGTAATTTAAGCATCATTTCCACCTTGTATTTCAAATTCGTATACTGAACGTTGGTATATGTTATATCACCATAAGTTCGGTAAATTGAACTACATGTAGAACTAGAAGTACCGGTAGGTCCTATTTATAAGGAACCGTTTTTGTATGATCCAGTAATCATTAGGCAAAGGATTTTAATGTAAACAATACATTCGTTTCGGCTCTTAGTTGACTTAGCATAGCTTATATTTACTTTAGTGAATTCTGCATTATGTTGAGTGGATTTAAGTTATTCTGATACGGCTGCACGGTATTGTCTATTGAAGAAGGCCGCGCGGGAGTAGCCCTATCACTATCAGAATAACTTCAATCCACTCAACTAATATTGCGGAATTCACTATAGTAAAGGTCTTACTCCGTCATTTGATCATTCCGGACACCCATGGTCGTCTACCTGGTACCGAGCAATAAATATCCAAACATAAACAAGGCATCGCAAACGATACAAATCCCCTCGCGTGCAAACACAAGAACTCTGATGCAAAATGGGGGCTGGGGTTATTGCAGGACATTGAAATAACATCAGTTGTCATTTGCACTGAACTGCAATAGACATGTTATCAGGCATGGGCTAATTGCCTGATAAATATGGTATTTATTATTATTCATTCAACAGTATCTGGTTACGTATCACACCAGCAGCTTGATTTCCTGAAAGTGATTATAATTATGTATGTATCTAAGTGCATTCTCATTTGTGCAGAAGGTGTAATTGGCACAGTACATGATTATTTTCTTGGATGGAGACCCATTCAAGAAAAATATAGAATGCAATATAGTCACATGAAGACTATAGGTGTCAAATATACTACTGCATGGTTTGAGCTGGGTATTTTATAAATGGGGTCCTTTCCTAAATAAATGGGGTCCTTCTGTATGTCCTGAAAATTAGTGGGGTTCTTTTCAGTTTCAATGCTTGAAAAAGATATATGGACGGCTTCAACACAAACCCTGTATTGTAAACACTTCGTGAGAGATTTATTTTCGCGTGAATACGTAAGTAGACTAGTACAATGCATGATGGTCTCATCATTTGCCAATTTAAATACTCGCAAATAAATAAGGAGAAACCAGATCATGAAGTAATTAGGAAAATATAAGTGATTTGCAGTATTGGTGAGGGTCTACTAGGTAAATTCTTAGATACTTGAGTAATACCTGTAATGATGGTGGCATATCCTCGGGCATGCGGAAATGTTTGCATCAGAATGCAGCATACACAGCCATGTGATCCGAATAGTAATTAAATACTATTCCTGTGTCAACAGGTGTCATGTCCTTTACATAGATATGGTCTATAATGCCTCCAAATTTGTGTGTTGGATGATACTTTATATACCACCAGGCAGTGTCGGGCCCGATTGATGGAGACATGGAGTTGTGTTCAAGGGTAACCACTTTCACACCATGCTGGACCCATATATGAAGTTTGGTCACAATCCGTTAACAAGTTTCGGGAAACTCAAAATACGCCCGGAAAGGCACAGTCACTGTAGCCATACCAAAACAAATCCTTCCATATATATATTTTTGAAAATATGCAATGGGTCCTTCAAATATGAAATCTCATCTGGTGTTAAATGTCCAGGTCTTCAGCTTGGAGTCCAGCTAATTCTGACTGGTCAGTGGGTTCAATCACTGACCAGGATGTTTGCCACATTTTATATAGGTATATTTGAACAGAGCCTAATCTCTGAGATGGTCAATGGTGTGTAAATATAGAAGTCTTATCTGTTTACACTTACAACCTTGTCAAACATATCTTTAAGCAGCTATATTTGCTGGACCATATGGGTAATAAAACTGAATTGAAGAGCCTTTAAAACAGAGAAATAATTCTAATTCTAAACTTTTTAGGTTTTGGCCACCATAGCTATCACTAAATTATCCAAGGAAGCTGACACACTTTCTACCCATAAGCTATATCCTCAGAAAAATTTGTCCAGATGGAATCAAAACTTTGAAAGTTATGGAGCGGAAGGGAATATTACATAATCCAATATAACTCCCATATTATGCAACCAGTGATGTTTAAAATAGTTCGTGACACACCTTCTACCCATAAGGTGTATACTCAGAAAAAATTGTGCAGATGGAATCAAAACTTTAGAAGTTATGGAGCAGAAGGGAATATTACATAATCCAATATAATTCCCATATTACATTTTATGTAACCAGTGAAGTTAAAAATAGTCTGCCGGACAGCCGGACGGATGGAGATGATACCATAATACAGCCCGCTTTTCAAGCCGGGCGTATAAAAAATGAAGTAGCTAGAGCGCTGACAAAGATTTTCTATAAATAGTAACAGTGACCTTGACCTTGGCACCCTGAAATACGAACTTGTTCGAGGTATTCCCATGCTGGACCCATATAGGAAGTTTGGTCAGAATCCGTTCAAAAATGAAGTCGCCAGAGCGCTGACAAAGATTTTCTATAAATAGTAACGGTGACCTTGACCTTGACCTTGGCACCCTGAAATACGAACTTGTTCGAGGTATTCCCATGCTGGACCCATATAGGAAGTTTGGTCAGAATCCGTTCAAAAACAAAGTCGCTAGAGCGCTGACAAAGGGTGAACATACGTACGTACGTACGTACGTACTTACGTACGTACAAACGGAACGCTATATCCCCTCCCCGACTTCGTCGCGAGGTGATAATAACGAGGTACCTGTAGATATATAATATTATTGAATTAATTGCGGACTAGGTTATTGAAATACAGCTTTGGATCAGGGGGATTCACTCTAGCCAGCTTGTTGACAATCGTGCTTACATACTTACCTCCCTTTGGTTCAAAACCTGTTTTTCTCTGTTTTATAGCAAGTTGCAATCATCATCGGGGAATTAGATTCTCTTATACACACAGAGCTTAAACCAACCCCATTAGAATATGTATAGTTAAATTTTCATTCGTGATGAAGTCAGTGTTTCGAAAGCAAGTTGCAATCATCATCCAAGAAATTACTGAATTAGTTGTAAATATGGTACAATGGTACATTCGGTACAATAGTACATTTCCTCATGAACAATGTCTAAGTATAAGATGATTGTTCCTATGACATCAAATTGATTGATTGATTGATGTTTACACTGCATTTAAGATTATTTCACTTGTATGGCGGCATTGCCAGATTTTCTATGGGAGGAAACCAGGTATTGGGTCCACTCAGAAGTTGTTCAATTTTTTTATTTGCTCTGAGTGATTCGAACCCGTGCCTCATCGATGGAAGGTCTGTGTGGGACTGAGGACGATCACTCTCACCCACTGGACCACCGAGACATGCAGTATTGTTTAGAAAATCTAAGATAAAAAACTAAAGTACACAAATTTTACATAGGTAAAAAATGAATGGTTTTTATTGAATATTCAGATGGTAATGTATAGTAATGAAAGTATCAATAAGTTACTATGTACAAATAAATGAATCAGCTTTCATTTCTCTTTGAGTTTGGTATAAGGAAAACTAATACTTGATACAAGCTTTAGTTACCGATTGATTGATACATACAAACAACAGACATTCAAGCATGATTATTAACAAATGATTGATGTTTTACTCAAGATTATTTCGTTGCCAGGTTTAGTGGGGGAGGAAACCGAGCCCATTGCCCGGAAGAAAAACCCTGATGTTTGGCGAGTACCTGGCAACTCTTCCACATACGGCGATACAAGTGAAAAATCCACTCAGAAATTTGGTCTGAGTGGGATTCGAACCTGCGCCGCATCGATGGAAGGTCTATGTGGAACTGAGGGACGACCACTCTAACCCACTGGACCACTGAGGCCCCGATTATTACAACACTCAGATCTTCTGATACTTAATTGGTTGGTTGTTTCTTTGATCCACTTATAGATCACTTGCACTGATATAACAGCTTTGCATTCTGGGTATAATTATATCCGCCATTTTGAACATCAGTCCCATCCTATTGATAGGCATCTGTACACCTTTTTCTTCACTTCCAGTTCTTGGTGGGGACGAAAGAAGTCCATGAAAGCTTAAGCACATCGGTGGGAATATAGAACTGGTGATTTACCTGGAACTTCTATTCAAAACCTTAGGTTCCTTTAAAATTTGCTGTGAATAAACTTTTGGTTCTTTATGTACGCAAATTTCCTTTCAAAACACTTCTGAGGGGCTGCTGAAAGCACCCAGCAAGTTATTTGGTTCAACGAAAATTCAGGAAGTCGAAGTAGTCCAAATTATAGAAATGAAATTGTTACAATCTCCTTATGCTGTATGCATACTAGCTACTGACACTCCTTGTTTGTGTTGTTTATGTGTAGCTGTGGTAAGTTGATCATCAAAACGATGCCAAGTGCAAGTCAATATGGCAGTGTTTCCAAGTTTAACGGGGAAGGAACAAGGCTCTTAGCATGGAGACACCGCCCACTTCGCAACTCTCTCACACAAGGCGATTGCGTGAAAAACACTATAAGAAATTTGACAATTTTTCTTAGCGTGGGTTGCCTTTGAACTGCTGAACAGTTGATTTGAAGGCCTGTGTTAGACTGAGAAACTCATGCTCGGCCAACTGGGCCATCCTGCACCAACTTTTTCCAGTTAATGCAAGGCCCCGTGGAGTTAATGCAAGACCCCGCTAAGTTAATGCAAGGCCCCGCTAAGTTAATGCAAGACGCCGCTAAGTTAATGCAAGGCTCATATTACATACAGCCCAAGAAGAAGTTAGATGGTTTTTAATATTGAAAATACTAAGCCATCAGGATTATCTTTTCAACAATTTTAGCGACGTAATCTCATCAACAGTTTAATCCAGGAATTGAACTGAGATTGGACGACACAAGAGAGCCCATGAGTACTTCTAGTTTGTTGGCGAAATTCTTTCCGTCCACTTTGTTGATATGCACTTTTTGAAATTTTTGGCCCAGATTTGACCATTTAGGGTCTTTGACGATTGATGATAACGATGTTGGATCCTGCTGCCCAGGTAAGATTTGTACGGCCACCTGTAATCCTGATGAAGGCCCACTTTTCACAGTTATTACCCTGTACAAATGATAACACAAGTATTAACAGTGGATCACAAATTTCATAGTTTAATCGAGTGTAAATCACAAATAGCAATCATCATCAGGGAAATTCCTGAATTAGTAAATAACTGACACCGAAGGGTTCCGATTTTTTTTCTCTTTCTGTTATTTACTAATGAAGTAGGTCATAATGTACCCACAAGAAAACAATACTAAAAAAAAAGACAATTTGGACTCTGAAGCATGCATACTTAATCTCTTGAATAAAAAAAAAACAGGCATGGAAGGCAAGATTGATAAAAAAAATTCTTGACGTAGCCTTATTTTGTAAGGTTTTGAAAAAAAGCCTGTGGAAGAATAACAAAATTGAGGTTGTACACATTTGGCAGTTATTCAAACTGTTTAAAAAAAACTGATGGATGTAACACTAAAACACACCAACACAGGAATACTCTTCTTGTCTAAAATAACCATGGAGACAAGTTTCTAATTGTGTTAAAAAGTATTCCAGTTGTAAAATAAGTGGCTGTCGCCATCAGGACCCCTCGGGTCTGGGCCAAAGAAACCGAAGATATATTTATTTTCCAGACAATTTGTTGTGAGTGAAAAACTACTCAACATACATGCATCACATTTACAAGGAGGTTTTTGGCTGATAGTCATGTAAGGGGCATAACTCTTGAAAAACATGTCTGAACACATCGATTTTAAATAGGCTTCTTGCACTTGCTGTATTGAACAAATGTAGGAAGTTTCAAACTTGTAAGTTAAAGACTTTTTTAGATAATGTGTTTACAAGGCTTTTAATAGCAGCGGTAATAAAAAGGGGCATAACTCTTGAAAAAAACATATGAGCGCGTTGATTTTCGATAGGCTTCTTGTACTTGCTGTATTAAACAAATGTGTGAAGTTTCAAACTTGTAAGTCAAAGACTTTTTTAGATAATGTGTTTACAAGGCTTTTTATAGCAGCGGTAATAAAAGGGGCATAATCTTGAAAAAAACATCCGAGCGCCTTGATTTTCAATAGGCTTCTTGTACTTACTGTATTAAACAAATGTGTGAAGTTTTAAAGTTGTAAGTTAAAAACTTTTTAAGATAATGTTTACGAGGCTTTTTATAGCAGCGGTAATAAAAGTGGCATAACTCTTGAAAAAAATATCCGAGCGCGTTGATTTTCAATAGGCTTCTTGTACTTGCTGTATTAAACAAATGTGTGAAGTTTTAAAGTTAAAAACTTTTTTAGATAATGTGTTTACGAGGCTTTTTATAGCAGCGGTAATAAAAGGGGCATAACTCTTGAAAAAAAATCCGAGCGCGTTGATTTTAAATAGGCTTCTTTACTTGCTGTATTGAACAAATGTGTGAAGTTTCAAAGTTATAAGTTAAAGACTTTTTTAGATAATGTGTTTACGAGACTTTTTATAGCAGCGGTAATAAAAGGGGCATAACTCTTGAAAAAAACATCCGAGCGCGTTGATTTTCAATAGGCTTCTTATACTTGCTGTATTAAACAAATGTGTGAAGTTTTAAAGTTGTAAGTTAAAGACTTTTTTAGATAATGTGTTTACGAGGCTTTTTATAGCAGCGGTAATAAAAGGGGCATAACTCTTGAAAAAAACATCCAAGGGCGTTGATTTTCAATAGGCTTCTTGTACTTGCTGTATTAAACAAATGTGTGAAGTTTTAAAGTTGTAAGTTAAAAACTTTTTTAGATAATGTGTTTACGAGGCTTTTTATAGCAGCGGTAATAAAAGGGGCATAACTCTTGAAAAAAAACATCCGAGCGCGTTGATTTGAAATAGGCTTCTTGTACTTGCTGTATTGAACAAATGTGTGAAGTTTCAAAGTTATAAGTTAAAGACTTTTTTAGATAATGTGTTTACAAGGACCAATGGACAGACGGACGACGGAGGCAACGACAATACCCTTCAGGCAAAATTTGCCCGAGGGGTAAAAAGCTGGTCAGGTAAATACTGGAAGCTCTGCTATATTGGTGGAAGATTTGTCAGATTAGGTGACCAAAAAACTCCAGATTTGATTGATTAATATTTTATGCCGCACTCAAGATTATCTCACTTATTTGGCGATATTACTAGGTTTAGTGGGGATAGGAAATCAGGCTCTTTGTGCGAAGGAAACCCGAAACCTTCAGAGTACAACGGTGATCATGTGAAAACCCCACTTCAATTTTTTTAAATTTTCCTTTGGTCTGAGTGGGATTTGAATCTGCAACTCATTGATGGAAGGCTTTTGTGGGGGACTGAGAGACCATTGCTCTGGGGACTGGGCGCTGAGGGCTCCTTCAATCACATTGTGAGAGTTTTTTTTTAAACATGAATGCATATTTGCTAAAGTTGTTTGGATGCAGATAAAGTCAAAATTAAAACAAGACCCATTTCTCTTAATATATTTTGAACCGTTGAAGTTTAAAGTCTTTGAAAAATTGTAGACAGAAATGACCGACCTGTTTCCTTGAGGTGATGCCATCATAAGCGATGACGCTGATCCGATCTTTTCCAGGTCACCCACGCCCACACATGGGTTACTAAAGGAAAGGACGTGCCATTCCATCTGTTTGGCCAATGACTGGGCCACCGTTATGTTGTGTTGAGATATCTGAAGAAAAAGATTGATTGATTGATTGTTTGGTGTTTTACGCCCCGCTCAAGATTATTTCACCTATATGGCAGCGTTGCCAGTTTTATTGTGGGAGGAAACCAGGCTCTATGCCCGGCGGAAACCCACGACCTTCTGTTGGTAACTGGCAGCCCTGAAGAAAAAGAGGGTTATGTTTTTGGTTTATTTAAAAAAATAGATAGATTTCCTCTAAAGACTTAGAATGGAAAAAAGGCGGTGGTCACAAAATCCATTTTTTGGGAAAAGCCTTCTCCAAGTTTTTATACTGAATGTCTCTGACAGTATAATAAAAGTGGCATGAGCTGCCAAAGTTCGGAGTTTTTTCAAAACTTCTGATCGTCACGACAGTAAGAGGTTTTGAAGGCTATCGATAAACTAATATAAAGAAATTAGTTTAATTTGATTTCAAAGTTATTTCCATTATATTGATTGGTGTTTTAAGCCAGATAATTTCATTTCTAATGTATTTGTCGGCGTTACAAGATTAGCCGGTTGAGGAAACCCTGCTCTTTGCCCGGAGAAAACAGCCAGCCTTTGGCGAGTACACGACAACTTATCCACAAGTGAACAAAACCTCAGACAAATTTTAAAGAGTAGGACTGAACACCTGGGCCCTGTCTTACAAAGCTGGCGTTAATTTGCGCAACGGCCTACAACATGGACCAGTTGCGTCCAAGGCGTACGTTCCTATAATTTTAACACTGATTTACGTCCGACGTAACTTACGCCAGCTTTGTAAGACAGGGCCCTGACCCATCGATGGGACTATCACTCTAACCGACTGAGCCACCGATGTCCCCTAAGATCATTGAAATCAAGACGTACCTGCCATAATATAAAATCTTTCAGTTCCTGTTGTTCAAATGACAGCTGAGAAGTTCTGGCTTCTCTCGTTGTTATCTCTAAACTGTCAACACCTATTTGTATTAGCAGGTACGTTCTACAAATCACAGAAATAGATGCATTGATTGATTGATTGATTTACTCTCTAACCAATAGTAGATATAAAGGTGGGACCTGCCCTAATACATTATTATTCATATTTATTAGAACCTATGTGGGATTGTTGCCAGTTACCAGCGGAAGGTCGTGGGTTTCCTCTGGGCATAGAGCCCGGTTTCCTCCCACTATAAAACTGGCAACGCCGCCATATAAGTGAAATAGTCTTGAGCGCGGCGTAAAACACCAAACAATCAATCATATTTATTAGACGAGATGGTGACATGCTATCGGCTCCGATTTGATATGATGCGTATTTATCAAATAGAAATAGCATGTTGAACTTTGAGCATAGGATGCGCTGATGATTCGATCTACAAAATTCTTAAATTCAAGGTACATTTGCCAATCTAGTTTTCAAAATCTAAATAACTTACAGGAGTCCACTTTGCGGAATTAGGTCTTTTGGCTTACTTTTGACATTTCTTTCACCAGCTTGTCTTAAACTTTTAATTGATCAGCCATAATTAGGTTCCCAAACCCCTGCTTTGATTTTTTCATTTTTATTTTTATTTCACCAAGTGATTCATAATGATTTAAATTCTGTGATATATTATAAATATATAATTATGTATATAGATGCATTTCTTTTATTTTTATATAAAAAATACTTTTATTTTAACAATATGACTTTGTTATCATTTCCGAACACTATAATAATTTCCAACCGGGAAGTATCAAAACCTATCCATATTATGAGACTTTCTACCCTTGCGGTATTGAGGGACAGGTTGCCAGTTTATTCGTATAAGATTTAGTCATGATTTGTGTTTCCCTGTGGTACAAGTTTTTGGCCACAACCCCCAACATCAATAAACATACAAATTTAATGTTTTCACTTGATTGATTGATGTTTTACGCCACACTCAAGATTATTTCATTTACATGGCGGCGTTGCCAGGTTTAGAGGGGGAGGAAACCGGGCTTTGCTGTTAGGAAAACGTGACCTTCCCTTGAAGATCAGTTTGTACGAGATTATATTGAAGAGGAATTGAATACAATCAGAATACTATATGATAACAAAAACTGCCCTTTTGAACGTACCTGACATTTTCATAGCAGTGTGACGTGATGTGAACACGGACTGCCGCCTCTGTACTGCTGCTGAGACAACTCCAGTGGGCGGAGATCAGCGGGTCGGCTATACCTCTTGCCATTTCATCCAGTGTTTTACTCACCCTAAAACAAATGGAACAGTTAAAAGGACATAACGCCAAAGTTTGTTGTGATTCCCTTTTGACGTTCAGATTTGTAGAAAAATGAAAGGTCATCAAACTCAAATGAAAGGCTGCAAGTCAACTTTTCTCAAACAAAAGTACATTTATAGAGTTATTGAAGGAATTCCCTGTTGCTATGGTTTTCTGCCTGACAGTCAATAAACAAACAGCCGAGAATGCACCACACACGCAGCCATAAAGGGTTGTGTTGTGCAGCTACCACACAAAAACCAGACAGCGGAATCGCCAAATAAAACTCCCTATCCCGTGGGACATAGGGATGCCAGGTTTAGAGGGGGAAGACGTCATGGTGCAATTACATGTGGTAGCCATCTTTATAGCTGTCTTTCCCCACGATCCTATGGGGCTCAATCTCAGTCTGCCGATATTCAAACTAAGGAAATATCATAGGTTTAGTTTATTACAACAACTTATGATGGGTATAAAGGTCTAAATGATATATCTCTTTTTAACACAATTAGAAACTTGTTGCCATGGTTATTTTAGACATTTTTTTCCCTGAGCCTGTGTGTTTTAGTGTTCTTAAATTTATAGCAAAGCCCATCAGCAGGCCTATAACTCAAAGCTACTTGCATGCGACAAGAGAAACTGTTCAACTCTGACAGTGTACCATCACCCCCCCCCCCCCCCCCACTTATTTTCAGTAGTTGAGACAATCAAAAATTACTTATTTAAAATTCACACTGACCAAAAACCTTACAAATAAAGAGATTAAATCAGACTTTGATGTCTTCGCTGCTGTTCAACAGAAGTTCTACGGATTTAGGCATAAGTAAATTCTACAAGACAAATCTGGTAACAGTAAATCCAGTCCAAAAGAATAATACTTTGAACTTATTGTCTTATTTGCTTTCCAAATAAAAATTCATATAGCGGTAAAATCTGAAGAGGTCAACACCATATTTTACATACATTGTAGACATTAATAGCTACTATTTTCAGACTGATACAGTGTACACTACAACTTCATGTTGTTTTCATTTTAACCATTTCAAAGGCCGGGGATTTCCACAAACATCTTTGTTTTATCTAATAAAAACTTGAGAAATACAAGCCTTGTTCACTCATAAAAGTAAATATCATTGAATTTTACTTTGTGAAATGCAAATTTCGATCCAAATGTAACTTATGTTATTTGTGGCTATATCCCCTCGTAGGGAAATGACAGACAGGCTGAGGGAGCGGGTAAGACAGCTTGCAAGGAGGAAGGCTAGTGTACAGGCAAGGGCCTGAGCTGTCCGCTGTACAGAGGGAGTTAACATCATAAACCCACAACATTTATTGTAATAGTTTGTTGTGGTTTTTTGTTGATTTTTATGAATTCATTGAGGCAGGATTAATTCACTTATACAGGGGGAGCAAATCGCCGCTCTTAGACCAGAGGAAACCCTAGTCATTAGGAGAGTACCTGGCACAGGGAATATCTTCTAAAATAACCATGGAGACCAGTTTGTAATCGTGGGGTTGGCAGGTTTAGAGGAGGGGGGGCAACTGGGCTCTTTGACCTTTGGTGAGTACCTGGCAACTCTTCCACACACGGCAATCAAGTGAAAATCAATGAAGACATTTTTCCATTCTTTTTTATTTGTTTTGAATGATATTTGAACAGGTGCTGCATCGATGGAAGGCTTGTGGCGGACTGAGGAACTATCACTCTGCCCACTGAGTCACCGAGGCCCTTGTTTTATCGTTGAACGTAAAACTAGTAGAAAAATAATGAGTTATCAAGAAGTAACCTAAATGACCTATTTATGTTCCACGTTACAAACAGAATTTCCCTTAGATGCCGTTGCTTTCTTACCTTTGACGTAAACACGCATGTTTGGTTTGTTTAATTATTTGCTCCAACAATCCTTCGCTGAAAAAAAAAGAAAAATAAATTAATATCAGTGGTAAGGGGTTAGCATCTAAATCGCCCAGCAGCGGAGAAATTATGTAGATGAATTTGTAGACTTTCAAAAAAACTTTCACACTTGTTAGGAAATTTATCCCACCTCACAAAGAATACTTCCTTTTGATTGGCTCCAACCAGTCACATGGACATCCCAAATATTTCAAATTACGTCTTCAAGTTTATCAATACAGAGCAACTAGCATAAATGTTTGTGATGTCATGTATAAGACACTTGTCAGTTGCATCTGCTCGCACAATGCACATTTGTTTTACGCCGCACTCAAGATTATTTCACTTATAAGGCGGCGTTGCCAGTTTGAGTAGGGGAGGAAACTGGGTTCATTGCCCAAAGGGGACCCCTGACCTTAATGCTCATTAGAAAAAAGTGTACTTTTCTGCTATTTATGAAACAGTAAAAAAAAAACCTTAGCAGTACACAATATCCGTCTTAGGTTGGATAAATATGTACAGGGTTTGTTTGAGTGGGGGATACAGACATATATGGGGTCAATCTGTTTACTGACGCAATATATTTCTGTATCCCCCTCGAACAAACCATGTAACTTAAAATGCAATTTCAAAATTGTAAGTGAATGAGAAATGAACATATCCATACAAGATAACCAGACGAACAAAAACACTTGTCAGGGAGAAAATTAATTAATTTATTGAATTAATCAGATCTCTGATTAGTCTGAATATCATGCGCTCACCTTTCCATCATTTCAATGAGCTCTCTTTTATTGGACGCTCTTGGGCCTGCCAATCTCCGCCGTTTACTCATTCCTAATATGGCAGTGGCTGGGTGGGGCATCGGGAAGTAGGAAGTCTTATGGTGACGTTCTCTTAACAACTGATGGAGGGAATGTTCTAAAACATGATTATGTTCTAGTTTGTTCTGAGGTGCTGTGCCCGACTGAAATAACAATATAGGCACATTTTATTTACAAACTTCATCCTTAGACTAGTGCTAAAATTCCTGATTATGTTCTAGTTTGTTCTGGGGGGCTGTGCCCGACTGAAATAATAACATAGGCACATTTAATTTACAAACTACATCCTTAGAATAGTGTTAAAATTCATGATTATGTTCTAGTTTATTCTGGGGAGCTGTGCCTGACAGAAATAATAACATTGGCACATTTAATTTACAAACTTCGTCCAGTGAGGAGATTGAAAGATTGACAAGGTAATGCAAAGTGAAAAATCAAGTTATTATGTCAGGCCCAGAAACAACTTTAAAAGGGCAGGAGCTGCCAAAATGTTGATATTTTGACGTTACAACAGATTGTTGAAATTATTAGCTATTTTTCTCAAGACGTATAATTCAGAAGGTTTTAAGTGCTTCTAGTCTCGAAAATGTACCATAAAGTATTGTTTTGAACTAACTTTGGCTAACACGTTTTCGGTTCGTACAGGCCACACACTGTATGGATTTTCCTCATTCCAACGCCAATCATTTAGTTCTCCGATGGCCTTCAAAGCCTCTTACTGTTGTGACGATCAGAAATTATGAAAAAGTGTGAATTCTGGCAGCTCATGCCACTTTAAATTCTTGTTTCTCAGTTAAAATCACAGGTGTTTTAAATTCACAACTGTTGGTTGTTGAAATGTCCATATAAACGGGGAGGGGGTCAATCAAGTTACCTGTATCAGAATATGTTAATCCCCAAAATAACTGCGACAAACACCAGACATGTTAGTTCCAACTCAACATGTATTTCTATCTGAGTCAACAGACACTCTTTTTAAGGGGAGATAATTTACTAGGGGAGGTAATAAGAATGAGGGAATAAAATGTTAAAGTGGCATGAGCTGCCAACTTTCACTCTTTTTTCATAATTTCTGATCGTCACGACAGTAAGAGGCTTTGAAGACCATCAAAAAACTAAATGATTGGTGTTGGAATGAGGAAAATCCATACAATATGTGGCCTATACGAACCGAAGACGTGTTCGAAATGTAAACAAAATTTAAATAACCGGGACGACCATTCATTCATTCATTCTAAGCCAAAGTTAGTTCAAAACAATACTTTAATGTACATTTTCGAGACTAGAAGCACTAAAAAGCTTCTGAATTATACATCTTGAGAAAAATAGCCAATAATTTCAACGTTCTGTTTTAACGTCAAAATATCAACATTTTGGCAGCTCATGCCACTTTAAGTGAAATATATGTAAGCTGATACTTCAACAGAATATACCTACCTTTTTATCTTTATCAGTGTAATGGCAGAGGACAATTGATAACTGAACACCAGGAAATATCTGACAAATGAAAAACACAAAAAAACAAGCTTTAAGAAGTTACTACATGTAAATAAATGTAGTTATTATTATTTATGTACTCCATACATGTAGTTATTATTATTATTTATGTACTCCATACATGTAGTTATTATTATTATTTATGTACTCCATACATGTAGTTATTATTATTATTTATGTACTCCATACATGTAGTTATTATTATTTATTTACTTCATACATGTAGCTATTATTTATGTACTCCATACATGTAGCTATTATTATTTATGTACTCCATACATGTAGTTATTATTATTATTTATGTACTCCATACATGTAGTTATTATTATTTATGTACTCCATACATGTAGTTATTAATATTTATGTACTCCATACATGTAGTTATTATTATTTATGTACTTCATACATGTAGATATTATTTATGTACTCCATACATGTAGCTATTATTATTTATGTACTCCATACATGTAGTTATTATTATTTATGTACTCCATATATGTGGTTATTAATATTTATGTACTCCATACATGTAGTTATTATTATTTATGTACTTCATACATATAGTTATTATTATTTATGTACTCCATATATGTGGTTATTAATATTTATGTACTCCATACATATAGTTATTATTATTATTTATGTACTCCATAAATGTAGTTATTATTATTATTTATGTACTCCATACATGTAGTCATTATTATTATTTATGTACTCCATACATGTAGTTATTATTATTATTTATGTACTCCATACATGTAGTCATTATTATTATTTATGTACTCCATACATGTAGCTATTATTATTTATGTACTCCATACATGTAGTTA
This sequence comes from Lepidochitona cinerea, assembly GCA_963971465.1. Classification (NCBI taxonomy): domain Eukaryota; kingdom Metazoa; phylum Mollusca; class Polyplacophora; order Chitonida; family Tonicellidae; genus Lepidochitona; species Lepidochitona cinerea. Next base: position 32,222,800 of record OZ020554.1, on the reverse strand, counting down.
TTATTATTTATGTACTCCATATATGTGGTTATTAATATTTATGTACTCCATACATGTAGTTATTATTATTTATGTACTTCATACATATAGTTATTATTATTTATGTACTCCATATATGTGGTTATTAATATTTATGTACTCCATACATATAGTTATTATTATTATTTATGTACTCCATAAATGTAGTTATTATTATTATTTATGTACTCCATACATGTAGTCATTATTATTATTTATGTACTCCATACATGTAGCTATTATTATTATTTATGTACTCCATACATGTAGTTATTATTATTATTTATGTACTCCACACATGTAGTCATTATTATTATTTATGTACTCCATACATGTAGCTATTATTATTATTTATGTACTCCATACATGTAGTTATTATTATTATTTATGTACTCCATACATGTAGTTATTATTATTATTTATGTACTCCATACATATAGTTATTATTATTATTTATGTACTCCATACATATAGTTATTATTATTTATGTACTCCATACATGTAGTTATTATTATTATTTATGTACTCCATACATGTAGTTATTATTATTATTTATGTACTCCATACATGTAGTTATTATTATTATTTATGTACTCTATACATGTAGTTATTAATATTTATGTACTCCATACATGTAGTTATTATTATTTATGAACCCTAAAAGACTTGAGCACAGGGAAAATCTTGTTGACTAAAATAATCATGGAAACAAGTTTTTAATTGTGTAATTGTGTTAAAAATAGGTGTATGTCATTTAAACCTCTCCAACATACATTGATCGAGCGGAAATTTGACTAGGTCTGAGAGGGGGTCTAGCTCACAACACGACGATGGAAGGCCTATGAAGGGAAGATGACTTACCGACTGAGCCAATGAGGCCGTTGTGTTTCAGTTTGATTTTATTTGATTTGTTCACTTACATTTGTAATAATTTGATTTCCGATGACCATATGTGGTATGGGAGATTTCGTTTGGACAGCTTCTCGTGCCAACTTGATAAAAGAAAAAAAAAATATAGCATTATTCGTGTAATATTCCTCAACGTCTGAACATAAGAGTTCAAAAGATAATCAGATAAATAATTTTTTTTACTTGCCCCACTTGTAATACTTGAACCTGTGGGTTGATGAATTGATTGATGTTTTTTGCTGTATTCAAGAGTATTTCACTTATATGGTGGCGTTGCCAGGTTTAGTGGGGGACGAAATCGTGCTCATTTCCTGGAGGAAACACCCAACCTTTGCCGAGTACCTGGCAACTCTTCCACATACGGCGATCAAGCAAAAAAATCCACTCAGAAATTTTGTAATTTTTATTTGGTTTGAGTGGGATTTGAGCCATTTGGTCGCATAGATGAATGGCCTGTGTTATGGGGCTGCCACTCTTACTGTCAGAGCCACCAAGGCCCCACCAGCATATAGAACAAAACTAATGAAATATCATGGAGAGTAGAAGCTTCAGGCGGAGAGATTTGTAGTAGACTTACCTGTGCAAATAATTCTTTACAGAAGAGGATACTTTGAGCCGACTCGAGGCGACGGTTCCACGGATAGGAAGCGGGTACATTACCCCCAATACCACTGGGTACTTTGAGAATAGCACTGGTAACATCCGTGTACTCTGTACAGAAGTGTAGAACGAGAAAAAATACTTAGGTATGCAGATTTGATTTCTGACCTATAATCAGACATATAGAGGGGGGGCGAAAGCTATGAGCAAGCAGTCTCAAGGGGGCGATGAGCTTGACAAGTTTGAGAACCACTGAATTATAGGTCATAGGTTTACATTTTGATGAGGGAGGGGAGGGGGGGGAGGGGAGGGGCGTTTCATGAAGCCGATTCAGTTGCATGTCACAGTCGGATTTGCGATCGGTCAATCACAACATTTACGAGCATTTATAATTCCATAATATTTTTGTTTTTTCTGTGTCATTATTTAGTTACTGTAGTTATAGCATGGATAAGCTGCGATTATAGTTTTAATACCCCGAGTAGCCCCCACCCCCACCCACAACCCTCCAGAGTGTTTACACAGACTGATCCAGAGACATTTTGATACCTGTATACAGGTATGGGCGCCCAAACTCACAAGCAAAAAATCTGCCCAAAGTCTTAAAACCAACAGATTTTAATGTCAAAATAGCATTTAATGTTGAATTTTAGGCCAGAGATGTAGTTTTAGTCTTATTGTTGGAACATTTTCAACCGAAATGGTATGCCCAAATTTTCCCTGGATCAGTCCCTGGTTTAGAATAATATGTCATGGGGTGATTTCATTCTGGTTTTCCTCTTTCAGAGAACTTCAACACCTAGTAACATGTACATTTCATTCTTTCCTGTCATTAGACTGGACCTTTGTGGATATACTTTTCACAGATTTATTGTATTTTGACCGAGCGGTGATTTGACCAATAATAATCTAGAAAGACAAGTATTATCTTAATGTTTCTATCAAATGGTTTACAGATTATATAACACAGAAACCTGGCCATTTCATTGGTCGATTGACCAAAGGTGTGTGATAAATTCCCCACTTACCAGGTAGATTTTTCACTTCCACATGTATGTATGCCACACCCTCCACTTCACTAGGTAATATAATCTCCAGCGCACTTTTAGGCGTGTTCGTCTCGCTGTGATCTAAAGGATCTTTATTGCTCTTGCGGACCTCAAAATTGACGCCAGCATAGTACCTGGAACCAGCTGTGGAAAAAAACTTCATTTACAATTACTTTCTCCGAATCAATGATTTATTACTTTGGAAACTTTCCTGCTAGCAAGTCTTATAGTTTTATTTCCATCCTTGTATGAAATTTTAGCAATTTAATCATTGATGTTTTAAAGGGGCATGAGCTGCCAAAATGTTGGCATTTTGACGTTCAAACAGAATGTTGAAATTATTGGCTATTTTTCTCAAGACATATAATTCAGAAGCTTATTAATGCTTCTAGTCTCGAAAATGTACGATAAAGTATTGTTTTGAACTAACTTTCGGTTATTTAAATTTTGTATACTTTTCGAACACGTTTTCGGTTCGTACAGGCCACATACCATATGGATTTCCCTCATTTCAACGCCAATCATTTAGTTTTTTGATGGCCTTCAAAGCCTCTTACTGTTGTAACGATCAGAAATTATGAAAAAAGTGTGAATTTCGGCAGCTCATGCCACTTTAAAATGAAGATTATTTAACTAATATGGCGGCAGTGCCAGGCTGTGTGCAGAGGGAAACCTTGCTCTTTGTCTAGAGGAAACCTCATCCTTTGGTTGATTGATTGATTGGGGCTTAACGTCACACTCAACAGCCAAGGTTTATTGGCGACAAAAGTACCAAACCGATCAAAAGATTACCCCCCCCCCCCCCCCCCCCCCCCCTTCTCACCCACCCATATCTAAATTTTGACATTAGGCTCCACAGGCCAGAGAACGTCAGGAAGGCTAATGTATGTGGCATACTTAATGTTCCTCCTTGCTGGGTCAGCATACATGGCTAAAGAAAAGCCACAATGCTCCAGCCCGAGGGCCTCAACCTTTTGGGAGTACCTGGTAACTCATAGGGCAATCCATGAAAACCTCAATCAGAAATTAACAAATTTTCTTCGATTCAATCCACTGAGTGTATAGTTAGTAAGGACTTGCATGTGTCTTTTTTGTCTTTCGTCAGAAGAGAGCCCTCCATCAATGGTTTCTCTTAACCAACAACTGAATAAGAATGCAGTCAGCAGCAAATCTACATTATAAGGGTTGAGTGGGATTAGAACCTGTTACACATTGATGAAATGTATTATCAAATTTAGTATCCAATAGCCTAAAAGGCTCTAGTGGCCCACCCTCTAGGAATTGGTCCACCCTCTAGGACTTTGTTGCTCACCTCCTTGGACTTTGTTGCTCACCCTCTTGGACTTTGTTGCCCACCCTCTAGGACTTTGTTGCTCACCCTCTAGGACTTTGTTGCCCACCCTCTAGGATTTTGTTGCCCACCCTCTAGGACTTTGTTGCTCACCCTCTAGGACTTTGTTGCCCACCCTCTAGGATTTTGTTGCCCACCGTCTAGGACTTTGTTGCCCACCTTCTAGGACTTTGTTGCCCACCCTCTTAGACTTCGTTGCCCACCCTCTTAGACTTTGTTGCCCACCATCTTGGCTTTCGTTTCCCACCTTTTTTGCCTCTGTGCATTATTTGTTTCTCCAGCTTATTTGTGCTTTAAAAATGGGTGTCTCATATTCAAAGCCTGTTGTGCACAAAACTTACTTCCTGGTTATGCATTAATTATTTATCATTAGAGTTGGATTGATTGAGGAAACCAAGCTATTTGCTCGGAGGAAACCCCCGATGTTCGGCGAGTACCTGCCAATTCTTCCACTTACGACGATTGAGAGAAAAATCCACTCAGAACTTTGTCAATTTTTATTTAGCCAGAGTGGGATTCGAACATGTGCCTCATCGCTGGAAGGACTGTCAAACTATTACCCTGCTGAAGTTATTGAAGAGTTTACCTTTTCCTCTGTTTGACAGTTGGCCTCGGTCACAATCGACAGGTTACTGTACTACACACAATATTATTAAACGTAATGCCTCACCTGATTTGTAACTCAGATCTCCTAATATTGTGGCACCCACTTTCTTTAGTCTCCATCCTTGGCGTAATTTCAACAGCTCGATGTGGAATTCATTCTGTTGTCTGCTTTGAGTTAGTTCGATGTGTGATTTCTTCAGTCTGTCAGCTCCACTCATTAGAATACTGGCTGCCATTGATAAACCCTTCAAACACAATGTTCACCATTATGGGTCATATTATGACTAACCATAGCATTGTACATTTTATTTCAGTTGGATTCGAGCCTGTGACCTATCGATGGAAGGCCTGTGTCAGACTGAATCACCATGGCCCCCTTCATCCCTGGATTATTAATGGAAAGCTGTCTTAGTTACCAAATTTTGGCCTACGTGGCTCGAAATCAAATTTAATGAATCAGTTAAAAATCAAATTTAATGAATCAGTTAAAAATCAAATTTAATGAATCAGTTAAAAATCAAATTTAATGAATCAGTTAAAAATCAAATTTAATGAATCAATTAAAAATAAAATTTAATGAATCAGTTAAACCCCTGAGGGATAGTCTCAGCCATTTAGTCAGTAACATTTCTTAAAGTGACATGAGCTGCCAGAATTTGTCCCTTTTTCTTATTGGCGCTCATAAAGCTACCTAAACATCGCCAGGGTTGGTATCAATGAAAAGCTCTTATTTTGTGCTTCTTGCTAGAAATGATGCACAATTCACAAATTCTGTTTCAACAGTTCATGCCACTTAAACAGTGATAAGGGCCGAAGTCTGTGTTCTAGAGTAGAAGTCTTCCAAATTTACCTTTTTCTTGGACATGAGAAGCAGAGGTTGTTTATTATCGTCTTTGTCTTGTGAGACCGGATCTAACACCATATAACGGCCTTTAGCATTGGCCAGGTTCAATACGTCCCACAAAACGCTCATCTCAGAATGTGCTGCCCTACAATAGATACCGTACACAATTTTGAGGTTGAATACTTGTACTTGGCGTTCTTTGTGGGGTTTAAGAATATTTCAAATATACGAGGGTGGGTACATCACTTTGCCCAGAGTAAATTATCAAAATATACATAATTTTGAGGTTGAATGCTTGGCGTTCTTTGTGACGTTGAAGAATATTTCAAATATACGAGGGTGGATACATGACTTCGCCCAGAGTAAGTTCTCAAAATATACACAATTTTGAGGTTGTATGCTTGGCGTTCTTTGTGACGTTGAAGAATATTTCACATATACGACGGTGGAAACATGACTAAGACTTTGCCCAAAAATTCTAAAAATTTTCTTGGTATCTGGCAACCATCTTACACTTGTACATGTACATTATCGGTATTCTAAAAATATTAAATAGAAAACCTGTCACTCACTATGAAATAAATAAAATTCTAAATGTTCTAATATGTACCTTCAAGATAAATACATCTATTTGTAATTCAAGAGAGAATAGCAGCAAATAGACAGCAGTTTAAAAAGTTTCAAATTTAAATCAGACCTAAGTTTGTTTCGAACTGAATCCCAAGGCCAAAGGGAAGGTTGGAACTTAGCCAGAGTTTTCTCCCCTTCCTCTTCCTTCTCGCCCTCCGATGTCGGCTTTCCTTTATCCTCACTCTCATCTTTATAGAAGTCGATTTTCTGGGCAAGTTTCGTGAGGTTTTCTGACATAGACAGAGGGCTGAAAAACAAAAACAATACTTAATCTATAGGTTTAAACTGAACAATTTAAATTTGTTGGTTTCAAAAACAATATTGATTTAAAAAAAATATATATATGTTTTACACATGTAGTACCTGCTCTGTTAATCTAAAAAACTACCTCAGGGCATCATCTATGTCTGAGTGACGAGAACCTGTTATCATACTTACAATTAATACTGTTGTAACGTAATTTTTCATCTTCGAAAATTCCCCGGCACGACCAAAGATGACTTTACTAGTGTCGCATGGCAAATTTAACTCCATTATAAGTTCTCTTTGGTGCAAATATAGAATAGGTCCGTCGTTTTTAACTTCTCTTCAAATTCGTCTTTTAGATGTTATTTTTTTTTTTTAGCTTTTAGTAGGGATAGTTTAGTTTTAAGCTTGTATTATTAAATTAGTCATAAGTTCTAGAAGAAATGAATAAAACGGGGGGTTGCAGGGGGGCTTGCCCCCCTGTCGATTATAGCGGTTTGAGAGTGACGGACCAATTCTATAGTCTGTCCTTCTCTTGGTAAGGGTAAAGAATAACAGGTAATCGAAAAAGGTCAGTTGGCAAACAATAGGCTAACCCTAAGTTCCACGGGGGGTCGCAATGTTGAAGAGATAGGCCATCATTGACCAACCCACGTGATACCTGCTATTCTTTACTCTACCCATTTGTTTTTTAGACTTTTAAGAAATAAATTTCAATGGCTTCGGTAGAACTAGCCATTCGCAACAAGTTTGGAACATGCTCTGAGTCTGTTGTCGTAGAACTCGATAGTTCGGCGAAAACGCGATTGTCATTTTGGTCGCCGATCGGCGACTTTCCCCAACCTGTTTAGTTAAATTTTAGGCATGGAAAGTAGAGAACCAGTTGTATATTTTGTCCTTAAATTGCACAATCATTGGCGGAATGCGTACCTGGTATAAAACTCTTGTCCATCGAGACCAATTTCTTGTATTTGATTTTCGATCACTGCTTCGACACTCACGCTTATCCCGTTGGAGGCCATATTTCGTAATTTTAACATGGAAAAGTACACAGCCGCATTGTGGTATAAAGTTCCTCTTAAAATTGTATAGAAAGAAGTGTAATATATTTTTATTTTCTATTCCATTATTTAATTGTCAAAAACATCTGCGTTTAACGGCAGAGTTATTCTAAATATAGTCTTGTCCTAAATTTCAATGCTGCGAAAATAACGCTACACAATTTAGCTATTATGTTTAATCACGTGACCAAATAGTTGCATCCTAAAATCTTTGTGTACGAAATCTGTGCAGTTTTCCTTCAGATTGTTTATTTTATTGAACTATTCTCAATCTGATTCCGAGTTTACATTTCTAAAGTTTTGACAGATTCCTTTGGTTTATTTGTACGCGTGAATTGACTGAAATCCCAGGGTTTGAAAGCGTTGACCGTGGCTGTATTGTTTATTGTTATTGTCACTAAGCCAACAACAACGTGCTTTGAACTGTCAAAAAGGGATCCTTTTGTCTTGGGTCGTTGTAAGTATAACAGCAGCTAGTTTACAGAAATCAATACAACCAAACACTGTTATAAGCAATGACAATGCTGATGGTATATAAAACTCCCACAATTTAATTCTTTACTTTATAATTATATCTGTATTGAGTATTCTCGTTATTTTGGGATTACACTTTCTTGAAAATATGGTAGAAATTCCTCTACCGATTTTTGGGTGACGCCCGAAACGGGAATCGACCCTGGTCCCAGAGTGTGGCACCTATCGCCAGCACTAAATGCCGGCTGCCTTATCCATTCAGCCAACCGGCCTCCTCTAAAAAAGGAGGTAGTTGACTGGTAGATACTACAGCGGACATTTAGTACCCCTCTGGTAACGTAATTGACACAGCTCCCATTGCTGAATGCATGAGTTTAGTTAATTAGTGTCTTTTAGAAAGTGGGTATAACAGTATTCTCGTTATTTTGGGAATAAAAGTGTAATCCCAAAATAACGAGAATACTGTTATACCCACTCTCTAAAAGACACTAATTAACTAAAATCTGTATTGAGGTTAAACCATAATTATTAGTTTTTTTAATTTTACTAATCGATGTAAGTTTACATTTATTGTATACAAGTTTCACTAATGTTCACAAGAGCTGCCAATTTTTTTTTACTTTTTCTTAAAAATTATGAAGTTGGGCCTTTGATCGTTCAGAGAAGGTGGGCCTATGGTCGTTCAGAGAAGTTGGGCCTTTGATCATTCAGAGAAGTTGGGCCTTTGATTGTTCAGAGAAGTTGGGCCTTTGGTTGTTCAGAGAAGTTGGGCCTTTGATCGTTCAGAGAAGTTGGGCCTTTGATCATTCAGAGAAGTTGGGCCTTTGATCATTCAGAGAAGTTGGGCCTTTGATCATTCAGAGAAGTTGGGCCTTTGATTGTTCAGAGAAGTTGGGCCTTTGATTGTTCAGAGAAGTTGGGCCTTTGGTTGTTCAGAGAAGTTGGACCTTTGGTTGTTCAGAGAAGTTGGGCCTTTGGTTGTTCAGAGAAGTTGGGCCTTTGGTCGTTCAGAGAAGTTGGGCCTTAGATCGTTCAGAGAAGTTGGGTCTTTGATTGTTCAGAGAAGTTGGGCCTTTGATTGTTCAGAGAAGTTGGGCCTTTGGTCTTTCAGAGAAGTTGGGCCTTTGGTTGTTCAGAGAAGTTGGGCCTTTGGTCGTTCAGAGAAGTTGGGCCTTTGGTCGTTCAGAGAAGTTGGGCCTTTGGTTGTTCAGAGAAGTTGGGCCTTTGGTCGTTCAGAGAAGTTGGGCCTCTGGTCGTTCAGAGAAGTTGGGTCTTTGGTTGTTCAGGGAAGTTAACATAATGTGAAAACACCACTCTAAAAGCAGACTCATTGAAATAGTTTAGTTATGATCATAGTTAGATGTAATTCAATTTGTTTTAATATGCTTTATAACTTTGTTGAAGTATTTGACTGACTTGAATTTAGAACTTGAGAGTATATAATTCCCGTTAAGCAAAACAAGCAGTTTTAAAATCTTGTCAGCCCCCTGTCTGAATCAATGGCAAACTGTATGAGGACAAGCTTTCATCCTGTCTTATCTTTTCATCCTTTCATCCTATCCACTCATCTTTTGTACACTGGTGATCAAAATTCATTAAACATTGACACCCATAAATCCAGCAATTTAACATGGTCAGTATACAAAAGTAGGTCATGTTCAGATGCTGGATGAATGTATGCATGAGGACAAGAGGGGATTTCCCTCACAGTTTGATAAATTTTGATATCCAATCATTATGGGTAGCCTCTTTAAAGTGGCATGAGCTGCCAAATTCACACTTTTTTCATAAATTATGATCGTCACGACAGTAAGAGACTTTAACGGCCATAGAAAAACTAAACGATTGGCGTTGGAATGAGAAAAATCCATACAGTATGTGGCCTGTACGAACCGAAAACGTGTTTGTAAAGTAAACAAAATTTAAATAACCGGGACGACCATTCATTCATTCTAAGACTAAGTTAGTTTAAAACAATACTTTATCGTACATTTTCGAGACTAGAAGCACCGAATTATATGTCTGGAGAAAAATAGCCAATAATTTCAACATTCTGGTTTAACGTCAAAATATTACCATTTTGGCAGCTCATGCCACTTTAAAGTGGCATGAGCTGCCAAATATAGTGATCATTTTGTTGAAACAGAATTAGTTGATCATTATTATATAAAAAAATACAAATTCAGAGCTTTTCACTGACAACAATCTTGAGGATGTACGATAAGGTACTTTTTATGAGTAGGGGTCTCAATCAATCAGGGACGAAAAACATCAATTTGTTTCAAAATCAGCCTACCGTAATGTTATATGTAGGTTGATGATACATGTAATTAACAAATAGGTTCAATTCATAAAATAAATTAACATACAAATGTATATATATTTTTTTAAATACTATTTAAGGAAATTTAAGTTTCAATTTCTCATGCAACAGGGGAGGTTTTGGTCGGTTGGCAGTTACATTGTCACATTACCTTGTTTGTTAAGAGCGACATTATTCCCCAATCAATCAAATTGGATTCTTGCATCCTTAAATTCACTTGAATTCTCACATATAAGTTTTTTAATGTGCATTTATTTGTTACAGGAAACATTCAGATGAAGACTGTTTGGATTTTTGTATGCTGATCAAAGGGGAGTTGCAAATGGATACCTAATGATAAATGTATCATGGAATAGGGAGCGGGAGTAATGTGACAGTTCCACAAATTTCCTGTCACCGGCGTTGTCATTACACATGTGGTGAGCCTTTATCGTTCGAATTTGACGCTCAATTCTGACGTGGTAGAACAAAAAACGTCAATCGAACTGACGTCATCAAAAAACGTCATCTGTCACCGGATATCGCGAAATCTCTCGGTAGACTCCCAGGCTCTATCAATTCTGTAAGATTGTAATGGCCGCCTAATATGATGGGTTCAAAAGTGGATTCCAATCTCTATTTCATGCCAAGATTTTATTACTGGTAGTTTTACTGAGTACCCGTAACCATGGGGTCAGGAGCACCCCTTTTGGATGAGTACAAACAGGATTTTTTTCTGAAGCGTTTGCCCCAGACCGCCTTCGGTGGGTTAAAGCTCAAACTTGGGTACAAGGCACCGTGCTATGTGTATGCTGGCCAGATCATAGTGTTTATGATACCCTGGATACTCGGTGGGGTGTTCACCGCTCTTGTCGAATACTCACTGCTTAAGTTTGACGACGGCAGCTATATTTACGGCAATGTCATGTGTATTTTTGTTCTCGTCTGCCAAATATTATCAACCATCTTGCGAGAAAGACATTCTCGATTGATGATCAAAGAAAAAGAAGCGCAGTTCTTAAACGAAGAAGATGAAGTGGAATTTGAATCGTGCTGCGGAAGTGAAACTGTGCCGTTTATTATCACTCCCAAAAAATATAAAGTGAACATATTAATTCATGCTGTCATATCAGGTGTAATGTGTGGCATGGGACTATGGTACTTACTCCCTAGTACTCTCAACAGTCTTTATTCAGCAAACACAGGCGTGACAGCCGTTCTATATGCTTTAGGCTGGTTTACCGTATGTATAGCCCAGTATCCGTTGACAACTTCAGCTCCACCGGAGGTTGCGACCTTTAGAGCCCTCGATAGATACGAGTTGTCTCCCCTGATGCGAGCATTCTACGTCCTCTTACTGCAAGCTGTATTTCTCATATCAGAGTAAGTACATGTTAGTTCATGTAGCTCTTAAAGTTTCCTCTTATTATAACTTACAAGTTGTCTCCCCTGATGCGAGCATTCTACGTCCTCTTACTGCAAGCTGTATTTCTCATATCAGAGTAAGTACCAGGGGTTCTTAGTTCATGAAGCTCCCAAAGTTTCCTCTTATTATACCTTACAACTTTCTACAGGATACGCCATCCCACTATGTTCTATTTCCATCACGGAAAAGTTATTCCCCTTTTTGTGCTCTCTACTGAAAGAAGCCCTCATTGCTCGACTCTCGCGATATTTCTGAGACAGGCCAGGCATCTTTTGATTTATGAATAATGTTGGGAAATAGTACAGAAAACTGCAGACAGTCCATTATATCAAAATATTTATTTTGGATTTTATAATCATATGTTAAAAATCAATGTATAAATGTTCAATTAATTTATCAAAATTATCTGTTAATATATCTCTTTCCTTGTCTGTATTCCTGTATATTACAACGAAATCGAAGCTGTCCCAATCTAACCAAATTTATTACGCCGCCAAATTGAAGAGCTCTTATTATGGAAATAGAGCGTAAATCATGTCAGAAGCACGAGTTGCGAAACTTATGCCTTTGTATGAGGGGAGAGCACTGCTGGAAGTACATCGAAAATATATATGATTGGCAATGAATTTATAGATATCCCTTTAGTATTTAAAAATGACTTTTTGACTTTAGAAGTGACTACATGTAGCTCATGGCTTCAGAACTGATTACATTAGATGACTTTTTTCTGTGTTATGCCATTTATGATATAAAATTTTAAGTATGCAAATTTTAATTTTGCAGGAGGGCTATAACGATAACTCTGGTGGATCAGATTCTACATGTGGTATTCGTGTGTTTACCTGTGATTTGGCTTCTAGGTTTCTTACCTCCCCTGGATGCCCTTTTCTTCTGGGCGTTTGAGCAAATTTTAGTTGTATTCCTAGGCGGATCGCCAACAGCTTCAGACTTATGGTAAGAAGTCAGGGATCAAAGTTAATTTTTTTTGGTCAGGTTGAGCTAGATTTAAAAAACAATTTTAGATTTTTTGAGATACACACACAAAATTGTTGTATGACTACTGTTATGTTATATTGCATGGGTGATTTTTTTTAAGTCATCCTCTGCTATTATTAAATGTAATTTCAAGGAAATTGAAGGCATTTGGGATACCTTTAAGATTGAGTGTTAACTCGCACTCACGATTATTACACTTTGAAAATTCATTCATGAACAAATTCTTTCAAGGCAATTTACTTGTTTTTTGGATGTCTAATAGAAATTTGCATTATACTATTAAAGAGTAAACGGCAGTTAGGTGTTCAGAAAGAACCTGGCATTTATCACAAGACCGTTAAATAGTTGTTGTTTTTTTACATTTCAGGACTGTTCTTATGGTTGTGTTATCCAGTGGCGTTGTTTTTGCTGTTTACTTTATTCCTGTGTGTACGGGCTCTGTCGTAGTCGCCGTGGTCTTCGGTTACATACTTAGTACTGATTTAGGCGGGGAGGCCAGAGAAGTATTTAAAAGATGTACCAAACAGAATAAAGTTAGCTCAAGTCAGACTTTTTCTCCAGCCGATAATACAGAGAAGAAAATTTCATGGCCAAAATTAGTGCTTTATCTGTGCTATCATTTCAGCATGATAGTTGTTTGTGTGACTGTCAGTCTGTGTTTATTGTACTACAAGAGTGCTCTCCCCTCAGACACCTGGCTGACTCTGGGGTACATCATTATAGGGGTGTTAGTGATAGAAAAATTAATTCGAGAATCTCAAGGCGTTTATCTCTTCTTCGGAATGTGGAGAAACAAACTGTACCCGAGTAGCTTATATTCACGGAGAAAAGGACCCTGTTATATAATCTTCTCCAAGGCTGCGGGAATGTGCCGGCGGATTTTGGTCAACTTCGGTTAGTATTCGTACTTTTTGAATTCCTACTTAAACTATTCATCAAGCATTTTGTTTCTGAATGTTGTAGGGGGAAGGTTTTTAGGTGTGGCGACGCCACTACAGTACTCTGACTTTAATAACCAATGTTCATTTGTAGTTGATTCTAAATTTCGCCTAGTAGTATACCCTAACTTGAACAGGGGCTGGCGTTCACAAAGCGCTTTAACACACAAAACATGCATGCCCTCTAAAAGCAACTTGATTTGGAAAAATTCTAAATACATTTTGATCTATGAAGAAAACTATAAAAATCTAAATATGTTTTGATCAATTGAGAAAATTAAAAAAATCTAAATATATTTTGATCAATGGAAAAAAATCTAAATACCTTTTGACTAATGGTGAAAACAAAAAAAAATCTAAATACCTTTTGACTAATGGTGAAAACAAAAAAAAATCTAAATACCTTTTGACTAATGGTGAAAACAAAAAAAAATCTAAATACCTTTTGCCTAATGGTGAAAACAAAAAAAAATCTAAATACCTTGTGACTAATGGTGAAAACAAAAAAAAATCTAAATACCTTTTGACTAATGGTGAAAACAAAAAAAAATCTAAATACCTTTTGACTAATGGTGAAAACAAAAAAAAATCTAAATACCTTTTGACTAATGGTGAAAACAAAAAAAAATCTAAATACCTTTTGACTAATGGTGAAAACAAAAAAAAATTCAAATATTTTTTGATCAAAGGAAAAAATAAAAAAAATCAAAATTTTTATATGTTTTGATTAATGTAAAAATCTAAAAATTTAAATACATTTTCATGTATAAGACAATCATACCATGTGACTAATATATAATTATTGACTAATATATAATTATAGACACTAAAACAGGCGGATACAAGGAAAATCTCCCAAAATAACCAGAGACAAGTTTATGTCATTTAGAACTTTATACCCAGTTATAGGCTGCTGTACATGTAATTAAACAAAACCTATGGTATTTCATTAGCTTGAAGACAGACAGGAGTTTGGCTGAAACAGAAATAGCTAATTGTGGGTTCTTTTTGAAATTCGTGGTTTTTTGAAATTACAAAACAAGAACTTTCAGTTGATACCAATCTTGAGGATGTACGTTAAGGTGGTTTTATAAGCATCAAAAGTCCCAAAAATGAACTCCTACATCCCGGCTATTTGAATTTTTGTCCGTTATTAGCACATATCTTTGGTTCGTACAGGGTATTGACTGTACCAATATTTATTATTTCAACGTTAATCCATTAGTTTTTCAAGGTACTTCATACGTTTAACTTCTTTTGACGATCAAAATTTATGAAAAAAAACCCGAATTCTGACAGCTCATGCCACTTTAAGTTAGTTTTACAGTATTTGTAACAAAACCTGTAATTTATAAATATGCTTTGCTGTTATATGACTTTTTCACCTGTTGTATTTGTCAGTTGCCCCTGTGTTGATGACAGCGTACCTGAGCACGGCTGTGAATCCCACAGATCCGTGTCAGGAATTATTGACCATGCAGTCTGGTGTATGGATCAGCCTTACCATCACACGAGCTTTTAGATCCGTAAGTCTCTCGTCTCTTTGAGAGAATGGGGGTGGAGTGGGAGGGGGGGGGGGGGGGGGGGGGTCGGTCGTCCTGTTTCACAATGTGACCATATAGTGGGATGGTTGCCACTTGCCAGTTACCACCGTTTAGGCATAGAGCCCGGTTTCCTTCCACAATAAAACTGACAACTCCGTCATATAAGTGAATAATCTTTCAGGAGCGTGGCGTAAAACACCAAACAATCATCTGACCGTGTTAGTGACATTATCTTGCCTGTAGCTTAAAGGACTTATGAATAGGACTTAAAGCTGATTTGTGTTTAAAACTGTTTAGAAATGGACTAAATGCATAGTTGAAAAACTTAAATAGAAACAAAACAACCTTCGTAATAGATCAAACAATCTCTCTCTTTTTTCGTCACTTTTGCTGAGTAGTTACGAACAATTACATATTTATTCTTCACTTCTTTTTTTCACTTCCAGAGAAATAACACAAAGGTTGTTTTGTTTCAACCGATGTTTTTCAAATTTGCATTTAGTCTTCTTGGGCAAAGTAAACAAAGGAAATTTAAAATGATTTTTTATTTTTGAATTTAAACTAATAAGAAGAGTTTATATATTATAAGATTCATAAAAAGTTGCATGCATTGGGACAGAATAATTCCAAAAACAATTTTTTTTTAATTTTTGAAGAATTAAAAATTTTATTTTTCTTTTGTTTCCTAGGTTTGGCAAAGCACTGTGAACAGTCTCCTGGATATTTCTATAGTACATGTCCTTATGGTCACTCTGCCTTATGGGAACTTTAATCTGCCGTTCGGACATTTTCAAATGCTGTTTATAGTTAGTTTTATTCGTGACAGACTCAACCAGATACTTAACAAGTTGTGGTTTGTTGTGGCGCTTCTTATAAAATCCTGGGCAGATAAAAAACAAAGGAGAAAGTCTACAATTGGGATTATCATCGGAAATATTCTACTGAGTCCTTTTGTATTAGCGGCTGTTGTGATTAGTGCCGTTTTTTCTGCCCCCATGCTACCTCTTTTCACATTACCCATTTTTCTGTTTGGATTTCCCCGCCCACTTCGCTCGTGGCCGAATGCTGTCGGAGCATCAGCCAACTCTTGTGCAGATACCGTGTTTTACAGACAGCTTAGCAAAAATTTAGCAAGTGCTATGAAAACTGCCTTTGCAAATGGTAGCCTCGGTAAGTTGTTGATCAAGGCTCTATTTTGATTATTGCCTTAAACATTTCTTCTTGAAAAAAATGCTAGAGAATGAATCATGATTTCTTATATGTTATGCAATACATTATTGAGGAATAATTGATGGAAAATAAAGTTGTTTTTTTCTAGTTTGTGTATTGCATAACTGCTAGTTCAATTGATTGGTTGATTGATGTTTTACGCCGCAATCAAGATTATTTCACTTATATGGCCACGTCGCCAGGTTTAGTGGGGAAGGAAACCCGACTCAGAAGAGACCTTCGGCGAGTACCTGGCAACTCTTCCACACACGGTGAGTGAAGAATCTACTCAGAAATTTATCTGCTAATTCGAACTGATTTGTATTTGTCTTTGAAATTACCGTAATTTTCATATTGATAATTTCAGGTGAGCCTCAGCCCGGCAATCATTACCTCGTCCGATTTCAAGATCGTATGATTTGGGTGATGGTACTAGAACGGGGAGCAGCCTACTGTACTCTCTCTATAAAAGGACTGGAGTTGCAGGAAACCTCGTGTCATACCATCGAAGCTCAGAGAGTCGACGATGTCTTTGATTCCACATTTGAGAGTGAAAACGGGTTTTCCTTGTGTACTTTTAACAAATTTCCCCTCCACACTTTAACCCCATGTGACGCTGTCTCTCTCAAAACTTATTCCGATGCCCGAAACGTTCTCACGGGAATAATTGACTCCAAAGAAAACCAAGACTTTGTGTTTTCCGTATTTCCCAAAGTAGTCGCTTGGGTTTTACTAAAAGAAGTACTAAAATCCAACAAGGATAAAAATGGCAGCTTAACACCAACAGGAAATTCAAAAGTTTTAAAGAACAGCACATCAAAGGAAAGTTGGAGTAACAACAACAACAAGTCCCAAAAAGAAACTGTTGTAACTATCGGAGCGTCCAATATTGCTAGGGGTGGCTCCCCGATCGTACAGGAGCTTGATGATGATGATGAGTGGGACGATTCCCGTCCAAACTCCGCCATTTCTGTAAAAGCCCCAAAGAAGCCATCTTGGAATACATCATTTCAAAGTTTTTCTAGCATTTTATCTAATGAGGACTCTTCTGCGATGGAGATGAATAAGGTCAAAACAAAACCGAAACAGCCGGCGTTTGTGAACCTACGGAAATCGTCCGATGCTATTGAGGAGCTAGGGTTTGGCTTGCCTGTCGTTGATACAAGCGTTAAACCAAAACAACATAGACTCCCTTTTCAAGTTTCTGGAAAGTCTGGCAACTCAATATGCCGCCCTGTGACAAAGTTAGCTAGCTCTAATGAGTTTTTATCCCCGCAATCCTGCAACTTCAGTCTGCCTCTTGACTGGCAAGAATTGCCCCTGGAAGAAGCCAGGGTGCAAAAATTGGCCCAGGACTTTCCCTCGGAGTGGTATAAATATGTTTTATCAAACCTAAAACTGGCTACAGAAAAGCAAACTCCTGAGGCAATATCCAGGGAGCTGATCAAAGATGAAGTCCTATATTCTGTATATTCACAATTAACCATGGTGTGCTGTCAGGTATTTGACCCCATAGGTAAGATTTATTATTTTTTTTTTTGCAGTTTTATTTTCTCTATTTTTGGATGTTCTGATATCTGGCAGTCTGGCCTCGGCTTTCTCTTACGCTTCATAAGTTTTAAAATTCAGATCCAATCTTAAACATTTTTTTCAAGGTTAATAACATAAGTTGTAAGTGTGTCACGAACTATTGATGTGCCCCATAATTTGGCGGCCATATTTGATTATGGAATTTTCCCTTCCTAAGATCTGAAATTTTTTTTAGAATTCTTACCATATTTCTTCATATGTGATTTAGATTTGTTGCAAGAATACAAGTGAACAATTTTGAGGGAGTATGATTACAAGAATTTGAATCCGAATTCCAGTTGAAAAGCAAGCTCAGAATATTTTAACATCTAGAAATGTAGACTTACGTATAATGTATGCATAGAGACGGCCACCTCCTTGTAGATTGTTGGTTACATCTTTAAACCCTGTTTTCTGTCTTAGGATACTGTCACTTCTAACAATTTAATGCAGACTTGTGACAGCAAAACATTCAATTCAAATTTCAACCTTTTTGTATCAAAAGTCGCTATTGAAATTCAAGTCATCTATCAATTGATCTAACCAGAACGGGGGTCTATGGGCCAAAAGTTTGCTTTAAAAGATTATGGGATGGAAGAGGGATCTTATTTGAAGTGACAACTTTGTTAAGCCTTGTGCAGTAACACATACATGTATGTTTATACACCCATACATGTACTTTCTCTGTGAAGATTAAATTCCATGAGCGATTTTGTCCCTCTTAATCTATAGGATGGTCTTTTTGAATTCCACTTAGTGTCTTAGTCCAGCTTTGTGACATTTTATATACTGACAGCTGTATTTTTTCAAAATGATTTTTTTTATACTGACAGCTAAACATGAATATTGAACTGTGAATTTTTTGTCGGCCACATGTATGTCAATTTAGCTGTCTATATACAATATGGCTCCAGCCTCTGGGAGGGTATTTTATTTTGAATTGTCCTGTTCTGACATATACTGTTTCTTGTCTGTAAACAGGTGGTACAGTTTACGGTAGTGGAGCAAACCGACTGCATAAATGTTACAGAGGGGAAGTCCCTTCAAACGCTGTCCTCGATTGGCTCATGGAAGATAAACATTTGTTCAATTTAGTTCTGCAGGCGTTTAGGTAAGCCTGTCCAGTTTTTATGACGTTTTTTTTTTAATTTTTCAATTCAACCAATCAATATATATATTAAGACAAAGGAAGAGATTTCTGGATAACAACTTATTTATTGATGTTGGTACGTTTCGGTATAGATACTAATACCTTACTGTAACTGACATGTATTAGTATCTATACCGAAACGTAAAAACATCAATAAATAAGAAGTTGTTATCCAGAAATCTCTTCCTTTGTCTTACTATTACCGACTTCCAAATGCCTCTCAAACAATATATATATTGTGTTTAAAATACATGTATACTGGAAAATGCCACAAACCAACAACTGACAAACTGGTCAATAAGTCCTGTTTTCATTATAAAACAAAAACAGGCAAAGATCACCCAATTTTGGGAATTGCTTATTCGTTACAATCTCTGTGGATTGTCCCTCAGTCCGACCGAGGCCTCCCATTGATGCGGCACAGGTTCATATCCCACTCAGACCAAATAATAATTGAAAATTTCTGAGTGGATTTTTTTCACTCGATCGGCCTTTGTGGAAGAGTTGCCAGGTACTCACCGAAGGTCGAGGATTTCCTCCTAAACTTTTTTGTTTGATAAAAAATTTTTTGAAGAAATGTGAATCTTGGCAGCTCATGCTACTTTGAAGTGGGCTCTGTAGGCTGTTTCACAAAGCGTTGTAGCGTAAGATTTTACATAAAAGTATCTCTACAATACGGGTTGCCATGGCATTTACGTAACTTCCATTGCAAAGTATCTCTTCAATATGGGTTGCCATGGCATTTACGTAACTTCCATTGCAAAGTATCTCTACAATATGGGTTGCCATGGCATTTACGTAACTTCCACTGCAAAGTATCTCTACAATATGGGTTGCCATGGCATTTAAGTAAAATTTTATGCTACACTGCTTTGTGAAACAGGCTCCAGGGGGGTATTTCATAAACCACATATAGCCGACTACGGTCAGATAGTCGACTAAGCAGTAATGTTAAAGCAGTGCTATTCTAGTCGGCTAGGTCAGTTTAGCCTTCTAAACATGTTTATATAATACCCCCCTGGGACTTAAACTAGCCAGATGAATTCCAAATCAGTCCATCAACGGATCGTTTGTTTCAGGTATTCCTTTAAGCTCATGCTTGACCAGTGTGTTCTGGGAGAGATCACGGACCACGAGGAATTGCTGGAATATCTGGAGGATTACGATCGTGACTGGTACATAGGCCTAGACACGGAGCATGACTGGAATATGGCTGTGCTTAACAATAAACCCTCGCTGTTTTCCATGGGACACACTTCACATCAAGTAAGAACCTAAAGTCAAACTCAAGTTATTTTCCTTCTGTTAATATTTCAGCAAAACTATTGAACTTTCTTTTAATTGTTACGTACACGTAGTGCCCTATCTGCAGAGCTGTAGGGAAATGTAGGTTTGCCCTGTATCAGTGCCTCAGTCAGTCCGTCAAATTCTTTTTTCCAAATGTTTTCAGATATTTTGTTGAATTTTGTATATCAGTCATAACCATAACAGTTACAGATTAAGTTTTGTCTGTGGTCAACAGACTCTTTTAATAAATTTATTTCTGCCAGGCTAAAACTCCATGCAGCCCCTCCCAAGTTTTTGACTGGTATCTAAATATGTTACATAATATGTTATATTTCCTCGCCGCTTTGAGAGTTTGTTGTCATATCCTTTGTTATAGTTTAGTATAAATAATCAGCTTGTAAATTTGTTACTCATCACTTGATAATGGTGTTAGGATTGATAAATAAACAATTGAGGTGATAAGACCGTCAGAGAGGTGTTACGAAAAACTTGAGCTGGCTAACCAGATTATAAACAAATATAGTTTTTAAAAAGCAAGTTGTAAATCTCTACGCGACAGTGTTCTTTCCTTCATTGTTATATAGTTGCCTGATTACCAACGGAAGGTCGTGGGTTTCCTCTGGGCATAGAGCCCGGTTTCCTCCCAAAATAAAACTGGCAACGCCGCCATATAAGTGAAATAATCTTGAGCGTGGCGTAAAACACCAAACAATCAATCAATATAGTTGCCTGACAAGTCACAAAACAGTCTTGCTGCTTTTGATCGATCTGTCCTAATGTTAAATAATGGCCCAGTCGACAGTGAAATGCTCTTCGATGAACAAAGGCCTTTCATCGATGGCTCTCGGGTTCTAATCCCACTCACGCCAAATAAAAAGGAAAAATTCCTGAGTGGGTTTTTCTCTTCTTTGCCCTATGTGGAAGAGTCGTCCTCAGCTACTTGCTGAAGGTCGAGGGTTTCCCCAGGGCACAGAACTCGGTTTCCGCTCCCACTAAATCTAACAATGCTCTGATATACTGTAAGTGAAATAATCTGAAGTCAATCAACCTAGTATGACCACAAACTGTTCACAGGACATTTACTAATCCGTATGACGGTATGTGATTGATTGATTGATGTTCGATGCCTCACTCGGATTATTTCACTTATATGTCAGCGTTGCAATATGTATGAGAAATCATCCCCAGGAAGTTCAATATTTTTGGAGAGCCCGGTTTCCTCCCACAATAAAACTGGCAACGCCGCCATATAAGTGAAGTAATCTTGAGCGCGGCGTAAAACACCAAACAATCAATCAATCTTTTTGGACTGTTAAACTTTTGACTTGTGGGGATAGATTCACCAAGCAGAGACATTTTACTCAAGAATTCAACTCCTAAGAATTTAAATTTATTTCTTTTGCAGGGTACCTACAGTAGTCGTTTAGTTTCCCTGCAGGATACAGTTGTTCAGATTGGTCGCCTCAACGCCGAATGTGTGCGCGGACAGTGGGCGAACTTAAGCCTTGAGCTTCTCTATTTAACCAATGACGATGAAGAACGATACAGTATACAAGCTCATCCGGCCCTTCTTAGAAACTTGACCGTTCAATCTGCGGACCCTCCCCTCGGATACCCTATCTATTCTTCGGAACCCACCTCTATTAGCTTGCTGTAAAAATGGCAGCTTGTTTATCAAAATTATCACGTACACACTCACTATAATTTTTGCAAATTAACAGATTTTTGTTTTCAATAAAATTTCTCTATAGAGATTCAAGCGGCCAATCAAATTGAACATCTCAGCCATAACCATCAAAACTATTTTAAGCTCGACCTCGCCATTGGTTAGCTCAAAAGATGCAGTTATGCATTTCATATGCCTAAATAACAGATAGCTGTTTTAATAAATTATACATTATTTGTAGATACATGACTAATTCCTTTGCTAAATTATAAATTAAAACTTTTTTTTCAATCGCATATTTGTCATTTGGTATATAGTTATTAAAAAACATTTTAGAACGCTATTAATTGCGCGTATTTTATGAAACTTTAAAATTTGGATTCATTTTAAAATTCCAAATCACATTTTTGGCACAAGTCATAACTGAGAAGACGTGGGTTTCGTATTTGTTTTTTCCCCTTTTTTGTAGAGCTGGCTTCAGTTGAACAAATAATGCAAAAAAGCAACACGGTCTGTTTTATCCATGTCAAGCATATGAGGCCACATTGTGCAGCTAAAAGCTAAATGTCGTTAATATTGTTCTATCATTCATGGTCATCTAAGGGCTGTTTCTCAAAATATTTATGTCCAATGCAAGGCCTGATTGTCATGGCAACATATCCTTTCAACATAACATCACAACCAGGCGCAGAGTAACAACGGATGTAAGTGTGTTGAGAAACAGCCCACAGTTTTGTCAACATGTCTTAGAAAAAAATGTTCCATTTTTTTATCACAGAACTCTGGGGCCGGTTGCACAAAGTTTTATTAAGTTTGACTTAACAACACAATGTCGCAATCAAATTCCTGTGTGACGCAACATATTTAAGTCTGACTTAAGCTTAATACAGCTTTGTGCAATCAGTCCCAGTGCTCTTAAAGTGGCATGAGCTGTCAAAATTCATACTTTTTTCATAATTTCTGATCGTCACGACAGTAAGTGGCTTTGAAGGCCATCAAAAAACTAAATGATTGGCGTTGGAATGAGGAAAATCCATACAGTATGTGGCCTGTACGAACCGAAAACATGTTCGAAAAGTAAACAAAATTTAAATAACCGGGACGACCATTCATTCATTCTAAGCCAAAGTTAGTTCAAAACAATACTTAATCGTACTAAAAAGCTTCTGAATTATACGTCTTGAGAAAAATAGCCAATAATTTCAACATTCTGTTTTAACCTCAAAATATCAACATTTTGGCAGCTCAAGCCACTTTAATGGGTTGTTTTTCACAGGTTTGACTGTAAATGTACTCTTTTCCATTTATAGAAATTTAACCTCTATTAAAAAAACAACAACAATCTATGTATTTAACAGGCCAGGTTGAAGGTATCAAGAAACTCTTAAAATTGTAATTTTACCCAGCTAAATATCATATTGGGAAGATATTTCAATTTTAGTGCATCAAATCCGTCCAATTCATTTGATATTATGTGTATGAATCTTTCAAAAGAAATTCTCAAGGTTGTCATATCATTTTGTTCACAACATAGGCCCTACCTTATCTCCAAAAAAAAAATTTTAAAATTTTTTGACAGGGTTTTCACTCGAACGGCCTATGTGTGATGGTTGCTAGTTACCACCGAAAGGCCGTGGGTTTCCTCTGGCAACGCCGCTATATAAATCAAATAATCTTGAGCATGGCGGTAAACACCAAACAATCAATCAATCAACGTACCTTATCAAATTTTTGGTCAACAGAAACAAATAGAGAATGTGTGTATTCATTAGTAAACTAAATACTAACTAAAAAAAGCTGATCTGAAAATTTTTTCCATAAATTATGATTGCCTAGAAAATAAAGTTTGAGGTTCATGGAAATACCATTTAATTGGTTGACATTCAAATAACAAAAACCTTATATGGTGTTAGATTTTCTGTACCTTTGGTCACAAATTTTCAAATTCTGGCTTAAATTTTAATTATTAAGCATAATTTTTTTGTTGTTTTTTTGAAAATCATGTTATTCGTTTGCTTTAGTTTTGTTGTTGTTGTTTTGTGTTGTTTTTTTTTTGTTTTGTTTTTTTCATAACACATACAGGACACTTTTGAGTTCCACCATTGCAAATTGATTAAATTAATTGATATAATTTGATTAGAAAATAAAACTTCTGAATTCTATTAATCAATTTATAGAAACTGAAATTTAAATGAAATTTTATCTTTTGTATAAAATTGTTAGTTCTCAAGCTCACGACACGATAACTTTAGTATACATAATATCCCATACTAGTGAGGCCTGCATTTACCTGAAGCCTAGATGTCATTGGGGCCTGTATTTAATTGAAGCCCTAGGGTCAATGGGGCCTGTGCTTTAAGTCGTGCGGCCTACATTCACCATGGCCATTGTTGCCTACATTTAATTGAATTAGTGGGGCCTATACTTGAAGCCCAGGTGCCATTGGGCCCTATATTCAATTGAGGCTCTTGGTTTAATGGGGCCTATACTTGAAGCCTTGGGGCCTAGTTTTACCTGAAGCCCTGGGGCTAGAGTTGTTAAATCACCATTAGCCGCCTCTAACTAACTTTGGTCTACTACTAACTGACGTATGTCTATTAACAAACTTCCATTAAATTATTCTGACTAAGCGTGTATGAAGCATGCATTTATCAAATTTAAAGGTCTTATATGTCAGTATATGCTATAACGTTTTGTTATTATTTTTTGTTTTCATAATTATTTTGCTCTGCACGCTTTTCTCACCTTTATCTGTGATAAATTTCTCATACGACACGAACACACCCTGCCAATCATGTCTTTTATATCAACGAATTGGTTGATTATTGTACAAGTTTTCGTATTATTCATATGGATATATAATTAATGTTACGTTGTATAAATGTCCGTGTGTCAACAAGGGTATAATAAAATTGTGAAGATTTTATTTTTTTAATTTGTTCATTTTCTTTACGTCCATCGAAAAACCTGTCCAGTGGATGTGCGTCGGTCTGTCTTCAGCCTTTACTTTTCCTCCGTAACGCTCGCGGCTGTAAGCCAGAATATATATATACTGTTACATTAAAGCTACAGGTCTGGCTTGGCGGTATTTTTCCCAGACAGGAGAAATTATCGGAACTTTTGTTTTTCTTTTTCAGCGGATTCGGATTATTTCTGTAGTCCACAAAAAGTCATTATACATCCGCCCGCTTTAATATGGTGTAAGCAATGAACTATATGCGTGGAATGGAGGTCACGTGGTATTTGATATGCATCGAATGGCGCCATTACTAGGAGATGATGCAATAGTGATCCAGATCAGTTATGCACGCGCTCTTCAACTATCAATGGCGGCACATTTTACAAAGTCAGATCCAAACCAGCCAATGAGACGTGACCATTCCACGCATATAGTTTATTGGTGTAAGCCATCTCTCTCAAGTTGAAAGCCTATGAGATGGTCTAATTTTGTTTTACAGCATTTTCTAAAAGGAGGCCCACGAAACTGGTTTTACTTTACAAGTAAGCTATAACATAAGGAACTCTTTTCGCAAATAAATTATATTTTTTCACCTGTTTGCTAATTTTACTTGGAACTATATTTTACATCTCTATGTGTAACCCGACGGAATCTGAGCAAAGCCAGCGTCTGGCTATAGCCGCACACATGTGTCTCATCCTGTTTTACTTAGGCCCCTATTTGCCGGCAGCGTCTGACATGAATCTCTAAAGACCAAATGTCTTCCTAAAAAAACGTGTGCCATCTTGTCTCTGCAAGATTGAATAACAAGATCTTGGCCAATTCCTGCCCTATATCAGATTTATGTAAAGTAGGAGTGTCAGGCCGATTAGCTGCGTGAACTAGTAAACCAATGACTGGGTAATTTTGCTAAAACTAACCTTCCTCTTAGAGGAGTGTATCACAGTGGACAATTAGGATTAGCCCATTTTCGGGATCTACGAATTAATTTCCTAGATTTCGGTCGATATCTTTGGGCATCCTTTAGTGGAACTTCTCATAAGCTAGGAATACTTTTTTGAGTATTGATGTGACTCAATGAAGTAGTAGTATGGCAAAAAAAATATATGAAAGGTGAAGATTGAATAAAAGTGGCGGATTGAGCTGTCTGACGTAGGGGTAATTTGGTCCATGACAACAATGTGACTTGTGTCGTCTGCACCTCTGTCCCCTTCGGAAGTGAATATCTTGAGATTTCTGCCTTATTGGTATGTCAAGATTTGAACGGCAGACTTGTCTAGGATGGTTCCTAGTTTTCACCAGGGCTTTTAGCTGGTCGAATGTTTCTAACCGAGTGACAGAGCCAAACGTTAACATTACGGGAAATGGAAAATTAATTGTCTACTGATGTCGTATACATGTAGTTCAACCACTGATCTAAAAATAGCGTCTCTTATATGACGTAATAGACAAGTCAAACAAATGGCGTCATTGATAAGGGTCTGCGGGGGGCAACAGTGATTATCATTTTATTAACATAAAGGTTGTCGGTGAAATGAGTCGTTCTTTGTTTTAAGAGCCTAGTTGTCTACTGTATAAGATTGATTGTATCCAGTCTTGTTGTCTATGCCTTTAAGGTAGCCCTTGTAAGTCCTGTCATATGCGGCTATGGAAATGGCTGGCTCAGGATTTTGTCAGAACCCGAAACTTCATCTAAATCTGCTCGTTTTTACTTACGGGTATACGTTGTATTTAATTGGTACGTATATAGCGGTCTGGTGAGTACGTTTACAAAGAAGATGCAACTGTACTTAGTTCTGGGCTTGTAAGTTTGTACTTCTCTTTGGGGTTACAATGGAAGGCCTCCCGAATCAACCCCCAAGTCCTGCGATTCACACAAAATGCCACGAATATAAACACACCCTGAAGACCCGTTAATATAACAAACACGTACCAAAAGAACTGGTATTGAGACGCAGCTGCGATAAATCCAAAAATCCATGTAAATCCCAGTAGAACTGAGAGGGAAACATAAACATTGAAATGGTTTTTGTTAGACTTGTTCTTCGAAGAGCCCATATCTGGTGCATCTCGAATGGCTAAGATAACTTTGATAAAACAAACGGTGTTGAAAACTAGTACAATTCCAAGAGGTCCTGCAAAGAAAATACCAATGTCCATGGGAAGACGAAGGAAGCAGATACTGCCTCCGTAGCCGATGTCCACGCCTTGAGATAACCCCGCGTGATATCCAATGCATACCCCAACCACAACAGCAGGTACTATGTGAATTATAAGGAGGTACACAGTCAGTGTTTTACAGTGGTCTGTACTGGTCGAGCGCGACATGCTTGTAAAGACACTGTACATGTGATAGGCACAGATCCCCATGGAGGTAAAAGTTGCCACCCACAGAAAATGGATCAGAATGCCCAGGGCTTTACACAGGGCTTGGTCGTTGGATAGACCGATCCCTACCAGAAAGAGCAGCTGAGAAGCGAAGAGATAAGCCACTAAGATCATTGTGTTTTTTCCTGGCAGAGTTCTCAGAGGTGCGATTACGACGAAGAATATAAAGGTAACGAAAAGGCAGAAAAGAGACAAAGCTATACAGACATTAGAGACGATGGTCATTGCTTTAGGGAAAGCTGAGCTCCTAGCTACCAGCGGCACCTGTGTTGTGCTTTGTTGCAAATCTATTCTTCTCAAACTCTCCTCAATTTGAGAAAGTGCACGGCCACAAATCCGCAAAAGATCTCCACATTGCCAATAGTCGTAAGTGTCGAGATAGATGGTGACATTTTCAACTTGTATAGTCGAGTTTGATTCATCGAAAGTGAAGTTCTGATTAGTTATTGTAAACTCTAAGAAAGGGCACTCTAGTATTGAAAGTATTGGAATATATTCTTTGCTGTCTAACTTACAATTCTCACGACAAGTGATCGGCTCAGAAGAAGCACCGTACGAAAGACGAATGTTTGGCGCCGTTACAATTGGCACGCTAGGACATTGTACTGGCTTCGTTGTCACAGTCTTGTTCATATAAGTTAGCTCCAGTTCAAGAGATCGTATAATATCCTCCTCCAATGACATTTGGTCGCGGTAGGCCACTGAAACCAAATTAAAACCGAACCGTGCACTTAACATTCTCTGGTGCATAAGAGGTCCAAATGGAGTTTCTTCGAAGTCGTATGTTATGAAAAAGTAATGTTCGAATTTAGTCAGAAAGAACGGTTCGTGGATGTGCAGAGAAGTTCTTAATTCGACTTTGACTAAATCCTTCAATTCTCTCCACTGTTCCATAGACAATTCGTCCGGGTATTCCAGAGTCATTGACCCGGAGTATGCCAAACCTTTAGAAGAATCGAAAGTCGGATCGCATATCCCGTTTGAGAGTATTCGGCCAAAAGAACATTGAGCCATCGAACACGTCTCCTAGAAGAGAGAGAACAACAAAATGTTATAGGCAAGTCTACTTTGGACCACGTCAGAAAAGTATAAACGCAATACAATTGATTTGTGTTTCAAAACTTTTGAAAAATAAATATGGATTGTTTTTAAAGCTATCTAGCACTTTGGAAGTTTGTGTATATTGTGATAGAAAATTACATGGATGCAGAAGGCATTTGGAAATCATCTTATTCCAAGTATAAGAGCCTATAAATAAAATGCAAGACCGAAACGCGAAAAAGAGTTCCGTTTGGGTTTCTAAATGCACCAGTAATTTTCTGGTGTTTTTTGTGGTACCGTTGTATATTAGATTAAGAGTACGAGCTTACCGAGAAGGGGTCATAGAGATTGGATGTATTACATTTAGCTCTTGGTGCACGTATAAATACAGGTGAAAAAGCCGGACCAGGTTTGGGGTTAAAATCGATGAGGACGCTGAGCGGGTACTGACGCTCGATAGGACGTAGGATGCTGGACACAGTACACTGATTGGACCTAGATAGTACCACACCGTTACACACAGCACAAAATATATTTCTGTACCATATGTCCACCTTATCTAATCGGCCAACCGGTGCGTAATACAATCCACAAAGTTCCTCAGATCGGTTGTCAGGTTTTGACCACTCTTGGGTAACATTGCATTTGTCTATAAACGTTCCTTGACAATTACGCGGATTGACATCTTGGGGGACTTGAGGGGTAATTTTACACTTTGGACTGTCCAACACAAGTCTCCATAAGGCCGCCTTGTCTTTAGCTGGTCTTAAAATGTCGGCTTCCTGGCATTCCACTTTTCGTCGCCATATTGTATATCGTGGTTGAACGTTGCACATAGCACAGTATTTGTTTCGGTATGTAGTGTCGCCGGCCGACACATACGTAGCTTCTTCCAAATTGTACTTGATTGGTTCTTCACATCTCCTTTTTACTGATAGATCTCCTTGAAATTCCCGCGGACAGCGAGATACCACAAGAATATACTCTTCCTCGGCCGGGAGACCCTGCCATTTGATATACTTTTTCTCACAGGTAATGTATGGAGAGGGTGGAACAACTCTGCCACTGGAACTAAACAGGACGTCTGGACAACAGTCGCCGTATCGAAAACATTCTTCATCGCAAGAACATTTTGAGCAGTTCAAACAATACTCTTCAGGATAATGTGCCAAAGCCATGTTACAAAACCTAGTAGCTCCACACGCATAGTCTGTAGTATCTATAACCGTATGTCGCAAACTGAAGTTCTCGGGAATCTCATAGATCCGGGATATTATGGGGTTTCCAGGTTGGGAATTCGTGGAATTTTCCTGAGGTAGAACAAGCCCAAATAAATTCCAAGCCAAGCAAACAACGGTGATGCTAGCCAAAGCAACCATCTTAAAGACCAAGTCGGAAGAACCAAGCAAGAATTAATAGTTCTTTCAAACGAAAACAGTTCTGATTTGAGTTTCTCTTAACTCCGCAGCATTTCAGAACAAATGATTTGCTCTGGGGTATACCACGAGGGGTTAAATCAGTTAGCCCAAACAATAACTACAATGACATAAGATTCTAAAGTACGTTTTTGTGCCCCAAACACTGCAAGGTCCGTCTTCTCTGTGGTCACCTATCAATATTATACTTAACAAATTGTTCGCTGATTTTCCACATGCAGTCAAATCGAGATCAGTTGGTCCATCTTCTTGGATACTCTGTTATACATTGAACATTAGAACGCTGTCACGTGAAATCGTTCATGCATGGAGTTGGTGGAACATTATATCGACGATGGGATTCGATAATAAATAAAATGTCCACTCTCGAATGAAATGTATACTTGTGTCCGTGTGGAATTCTGTTGAGTCTGTATAAATATCATTAACCTTTTTAGGACAACTGGAGAACCATTCAACTATACACCGTCCTTGTGGTCCATAAACATTGAACGATTAATGATAATAGCTCGAGACTCGTTTACATTAATGTGTGAATATTAATGGTACCGATATAAGGCCATTCTGCTGTTATTTATTTGAGTAACATCAACATAAAAAAATGTGACAATAATATTTTTTCACACAGCATAACAGTTCAGCGTATTGTCTTTTTATGACCATATATTTGTTCCATGCAATTAAGCGCGTGTTTTATATCTCACGGTAACCGACCTCTAAAAGTAACAAAGACAACATATGGCGACACACTAACAGTATATAGGGCATACCAATAGATCAATTGGGTTATAAGAGGGGAAAACATGGCAGGTGGAAAATAATCTGCTACAAGGACTTGTCAGATAGCCGTCACTTCAATACAAGACCCTTTTACACCCCGTAAGTTTTTGGAGTGACGTCATTAGTCTTCAAGTCTATTATTGCTTTACAAAGGAGAACTGATCAAATGCTCTGAGCTTATATACCATACCTGTTCGAGAAAACACATACCATACCTGTTCGACAAAACACATACCATACCTGTTCCACAAAACACATATCTTACCTGTTCGAGAAAACATACAAAAAGGATTGAAATATACTACCCTGGTTTTGGAAATTCAGAATGTAAAAAATGATTCTTGAAATAAATATGTCTAACTCAATAGATTGAGTGATTGTTTGGTGTTTTACGCCGCGCTCAAGATTATTTCACTTATATGGCGGCGTTGCCAGTTTTATTGTGGGAGGAAACCGGGCTCTATGCCCGGAGGAAACCCACGACCTTCTGCTGGTAACTGGCAACCATCCCACATAGGTCGTTCGAGTGAAAACCCAGTCAGCTAATTCAATAGAAAAAGAATTTTTAAAAAAGCCAAGACGGTTACCCTGTTTATCAGGATATATATAGTAAACAAAATGCTGCCCTTCAAATCGTTCAAAATTTGTAAAAACTCGTTTGCTCTTTTTTTCAAGAAAAGCAAACTAGGAGCCTTCTGTTGATAAAAATCACAGTACGCTGTACGCTGAAACCGATTTACCGATCACCTGAAAGTCCCTTATATCAAGGCCTGTATCAATCTCCTATTCAAGAAAACTACAACACAAAACTAGCATGCTATCAGCAGGATTCTCTTGGCTAAAAATGACATTCACAAATTGCATTCATAATTCACCACAACTACGAGTAAGGATGAATAATTTAAGTATTAGAATGATGGCGGACATAATGAGATTGTTTTATTTATCAGGACACAACAGGCACTAAGTGCCTAATTACAGCGCCGATAACAAGTATAGGAGTTACATGTACTAGAGAACAATACACAATAAATAAATAATAAAATAAATATTTGAGTAAATAGTAAATAATAAATAAAGAAAAATAAAAAAAATATCCGTACATTTGCTAAAAAAAAAAATAATAATAATTGTATATATATATATATTAAAATTCAACAGAAATTCTATAAACTTTTAAAATAATTAGCACCCTTCCAGAAATAACACTCTCTTGCATTGAGCTTTAAAATTGCTTAAATTTTTAAAAATATATAATTTATCATAATATTCATTGAAGCATTGTTGACTTGACTATCACAGAATTTTTCCTTAAAACTAATTTACAAGATGGCGGTTTAAAAAGTTGCTTCGAGCGAAGATTTCTTTGAGGTGCATAAAAACAGATACGGATAACAAGATAGGAACAATTATAAACGCTATTAACAGTTTGATGTAAAAAAGTAAAAGAGTAATATTTTCTCCTCTGAACAAGGGGTGCCATTTTAAAAGTTTGACAAAGCAATTGATAGTTATTTGTACTGTAGGGTAAGTTTGACTTCTAACAAAGAAATTTGACAATTTTTTTCTGAACTTTTTCGATCTTGTCGATAAATGTCAATTGAGAAGGAGACCAAATCTGGCAACAGTATTCCAGATGGCTCCTAACTAAACAAAAATATAACTTTTATAAAACAGATACGCTTTTAAAAGAATTACAAGATCTTCGAATAAAACCAGACATCTTAAAAGATTTAGCAGCGATCTTGTTAATGTGGGAATTAAAACTGAGGTTGTTTGATAAAAATCACTCCTAGGTCTTTTACTTCCTCCACTTCATCTAACAAAACTTCACTTATACAATCCTGAAAGTTGGTTTTTGAACGTTTTGTTGTAAAATTTATCGACATACATTTTGACTTGTTGAGTTTCATTTTCCATTTCCGGCACCATTCGATGACTCTGTTGAGATCTTGTTGAAGTAAAGTACAATCAGTGATAGATGACACAGATTTATAAAGCTTTGTGTCGTCAGCAAACATTAAACATTTTGAATTGTGGAGTACAGATGGTAGATCATTGATATATAATACAAATAATACAGGGCCCAAAATGGATCCTTGTGGAACCCCGGACGTAACCTTACTCCACTTGGAGTGGACATTATCAATGACTACTCTTTGATAACGATCATTCAAATAGCATTTGAACCAGTCAAACATTTTACCAGAAATGCCGTCTGCCTTAAAGGCCCACTTGCCGCCGTAGCCTGTTTAAATTTGCTAAGAAACCCAATTTACATGAGCCCACTACGACTAATACAACTAAATTAAACATAGGACACATAAAACATGTCTAGTTAGCTTTAGAATGTAGAAATGGGGTGAAAAACAAACGAAGAATCGAAGCCTGATTACAACAACAACGATCAGTGTCGGTCAACTTTCGTGTTGGATTACCCTCATTTCAGGCCTTTTTATCTGTGGTTTACACTCAAACAATAATCAGCAGGCTTTTCCAGTCGCTGTTAACCGATCGTCAGTCTGTATTTCTCAGATAAATAGACCTACGTAAAATTACACTGTGTAGTTAGTTCACTCACTCGACTGAAACATAAAATCGCCAATAGGGGGCAGAGTGGTTTGTTTACGTTCCGGGTACCTAACAATTCAAATTCAAATTAAAAATACAAAGTGACGTCCAAACTTTTAAATTTTGGTAAAAATAGAAAGTTCCTAACTTATATTGTCTGGGAAAAATACAGAATACGGACTTTCTTTTTTAATGTAAACAATATTCCTGATTTTCGCGGCAAGTGTGCCTTTAAGCTTATGAACAAGAAGTTCATGCGAGACTGTGTCAAATGCCTTTTGGAAGTCGGTGTATATGGCGTGAACTTGTGAGCCTTTATCAATATTAAATGATATAAAATCGGTGAAACATGCTAAATCAGTGACCGTTGATCTGTTGGGGATAAACCCATGCTGCTCTTCACAAATAAATGAATCAACATAGTCTCTAAAAAAATTATTTACTACAGTTTCAAATATTTTTCCAATAAATGGCATAAAGAAACAGGGCGATAATTAGTTACAGCATGTTTATCACCGGACTTAAAAATTGGTGTAATGTTACTATATTTTAAAACTTTAGGAAACTGGCCAAGCTTAATAGATAAGTTAAATATCTTACATAGTGGAATGTATAATTTAAGGAACATGCCAGATAACTTATCATGACCACATGCTTTGTGTGGATTTAGTGATGAAAGTACATTCCAAACATCTATTGGGTCTATTGATATGCTATTCAATACATCACAGTTTGCTTTGGATATATTTACAGATGGATATTCAAATATAGCGTCCTTTATGAAAATAGATTGGAAATATGAGTTAAAAAAGTTCCCAGATTCATGAATGTTGTTAGTTTGTCTGTCATTGTAAGATACATCTGTGGGCACAGACCTTTCCTGTCTCTTACCTTTCATGAATCCCCAAAACCTTTTGGGGTTTTCATCAATTGAGTTTTCAATGTTAGAAATATAATCTGCATATTTTACTCTTTGTGCCTTTTTGATCTCAGCGCATAGTTCACAAAACACTTTATATTCACTTGAGGACTTGTCCTTTCCCGTTTTGACATATGCTTTGTGTGTCAAATCTTTTTCTTTGATCAGGGCAATTAAATCGTTGTCAAACCAAAGAGGATATTTACGCTGTTTTAGTTTAAAGGTAGTGACACATTGATTGCGTATGGCGTAGATTATGTCATAGAAATAGTCCATGCCATCATCGATAGACGAGAAAGAATCCAAAATCGACCAATTCTGACATGACAACAACTTTTTCATGTGATCAAAGTCAGCCTTCTTGTAGTTAAATACTACCCGTGGTTGTGAACGTATAAAGTTCTGGCTGGATTGCAAAAACTTACAGTGTACTTCTACAGCAGTGTGAGTTGAGGTCACTGCATCAGTCGTAGCTTCAACTGAAATAAGGTCATCGGACCCAATTATAAGATCCAACACTTGTTCATTGCAAGTCTTTACGGTATTATACTGATTGGTATTATACTGATCGGTCATCAAGCGTGTCAATAAACTGCATACTCACGCTTGACCGCCCCCCGCTGAGTTGAGGCTTTGTATGGGAGTGTATAGGTGAAGGCACCCACTGTATTTCCCTCTGGTTGAAGTCCCCACAAATAAGAATCTTATCTTGTTCACCGATAACATTGAATACACGATCAAGACTCTCGTCAAAATCGTCAAGCCAAGTCTGCTTGGCGTCAGGCGGTATATAAACAGAGGAAACGAATAAAGAGAAACTATCTAATTTAATCTCGACCCACAGTATGTTAATATTAGTTTCCAGGTCAAATCTCCTTTTACCTTGGACGTCTGATTTAGCACCGATCAAAACCCCACTGCCAGTTCTTTTGTTTGATGAAGTAGAATCTCTGTCTCTTCGCCAGATAGTATAGGGCAAATTGATTAGTACCTCAGGGCCCATTACGTCTGGCTGTAGCCACGTTTCGGTTATGAAAATTAAATCGTAGTAGCCTTCCGAAAAATAAACATTAAAATCATGTCATTTCTTACGTATACTTGTTGTATTCTGGTAATATGACTTCAAAAAAGTCGGAGTTGAGCCATCGATTGGCCCTGGGTTGAGCTGTATATCACCGACCTGCCTAGTAGAAGTAGGATGTAATACCTGAGTGACGTAAATGTTATCGACTGACACTTGCCTGGCTTAAATATTCCTTGTACGAATTTTGGCACCTGTATGATGGTCCTCGTTCTGCATTGTGTACACTTGTAAAAGTCCAAAATTCACTCTTGTTGTGTTCGTAGAATTTATAAGTATGAGTCCATGGCATTTCCGAAAGCTCAGTAAGTCCTGCACTGTGGGTTCGGATGAGAACAGCTTACTTTGTGAAACAATAACAACCAAAAGAAGTAACTGCACGATGAAAATGGATTGACCAGTCGCCATTACGTTACCTTACTCACTAAGATTGAAATAGACACATGGTTGAAACGCCACTATCACTGTCAGTCTATTTTGAATGAATGAAATCTAAAATTTGTGTTTTTTAGACTTTGTTGGGGTCCTCCTTCTGTTGTGAATGTTGAACTCTGACCCCTTCCTCCCAGGACCAATAAAAACTCTTCTTTTTACAATCTCTGAAAGTACAATATAAACCAATACAAAGACAGACCTAAACCCTCTGTTAGTATTTTGTTAAAAAATAAAATTAAAATGCTCGTCTATTTCTATAACAACAGTTGTACATGAAGATATCCCCTAATTTTTAATTATAATAGGATTTACTTAATGAGACAGAGCTGACTGTCAGTGGAGACATCAAAGCTAGCTAGAGGGCATGGCACCATTTTGGGGGTTGTAGAGAATCTAGACCATTGAGAACTCAGAAGTCAGATTGACTACTAATTGAACTTTGTTCCATGTGTCTGGGAAATGAATTACTTTCACGAAGGCAGATGTAGAGCTACATACACAGAGCCCTTGGCTTTGTTCAAAGACAAATCAGGGTCAGATTAAATGCAAACAACTGAGTGGTTTCGTAATCGTTTCCCCTTTCTTTTCTCAATATCATATTTTGTTCAGTTTCAGTGTACCCGACTTTTTGCCATAGCTTTAGATCCGCACAACTGTGTCAATATATAACATAGTGGCATGGCTTTAGATCCGTACAACTGTGTCAATATATAACAAAGTGGCATGGCTTTAGATCCGTACAACTGTGTCAATATATAACAAAGTGGCATAGCTTTAGATCCGCACAACTGTGTCAATATATAACAAAGTGGCATGGCTTTAGATCCGTACAACTGTGTCAATATATAACAAAGTGGCATGGCTTTAGATCCGTACAACTGTGTCAATATATAACAAAGTGGCATGGCTTTAGATCCGCACAACTGTGTCAATATATAACAAAGTGGCATGGCTTTAGATCAGCACAACTGTGTCAATATATAACAAAGTGGCATAGCTTTAGATCCGCACAACTGTGTCAATATATAACAAAGTGGCATGGCTTTAGATCCGCACAACTGTGTCAATATATAACAAAGTGGCATAGCTTTAGATCCGTACAACTGTGTCAATATATAACAAAGTGGCATGGCTTTAGATCCGTACAACTGTGTCAATATATAACAAAGTGGCATGGCTTTAGATCTGTACAACTGTGTCAATATATAACAAAGTGGCATGGCTTTAGATCCGTACAACTGTGTCAATATATAACAAAGTGGCATGGCTTTAGATCAGCACAACTGTGTCAATATATAACAAAGTGGCATGGCTTTAGATCCGCACAACTGTGTCAATATATAACAAAGTGGCATGGCTTTAGATCAGCACAACTGTGTCAATATATAACAAAGTGGCATGGCTTTAGATCAGTACAACTGTGTCAATATATAACCAAGTGGCATGGCTTTAGATCAGTACAACTGTGTCAATATATAACAAAGTGGCATGGCTTTAGATCTGTACAACTGTGTCAATATATAACAAAGTGGCATGGCTTTAGATCCGCACAACTGTGTCAGAATATAACAAAGTGGCATGGCTTTAGATCCGTACAACTGTGTCAATATATAACAAAGTGGCATGGCTTTAGATCCGCACAACTGTGTCAATATATAACAAAGTGGCATGGCTTTAGATCCGTACAACTGTGTCAATATATAACAAAGTGGCATGGCTTTAGATCTGTACAACTGTGTCAATATATAACAAAGTGGCATAGCTTTAGATCCGTACAACTGTGTCAATATATAACAAAGTGGCATGGCTTTAGATCCGTACAACTGTGTCAATATATAACAAAGTGGCATGGCTTTAGATCCGTACAACTGTGTCAATATATAACATAGTGGCATGGCTTTAGATCCGTACAACTGTGTCAATATATAACAAAGTGGCATGGCTTTAGATCCGCACAACTGTGTCAATATATAAGAAAGTGGCATGGCTTTAGATCCGTAAAACTGTGTCAATATATAACAAAGTGGCATGGCTTTAGATCCGCACAACTGTGTCAATATATAACAAAGTGGCATGGCTTTAGATCCGTAAAACTGTGTCAATATATAACAAAGTATTCCAGAAAAAAATGTATTGACTTAAGGCAAACTCCTGTCGGTATTGAAATATCATTGGTTTTGTTTAATTACATGTACAGCAGCCTATAACTGGGTATAACGTTCTAAATGACATAAACCTGTCTCTGTGGTTATTTTAGGAGATTTTCCTTATATCCGCATGTTTTAGTGTCTATAATTATACATTAGTCACATGGTATGATTGTCTTATACATGAAAATGTATTTAATTTTTTTTTTTCCATTGATCAAAACATATTTAGATTTTCATAGTTTTTTTCATTGGTCAAAACATATTTAGAATTTTATAGTTTTTTTCATTGATCAAAACATATTTAGATTTTTATAGTTTTCTCCATTGATCAAAACATATTTAGATTTTCATAGTTTTTTTCATTTATCAAAACATATTTAGATTTTTATAGTTTTCTCCATTGATCAAAACATATTTAGATTTTCATAGTTTTTTTCATTGATCAAAATATATTTAGATTTTTATAGTTTTCTCCATTTATCAAAACATATTTAGATTTTTATAGTTTTCTCCATTGGTCAAAACATATTTAGATTTTCATAGTTTTTTTCATTGATCAAAACATATTTAGATTTTTATAGTTTTCTCCATTGATCAAAACATATTTAGATTTTTATAGTTTTCTCCATTGGTCAAAACATATTTAGATTTTCATAGTTTTTTTCATTGATCAAAATATATTTAGATTTTTATAGTTTTCTCCATTTATCAAAACATATTTAGATTTTTATAGTTTTCTCCATTGATCAAAACATATTTAGATTTTCATAGTTTTTTTCATTGATCAAAACATATTTAGATTTTCATAGTTTTCTCCATTGATCAAAACATATTTAGATTTTCATAGTTTTCTCCATTGATCAAAACATATTTAGATTTTCATAGTTTTCTCCATTGATCAAAACATATTTAGATTTTCATAGTTTTCTCCATTGATCAAAACATATTTAGATTTTCATAGTTTTCTCCATTGATCAAAACATATTTAGATTTTCATAGTTTTCTCCATTGATCAAAACATATTTAGATTTTCATAGTTTTCTCCATTGATCAAAACATATTTAGATTTTCATAGTTTTCTCCATTGATCAAAACATATTTAGATTTTCATAGTTTTCTCCATTGATCAAAACATATTTAGATTTTCATAGTTTTCTCCATTGATCAAAACATATTTAGATTTTCATAGTTTTCTCCATTGATCAAAACATATTTCGATTTTCATAGTTTTCTCCATTGATCAAAACATATTTAGATTTTCATAGTTTTCTCCATTGATCAAAACATATTTAGATTTTCATAGTTTTCTCCATTGATCAAAACATATTTAGATTTTTATAGTTTTCTCCATTGATCAAAACATATTTAGAATTTTTTTTAGTTTTTTCCATTGGTCAACACATATTTAAATTTTTTGTATTCTTCATAGATCAAAATGTATTTAAAAATTTTCCAAATCAATTTGCTTTTAGAGGGCATGCATGTTTTGTGTGTTAAAGCGCTTTGTGAACGCCAGCCCCTGTTCAAGTTAGAGTATACTACTAGGCGAAATTTAGAATCAACTACAAATGAACATTGGTTATTAAAGTCAGAGTACTGTAGTGGAGTAGCCACACCTAAAAACCTTCCCCATACAACATTCAGAAACAAAATGCTGTGTGAATAGTTAGAGTAGGAATTCAAAAAGTAGGAATACTAACCGAAGTTGACCAAAATACGCCGGCACATTCCTTCAGATTCTCGAATTAATTTTTCTATCACTAACACCCCTATTATCATGTAGCCCAGAGTCAGCCAGGTAAATGAGGTGAGAACACTCTTGTAGTACGATAAACACACACTGACAGTCACATGAACAACTATTATGCTGAAATGGTAGCAGAGATTGAGCACTAATTTTTTCAAACGCTTCAGAAAAAACTTCTGTTTGTACTCATCCAAACGGGATGCTCCTGACCCCATGGTTACGGGTACTCAGCAAAACTACCAGTAATAAAATCTTGGCATGAAATAGAGATTGAAATCCACTTTTGAACCCATCATATTAGGCGGCCATTACAATCTTGCAGAATTGATTCCATGATACATTTATCATTGGGTTATCCATTTGCAACTCCCCTTTGATCAGCGTACACAAATCCAAACAGTTATCATCTGAATATTTCCTGTAACAAATAAATGCACATTAAAAAACTTGAGTGAAAAGAAAAAGGGGTAAAAAATATGTGAGAATTCAAGTGAATTGCTTGAATTTAAGGATGCAAGAATGCAAAGAATGCGATTTGATTGATTGGGGATTAATGTCGCTGTTAACAAACAAGGTCACATGGCAATGTAAATGTCAACCGACCAAAACCTCCCCCTTTGCATGAGAAATTGAAACTTAAATTTCCTTAAATAGTATTTAAAGAATAAATATACATTGGCATGCTAATTTATTTTATGAATTGAACCAATTTGTCAATTACATGTATCATCAACCTACATATAACATTGCGGCAGGCTGATTTTGAAACAAATTGATGTTTTACCTCCCTGATTAATTGAGGCCCCTACTCATAAAAAGTACGTTATCATCCTCAAGATTGTTGTCAGTGAAAAGATCTGAATTTGTAATTTTTTATAATAATGATCAACTAATTCTGTTTCAACGAAATGTTCACTATATTTGGCAGCTCATGCCACTTTAAAGAGGCTACCCATAATGCTTGCATATCAAAATTTATCAAACTGTGAGGGAAGTCCCCACTTGTCCTCATGCATACATTCATCCAGCATCTGAACATGACCTACTTTTGTAGTGTTAGCCAGCGACCCGTCTCCCCGTCCTTGGGACGGGAGAAGTCGCGGTGAGGATATGAGACGGGAGGATAAAAATTTAGACGGTAAATGGTTTTTGATACATTAAAATTTATATATCGGAGACGGGAAGGTTTTCCCGCCGAGTGTGGAACACAGTCTTTACATAATACGGAATCCGGACGTCTCCGTCTTATCGGCACCCTCGCTAGTTGGCCGCCGCATGTCCGTGAAGCTGTCACCCATTACCCATTACCCAGCTCCCGATTCAAAACTAGGTCAATGTAGAGGATAAGTCCATTTGAAAATAGGGATGAGAGCAAAAACACACGACATCATACATAAACCGCAATACAGCCTCAGACAAAACAGACGCAGACCAATTGGGTAATGGGTAACAGTCGAATTGGGTAATGGGCTACACAACGCCTACAAAGCGATAATACGCGAGCAGGGAAATCGGGGATGGACGAACTGGGTAATGGGTGACAGACAGGGCCGAATTGGGTAATGGGTAATGGGTAACAGTCGAATTGGGTAATGGGCTACACAAGGTCTCCAAAGCGATAATACGCAAACAGGGAAATGGGGGATGGACGAACTGGGTAATGTGTGAGAGGCAGGGGGCGAATTGGGTAATGAGTAATGGGTAACAAGCGAATTGGGTAATGAGCTACACAACGCCTCCAAAGCGATAATACGCGAACAGGGAAATGGGAGATGGATGAACTGGGTAATGGGTGACAGACAGGGCCGAATTGGGTAATGGGTAATGGCTAACAGTCGAATTGGGTAATGGGCTACACAAAGCCTCCAAAGCGATAATACGCAAACAGGGAATAGGAAATAGACGAACTGGGTAATGGGTGACAGGCAGGGGCGAATTGGGTAATGGGTGACAAGTGAATTGGGTAATGAGCTACACAACGCCTCCAAAGCGATAATACGCGAACAGGGAAATGGGGGATGGATGAACTGGGTAATGGGTGACAGACAGGGGCGAATTGGGTAATGGGTAATGGCTAACAGTCGAATTGGGTAATGGGCTACACAAAGCCTCCCAAGCGATAATACGCAAACAGGGAATAGGAAAAAGACGAACTGGGTAATGGGTGACAGGCAGGGGCGAATTGGGTATATACGACGCTGGCGAGAAGAATTTTTGGGAGTTATTACACCTCTTTCGAGATTATTTATTCCGTACTTGGTCACAACGGTTGATTGAGGATACAAAGTCTTTAAGTTCAAGACCGACTAGATGACGAGCTTTAAATGTGGTTGATTGACAGGTCAGATTTAACGACAAGACCGACTAGATGACGAGCTTTAAATGTGGTTGATTGACAGGTCAGATTTAACGACGAAAAGGGTTAGTCTACAGATCATCATAGATTTACATGAACAGCCAAATATAAAATAAGTCGCCCTTTAGACCGAAAATCCGCGCTACACGCCCAGCTAGATATTTGACCCGAGCCCCTGGGGGGCACAGGCCCCAGACCCGTTCTGATCACATCAAAGTGAGACACCCTATTACGTCTTTCCGGCTAACACCCTGCCCGGGCGGTCATGTTAAATTGCTGGATTAATGGGTGTCAATGTTTAATGACTTTTGATCACCAGTGTACAAAAGATGAGTGGACACCCCTCAGGATGAAAGCTTATCCTCACACAGTTTGCCAGTGATTCAGACAGGGGGCTGATAAGATTTTAAAACTGCTTGTTTTGCTTAGCAAGTAAATGTTCAAGTCATTCAAATACTAACGGGAATTATAATTTCTAAAAAGTTCTAATTGCCTTCAACAAAGTTATAAAGCATATTAAAACAAATTGAATTACATCTAACTATGATCATAACTAAACTCTTTCAATACAGGCATGTCAATAAGAATAGACTGGGAGAGTTACAATATGCTCTCCCAAAACTGTCAGGGTGACCTGTTTCCCTCTCCCCAAAAATGATTTCCCAACATTCAATGGGGTTGCACTTTCTCTCTCATGTTTTTCAGAGAGAGAACACGATCATGATGAAATAAAGGCATCTGAAGTTAGAGAAAAGGAATTGTTGAGCAAATTCTGGAGGAAACAGTCTTTTAAAAAGTGTTATCCTAGGTTTTCATTTTATAATACAGTTAATTCTATTTTAATGGACATGTAAGGGTTGTAGAGTAGTTTTATCTTGGGAGAGTGAAAAACATAAAAAAAATAAACAACCCTGCAATGAGTTTGCTTTTTAGAGTGATGTTTTCACATAATCGTGTTAACTTCTCTGCACGATCAAAGGCCCAACTTCTCTGAACGATCAAAGGCCCAACTTCTCTGAACGATCAAAGGCCCAACTTCTCTG
This sequence comes from Lepidochitona cinerea, assembly GCA_963971465.1. Taxonomy (NCBI): domain Eukaryota; kingdom Metazoa; phylum Mollusca; class Polyplacophora; order Chitonida; family Tonicellidae; genus Lepidochitona; species Lepidochitona cinerea. The sequence goes on along the minus strand of OZ020554.1, from coordinate 32,180,019 downwards.
AACGATCAAAGGCCCAACTTCTCAGAACGATCAAAGGCCCAACTTCTCTGAACGATCAAAGGCCCAACTTCTCTGAACGATCAAAGGCCCAACTTCTCTGAACGATCAAAGGCCCAACTTCTCTGAACGATCAAAGGCCCAACTTCTCTGAACGATCAAAGGCCCAACTTCTCTGAACGATCAAAGGCCCAACTTCTCTGAACGATCAAAGGCCCAACTTCTCTGAACGATCAAATGCCCAACTTCTCTGAACGATCAAATGCCCAACTTCTCAGAACGATCAAAGGCCCAACTTCTCTGAATGATCAAAGGCCCAACTTCTCTGAACGATCAAACACCCAACTTCTCTGAACGATCAAAGGACCAACTTCTCTGAACGATCAAAGGCCCAACTTCTCTGAACGATCAAAGGCCCAACTTCTCTGAACGATCAAAGGCCCAACTTCTCTGAACGATCAAAGGCCCAACTTCTCTGAACGATCAAAGGCCCAACTTCTCTGAACGATCAAAGGCCCAACTTCTCTGAACGATCAAAGGCCCAACTTCTCTGAATGATCAAAGGCCCAACTTCTCTGAACGATCAAAGGCCCAAATTCTCTGAACGATCAAAGGCCCAACTTCTCAGAACGATCAAAGGCCCAACTTCTCTGAACGATCAAAGGCCCAACTTCTCTGAACGATCAAAGGCCCAACTTCTCTGAACGATCAAAGGCCCAACTTCTCTGAACGATCAAAGGCCCAACTTCTCTGAACGATCAAAGGCCCAACTTCTCTGAACGATCAAAGGCCCAACTTCTCTGAACGATCAAAGGCCCAACTTCTCTGAACGATCAAAGGCCCAACTTCTCTGAACGATCAAAGGCCCAACTTCTCTGAATGATCAAAGGCCCAACTTCTCTGAACGATCAAAGGCCCAACTTCTCTGAATGATCAAAGGCCCAACTTCTCTGAACGATCAAAGGCCCAAATTCTCTGAACGATCAAAGGCCCAACTTCTCTGAACGATCAAAGGCCCAACTTCTCTGAACGATCAAAGGCCCAACTTCTCTGAACGATCAAAGGCCCAACTTCTCTGAACGATCAAAGGCCCAACTTCTCTGAACGATCAAAGGCCCAACTTCTCTGAACGATCAAAGGCCCAACTTCTCTGAACGATCAAAGGCCCAACTTCTCTGAACGATCAAAGGCCCAACTTCTCAGAACGATCAAAGGCCCAACTTCTCTAAACGATCAAAGGCCCAACTTCTCTGAACGATCAAAGGCCCAACTTCTCTGAACGATCAAAGGCCCAACTTCTCTGAACGATCAAAGGCCCAACTTCTCTGAACGATCAAAGGCCCAACTTCTCTGAACGATCAAAGGCCCAACTTCTCTGAACGATCAAAGGCCCAACTTCTCTGAACGATCAAAGGCCCAACTTCTCTGAACGAACAAAGGCCCAACTTCTCTAAACGATCAAACACCCAACTTCTCTGAACGATCAAAGGCCCAACTTCTCTGAACGATCAAAGGCCCAACTTCTCTGAACAATCAAAGGCCCAACTTCTCTGAACGATCAAAGGCCCAACTTCTCTGAACGATCAAAGGCCTAACTTCTCTGAATGATCAAACGCCCAACTTCTCTGAACGATCAAAGGCCCAACTTCTCTGAACGATCAAAGGCCCAACTTCTCTGAACGATCAAAGGCTCAACTTCTCTGAACGATCAAAGGCCCAACTTCTCTGAACGATCAAAGGCCCAACTTCTCTGAACAATCAAAGGCCCAACTTCTCTGAATGATCAAAGGCCCAACTTCTCTGAATGATCAACAGCCCAACTTCTCTGAACGATCAAAGACCCAACTTCTCTGAACGATCAAAGGCCCAACTTCTCTGAATGATCAAAGGCCCAACTTCTCTGAACGATCAAAGGCCCAACTTCTCTGAACGATCAAAGGCCCAACTTCTCTGAACGATCAAAGGCCCTAATTATCTGAATGATCAAAGGCCCAACTTCTCTGAACAATCAAAGGCCCAACTTCTCTGAATGATCAAAGGCCCAACTTCTCTGAATGATCAACGGTCCAACTTCTCTGAACGATCAAAGACCCAACTTCTCTGAACGATCAAAGGCCCAACTTCTCTGAATGATCAAAGGCCAAACTTCGCTGGACAGAATTTTGAAGAAAAAGTAAAAAAAAATGGCACCTCTTGTGAACCTTAGTGAAACTTGTATACAATACATGTAAGCTTACATTAGTAAAATTGAAAAAGCTAATAATTATGGCTTAACCTCAATACAGATATAATTATAAAGTAAAAAATTAAATTGTGGGAGTTTTATATATCATGAGCATTGTCATTGCTTATAGCAGTGTTTAATTGTATTGATTTCTGTAAACTAGCTGTTGTTATACTTACAAGGACCCAAGACAAAAGGATTTCTTTTTGACAGTTCAAAGCACGTTGTTGTTGGCTTAGTGACAATAACAATAAACAATACAGCCACGGTCAACGCTTTCAAACCCTGGGATTTCAGTCAATTCACGCGTACAAATAAACCAAAGGAATCTGTCAAAACTTTAGAAATGTAAACTAGGAATCAGATTGAGAATAGTTCAATAAAATAAACAACCTGAAGGAAAACTGCACAGATTTCGTACACAAAGATTTTAGGATGCAAAAATTTGGTCATGTGACTAAACATAATAGCTAAATTGTGTAGCGTTGTTTTCGCAGCGTTGGAATTTAGGACAATACTATATTTAGAATAACTCTGCCGCTAAAGGCAGATGTTTTCGACAATTAATTGATGGAATAGAAAATAAAAATATATTAGCACTTATTTCTATACATAGGGATGTCAACCACTTTCTTAAACATTGATAATGACTTGCAAAATATTGGGTAATACAAATAGTACATACCGTACCTAATAATTGTTCTGTGGAATGTAATTGTAAAAAATATCAAACGGCTATAATCAACTTGACAAACTTGACGCCATGTTGGAGAGGCGTGGTCATTACCTCCTGTTTGAAAAGCATGGAAATAATCCCATCAGAAAGATGAGAAATTGAAAATGACACATTAGTGTGTTCAATAATAGTCCAGGAAGCTCTGGAATAAAGGATGGATTCCCTACTGATGTTATTAAAACACAATCCCAGATTAAATGTGACCCTTCAAACAACGGAGTTTCTTACCTGGGACAAAATGGCTTCTAACAATATCCTACAGGTGAAAGAGGAAGTGGGAAATAACTAGTAGGGGATTTCCTTTTTAGTCACAAAAAAGTTTCAAATGTAACAAAGTGGATATGGGGAATCCCCCAAAGACTTAGAGGTTCACGACAAGTGGGCAAGAGCATTTACCAAATAAATCACATAGGGGTAAAAAAAAATGACATTTATAGTACAGTTAAAGTTGTCCCACCTATACAAATATCCTGAACCACAACAGTTCTTAATTTAAAATAAATTGATTCCTAAACAATAAGTACTGTACCTAAATACCATGTGAATATTTTTAATAAAAGCGTATTCATATAAACGCATGCGAAAGTAAATGATACTTAGAACAATTCTATAAAAAAAAACAAAAAAAAAATTAAAAAAAAAAACACAAAAAAAAACCAAAACAGTCAACCACAAAGAAAGCCAAGCAAGGAAACTTTAACAGTTTAACTGCAACAATCTGCAACTTTTCAGTTATAGTATTTCATTTTAATTTTTATTTGTCTTATAACTGTAATATATATTACCTGGCAGCCTTTCTATACGGTGATCAAGTGCTAAAAAAAACACTCTTTATTTTTGGGACTGGATGGGATTTGAACCAGCGACCCATCGATGGAAATGTGTGTCCTACTGTCACCCACCTTTGGTATTACCCACATTGAATCACTGAGTACCCGGTAGCAAATGGCTTGAGTGCGTGTGTATATGTGTGGGCAGGATATCAGTTGCAAATATAATTGCTGTTTTATTTTTGTATAGTAAATTAGTATTATATATTCCCCGATATTAAAACGTCCCAATTATAAGTGCATCCGAGTTTTGACATTCGAGTTCACTTGTCGCAACCCTCTCTGTCATTCTTCAATTCTTGAGGCCATGATCCTGCCTCCGCCACTAAGTATTGGACAATATTTGCAAAACCCATGCTAAGTTAACGCTATAAACCAAGCTCCGAAGAAATTATTAACCCACCTGTTAGAACAGGCTAGCCAAAAAGCCGAGTCATGCATGCAATCGTTCATATTTCAGAAAAAAACACCGTCAGCATCGCGTGTGTGATCCGCCATCTTCTTTTGTTGTATTAATCTTGCCAACGGCGTCGCTTTCGATATCACTTTTTGCCGTGATTTTATTTAATGAAGAAAGCGTAAGTTTGCCATGAAACTTAAAATTTTACCCATATTAAAGCATAATACAAACCACTATGGGTGCTTCAAGTTCAAGAGCTGTCAGTGTCATCGTTTTTGAACGGATCTTAAAAAAACTAAAATTTCGCATTTGTGAGTAGGCCTATATCTGTTGAAGTATGAATGAAACAACTTAAATTGAAAAATGAAAGCGAACCATTCCAAAAAGATACGCAAAATTGTTTTTCGTCAATTTATATTTTTTTTTAAAAGTCTCCCGAAATACCAAAATACAAGTTGTCACTTCCAATCCATGCTGTCAATGTCATGAAGACACGTCAACTTAAGAACTTCAAGTTCAATCTCACGGTAAATGGGGTAATTACGTGCTTTTTGTTCAATAGTACAGGTTTAATGGTAACTTAACAAGCTACTTTTTATTGCTACTATCGATTTGGGGTGGTATAATTATCCCTTGTATTTTCTACGAAATCACTTGAACAAATCCAGTTGTTTAACTACTTTCAGTTCGGTCCGACGATGTACACAAAAAAAATCATTTAGGAGGTTTATATCGTGGATCAAACACTAAATTAATGCCATAGACTTCCACGTTACATATTTCTGGTAAATTATCGCTCAAAAGGTGCCGTAAAGACGAAGTTCTTGTCGTAATCGCTCGCCTAAGGGAGATAACTTCAGACATATATTGATAGCCCACTAACTTGCCGTACTGGGTAATGAGTTAAATAATAAGTAGGTGGGGGTGGGGGGGGGGGGGGGGGTTATTAAGTTCATGCCAAAAGAAAAAGAAGAAAATACCCGCCACTTGACGCAACACAAACGGGAATTTTAATACATTTGCTTATGGTAGGCCTACTGGCATCACGCCTTGTTAGCATATAGGCCTATATATACCGCTTTTCTGAATTAATGTCCGTGTGTTTTACAATGTGCACACGTGTACAGAGGGACTCTGTTGGTGTAGCCTGTTTTACTTACCGAGATGTAGACCTGCTTTACTTTGGTGTATGTCTTACTTGCCGAGATGTAGACCTGCCGGAATGTAGACGTGCAGAGAGAAATATGTTGGTGTATGTTTTACTTACCGAGATGTAGACTTACCGGAATGTAGACGTGCAGAGGGAAATCCTTTGGTGTAGCCTGTTTTACTTACCGAGATGTAGACTTACCGGAATGTAGACGTGCAGAGGGAAATCCTTTGGCGTAGCCTGTTTTACTTACCGAGATGTAGACTTACCGGAATGAAGACGTGCAGAGGCAAATATGTTAGTGTATGTCTTACTTACCGAGATGTAGACCTACCGGAATGTAGACGTGCAGAGAGAAATATGTTGGTGTAGGCCTATGTCTTACTTACCGAGATGTAGACTTACCGGAATGTAGACGTGCAGAGGGAAATCCTTTGGTGTAGCCTATGTTTTACTTACCGAGATGTAGACTTACCGGAAGGTAGACGTGCAGAGGAAAATCCTTTGGTGTAGCCTGTTTTACTTACCGAGATGTAGACTTACCGGAATGTAGACGTGCAGAGGGAAATCCTTTGGTGTATGTTTTACTTACCGAGATGTAGACCTACCGGAATGTAGATGTGCAGAGGGAAATCCTTTGGTGTAGCCTATGTTTTACTTACCGAGATGTAGACCTACCGGAATGTAGCCGCGCAGAAGGAAATCCTTTGGTGTAGCCTGTTTTACTTACCGAGATGTAAACTTACCGGAATGAAGACGTGCAGAGGGAAATATGTTGGTGTAGCCTATGTTTTACTTACCGAGATGTAGACCTACCGGAGTGTAGACGTGCAGAGAGAAATATGTTGGTGTATGTTTTACTTACCGAGATGTAGACCTACCGGAATGTAGACGCGCATAAGGAAATCCTTTGGTGTAGCCTGTTTTACTTACCGAGATGTAGACTTACCGGAATGTAGATCTGCAGAGGGAAATCCTTTGGTGTATGTCTTACTTACCGAGATGTAGACTTACCGGAATGAAGACGTGCAGAGGGAAATCCTTTGGTGTAGCCTGTTTTACTTACCGAGATGTAGACCTGCCGGAATGTAGACGTTCAGAGGGAAATCCTTTGGTGTAGCCTGTTTTACTTACCGAGATGTAGACCTGCCGGAATGTAGACGTTCAGAGGGAAATCCTTTGGTGTAGCCTGTTTTACTTACCGAGATGTAGACCTGCCGGAATGTAGACGTTCAGAGGGAAATCCTTTGGTGTAGCCTGTTTTACTTACCGAGATGTAGACCTGCCGGAATGTAGACGTTCAGAGGGAAATCCTTTGGTGTAGCCTGTTTTACTTACCGAGATGTAGACCTGCCGGAATGTAGACGTTCAGAGGGAAATCCTTTTGTGTAGCCTGTTTTACTTACCGAGATGTAGACCTGCCGGAATGTAGACGTTCAGAGAGATTTGGATTTTATCCAGATATGGATTTAATAATGTGTAGGTTATTGTACACTTCTAAACAATGATGTACTTTAAAGCATGCAGACAAGATGTATAAGGGCTGGGAAGGAAGAAATATATCATATCAAATGGGTGCCCATATACACAGGATGGATCTTCAGTAATGTGTCGTAGATGTCGGTGACCTGTTAGGTCATTGTCGGAGTTTTAAAAGGTGGTAATAATATTGTGTCAGTTGATAAAATAAACCATTCGAAAATTAAAGGTATTGCAAAAGTAACAAAATTTATTTTTAAGCATATATAGTGGAATCTGTGACATATAATTCGCATAAACTGTATTACTAAGTAGGAAGTCAGAATTTGTGAGCACTTATCTTCTTGACTTCTGGAAAACCAATGAACAAAGGGATTAACACCTTCTCTGCAATTGGTCAATAGGATTAATACAGTAAAACACTTCAATTGTAAAAGGATTAATTAACCCAGCTGGATATTCTCGCCTGTGCTGTAAGATCAAAGTAATCACGTTGATTAAGTTGTGGTCTGGTGGAATAAAATAAAGCTTCGACAATGAGCCCTGTTTCCTCTCTCACTTAACTTAGCGACGCCGCCATATAAGTAAAATAATCTTAAATGTGGCGTAAAACATCAAGCAATAATTTTCAAAAAATCAACATTGGAACTGTTTAAACAACTGGAATGGGATTTTGTGTGTGTCTCGAAACAATTAACGGACACAGAAATGTAGAAATGGGGATTTAAGACCTCTGACTTTATTTTCAAGTTGTAGGTTATACTATTAACAGGGAGTTGTATGGATTTATGTGAATATTTCACCTAGTTTAAACAATATTTTATTTCCTTGGTGAACAGGCTTACGGAAGTGTTCCGAACTCACCTCAAACTTTGTCTAATATTACCGGAAAATGTATATATTATAGGTGAGAATGACAATAGCGACCTAATTAAAGCTATGTAGCTTATAGACACAGCATAGTTTAACTCGTCATTTTAAAATTGATATATCTTTACAGAACCTTGAGATATTTATCTGCAATTTTCGCCCCAAACCACAAATAAACGTTGAGTAACATAAAATCAAGAAAATATCTTCAGCCTTTCGATATATTTTCCTATTAGTACAAATCACACAATGGAAAAGGGAAGAAGGGGTATATCATAAATGCAATTTAAAAAAAGACAGAAAGCAATTGTTTCAAACAACATCAACAGAAAATATATTTAGACAATTAGTATTTTCATATATCCACCGTTCTAGGACGTGTCATTATATCCACATTTCCTTCCCTAAATGGTATTCTGGACCAGTGTGTTAAAATTCTAGACACTGCCTTTAGACCAAGGGGACGTGACACAGGTTCGTCACTGCACATTATGTGGACCAGTATGTCCCTGCCTTCTTCTGGTACATGGACCCCAAATCATTTCGTGCCACTGTTGTCAACGACACCGCCGATCGTGATCACTCTATCCAACGAGGAATCAACAAGTTCGGTAAGTTATTTTTCAATTTCATTAGTAAGTCATCTTATCCTGTGTTTTTAATTATTACTTACTTAAATTATTATTTAACATGTATTCATTTTTTGTATCTTTTCTTTTCAGGTAACCGTTCATGACAGCATTCCACACATGTCCTTGTCTCCAATCGACATCGAAGACGATCCGATCTTTTCATACGACCGAGAGGAGATTATAGATAGCTCTACTTCTAAAGAAATTGAGGTAACACTTGGTGTCAATATTGAAACTCCTCCTATTAATTTGTTGTTGAACAATGAATAATTCGAAATTCCATGTGCCATTTTTTCATGTATTTTTGGCATTATTACAGGTTGTCCCGCGCTCGTCTACCCCAAATAACATCCATGACGTGTCAACTGGAAGGGACAATTCAGAAAAACGTAACGGCCTACCATCTATTACCAATAACAATTCCACCGACATCAAGGTAACTATTATAGCCGTATATTATATTTTTACTTTTTCAAATCTGTGTTTTTACTAGAATCACTTAAACATCTGTAATTTTAACTCAACGATTTTACTTGTAATATATTACAGGCTGCTCAGCGATCATCTTCTACGCCAACAAAAACAACCATGAAGCGTGCTTTACCAGAGGAGGAACTTTCCGACGATCTTCTACTTGATAGCCTTCCAACTAAAGGAAAATTTATGACCATCGGCCAATTGCTTCAAGTAATAAAAAGTGAGGAATATACAGTTCGCCAGTCGGTACCGTTCGGCAAAAAAAGTAACGTTTTCCTGGTAATGGATAATTCTGGCAACGTAGAGAGATGGAAAGACAATAATCGTGGTGAGTTTGCGGACGACTGTGGAGTGTGGGACAGCAAAAAAGGGAGCACAGCAAACATATACCTCGTACCGGACGGTAATACCTACTCCAAAACCCTGTATCTGAAAAACGGTGTCTTCTGTACAGAAAAAAGAGTGAATGGGAAAACAACTTGGGTACCGGTGGATCCACAACCCATGGAATCCAATTTATTGAAAATGCACCGTTACTATGCCACTCTGAAAGCAAATTCCAGCTATAAGAAAAGGATAAGCTGTGTAACTGGATTGGATTACCCAGATGTCGCTGTAGTTGAGTACTGTGGGACATATTCATGTGCCGAGTCTGTCCATGGGAACTGCAAGAAAAGAAAAATCTACACACGTACCGAACCTGCAGTTATGAGAAAAATAGGCGAAGATGTTAAGTCCAAAACCCCAAGAGAAGTATACAATGACATGGTAAAAGACAACTCCTTCGAAGCCCCACGCAACTTCAAACAGGTCAGGGATAAGAAGTATCACGACCAGAAAAAAACCAGGCAAGATTATAGGAGTAATGTGGCAGACGAAGTCTTATCCGTTATTGGAATGCTGGAAGACAACTCTAATGTACGACGTATCATAATGGACAAAGGCAAATCCCCTTGTGTGATAATATATTCAGATGAACAGTTGGAGGACCTGAAGAAGAACTTAATTGGAGGCAGTGTTTTAGGGGTAGACAGAACATTTAATCTGGGTGCATGTTTTGTAACTACAACAGTCTACAAGAATTCATCAGTGGTCCACAGTGAGACAGAGGAAAATCCCATATTTTTAGGACCCATGTTTCTTCACTGGGATGGAGAGTTCGAAACATACCATACCTTTTTCTCTCATCTACAAGCCAAATTATTCGACGTTGTCGCAGATATTGATATCAAAATCGGCAGTGACCAAGAACATGCCCTTGTTAAAGCTATCAGATGCTGTTTCCCAACCTCTTCGTACATTTTATGTAGCAAACATTTGAAGGACAACGTGTCACGCTACCTAAGTGACAAAGTGGGCTGCTCTATGAAGACCAGAAATGACATTATCCACAAGATTTTTGGAGAAAACGGATTGACATTCAGTGCTGATCGCTTCATGTTCGAAAAGAAAAGTCTAGATATAGACAATGATATTCAGCACCTACCAAAGTTCAAGACCTACTTTGAAAAAATGAAATCTCTGTTATTTGACTATGTATGTAAGCCACACCAGAACGGGAGATCGTCAAAACTATGGACGAACAACAACTGCGAGTCGCTGAACAATATACTAAAACTTACGTTGGACTGGAAGCCACAAAAACTTCCACAGCTGGTCGAAAAGTTATGCAGTGTAAGCAATTTACAAATGTTAGACCTGCGACGATCTCTCTACGGCAATGGCAATTACATCTTGGTGCCGAGATTAAAGAAATATTCTATTGCAAGGGAACGATGGGCGAAAAAGTCCGAAGATGAAAAAAAGGCAATCTTTCTGGATTTTCTAAAGAAGAAAAAATGTGACAAACATCAACGAATTACAGCAACGAATGGACAGTTTTCTATTCCTCAAACTTCCCGAATTGCTAAGAAACCCAGTCAAAGGAAACGGAGCAGAAGTGAACGAGCTGGACCCTTTTAGCAGTTTTTTTTATTTCTCTATTGGATATGCTTTAATCTATTCTATTCATGTGCTAGTATTTTATCTTAATTTTGTCCGATTTTCTTAAATGTACATTTGAATGTTTCTATTGGCCCATTTGTCATTTTTATTTAATATACATTTCATTGATTGTGTCCCTTTTTGAAATAAATTCATTTTTCAACTAATGAATATCTTTTTTATTTCATTTAATCTATTCAAATGGTTATATATATAAATTCTATTCTATTCTTTCCACATTTGATCGTTCCCGTTGTCTCACTTGATATTTATATTTAATATTTGTTTTATTGAAACTTTAAAACATACACCAAAGGATTTCCCTCTGCACGTCTACATTCCGGTAGGTCTACCTCTCGGTAAAGGATTTCTCTCTGCATGTCTACATTCCGGTAGGTCTACATCTCGGCAAGTAAAACATAGGCTACACCAAAGGATTTCGCTCTGCACATCTACATTCCGGTAAGTCTACATCTCGGTAAGTAAGACATACACCAAAGGATTTGCCTCTGCACGTCTACATTCCGGTAGGTCTACCTCTCGGTAAAGGATTTCTCTCTGCATGTCTACATTCCGGTAGGTCTACATCTCGGCAAGTAAGACATACACCAAAGGATTTGCCTCTGCACGTCTACATTCCGGTAGGTCTACCTCTCGGTAAAGGATTTCTCTCTGCATGTCTACATTCCGGTAGGTCTACATCTCGGCAAGTAAGACATACACCAAAGGATTTGCCTCTGCACGTCTACATTCCGGTAGGTCTACATCTCGGTAAGTAAAACAGGCTACACCAAAGGATTTCCCTCTGCACGTCTACATTCCGGTAGGTCTACATCTCGGTAAGTAAAACATAGGCTACACCAAAGATTTCCCTCTGCAGATCTACATTCCGGTAAGTCTACATCTCGGTAAGTAAAACATAGGCTACACCAACATATTTCCCTCTGCACGTCTTCGTTCCGGTAAGTCTACATCTCGGTAAGTAAAACAGGCTACACCAAAGGATTTCGCTCTGCACATCTACATTCCGGTAAGTCTACATCTCGGTAAGTAAGACATACACCAAAGGATTTGCCTCTGCACGTCTACATTCCGGTAGGTCTACCTCTCGGTAAAGGATTTCTCTCTGCATGTCTACATTCCGGTAGGTCTACATCTCGGCAAGTAAGACATACACCAAAGGATTTGCCTCTGCACGTCTACATTCCGGTAGGTCTACATCTCGGTAAGTAAAACAGGCTACACCAAAGGATTTCCCTCTGCACGTCTACATTCCGGTAGGTCTACATCTCGGTAAGTAAAACATAGGCTACACCAAAGATTTCCCTCTGCAGATCTACATTCCGGTAAGTCTACATCTCGGTAAGTAAAACATAGGCTACACCAACATATTTCCCTCTGCACGTCTTCGTTCCGGTAAGTCTACATCTCGGTAAGTAAAACAGGCTACACCAAAGGATTTCCCTCTGCACGTCTTCATTCCGGTAAGTCTACATCTCGGTAAGTAAAACAGGCTACACCAAAGATTTCCCTCTGCAGATCTACATTCCGGTAGGTCTACATCTCGGTAAGTAAAACAGGCTACACCAAAGGATTTCCCTCCGCACGTCTACATTCCGGTAGGTCTACATCTCGGTAAGTAAAACATAGGCTACACCAAAGATTTCCCTCTGCAGATCTACATTCCGGTAGGTCTACATCTCGGTAAGTATAGGACTACACCAAAGATTTCCCTCTGCACGTCTACATTCCGGTAGGTCTACATCTCGGTAAGTAAAACAGGCTACACCAAAGATTTCCCTCTGCAGATCTACATTCCGGTAAGTCTACATCTCGGTAAGTAAGACATACACCAAAGGATTTCCCTCCGCACGTCTACATTCCGGTAGGTCTACATCTCGGTAAGTAAAACATAGGCTACACCAAAGATTTCCCTCTGCAGATCTACATTCCGGTAGGTCTACATCTCGGTAAGTATAGGACTACACCAAAGATTTCCCTCTGCACGTCTACATTCCGGTAGGTCTACATCTCGGTAAGTAAAACAGGCTACACCAAAGATTTCCCTCTGCAGATCTACATTCCGGTAAGTCTACATCTCGGTAAGTAAGACATACACCAAAGGATTTCCCTCTGCAGATCTACATTCCGGTAAGTCTACATCCCGGTAAGTAAAACATAGGCTACACCAAAGGATTTCCCTCTGCACGTCTACATTCCGGTAAGTCTACATCTCGGTAAGTAAAACAGGCTACACCAAAGATTTCCCTCTGCAGATCTACATTCCGGTAGGTCTACATCTCGGTAAGTATAGGACTACACCAACAGCTTTCCTTCTGCGCGTCTACATTCCGGTAAGAAAGGCCTATATATATTATATTAGGCACCGGTAGGCCTAGTATAGATATGCTAACAAGGCGTGATGCCAGTAGGCCTACCATAAGCAAATGTATTAAAATTCCCGTTTGTGTTGCGTCAAGTGGCGGGTATTTTCTTCTTTTTCTTTTGGCATGAACTTAATAACCCTCCCCCCCCCCCTCCCCACCACCCACCTACTTATTATTTAACTCATTACCCAGTACGGCAAGTTAGTGGGAGCCTATCAATATATGTCTGAAGTTATCTCCCTTAGGCGAGCGATTACGACAAGAACTTCGTCTTTACGGCACCTTTTGAGCAATTATACACGAGAAATATGTAACGTGGAAGTCTATGGCATTAATTTAGTGTTTGATTCACGACATAAACCGATATAAACGTCCTAAATGAGTTTTTTGTGTACATCTCGGTACATTCCGGTACATCTCGGTACATTCCGGTCCATCTTGGTACATTCCGGTAATTCGTCGGACCCCTTTCAGTTTCATGTCATAAAAGTCAAAACTGATGACGTCATTGACATCCCTACTATACAATTTTAAGAGGAATTTTATACCACAATGCGGCTGTGTACTTTTCAATACCAAAATCACGAAATATGGCCTCCAACGGGATAAACGTGAGTGTTGAAGCAGTGATCGAAAATCAAATACAAGAAATGGGTCTCGATGGACAAGAGTTTTATACCATTACCAGGTACCGTACTCATAGCGATGTCGGGCATACAAAACCAGTTGGGTTTAAAGTTTAAACAACATGAAATGAAGTTAGATGAAATGAAAGGGATTCGTTTCACATACATGAGATCTTTGAACAAAGTCTGTGTTTTTCATCAGACGCCTGTAACGTTCTTCACATAAGCATTCCTGAATAATCCTCTAGCTCTAGCTCTACCATCGGATCAGTTGTCGTACACTTTTGCCGGTTTTTCAATGCTAAAATTTACATCAGTGTTTGCATTGACAAGAAATTTCACAGAAGTAAAGCTGGGCTCAGCCGACTTTTGTTATAATAGTTTAATTTCTCCCAAGACTCTGAAATAAATTTTTAGGGACCGGACATTCACCCGACGGGCGTAAGTTGTGTTGAGAAACAGCCCCCTGGTGACAAGACCAACGGTAGTGACGTCATCAATTTTGCCAATAAAAAACTTTCGCGGATTATCCACCGGTGTCAGAAAGTTGCAGAGCTTTGCATTATTTAATTTTTGTTCAACTTCTCCAAGCAAGTAAAGTTGTTTGTTCTGATTCTTAATCTTCGAATTTTGTTATTGACTACTGCTATTTCTTTTGTGTGTTTTTCTTGTCTTCATTGTTCGATTGGAACTAAGTTGGTGCCCTACTGAGTGATACTGTGGACCTTGTCACCTTGTTAAATGGTTAAATATACAGTATAGTATTTTGTATTTGTACTAAATAATCCTAACCCTGTACCTATGATAAATAAATTTATATCACAATATTAAGTGCAAATATAGAATAGATCCGTCGTTTTTAACTTCTCTTCAAATTCGTCTTTTAGATGTTATTTCTTTTAGCTTTTAGTAGGGATAGTTTAGTTTTAAGCTTGTAATATTAAATTAGTCATAAGTTCTAGAAGAAATGAATAAAACGGGGGGTTGCAGGGGGGCTTGCCCCCCTGACGATCATGGCGGTTTGAGACTGACGGACCAATTCTATAGTCTGTCCCAATATTATTAATATAATAATAATTAAAGCCCACTGGAGTGTTATTACTGTTATTGTTAATAAATTATAATCTACTAACTAGAAATCATACACTTTTGCAAACTTTGATTACTTTTGCTACTGAAGTCTTATTGTTTCCTTTTCCAGATTAGCCCACCTGGTAATATTGATTAATTTAATTTATAAACCCGAGACAAATCAGACCAGAAGTAAGATCCCCTGACAGTAACTGAACTCTTTAAATTGGAACTTTCTAAGCTCTTAGATGGTTCATGAATGTAAGTTGGTTGTTTATTAACTAAATTTAGTCTATTTGAACTTTAGTTCAATTTACCGAACTTATGGTGATATTACATATACCAACGTTCAGTATACGAATTTGAAATACAAGGTGGAAATGATGCTTAAATTACAAGCCATGAAAATATTATTGTAACTCCTCGATATGGACGATTCCTAGTTCAGACTTCTTTAAAACTCATAAAAGATTATTCTTGTCCGCTTTTATTACATGTAGCTATTCCAAAGGGCGTATACCCATCGAGATCTATGCGTATACCTGGTCTTAAACAACAACAAACTGTCATTTCTTGGAGACTTTGCCGCCATTTTGTGTGACGTTCGAACTTGGTCAAAGGGTGCATGCCAAATAAATGAAATAAATAAAAATAAATAAAAGAGGACAAGAATAATCTGTTATGGGTTCTAAAGAAGTCTGGGGTAGGAATTTTCCATGTACAGAGCAGTTACAATATTATTTTCATGGTTTGTAATTTCCGACAAAAGTGCGTCGGACTTTACCGACCAGCATTTCAGAATTCGTAGACTGAACGTTGGTATATGTAATATCACCATAAGTTCGGTAAATTGAACTATTTGAACTTCTGAAGATAAAGATGAAAAGCGACCCTGAACTGACCACAGTTGTAAAAATAGCCAGTCTGTCATTGGTGAATTTTAGACAAGACATGTAAGTGCTGCTCTTCCTCAACCGTAGGTGGCACACGATGTTAATTATAATGTTTAAAGTGGCATGAGCTGCCAAAATGTTGATATTTTGAGATAAAAACAGAAAGTTGAAAATATCGGCTATTTTTATCAAGACGTATAATTCAGAAGCTTTTTAGTGCTTCTAGTCTCGAAAATGTATGATAAAGTATTGTTTTGAACTAACTTTGGCCTAGAACGAATGAATGGTCGTCCCGGTTATTGAAATTTTGTTTACTTTTCGGACACTATTTCGATTTGATTAGGCCACATACTGTATGGATTTTCCTCATTCCAACGCCAATCATTTAGTGTTTCGGTGGCCTTCAAAGCCTCTTACTGTCATGACGATCAGAAATTATGAAAAAAATGTGAATTGTGGCAGCTCATGCCACTTTAAATGATAGGTATAATATATTCTCATTTACTTGGTAAGTTTTCGTTGTCGCTTATTGATACTTAATAAAGGTTGTAAAAGTAATTTTTAAAGAGAACAATAGTGTGCTTTGTTCTGTGGTTACATGTTTATCTATGTGGGAATTGTTTTAACTAAGAGTCATCCTTTTTTACCCCTCAGCCTTTCAGGCTCAGGGGTATTGTAATGGCATTGGGCATGTACGTCTGTTACTTCACTTTAGTAAAGGTCTTACTCGGTTATTTATAATTTCTGACATTTATTGGCCGTCGACCAGGTACCGACCAATAAATATCCAAACATAAATAACGAGGTACCTGTAGACATCTAATGTTATTGAATTAGTACATCTGTCAACAATTATTTGTCCGGGCTGTACCTTCTTCCTTTTAACAAAGGATGTATACTGTCATGTATACCTTGTTATAGGATTCTGTTGCAGAGTTATGGCCCTTAGAACTTTTGAGGTTAGTTTTTTATCCGGGGTGTATCTCCCTTACTATTGTACGTTGTTAGTCACTAGGTTTGTAAATATATAAATCTAACGTACATGAAGCGATTTACCTCCCTTTTTACAGTTCACAATTTCTTGGTAATAATTTAAGACAGTGCACTTGTAAATTAACAAAATATTCTGTTACCAAGTGCCCAAAACACTTTGGTAAAACAGGTGAGAATTAGCTGAAATATTACACCTGGTTTCAACCTTGTGGCATGTTTTTTGGTCCAGCAAATCCAATACTGTGGGTCGCGTTACCTCTGTCGGTTCGAGTGATAGTCCCTAAGTCCAACACAGCCCTCCCGTAAAACATCCATCAATCACCCCAATATTGTAAGTAGACCGTCCAATGCATGCTTGTTAGTTATATTGGGAAAACCATTATTTTTTCAGATGTTGCTGCAAAACCACATAGAGTGCTATGGGAGCAATGTGATAATGAGGAGCCACACATATCGTTTGATGCAATTCCTTTCATGATCTTGGCATTGAAGACACTGGAATGTCAACATGGTCCTGATAGAAGTCTACTAAATAAAGTCATTCATGCAGAGAAAGTGAAGGTGCCAACTGTAATAATCTGCATAGCTATCTTAAAGTGACATAAGCTGCAATAATTCGTACATTTTTCATAAACTTTGTTTGTCAAAACAATTAGAGGGTTTGAAGGTCATAAAAAAAACTGAAATGAGGAAATTGAAAATCTATACAGGTCGTGGCCTGCACTTGTTCTGAAAGTGAAAAAAATTTAAATAATCTCAATGAATGCTCTTTCATTTCAAGACATTTTCTGACATTGTTTTGTTATAATTTTTTTTTTCATAATTATTTTGCTCTGCACGCTTTTCTCACCTTTATCTGTGATACATTTCTCATACGACACGAACACCCTGCCAATCATGTCTTTTATATCAACTAATTGGTTGATTATTGTACAAGTTTTCGTATTATTCATATGGATATATAAATGTTACGTTGTATAAATGTCCGTGTGTCAACAAGGGTATAATAAAATTGTGAAGATTTTTTTTTTTAAATTTATTCATTTTCTTTACGTCCATGTAAAAACCTGTCCACTGGATGTGCGTCGGTCTGTCTCACAGGTACACGGAGTGCTCTCCCTTATCCATATATATGTTATGTCAAAGAGTCAATCTACTCTCTTTGGTTATCAATCGTGATGACGAGCCTATCTTTGTGTACCCAAGTACTGACAAATGCTAGTCTTGCTATGCATAGATAGTCGCGTCATCACAATTGTTTGGTTATATGTTATACTCACAGAGGGTGGATAAGGGAGAGCACTCCGTGTGCCTGTGGTCTGTCTTCAGCCTACTTTTCCTCCGTAACGCTCGCGGCTGTAACCCAGAATATACCGCTACATTGAAAACTACAGGTCTGGCATTTAGAGGTATTATTTCCGACAGGAGAAATTTTCGGAACTTTTTTTTTCTTTTGCAGCGGATTCTGATTATTTCTGTAGTCCACAAAAAGTCATTATACATCCGTCCGCTTTAATATGGTGTAAGCAATGAACTATATGCGTGGAATGGAGGTCACGTGGTATTTGATATGCATCGAATGGCGCCATTACTATGAGATGATGCAATAGTGATCCAGATCAGTTATGCACGCGCGCTTGAACTATCAATGGCGGCACATTTTACAAAGTCAGATCCAAACCAGCCAATGAGACGTGACCATTCCACGCATATAGTTCATTGGTGTAAGCCATCTCTCTCAAGAACTCTAAGTTGAAAGCCTATGAGATGGCCTAATTTTACAGCATTTTATAAAAAGAAGCCCACGAAACTGGTTTTACTATACTAGTAAGCTATAACACAAGGAACTCTTTTCGCAAATAAATTATATGTTTTCACCTGTTTGCTAATTTTACTAGGGGAACTATATTTTACAACTTTATGTGTAACCTGACGGAATCCGAACAAAGCCAGCGTCTGGCTAGCCGCACAAATGTGTCTGTCTCATCCTGTTTTACGTAGGCCCCTACTTGCCGGCAGCGTCTGACATGAATCTCTTAAAGACCAAATTTCTTCCTAAACAAAACGTGTGCCATCTTGTCCGCCAAGTTGGAATTTAGCCGCCATATTGTCACCGAATCAGAAGCAGAATAGAAGGTTTCAAAATTAACTCAACAAAATGATAGACAATGAAAATCTGCCCTAATATTCCCTGGTAAAAATGTAGAACTCTATAGGATTTTAAAGACTTGAATAGAAAATCCTATGGAACACACTGATTCTATAGAACGGCCTGTTATCATTACGGCAAATGGAAAATCAATTGTCTACTGATGTCGTATACAACTATACATGATTGAAGTTCAACCACTGATCTAAAAATAGCGTCTCATATGACGTAATAGATAAGTCAAACAAATGGCGACATTGATAAGCGTCTGCGGGGGGCAGCAGTGATTATCATTTTATTAACATAAAGGTTTTCGGTGAAATGAGTCGTTCTTTGTTTTAAGACCCTTGGTGTGTATTGTATAAGATTGATTGTATACATTCTTGTTGTCTATACCTTTAAAGGCCCACTTTCCGCCGTAGCCTGTTTGGCATTTGTTAAGAAAACCAATTTGCACGAGCTTACTACAGCTAAAACCACTAAAATTTAACATAGCACACATAAAGCTTGTCCATTTAGGTTTAGAATGTATAAATGAGGGTGAAAAACAAACGAAGAATCGAAGCTCGATTACAACAACAACGCCGATCAGTGTTGGTTAACTTAAGTGTAGGATTACCCTCATTCAGGCGTTTTTGTCTGTGGTTTGCACTCCGCGGGCTTTTATAGCCCCTCTTACTCGATCGTTAGTATGTACATGTATTTCTTAGATAAAGTTCGTAAAATTATACTTTGTCGTTACATCGCCCACACGACTCAAACCATTAGGGCACTTGTACACACGGTCAGGTTCGAAGTTTGTTTACATTGCGGGTACCTGAAAAATCTGTTTTTCAATTTCAAATTAAAAATACTAAATGATGTCAAAGCTTCGAATCTCTGGTAAAAATAGAAAGTTCCTAACTTTTTCTGTCTGGTAAAAATACAGAAAACCGTCCACTGTTTTTAATGTAAACAGTCTTCTGGATTTTCGCGGCAAATGTGCCTTTAAGGTAGCCCTTGTAAGTCCTGTCATATGTGGCTATGATTCCGTCAGAACCCGAACTTTATCTTTAAAATACTGCATTTAAATCCGCTCGTTTTTACTTACGGGTATACGTTGTATTTAATTGGTACGTATATAGTGGTCTGGTGAGTACGTTTACAAAGAAGATGCAACTGTACTTAGTTCTGGACTTGTGAGTTTGTACTTCTCTTTTGGGTTACAATGGCAGGCTTCCCGAATCAACCCCCAAGTCCTGCGATTCACACAAAAGGCCACGAATATAAACACACCCTGAAGACCCGTGAATATAACAAACACGTACCAAAAGAACTGGTATTGAGACGCAGCTGCGATAAATCCAAAAATCCAAGTAAATCCCAGTAGAACTGAGAGGGAAACATAAACATTTAAATGGTTTTTGTTAGACTTGTTCTTCGAAGAGCCCATATCTGGTACATCTCGAATGGCTAAGATAACTTTGATAAAACAAACGGTGTTGAAAACTAGTACAATTCCAAGAGGTCCCGCAAAGAAAATACCAATGTCCATGGGAAGACGAAGGAAGCAGATACTGCCTCCGTAGCCAATGTCAAAGCCTTGAGATAACCCCGCGTGATATCCAATGCATATCCCAACGACAACAGCAGGTACTATGTGAATTATAAGGAGGTACACAGTCAGTGTTTTACAGTGGTCTGTACTGGTTGAGCGCGACATACTGGTAAAGACACTGTACATGTGATAGGCACAGATCCCCATGGAGGTAAAAGTTGCCACCCACAGAAAATGGATCAGAATGCCCAGAGCTTTACACAGGGTTTGGTCATTGGATAGACCGATCCCTACCAGAAAGAGCAACTGAGAAGCGAAGAGATAAGCCACTAAGATCATTGTGTTTTTTCCTGGCAGAGTTCTCAGAGGTGCGATTACGACGAAGAACATAAAGGTAATGAAAAGGCAGAAAAGAGACAAAGCTATACAGACATTAGAGACGATGGTCATTGCTTTAGGGAAAGCTGAGCTCCTAGCTACCAGCGGCACCTGTGTTGTGCTTTGTTGCAAATCTGTATTTCTCAAACTCTCCTCAATTTGAGAAAGTGCACGGCCACAAATCCGCAAAAGATCTCCACATTGCCAATAGTCGTTAGTGTCGAGATAGATGGTGACATTTTCAACTTGTATAGTCGAGTTTGATTCATCGAAAGTGAAGTTCTGATCAGTTATTGTAAACTCTAAGAAAGGGCACTCTAGTATTGAAAGTATTGGAATATATTCTTTGCTGTCTAAATTACAATTCTCACGACAAGTGATCGGCTCGGAAGAAGCCCCATACGAAAGACGAATGTTTGGTGCCGTTACAATTGGCACGCTAGGACATTGTACTGGTTTCGTTGTCACAGTCTTGTTCATATAAGTTAGCTCCAGTTCAAGAGATCGTATAATATCCTCCTCCAATGACATTTGGTCGCGGTAGGCCACTGAAACCAAATTAAAACCGAACCGTGCACTTAACATTCTCTGGTGCATAAGAGGCCCGAATGGAGTTTCTTCAAAGTCGTATGTTATGAAAAAGTAATGTTCGAATTTAGTCAGAAAGAACGGTTCGTGGATGTGCAGGGAAGTTCTTAATTCGACTTTGACTAAATCCTTCAATTCTCTCCACTGTTCCATAGACAATTCGTCCGGATATTCCAGAGTCATTGACCCGGAGTATGCCAAACCTTTAGAAGAATCGAAAGTCGGATCGCATATCCCGTTCGAGAGTATCCGGCCAAAAGAACATTGAGCTATCACACACGTCTCCTGAAAGAGAGAAACAACAAAATGTTATAGGCAAGTCTACTTTGGATCACGTCAGAAAAGAATAAACGCAATACAATTGATTTGTATTTTAAAAACTTTTGAAAAATAAATATGGATTGTTTTTAAAGCTATCTAGCACCTTGGAAGTTTGTGTATATTGTGATAGAAAATTTCATGGATGCAGAAGGCATTTGGAAATGATCTTATTCCAAGTAGGTCTGTAAATAAAATGCAAGACCGAAACAGGAAAAAGAGTTCCGTTTGGGTTTCTAAATGCACCAGTAATTTTCTGGTGTCCTTTGTGATAACGATGTATATTAGATTAATGAAATATCATAGGATTGGTTTGTTACAACAATTTATGGGATGTAAAGGTCTAAATGATATACCTCTTTTTAACACAATTAGAAACTTGTCCCCATGGTTATTTTAGACAAGAAGATTTTCCCTGTGCCCGTGTGTTTAAGTGGTCATAAATATATTAGAGTAAGAGTACGAGCTTACCGAGAAGGGGTCATAGAGGCTGGATGTATTACATTTCGCTCTTGGTTCAGGTAGAAATACAGGTGAAAAAGCCGGACCAGGTTTGGGGTTAAAATCGATGAGAACGCTGAGCGGATACTGGCGCTCAATGGGACGTAGGATACTGGATATAGTACACGAATTGAACCTAGATAGTACTACACCGTTACACACAGCACAAAATATATTTCTGTACCATATGTCCACCTTATCTAATCGGCCAACCGGTGCGTAATACAATCCACAAAGTTCCTCAGATCGGTTGTCAGGTTTTGACCACTCTTGGGTAACATTGCATTTGTCTATAAACGTTCCTTGACAATTACGCGGATTGGCATCTTGAGGGACTTGAGGGGTAATTTTACACTTTGGACTGTCCAACACAAGTCTCCATAAAGCCGCCTTGTCTTTAGCTGGTCTTAAAATGTCGGCTTCCTGGCATTCCACTTTTCGTCGCCATATTGTATATCGTGGTTGAATGTTGCACATAGCACAGTATTTGTTTCGGTATGTAGTGTTGCCGGCCGACACATACGTAGCTTCTTCCAAATTGTACTTGATTGGTTCTTCACATCTCCTTTTTACTGATAGATCTCCTTGAAATTCCCGCGGACAGCGAGATACCACAAGGATATACTCTTCCTCGGCCGGGAGACCCTGCCATTTGATATACTTTTTCTCACAGGTAATGTATGGAGAGGGTGGAACAACTCTGTCACTGGAACTAAACAGGACGTCTGGACAACAGTCGCCGTATTGAAAACATTCTTCATCGCAAGAACATTTTGAGCAGTTCAAACAATACTCTTCAGGATAATGTGCCAAAGCCATGTTACAAAACCTAGTAGCTCCACACGCATAGTCCGTAGTATCTATAACCGTATGTCGCAAACTGAAGTTCTCGGGAATCTCATAGATCCGGGATATTATGGGTTTTGCAGGTTGGGAATTCGTGGAATTTTCCTGAGGTAAAACAAACCCAAATAAATTCCAAGCCAAGCAAACAACGGTGATGCTAGCCAAAGCAACCATCTTAAAGACCAAGTCGGAAGAACCAAGCAAGAATTAATAGTTCTTTCAAACGAAAACAGTTCTGATTTGAGTTTCTCATAACTCCGCAGCATTTCAGAACAATTGAATTGCTCTGAGGTATACCACGAGGGGATAAATCAGTTAGCCCAAACAATAACTACATGCACAATGAAATGAGATTCTAAAGTACGTTTTTGTGCCCCAAACACTGCAAGGTCGGTCTTCTCTGTGGTCTCTGTGACAATATCTATCGATATTATACTTAACAATTTGTTCGCTGATTTTCCACATGCAGTCAAATCGAGATCAGTTTGTCCATCTTCTTGGATACTCTGTTATACATTGAACATTAGAACGCTGTCACGTGAAATCGTTCATGCATGGAGTTGGTGGAACATTATATCGACGATGGGGTTCGATAATAAATGGAATGTCCACTCTCGAATGAAATATATACTTGTGTCAATGGGCTGTGTGGAATTCTCTTGAGTCTGTATAAATGCCGTTAACCTTGTTTAGGACAGAGGGAGGGCCATTCAACTATACACCGTCCCGGTGGTCCATAAACATTGAACGATTAATGACAATACATAGAGACTCGTTTACATTAATGTGTGATATTAATGGTACCGATATACGGCCATTCTGCTGTTATTTATTTGAGTAACATCAATATAAAAAATGTGACAATAATATTTTTTCACACAGCATAACAGTTCAGCGTATTGTTTTTTTATGACCATATATTTGTCCCATGCAATTAAGCGCGTGTTTTATATTGCACGACATATGGCGACACACTAACAGAATATAGGGCATACCAATAGATCAATCGGGTTATAAGAGGGGAAAACATGGCAGGTGGAAAATAATCTGCACTGACATGCAGGTAAAATTCCATGGTGTTGTTGTTTCGTTGAAAACTTAAAAAAGTCACATGATCAATTGACCTCCTATGTGAACTCTCCAACCCCATTCCAATGGATATTTCCGATAAAAATGTCGTCCAATGGCCT
Source organism: Lepidochitona cinerea (assembly GCA_963971465.1). Lineage (NCBI taxonomy): Eukaryota > Metazoa > Mollusca > Polyplacophora > Chitonida > Tonicellidae > Lepidochitona > Lepidochitona cinerea. The sequence goes on along the minus strand of OZ020554.1, from coordinate 32,155,764 downwards.
TAGGCCGAGGCCACACCACGAGCTGCGCTTTGAAGAAGCTTTGACCAAAGCTGTAGCCGAGCTACGAGCGACAAGCTTTGGGTGGCCACACCACGAGCTGTAACAGCCAGCGGCCAGCTAGCTAAAAGCTCATAAAAGCTGGTATGGCCACATTGTAAGCGGTTATAGCTTGATAGGCTGCTAGCGTACAGCTAGCTCGAACATGTATCCCATATCCTATTCATACAGAGAAGTTTAAATAAGTTGTAAAACTAATTACATGACGATATAATAGTTACTTAAACTGGTGTCACATTATAGTTTACAGGTTGTTAAATTTTTGGTGTTTAATGATGTTGTAAACCAACAAATGCTTCTGATTAACACGTTTGCATGGAAGAATGGTATAGCGGTGACATGTTTTGCCCATTTTGGTGCTCCTATTTCAACTTGTAGGAAAACTAATTAAGATTGACATTGAAATAAAAAAAATAGTGGTAAAGTCAGTAGCAACCGAAGACGTGTGATAATAACGTCATGAAACGGAGACTGGTTGAATTTAAAACTGCATGAATACTATTTAGGAAGTATAATAAGGCAAGGTTAGGTGCAGGGTGGAGTTGCGTTTTTGTCAGTTGACTGTCAATGCAAATTTTTTTATCGCTTAAATACGCTTCGAGGTTGTCAAAAACCAACGGTGAAAACACAACTACAAAGTTTTATTTTTGTGTAAGAACTAATAGAAAAAGATTTTTGTAAAACGTATAGATTGTAAGCTGAGCATCACAGACATAATAACAGGGTTACAGCCGATCTCCATAAGCACTAATGTTAATCGGACAGGCGATCGGTGAAAGTTATACCCCTAAACACGGGTCTCGCGGGACTTCCGCCAAACCCGAAAGGGGCTTATTGGAATGAGCTTCCAAAATTCACAAATTCGGATTGTCTAGACACTATGAGGATTTCAAGTAATTCGTCGAAATACGTTGGAAAAAAAGAAATTTTCATGCATTAATCTGTGGCCTTTACAAAAAGTAAACAAAATTCCTTTTCGGCTGCAGTGATAGCCTGATTGACATTTGTTAAGAAATTTAGACGAGCTTACTACAACTGAGACTACTAAAAATTAACATAGGACACATAAAACCTATCCTGCAGTTAGGTTTGGAATGTATAAACGGGGGTGGAAAACAAACGAAGAATCGAAGCCCTATTACAACAACAACGATCAGTGTCGGTTAACTTAAGTGTTGTATTACCCACATTTCAGGCCTTTTTTTCTGTGGTTTACACTATTAAATTTATCGGCAGCTTTTTAAAGTCCCTCTTACCCAATCGTCAGTCTGTTTTCTTCAGTTAAAACATTATATATATATAATATGATGAATAAATACAACCATTTTATTTTATTTATTTATTCTTTTATTTATTTATACAAATGGCACGCAAAATGAGCTTTGCTCATTTCTCCTTGGAAAAAAAATTAAAAATATAAACATCAATAAGTAATAAGATTTGAAAGTCAAATCTTTCAATGGCATTTAGAAGTTGACAGGTTACAATAAGGTTAGGAATTACTTCTTGGTTTATTGGGAGACATTTCGATGTAGTTTTTACATCAAGTCTACACCTTATTGTTTGTACCACGAGCTAGCTATTACAATATCATACGGAACACAATTTTCACAGAAGGAACTCTGAGCTAACGAAGTACAAGTAAAAAATAATGCTCTCTCGGTTAATGATACATGTAGCTTTTTGTGAATGTAGGGAAAAATAATTCCAAGAAATAACCTCAACAAGTATGGACCAAATAATGACTTTTAATAGCGTATAGAAAAATACATGTATTTCTAAACAAATAAGCGACAAACAAAACAAACAGCTAAATCATAACAAAAACAAAGATACATCAAACACAGTGATGAATCTACCAACTAGCATGCTATCCATCTCTTATTCAAGGAAACCTACCACACAAAACTAGCATGCTACCAGTCTCTCATTCAAGGAAACCTACCACACAAAACTAGCATGCTACCAGTCTCTCATTCAAGGAAACCTACCACACAAAACTAGCATACTACCAGTCCCTCATTCAAGGAAACCTACCACACAAAACTAGCATACTACCAGTCTCTCATTCAAGGAAACCTACCACACAAAACTAGCATGCTACCAGTCTATCATTCAAGGAAACCTACCACACAAAACTAGCATGCTACCAGTCTATCGTTCGAGGAAACCTACCATACAAAACTAGCATGCTACCAGTCTTTCATCCAAGGAAACCTACCACACAAAACTAACATGCTACCAGCCTCTCATCCAAGAAAACCTACCACACAAAGATAGCATGCTACCAGTCTCTCACTCAAGAAAACCTAGCACACAAAACTAGCATGCTATCAGTCGCTTACTTAAGTAAACCTACCACACAAAGCTAGCATGCTATTAGTCACTTATTTAAGGAAACCTACCACACAAAACTACATGTAGCATGCTACCAGTCTCTCGCCCAAGGGAACCTACCACACAAAGCTAGCATGCTACCAGTCTCTCATTCAAGGAAACCTACCACACAAAACCAGCATGCTACCAGTCTCTCATAAAAGAAACCTACCACACAAAGCTAGCATGCTATTAGTCACTTATTTAAGGAAACCTACCACACAAAACTAGCATGCTACCAGTCTCTCATCCAAGGAAACCTACCACACAAAACTAGCATGCTATCAGTTTCTCATTCAAGGAAACCTACCACATAAAACTAGCATGCTACCAGTCTCTCATTCAAGGAAACCTACCACACAAAACTAGCATGCTACCTGTCTCTCATTCAAGGAAACCTACCACACAAAACTAGCATGCTACCTGTCTCTCATTCAAGGAAACCTACCACACAAAACTAACATGCTACCAGTCTCTCATTCAAGGAAACCTACCACACAAAACTAGCATGCTACCTGTCTCTCATTCAAGGAAACCTACCACACAAAACTAGCATGCTATCAGTCTCTCATTCAAGGAAACCTACCACACAAAACTAGCATGCTACCTGTCTCTCAGTCAAGGAAACCTACCCCACAAAACTAGCATGCTATTAGTCACTTATTCAAGGAAACCTACCACACAAAGCTAGCATGCTATCAGTCTCTCATTCAAGAAAACCTACCACACAAAACTAGCATGCTACCAGTCTCTCATTCAAGAAAAACCTACCACACAAAACTAGCATGCTACCATTCTCTCATTCAAGAAAACCTACCACAAAAACTAGCATGCTACCAGTCTTTCATTCAAGGAAACCTACCACACAAAACTAGAATGCTACCATTCTCTCATTCAAGGATCTACCACACAAAACTAGCATGCTACCATTCTCTCATTCAAGAACACCTACCACACAAAACTAGCATGCTATCAGTCTCTCATTCAAGGAAACCTACCACACAAAACTAGCATGCTATCACTGATAGCATGCTAGTTTTGTGTGGTAGATTTATCAGTTTGGGTGATTAATCGTTTGCCACAGGACTAAAATCGGGTGACCGAAAAAATCGATCACCCGACTTTCAAATCGGGAAACCGATTTACCGATCACCTGAAAGTCCCTTTTATCAAGGCCTGTATCAATCTCCTATTCAAGAAAACTACAACACAAAACTAGCATGCTATCAGCAGGAAAGAATACGATTCTCTTCGTTAAAAATGACATTCACAAATTGCATTCATAATTCACCACAGCTGTGGGTGAGGATGAATAATTAAAGTATTAGAATGATGGGTGACATAATGAGATTGAAATAGACAATATCACTCTCAGTCTATTTGGAATGAATGAAATCTAAAATTTGTGTTTTTGAGACTTTGTTTGGGTCTTCCTTCCGTTGTGAATCGTGAACTTTGACCCCTTCCTCCCAGGACCAATAAAAACTCTTCTTTTTACAATCTCTGAAAGTATATATAAACCAATAAAAAGACAGACCTAAACCCTCTGTTAGAATTTTGTTACAAAATAAAATTAAAATGCTCGACTATTTCTATAACAACAGTTACATGTACATGAAGATATCCCCTAATTTTTCATTTTAATAGGATTTTAATACTCAATGAGACATAACTGACTGTCAGTGGAGACATCCAAGCTAGCTATTGAGTCTGGTACTACTTTGAGAGTTGTAGAGAATCTAGACCAATGAGAAGTCAGAGTGACTACCAATTGAACTTTGTTCCATGGGTCTGGGAATTAAATTCATTTAACGAAGGCAGATGTATAGAGCTACATGTACAGAGCCCTTGGCTTAATTCGAAGACAAATCAGAGTCAGATTAAATGCAAACAAGTACTGAGTGGTTTCTTTATTAATCATATCTTGTACGACTGAAGTAAAGTTAAAACTATTACGTGTACAAATCTCTGTACCTATTCAGTATTCTGACCCAGCAGTTTTTCAATCATGAATATTTTTTTTGTTCGATGCATTTTTGATTGCCGTGGAAAAGCAATTTCATGACCGCAATCTCTGCGATGTATTTGAAAGGGTTGCATCATTCCTTGTTGAGATTTTGAGACTTGTTTACCATGTTGGCCACAGGAAGTCGGCCATGTTGGCCACAGGAAGTCAGCCATGTTGGCCACAGGAAGTCAGCCATGTTGGCCACAGGAAGTCCAGGAAGTCGGCCATGTTGGTCACAGGAAGTCCAGGAAGTCGGCCATGTTGGTCACAGGAAGTCAGCCATGTTGGCCACAGGAAGTCCAGGAAGTCGGCCATGTTGGCCACAGAAAGTGCGTCATGTTGGCCACAGGAAGTCGGCCATTGGAAGTCGGCCATGTTGTTTTAAAACTATTTTTTTTTGTTTTTTTTTTTGGGGGGGGGGGTTACTTTTTTATGACATGTGATCCATTTTAACATATATATCCCTCCCTCATAAAATTTCTGTTACCCCTGATTTAATGGCTAACATGGAGACGCATTCTTCTCGAGCCTTGGTAACAGCACTCATGTGTCTGATCCTGTTGTACTTACTTGCCAGTCAGATGGGCAAATGTCAATCCCAGATGTGCAAGTATTTCGAATGGAAAGGAATATAGCAGGAAAAACAAGTTTCTCTCACTGACCTGATAGAGGAGACCGAGTCCGGGGGGCATTCAAACAGAGATTCTCGACTCTGGCAATTGTAGAAATATTTCCTCTGTTGGGACTTGCTGAAGGCAATTGACCAGGGGTCTAAAAAATAAACAGTGTATACAGTAAAGCGTTGCTCATAGATATACTGATTAATTGATTGTTTTATGCCACACCCAAGATTATTTCATTATATGGTGTCATTGCCAGGTTTACTGTGGGGATGAAACTGGGCTTATTGTCGGGAGGAAACCCTCGGCCTCAAAAGGAAAGCTTGAAAGTAGCCTGTGAGGTCATCGTCCAATGTGTCATACGTAATTTCAAAAGAATTTCGTCCTCAAGCATCATGACGTTAGGATGAAGTGTCCAGCATGTCCTGAACGGTCCAAGATGTTGTCACTGGTGACGACATTCCTAACGTTACTATGCACTATACAGTCTTTCTTCAGACAGCCATTCTTGAAAATAGAGCGACGTTATCACACCCAGTTCAGCAGCGTTTTAAATAAACCACTGTATTTTTTGTGTAGTGTGAGAAAAACATTATCCAACTCGAGCCAGTGTGTTACAATGGACACTATTCTCGTTCATAAATTTCCCAGGTCACTCGCCGGAGGCTTGTTGCTTTAAAGTGGCATGAGCTGCCAAAATTCACACTTTTTTCATAATTTCTGATCGTCCCAACAGTAAGAGGCTTTGAAGGCCATCAAAAAACTAAATTATTGGCGTGGGAATGAGGAAAATCAATACAGTATGTGTCCCGTACAAACCGAAAACACGCTCTAAAAGTAAACAAAATTTAAATAGCCGGGACGACCATTCATTCATTCTAAGCCAAAGTTGGTTCAAAACAATACTTTACCCTACATTTTCGAGACTAGAAGTACTAAAAAGCTTCTGAATTATACGTTTTGAGAAAAATAGCCAATAATTTCAACATTTTGTTTTGTGATATTCATCGTAACACACTGCTTTCTCGTTAGATAACCTCGTAGATATTGGTAATATTTCACTTCTACCTTTCACAAATTTAACAATATGAATTCCTGCTGGGTGAGAGAAAACCCCATCTTGGGACTGAAAACAGAGTCGTTCGTTGCCATGGGAACCCTTAACTTGCTTCATTTCTAGCCTTTAAAAGATAAACATAGTTTACTATTACAGAATAATCCATTCAAGTACACAGAGATTTGATTTAAACAATATATTTATTTGCTCCAAAAAACATTTGGACAAACAGAGATTATCAAACAGGCGTATGAGCCTATATTAATGCACGGAAATTAAACATCTAGGTTATAGGATAGGAGGGATTGGAAGGCAATGGAAGCATTTTTGTACTAGAACGGATGTGCTGAGAAATGCTTTTGTCGCTATTGTTTGTTTCAGACACCTGGTGAGTATAAACCGAATCCCCCCCCCCCCCCCCCACACCCCTTTAATATCAGAACCCTCACTGTGTCAAATATTGTGGTTCACTCCGAACCTTACCATGGGCTTTAGTTTATTACAACAACCTATGATTCTGTATAAAGGTCAAAATGACTTTTTAACACAATTACAAACTTGATTATTTTAGTCAAGAAGATATTCCCTGTGCCTTGTGTTTTAGTGTTCATAAATATATAATCCCATGGGTTTTAGTTTATTACAACAACCTATGATTCCGTATAAAGGTCTGCATGACGTAACCCCTTTTAACACAATTAGGAACTTGTCTCCATGATAATTTTATTCAACAAGATTTTCCCTCTGTCCGTGTGTTTTAGTGTTCATATATATTGCGAATATGGCACTGTATGGTTTATTGTGAGCTCGCAACAGGAGACAATCTATGCACACAACCTTGATATCAGTAAGGTTTGGAGAGAGCTGATTTTTTTTTTTTGCCGCACTCAAGATTTCATTTCATTTATTCACCAAAGCATTTGAATATTAGACAGTCAAACAGGATCAATGTTATAGGCATAAATAAATAGTTACTGTCCTCAAATAGAAAAAAAAATGGGACTTTGGCGGGAATAAAACCCTGTAGGGCTTGTTGTATCCCATAGAACTTAGTATATAAATGTTCGTCTAAAAAAATATAGAATAAATAAGTAAAATATTCCAATTATGACGAATTTATAGGTTTCAAATACTCGGTGAATTAATATATATATATGCATCCTTCTTGTGACCACACAAAGTACTCTCAATAACGTATTGCATGAAAACTGCCAGATATAATATAACAAAAGTATACAATTGGAGCAACATTTGTAAAAAAACACATAGATAAAAAAGACTAACAATTCTGAGCTAGATATCTCTTTAAGTTGGTTTTAAATAGAGATAATGACTGTGTGGACTTTAAACTAGTAGTCAAGTTATTCCACTCACGCGGAGCTTTTGTTTTTAGTGAATAGAAGGAAAGGTCAGTAAAATAGAAAGGTCTGTAGAAATTATACTGTCTTAGTCTTGTATTGTATCTGTCTAGTGTATACAGGGGGGTAAGGTAATTTCTGAAACTAATTGGTAGTGCATATGAATGGTAAAACAGTTTATGGCAGAACTGAAGACATGAAACAGGTTTATTTGACCAAAAGGAATAATCCCAAGTGCTTTAAATATAGGATCTGTATGTGCCAAGTAGCCGGATAAGTTTATGATTCGAATAACTTTTTTGTAGGATTACCAAAGGTTTCAGATGTGTAGGATAGGTATTACCCCAGACAATATTGCAATACGATAAATACGGGTATATGATGGAATAATATAGTATGAGCAGAGTTTTTCTTTGCAGACAAGATTTGATATTGCCCACTTGCCGCCGTAGCCTGTTTAAATTTGCTAAGAAAACCAATTGACATGAGCTTACTACAACTAATACCACTAAACTTAAACATAGGACACATAAAACATGTCTAGTTAGCTTTAGAATGTAGAAATGGGGTGAAAAACAGACGAAGAATCGAAGCCTGATTACAACAACAACAACGATCAGTGTCGGTCAACTTTCGTGTTGGTTTACCCTCATTTCAGGCCTTTTTATCTGTCATTTACACTCAAACAGTTACCAGCAGGCTTTTCCAGTCGCTGTTAACCGATCGTCAGTCTGTATTTCTCAGATAAATAGGCCTACGTAAAATTACACTGTGCCGTTAGTTCACTCACTCGACTGAAACATTCCGGGTACCTAACAATTCAAATTTTCAAATTCAAATTAAAAATACAAAGTGACGTCCAAACTTTTAAATTTTGGTAAAAATAGAAAGTTCCTAACTTACATTGTCTGGGAAAAATACAGAAAACGGTCTTTCTTTTTTAATGTAAACAATATTCCTGATTTTCGCGGCAAGTGTGCCTTTAATATACCAATGTTCCTAGACAATTTTTTGCAAGTTTCATCAATGTAAGTACACCAATTGAGTCTGTTATTAAAATAAACCCCTAGGAATTTAAAACTTATGACTTCTTCTATCTTTGTATTGTTGATAGACAAAGTCGGCGATTTAAAAACATTATTTCTTGTCGGATTAAGAAACATAAATTTGGTTTTGGATAAATTGAGAGACAACTTATTGGAGCAGAGCCATTCAAATAATTTACCGAGTTCCGTTGACATATTAATGCACAATATTTCAGGATTTTTGTCTGTCAAAATTGCACTTGTATCATCGGCAAAAAGTAAGAAGTGGAGGATAGATGAGCTATTATATATGTCGTTTATATAAAGCAGGAATAAAATGGGTCCCAAAATTGACCCTTGTGGAACCCCACATTTGATTTCGCCAGCCTCTGATAGAGTGCCATTATAGTTTAGATATTGTGAACGAGATAGTAAATAATCACGAAACCAAGTGTTTGAAACATCTCTAAAACCATAGAAGGCGAGTTTTTCAAGAAGGATTTCATGGTCCACGGTGTCGAACGCCTTTGATAAATCTAAAAACGCAGTTATGCTGAATAATTTGGCTTCTTTGGCAGCTATAAGTTTGTCATAGAGGGATATGGCGGCCATGGATGTGGTATGATTTTGTCTGAAGCCAAACTGGTGTGCGAAAATTAGATCTTGTTCTTCAAGGAATACTGATATTTTGTTAGCAACTATTTTTTCAATTATTTTACTGAAGCAGGGTAGCATTGATATTGGCCGATAGTTAGAAAACAATTGTTTGTCCCCAGTTTTATAAATAGGAGTCACCAGAGCAATATTATTAATTTTAAAGGATGAGGGGAGATCTATATATGCGGTACTCATTTTGAGTTGTGGGGTTCTTGTCCTGTAAATAGAGGCGGTAACGGCTATTTTTTTCTCTGATGGATTTTAATATGCTTGATGTTATCCAAGGGTGGTTTGGTTTATTATTCCTACCTTCACGTGTCAGAATTGGAAAACAGTTATCGTAGATTTCCTGGAATTTAACCGCAAATTGATTAAAGGCATCGTTTACATTGTCTGATGCTAAATGCCAATCAGTGTTTCCAATTTGTTGTTTGAAGTTTTCAGAATTGACATGACCAAATTGGCGAAAGGACACTGGCTGAGTTAGGTTACTTTTATGTATTAAAGGAGTCCCAGTTAAATGATAGATAGGGAAATGATCTGAGAAATCACTAAGTAGAATACCAGAATAGCCGTCATCGTCTATAAAGTTCAAAAAAATATTATCGATTAATGTGGCAGTGGTTGCGGTCACTCGTGTAGGTTTAGTTATACGGGGGAAAAAATAATAGGACTTCAAAATTTCAAGAAATGTTTTAGAGGAACTGTGTCTGTCAGCTTTAAAGAGGTCTATATTGAAATCTCCCATTAAAATGCAATGTTTCTTCTTGGGTTTTAGAATTTCCAACATACTTGAGATATCTGCATTAAATGAATCCAGAGATTGGCCTGGAGGCCTATAAATAATGCCAACAACATAAATTTGTTTGCTATGGGAGATTTCAATAAAGAGAGACTCAATGTGATCTTCAGATTTAGATAAGTCGTCTCTTTTTCGAAAATTATGGAAATCTTCGCGTATATAGAGGATCAGGCCGCCACCTTGTTTTTTGGTCCTAGATAACGCTACGGTTTTATATCCATTAATATTATAGAGAGTTTCAACAGATTGGTCAAGCCAGCTTTCAGTTATTCCAATTACCGAAAAATCATTCTTTAGATCTTTTATCGTACCAACTATTTCGGTAAAATTTGATTTGATACTTCGTGCATTAATATGAATAACGGAAAACGGTGAATTATCATTCGATAGGATAGCAAGGTTTGCATTAAATGAAGTTGCTGTTTCGTAATTAGACTGATGTTGGGATAGATGTTGCCAGTGAGTTATTTCATGAGCTGTATCATCTGTTACATAATTGTGCGAGTCAATATTATTGAGTTCTACAGGATTAAAAGATAAGTTTTCAAAATTAGGAAGAAAAGGTGAAGAGGAGGAATTAAAATCATTATCAATTGTAGCATTAAAGTATGGTAACTCAGACACTGCATCCGTCGAGTGGTCGGTTATGTAGCTAGTCATTAGGATTCAAGTGTAGCAAATGGGCTGAACTTAATTGTGAGATACAAATAGAAATATCAATATAGCAAGAGCAATAGCAAACAGTTAGTAGATATAGAAGTACTATGTGGTCAACAAGAGGATGCATCATAAAAACAAACCAAAGATGGGGTGGAAAAAAATAATCTCCCTTATATGGGGGTGTTGCCAGGTTTGATGGGGAGGAAAGCAGGCTCTTTGCTTGGTGGAAACCCCCGATCTTTGGCAAGTACCTGGCAACTCTTCCAGAATACATTCAGACATTTATAAATTTTTATTTCGTCTGCGAGGGGTTTGATCCTGCTTTGCATCGATGGATTGATTGATTGATGTTTTACGCCGCACTCCAGATTATTTCCCTTACAAGGCGGCGTGGCCAGGTTTAGTGGGGGAGGAAACAGGGCTCATTGTCTGGAGGAAAGCCCCGACGGCAACTCTTCCACTTAGAAATTTTTAAATTTTTTATTTGGTTTGAGTCGGATTTCATCCTGCGTTGCATCGATGGAAGGTCTGTGTCGAACTGAGGGACTATCACTTTAACCAAATGAGCCACCGAGGCCCCTGTGCATCAATGGAAGGCCTGTGTTGAACTGAGAGACTATCACTCTAACCAAATGAGCAACCTGACCCATTGGAACACCTTACCCAGGGACATACTGCCAATAATATCTCGCGCGGCATTAATATCAATCTAAAATACCTGCTGAAAATGGTGTTGATGTCTTCGAGTCTGAAAACCTCTGGCACTTTGACAGGACATAAACTTGGCCTGCTTGGTTTGTTTATAGCTTTTGCAAAGAGTCTCAGCTTGTCAATTCTAAAAAATACCAATTTATATAAAATTGAATTCTTTGATTTTTCTGTTTCTCATTTTTTTTTATATCTAAACATGATCATCCTTTACTTCTTTCTACGATTTGATGAAATCAAAATTGACATTTACCTCAGCATTTGTCAGGACGTAAATTTTAAAATACAGTATTTTCCCCTCTATGTCTTAATGAGATGTTTAAGGGGAGACAATTTTGTAAGAAATTAACACGCAGCAAAACTAAATTAACCTGGTCACGTGGGGAGTACATTTGCGGCATTTTGTAAATTCGGTACTATCTTCAATAAACGCCTATTTGCATTTGTATAGGCTTAAACTGAAAAAAAAGACCTAAATTTACACTAATAAGTTAAAGTGGCATGAGCTGGCAAAATGTTGATATTTTGACGTTAAAACAGAATGTTGAAATTATTGGCTATCTTCCTCAAGACGTATAATTCAAAAGCTTTTTAGTGCTTCTAGTCTCGCAAATGTACGATAAGTATTGCTTTGAACTAACTTTGGCTTAGTTGAATGAATGGTCGTCCCGGTTATTTAAATTTTGTTTACTTTTCAAACACTATTTCGGTTCGTATAGGCCACATACTGTATAGATTTTCCTCATTCCAACGCCAATCATTTAGTTTTTTGATGGCCTTCAAAGCCTCTTACTGTCGTGACGATCAGAAATTATGAAAAAAGTGTGAATTTTGGCAGCGCTCATGCCACTTTTAAAATACAGTATTTCCCCCTCTTAATGAGTTGTTCAAGGGGAGACAATTCTGTAAGAAATTAATATGCAGCAAAACTAAATCTACACTTATAAGTTAAAGAACTTGCCTTTCTTGGTATGGCAGTTTTTGAATGTCTTTACCACAGAGGAAATAGCCATCTAACACATGGACAGCTACCAACTTTCTCTGGGCCCTCCCCTGAAAAATAAATCGGCTTAATGTTTCCTATATTTAGCAGCTCATGTCACATTGAAACGAGAGAGAGAGAAATATGATACTTCTGGCGGACATTTTCCTTTCCAAAGGTAGCAAGATTTATTTCGTCAAAGCAAACTGTAGCAGAACGGCTGTCTGACTTGCCAAGCAATAAGTGTGTTGTATTAGGAACTTCTTTAATTTGTCTCTGGCCTGTTTTTTATTCTATAGACTTCAATTTAGAAATTTGTATATATTATTCTAAATGATTATTTACATAGCTTTGGCTACTTAATTTTTTTTTAACAAAAGCATTGTGCAGTATAATTTTATGTACTTTAACTGAGTAATACAAATGGGTAAGAGGACTCAAAAAGCCTGCCAATAATTTTTGGAGTGTAAACCACAGATAAAAAGGCCTGAAATCGGGATAATCTAACACAAGTTAACCGACACTGATCGTTGTTGTTGTAATCAAGCTTAGATTCTTCGTTTGCTTTTCACTGCCATTTCTACATTCCAAACCTAACTAGACATGTTTTTATGTGTCCTATGTTTAATTTTAGTGGTTTTAGTTGTGGTAAGCAAGTGGGCTTTTAATAGAAGTACCTCTCCCCTGAACTCCTGACAGATTTCTGCCTCTATCAACGTGTCTGCAGGCAGTTCAATATGGGCTTTCATCCACTAATTTTTTTTTTACAAAATCATAGTGCTGATTAATAGAAGTACCTCTCCCCTGAACTCCTGACAGATTTCTGCTTCTATCAACGTGTCTGCAGGCAGTTCAATATGGGCTTTCATCCACTAATTTTTTTTTTACAAAATCATAGTGCTGATTAATAGAAGTACCTCTCCCCTGAACTCCTGACAGATTTCTGCTTCTATCAACGTGTCTGCAGGCAGTTCAATATGGGCTTTCATCTACTAATTTTTTTTTTACAAAATCATAGTGCTGATTAATAGAAGTACCTCTCCCCTAAACTCCTGACAGATTTCTGCTTCTATCAACGTGTCTGCAGGCAGTTCAATATGGGCTTTCATCCACTAATTTTTTTTTTACAAAATCATAGTGCTGATTAATAGAAGTACCTCTCCCCTGAACTCCTGACAGATTTCTGCTTCTATCAACGTGTCTGCAGGCAGTTCAATATGGGCTTTCATCTACTAATTTTTTTTTTACAAAATCATAGTGCTGATTAATAGAAGTACCTCTCCCCTGAACTCCTGACAGATTTCTGCCTCTATCAACGTGTCTGCAGGCAGTTCAATATGGGCTTTCATCCACTAATTTTTTTTTTACAAAATCATAGTGCTGATTAATAGAAGTACCTCTCCCCTGAACTCCTGACAGATTTCTGCTTCTATCAACGTGTCTGCAGGCAGTTCAATATGGGCTTTCATCTACTAATTTTTTTTTTACAAAATCATAGTGCTGATTAATAGAAGTACCTCTCCCCTAAACTCCTGACAGATTTCTGCTTCTATCAACGTGTCTGCAGGCAGTTCAATATGGGCTTTCATCTACTAATTTTTTTTTTACAAAATCATAGTGCTGATTAATAGAAGTACCTCTCCCCTAAACTCCTGACAGATTTCTGCCTCTATCAACGTGTCTGCAGGCAGTTCAATATGGGCTTTCATCTAGTAAATTTTTTTTTACAAAATCATAGTGCTGATTATTAGAAGTACCTCTCCCCTAAACTCCTGACAGATTTCTGCTTCTACCAATGTGTCTGCAGGCAGTTCAATATGGGCTTTCATCTCACTGTCAGACACTCTTCTCCATCGGCTTTTTGTTGCCCCAATCTGATACTGGAATGTCATACCTTTCTGAAACAGACACACGTGAAATTGATTGATTGATTGTTTGGTGTTTAACGCCGCGCTCAAGATTATTTCACTTATATGGCGGCGTTGCCAGTTTTATTGTGGGAGGAAACCGGGCTCTTTGCCCGGAGGAAACCCACGACCTTCCGTTGGTAACTGGCAACCATCCCACATAGACCCGTGAAATTAAACCATGGTTTAAAACTCGTCAAATGCTAATGAGATAATCACTAGGCCAAGCGCCCACTAGGTGATTTTGAGTGATGACTGAATAACTGAGTAGGCCTCAGAAAGTTAACCAACCATTTCCCGCACATTTTAAAGTGGCATGAGCTACCAAAATGTTGATATTTTGAAGAACCACATATGGCATCCCCATTTCACATAAATAGAGCAGAATGTGTATAGTTTGCAAAACACATGTATGCAAGCATTTGACATAGATAATATATTGATTTTGTATAAATATGGAAGGATTGCGTATAAATATGGTCGGATTTTGTATAAATATGGTAGGATTGTGTATAAATATGGCCAAATTTTGAATAAATATGGTAGGATTTTGTGTAAATATGGTAGGACTGTGTATAAATATGGCAGAATTGTGTACAAGTAGGGAAGGATTCTGTATAAATATGACAAGATTTTGTATAAAATGACAGGATTTTGTATAAAAATGACAGGATTTTGTATAAATATAGCAGGATTTGTAAAAAAAAAATGGGGGGAATTTGTATAAATAGGTTTCAGATAATAAGATCTTGTCAAAAAGCATTTTCATTACTTCATGCAATGGAACAAACCAAATTTCAATTTAATGCTTGCAAGATAAATCATTTTAGAAATCTTGTCAACTGTTTATCAACATGATTTTTGTGGTCAAATTGGCTTGTGTTGACAGAATCCTATCAGCAATTATAAAGCAAAACGCAGACGAGGGGATCCGGCTGAGGCATGCATAGCCGATGGAGCACCAACAAATTTCAACGCAGACGATGAACTCTCGACAGAGGTACACAAGATTGGTCTTTCCCTCCTCTCAGCTCAGCTGGCAGCTCACGTTGTGCGCACACGTTGAGATTCTTGCCACGCGAGGCAGAAGATATTAAACATGCTAGATAATTTCCTCCCGGTCTCGAGAGGCGAAAATCTCACCAAAATTTACCCGCACCCAGGGGAAACAACAAAGCAGCTCAGCCGGTGCCTCTCGTGTGACCTAGGCGTTAGTCATAGTGGGAAAAACAATTTTCTACTCACCCCAAGCCCAAGGATCAAATATCTATTTTTATCACTGGACACCATACATCTATAGCTGTATATACTGAGGATGTTCTGGAGGGAGTTAGGAGTGAGGTTGTTAAATACAACATCTACATCACTTTCTGAACACTGAAATGTAAATAAAATGTAATTGGAACTCTCCTGGTACCCTTACATACACACAGCAACAGGATTGAAAACATAAAGTTTTGACAAATATTTAGGATAAAGTTTGGTTGAATCTTTAAATGCTAATCTTGGTTGATTGATAGATTGATTGTTTTACGCCACACTCAAGATTATTTCACTTATATGGAGGCATTGCCAGGTTTAGTGGGGGAGGAAACCCCCGACCTGCGGCGAGCAGCTCTTTCACCTATGGCAACCGAGTGGAAAATCCACTCAGAAATTATTTCAATCTATTTGGATGTCAATCTTGGAAGTTATGGTTTAAGAATAATAGTTTTTTCAAATTCAAATAATAATTGGCTTTGACATTAAGGAAATTTCATTGATGACTCTCTCTAGAGAAGGTCCCCAAAGGCACCGTCCCCAAAAATTGGAAAATTTTCTGACTGATATGACCTTCCTGGCCACCATAACATTGGTGACGGCGTCCCGCCCCTCATAAAATCCCACTAAAAACTGCATTAATAGGCAGTGGATGTGAACTGAATTGAATGGAAACCAATTCTGTTAACTTTGGCCTGATATCTTCTCCAGCCAAGTTAAAACCTCCATGTCCCCATTCCGTGTTTTACCTTTACCACTCAAACCTGTAAATCGAACAGCGACTTTTGATTGGAAAACTTCTCGCAGCTAATCAAAGCGTTGGACACTTTTGCACCACCAAAGAAATAACGTAATGGCTGCTGCATACATCATAAGCTTTCGGCAACTAAGTGCTGATTGGTCAAGACTCTGTAAGGATAGGAAAGACAACTCTCACATTCCCACCAGTGGGCGCTGTTCGATTTACAGGTTGTTGTGGAGTAATCTGCCAAGGGGCCATGGAGATTTGAACTTGGCTCGAGAAAATGGCCTGAGACACGATCAGAGAAAAATTTCAAACCTTCATTAAAGTTTTGAACTTTTTAAAGGCCTCTTCCTTGGCAGATGTTGCTCTAACTTCATCAGGTATCTGAAATATACATGGATAAAATATATAAACATGATTGATTGATTGATTGCTTCTTACGAGACACTCAAGATTATTTCAGTTATAATGCGACATCGCCAGGTTTAGTGACAGAGAAAAACGCACATGGATAAAATATATAACAATGATTGATTGATTGATTGCTTTTTACGAGACACTCAAGATTGTTTCAGTTATAATGCGACATTGCCAGGTTTAGTGACAGAGAAAAACAATGACATGGATAAAATATATAACAATGATTGATTGATTGATGGCTTTTTACGAGACACTCAAGATTGTACATAATTTGATTATTTGGCGGCTCCATACTCAAGATTGTTTCAGTTTATATATGGCAACATTGCCAGGTTTAGTGGGAGAGAAAAACAGATCTTTGCCCAGAGGAGGCACCCGATCTTTGACGAGTATCTGGTAACTATTCCACATGTAGCGATTGAGTGAAAAACCCACTAAGAAATTTAAAACAATAAAGCTCCCAAATTGAACTCGTACATCTTTAATGTTGGAATTTTAATGACAAAATTTTTTTGAATTTTGTAATGATAAAAAATGATAAAAAATTAATGATAAAAAATGTTGGAATTGTCTGGCGTCATAAAGCACACATCTTTGGTTCGTTTGGTTCACTGGCTTTAATATACATGTATCTCTAATTTCAATGAAAATCTTTGAGTTTTTAACGGTACTTTAACTGTTCAACTTCTCTTGACAACCAGAAATTAGGAAAAAACTTCAGGATTTCGGCAGTTAATGCCCTGTTAACCCTGTTCATCACAATTAAACAAAAAATTTTTGAAAAAATTCTTTACATTTGTCAATTAAAGACAGAGTAAATATTCGAAAGACATGAACATTCCATTAATAAAATGTGAAAAAAATCAAGTAAATTGCCATCTAAATGAGTATATCATGAAGATACGAGAAAACTGAAAGGATAATCAACTCACAAGCCATTTCTGTAGACAAGTATCCCTTGTTTCTTTCTGGCGCCCCTCATATAAATCACTACAAAATACGGTCACACAATTACATTAGGAGTGAGATTTTCCCTGTTCCCGTGTGTTTTAGTGTTCATAAATAATATTAGGAGTCATTCCACAATAGACCCTTTCGACTTAAGGATTGACGCTTGCGCAGAAGCCTTGTTGTATGGCAAAATGACGCTAAATTGAGTTTTTGGATCAATCTGACGTCAGAATCGTGTTCATTTCGTCTATGACGTAATGCAAAAGAGGCGTGTCACAGCGACCGCAACAGAGAGATGACGTCAATGCCATACAATTCGAACAACGTCATAAACAAGTTGTTCTAAGCCGAAAGGGTCTGCAGTCTATTTGACAGTTTTGGCAACAACAATGTTGTGAGGTCATGACAGAAGCATTGCATCGGTCAAGCGAGGCGGTGATTTGGATGTTTTTATTATTCAGTCAATTTCAGATATTGATTACTTTCTCCTCGTTCCCCGATTCACTGGAAGATAAACTGTACCTACATCATTTTTAGATTGATTGATTGATGTTTTACGCCACACTCAAGATTATTTCACTTTTATGTGGGAGAAAAACCCGGCTCTTTGCCTAGAAAAAAACCCCACCTTCAGCGAGTACCTCGCAACTCTTCCACATTGCAATTGAGTGAAAATTCCACGGAGAAATTTTAAAATTTTAATTTGGTCTGAGTGTGATTCGAACCCCCGCTGTATCGAAGGAGGGTCTGTGTTGGACTGAGGGATGATCACTCTAACCGACGGAGTCGCTGAGGTCCTACGATAGAGGGAAAATCACATTCAGAAATTTTTTCATTTTTCTAGGGTTGAGTGGAATTCTAGACCCTGACCCATCAATAGGAACCTTGTATCAAACCGAGAGATTTATCGCTCTGTCGGATGGCCACTTAGGGCCGGGTTATCAAAAAGGGGGATAGTCATGAGTGTGGCAGTGCCGAAACATCAATAATTTGATTTTGATATGCTTTACGTGAGAATTCTACTCCAACTCACGTATTTTGAGTGAAAGCTTGTATTTTCTTCAGATTCCGGACCTGTTTTCTAGCTATCCTACAAACAGAAAAATAACATTTTTAGAACTTTGAAACAAAACGGCGTCTTTAAATAAATAAAGCTGTCTGGTGTTATCTCCCTTTTGTATCTAACTATACCCACACAATGGGTTGTCCATTAACCATGCAGTTTCTGTTAGTTTTGGGAGAGACAGGAAATGGGTTAGCATATAAGATGCATACTGCACACAGTGGAGCGTACCGTTAATAACAAATAACGAGAATTGTCTGAAGACATCAAGGTTGCCGTTGGCGTATCAGAATAGTTTCTGCAGCCCTTTCGATCTCCATAACGATAGTAAACATCTTACGCTATGATGCAAGATGTACAGTCGTCTTAGACTGTCACTGAGATTGTGACGTCACTTGGCGGCAACTTTGTTGTTAAGTGTAGCTTTGTGTGCGTTGGTTTGTTTTAATGTTTGATCACTCCCTTTGAATATTTTTGTTATTCTTTTACAAATTACATACAATAGTAATTAAATAATAAGGATTGACTTCAACGTTTTTCGGTTCATCGAGTTATGAACGAAATGGTTCCAGTGCAAACTTTTCATAAACGGATTCAAAGATTTATTTAGTTTGCACATGACCAAGTTTGATCATAACCAAAGAAACATTGAAGTCAATCTTTATATAACAAGAGTTTTAGTAAACTCAACATACGCCCGCCGTGGCAAAGTCGAACCGCTACGATTAACAACTTTACATTTAATATAACATTTGTTTTAATTTCATCAATTCGAATTTCTTGTTCACATTAGAAGTTTTACTTTTCTGAATTTGATGAAGCTGTGCAAAAAATGTCGCAAACAGTACGTCGGAGAAACTCAGAATTCTCTACGACAAAGAGCAGCCAACCATTTATCTAGTATAAGACTTAAACATGATGTACCCGTGGCACAACATTTCAATACTCAAGGTCATTCGGTCAAGGACCATTTTGAAATTATGCCTATTGAGAAAATCCCTTTTCTCACTTCCGCTGCAGATACCAAACACAAACGTTTGGAAAGGGAAAGTTTTTGGATTCAAACATTACAAACTATTTATCCTTTGGGTTTGAACTTGGACCCCGGAAGATGTCGTGAAAAAACTATAATACCATTTGTGTTTCAGTATAACAAAGCTAGCATTGCTATGGCCAAGATTATAGTAGAAGAATACAAACTACTTCAAAGTAAACTTGCTCGACCTCTGACCCAAAGGCCAGTCATTGCTTATAAAAAGAAACAAGAGTTTGAAAGACATACTGGTCAGGGCTAAACTCCCCTGTCTGCCTTCTACCTAGGTTTTCTGGGAAAGGGGTATGGGGGGGGGGGGGGATGGGGGAATTTTCACTGTCTTTTCCCATGACCCCATAATATATAGTCTGACGATATTCTTACTATAGCTTAAGATGCATAAGCATTGTCAATGCAATACAAAGTGTTCCAGAAAATTCTACTGACTAAGGCCAAGCTCCTGTCAGTCGTTAACCTAATGAAATATCATAGGTTTACTTTATTACAACAATTTATGATGGGGTATAAAGGTCTAAATGATATACCTCTTTTTAACACAATTAGAAACTTGTCTCCGTGGTTATTTTAGACAAGAAGATTTTCCCTGTGCCCGTGTGCTTTAGTGCTCATAAATATATTATCTGTCCAGGTAATTTCAATGACATTTTAATAGCAAAAACTGAAATATTGTGGCTGTTTTGACATTGCTGTTATGTTCCATAATTGGGAAGGAGCAATAGCTTACAACTCTTGAATTTTAACAGTTTTGACTGGGACACTGTTCTATTGGACTTGGCTGTAATAGTTTTATTACAAAGCAAACAATCTCCAGGCTGACCACTGATATGATCAGATGGTGTGTAAATATACAAACCTAGGGTGCCCACTTCAGGGGATGTCATTGTCCCCTTATCTCTATTTAAACAGCCACTCTGATAAATACCACATTGGTAATAAAGTGGGAAAATGGTCTTTTTTTGTTATTATAGTGCACATTAAACTATCCAAGAAAACAGTCTCAGAATGTATAAATTAACTGGCTTCCAGTATTACTCTGGACCAAGTGTACTCAAAAAAGCATTGATATATATACATATATATATATTGAACATCAGGTACACATTTCTGATAAAAAAAACCTCTTGAAAACAGACAAAAAATATGTGTACCCAAATCAAATTTGGTATGCGACACATCATCTACCTATAAGGTATATATACTCTAAAAGAATTGGAGAGATTATATCAAAACGAAAGAAGTTCTGGAGCCGAAAGGGAATATTACGCCGAAAGGGAATATTACATAATCCAATAGAGCTGCCATATTATGCAACAGGTGATGTCAGAAACGGTACATGAAACACCGTCTGCCCATAAGGTAGATACTCAAGATCGGATCAAAACTCTTCAAGTTATGGAGCGGAAGGGAACGAAGATTATAGACTAAGACAGAATATTACATAATCCAATGTAGAAGTCATATTATGTAATCGACAATGTCCCAGATGGTTCATGACACACTTTCTACCCCCAAACTATATGTTGTAAAGAAAATTGTAAAGATCGGATCAAAACTCTTCAAGTTATGGAGCGGAAGAGAACGAAGATATAGACTAAGACAGAATATTACATAATCCAATGTAGAAGCCATATTATGCAATGGACAATGTTCTTAATGGTTCATGACACACCTTCTACCCCTAGAGTATATGTTATAAAAAAATTTGTAAAGATCGGATCAAAACTCTTCAAGTTATGGAGCGGAAGGGAACGAAGATATAGACTAAGACAGAATACTACATAATCCAATGTAGAAACCACATTATGCAATCGACGATGTCATAAATGGTTCATGACACACCTTCTACCCACAAGGTATATGTTGTGAAAGAATTGTAAAGATTAGATCAAAACCCTTCAAGTTATGGAGCGGAAGGGAATCTGGGACGGACGGCCGGACGGACGGATGGCGCTGGTGATACCATAATACGACCGACTTTTTTTAAGTCGGGCGTATAAAAACAAAAACCAGTTTTAGAAGATTTGTTGCAATAAAACTAAAATTGTAATAAAACGTACTTTTCATTTGAGACGTAGATGTAGTTAAAGAATTCCTCGTCACCTTTGAGAACGTCGTCCGGTACAATTTCTGTAACATCTTTATCCGACGTCACCGACAGATATTTATTCAGGTCGTTGTTGATTTCTTTCATGTAATTAAGGACAGGTGTTCGTGATTCGTGACATCCTTTACATACGATATACCTGGGAAAATAAAGAATAGCTAATTTGATCCCTTAAAGGAGGGGAAATCTCTAGAAATACATAGGGATTATCGTCGATAACAACCTTCAAAGTACTTACTGTAAAACATTTCACGTCAATTACCTCCAGTGACCCTCAAGCTAATAAAAACAGACAGAAGTATGTCCTTTCAGTGGCTTATCTGTGTAGCCATTTTTCCGTTTTAGGATGACATGATGTTGGTATAGCTATTTTTAGATCAATAATGACGTATTTTTACCGCTCTCTAATGCATAATGGTAGATTTAGGTCCAAAAAAACATGGCGACAAACTTGAAGTGGGAAGATTTGTCTCCGAATATATAGGTCAGTATGCAACCGCACACCATTACTTAACCAGCCATTGGCTAAATTGCATCACATGACTACTCTATAACGCACTTAAATTTTTATTCAACAATAATTGGATAAAACTAATGAAAAAAATGGTGGCCCCCTACCACTCCCCCCCCCCCAACCCCTATCTTTATTCAAAGACAAATAATAAGGCTTCTTCTTGAGCATTTAACTTTCAGCCTGAGAGACTGAGAGCCTAGCACTTTACCGCCTGAGCTCCCTCCCCCTCCCCCCTTCCACAACCTCATTGAAAGGCAAATAATAAAGGCTATTCTTAGGTATTTACCTTTCCGAGTTTGCAGGTCGACTGGTGACAGGTTTATAAATACTGACTTGGTCAAACACCCGATACATCAAGTAAACCAGACCCACACTGAACGGGGTAAACAAATCAAATATCTTACAGACAAAATGACCCCCTGAAAAATAAACAGAAATATTTCTTTGACTGATATAGGGGTAAAACTCACCTGAATTCAATCTGGAATGTCTTTTCAATAAATTTGAAAAATTAGTAGTTATTTTCTCCTATTCTTCGAAATATACAGGAACACATGCCTTAAAGTGGGCACTACATAAGGGAAATTGCAATAAACACACTAATAAATGCTAAAATGAAACTATTTCAAATAGAAAATTACTCTGGGATGGAAGGTATCTTATTATGGGATTACCTCCCTTTGTGACGTTGACAGTCGTCATTCCACTCTGATGCACTAAGAGTAGTATTACGGGGAAGGTGGGTTGGGCTACTTGTTTGTACAGGTAAGTATATATCCAAGATTATGAGAAATTAACTACTAATTTTTCAAATTCTGGTCAATATAACTTACCAATGTACAAACACATGCCTAAATCCCACAGCCCGGTGGTGGGGCTACTACACCCATCCCAGAGTATAAGATATTTTACGATACAATTTGACTCTCGTTTGGAGAACTTTTTTTTTCACAAGAAATAACAGGTGATAAACAACCTGGCTATTCCTCAGTCATATCCCGGAGTTCTCGGACGGCCTGTTTTTTTAGCAGTAGGTCTGTAACTTCCAGTAACTGCTTTGTTTGCCGGAGGAGCTAGATTATAGTTGGACGGTGACAGTCGGATAACAGACATTTTCCAGGACATTAAGGATCCACTGTTCTGGTGATATTGAGCTCTGGGCCTGTCGGAACGATGATCGGAAAGCCGGGACCGTCATCGTCCTTGAGGGCTGCCTCCGTAGCAGTTTCTCTCTATTGGGCGATCGATTTGCCAACCGCGCGTGTCATAATGCCCAGCCGCCCCCCTCAAAAGGGTTGTTTATCAGGTCGACCTATCATTTTGTTGTCCTGATTACGAGATTGGTATATGTGAGAAGTCAAATTTACAAATTAGAGCTTAGTTTTATATTGATTTTACGCATTTCAAGATGTGTAATTTTCAAACACATAGCACAAAGTCTGCTTACCTGTTCTGAGTATAGACAATGCAATCAAAAACTGACATAGATAAAGTTGTTTCGAAAGTATCTCCTGAATGTTCTCGGAGCCAGCCACTGAAAAACCCTTTTCAGAAAAAAAAAAAAAAAAAAAATTTTAATATGAAAATAGAGTTTTCAAAGTTAACAATTTTTTCTTATAAATTATATGCATCTGATACCTGGAGCTTAATAAATACTCAAATACCCAAAATAAAGAGAAAAAAAATGATCATTTATAAAGTGATTGATTTTTTGTACTCAAGATTGAAATGCCTAGACAGGGTTGTTGCTTGGTTTACTGCATGGATAACCAAGGGTTTTGTCTTTGAAATAACACCAGTTGTGTGGCCTGATGAGCAGTTGGTCTGATGTTCATGACCTCTAATGGACAAAGGGACTCGGTGGTCCAATGGGTTAGACTCTAGAGCGATCGTCCCTCAGTCTCACACAGACCTTTCCTCAATGGCCTTTGGGGGGTGGGTTAGAATCACACTCAGACCAAACAAAAATTGAAAAATTTGTTAGTGCATTTTCAGTCACAGTTGCCAGGTACTCGCCGAGGGTCGGGGGGTTTCCTCTGCGCAATAAACCCGGTTTCCTCCCCCACTAAACCAGGCAAGGTCGCCATATAAGTGAAATAATGCTGAGTGCGGCGCAAAACATCAATCAATCAATATAATGAACAGTCACAGGTAGACAAAATTGTTTCAAAAAGACGATTCATTGTTGGATCAAATTTGATCACGATGGATTTATGTTTTACGTATTGTTACATATTGGTCGCTTTGCCAGGTGTTAGTGGAGGGGGAGATTGATCCCTTCACCCAGAGGAAATGTCAGGCAACCCTTCCACGAAGGCCAATCATGTGTAATCTACATATACCTAATTAAATTCAGGGGCACTTGGCAACCTTCTGCACAAAAATTTAAAACGCATTTTTTCAAGATCTATTGAAGTAAATATTCATGGAAACGTATACTTCAACATCTAACATATGAATATCATTCAGGCCAAGCTCTTGTCAACCTAATGAAATATCATAGGTTTACTTTATTACAACAATTTATGGGGTATAAAGGTCTAAATGATATACCTCTTTTTAATACAATTAGAAACTTGTCTCCACGGTTAATTTAGACAAGAAGATTTTCCCTGTGCCCGTGTGTTTTAGTGTTCATAAATATCATTCAACTTACCCCATCGGCCATTATAAAGTGTACACCTTTATCGTCCGTGTTTTTCAGGACAAAGTTAGTGAACTCTTCCTGATTGTCTGGTCTGAAGACGTCACCATCCCCCTCAGCCCCTCCAACTCCTGCTCACAATAAAATACAGACGTTCAGAAAATAAAACGCAGCACCTAACAGGTGCTTTGACCCCTCAGCCAAATATGTCCGGTAAATATCAGGTTGACAAAATCCACTGAATTCTGGTGAATAGTCCTTCATACTACATGAAGTAGGTATGGGAAACTAGGGATATTTACTGTGAATATTGTGGTCAATCAAATAGTAACTCACTTGTGCTTTATGCTGAATGAAGTAGGTATATGAAACTAGAAAGAAATAATATAATACATATTACATAATTCCATTTTCGTAAAATTTTATCACCGATGATTTATTTTGTAAGAGCATATTCATAAATAATCAGCACCGTAGCAGCACAAAGTATGCAACCACAGTTATTTAAATGAAATACTTAATTTGTATGGCGGCACTGCCAGGTTTAGTGGGAGAGGAAACCGGGCTCATTGCCCGGAGGAAACCCTCGACCTTCGGCGAGCAAGTCTTCCACATACGGCAACTCAATGAAAAATCCACTGAGGTAGCTTTCAATTTTTATTTTGGTCAGAGTCTGATTCGGACCCGCATACGCATTGATGGAAGGTCTGTGTGGAACCAAAGCAAATAGGATATACTAGTGATATTCACTGTGTATTACAACTGTTAGTCGAAAGAGTAACTGAAATATAGCCCAGACAAAATATCATTGCTATCATTGATATCTTATAACTACTAGATTGGCTAGAGACAATCAACTTCCGGCAAGTATGTCCGCATCTTGCTAGTTGATTTTTCGAGAATGGAATAAATGAGTTAGGGGTTGTATAAAATTTCTTGCCCATCAAGACAGGCGTTTAAAACTTGCTCGAGTAGGGTCTATGTCTTGACTACCGCGCAATAACAACCACATCAAGAGTTAACATTGTTCTGGAATGTAGCGTTAATGTGATGCCCGTCAACTAGCAAGATGGCTGACTATTGTAACATTTTCTACTGTGCAGTGCATAGCGCTTAGGCAATCTAGTATTATAAGATATCTAGGCGTGTTATTATTTAAAGAGTCACAACGTGAAATAAACGTGATAGTGCACACCACTGGCAGACCAGGGATATTTACTGTAAGTATCAAGACAGTCAATTAAATAGTAACTAAGATATACCCCAGACAAAAATTAATGTCAAAATTTCAAAGGGCAAGAGCTGAAACAAAACGGTCTAACGCAAAATAAACGTGACAGTGCACACCTCTGGAACACTAGGGATATTCACTAAGAGTATCAAACCTGTCAGTTGAATAGTACCTGAGCCTGGGCAAAGATTGTTGACAATAGTACATGCCCATAACAATACCCTGAAGCCTGATGTTTAAGTGGTCACCAAGCTATGGTATATGTATGTAGCATTTACTTTTGTGTATTATTTTCGAGTGTCCTTCATTTTTTCTTATCTCAGGGGCATCAGGTGACTTGTTTCACAAAATTACTGAATTAGTAAATTAACCGATACTGATTGACCCGTAAAAAATTCCGGGCCAGGGTGAGAATCGAACTCACGACTTAGGGTTACCGTCCCACCGCTCTACCAACTGAGCTACCCGGCCCTGCTGGGAACGGTTTACTTGTTAGATTCTCTCAAGTTCTAGAGAATGACATTTACACTTACCGTAATGTGGCTCGAACATTTCACTGGGACCAGCTAGAAAATCCTCTAGTTTAAAATCGTTACTTTTCTTCAAGGTCATTCCAAAGCCTTTAGATTCTCCCTTAGTTCGCCACAAGATGTACTCACTAAATCCCCCGGGGCCAGCACAGATATCCGCAAAATATAATAACTCATTTTTCTCCACCAACGACTCCTGAGAAAAAAACATGACTGCCCGTTGAGTATACAGGAAGGC
Source organism: Lepidochitona cinerea (assembly GCA_963971465.1). Lineage (NCBI taxonomy): Eukaryota > Metazoa > Mollusca > Polyplacophora > Chitonida > Tonicellidae > Lepidochitona > Lepidochitona cinerea. Next base: position 32,128,793 of record OZ020554.1, on the reverse strand, counting down.
TGAAATGATTGAATAGTTCAAAAAGTGTTTCATTGAGTTACGTTTTTTGCTGAGATTATTCCACGTGTATGGCGCCATTGCCACGTTATGTAGGGGGCGGAAATCGGCCTCTTTGTTCGGAGGAAACCCTCAGCCTTTGGTATGTACCAGGTAGCTCTCCCAGATAGGGCAACCAAGCACAAAACCCGCTCAAAATTTGTCTATTTTTCATTGGCTAAGTAGGATTTGACCCTGCGACTTATCAATGGGAGATTTGTGTTACGCGGAGAGACTATCGCTCTGCCGACTGAGTGACCAAGGCCCCCTAGTTCAATAAACAATTATTCTGATTGATAACATTTTTAGAGCAGACAGTGAGTGAACAATTTTGTATTTCATGTAATTTAGACGACGATGTTGACAAGCTTGATGGGGTCTTGGAGGCAGTCTAAATTATTTTGATTATATGAAAGCCAGTTAAATGGGTGAACCTGGAGAAAACCCCCAATCACCCACTGAGGCCTTACAACCATTCTACATAGGTCTATCAGATAAAAAATCAGAGAATCTTTTTTTTCAAGGAGTAAACAGACTTGAGTGGGATTCAAACTCCCAACCCAAATAACGGAAGGCTTGTGTTTGGAAGAGTCTTCAACACACTAACCAGTGAGCGAAAAGGCAGTTTGGGAAGGGGGTAGACTTGAGTGGGATTCAAACTCACAACCCATTGATGGAAGGCTTGTGTTTGGGAGAGTCTTCAAAACACTAACCAGTGAGCCAAAAGGCAGTTTTCTTGTGAACCGTGGAGCAGTTGGGGGAGGAAATCCCGGTTTGATACATACGGTAAGATCTCCGCTAATTCAAGGACCAGTGATGGGAAAATAACGAATTATTACATTGCTATGTGTCACATTTGCTCTATAAAAACAACAACAGCGATCGTTCAATAGGATTATCTGATCGCTCACTCCAGGAGGTAAGACTCTCAACGAAAAAAAAGTTGAATTTTAAGTGTACTTTTGTTAATGTTTTTCTGGCCCTTGAATTTTTTAGAGTACTTCAATTAGCGGAGATCTTACCGTATATGCTTGGCAAAAATTCAAACAAGTTTCATTTTAGTTGGATAATCTTTGGCATTTCTATTTTTCTTTATCGTACTGGTCGCTCACATTTTTCCATGTCTGTGAAAGGAAAAAGAACAACGTACCCCATTTTTCTTTTTGGGTTTGGTAAACATGAAGTCTAACACTTGATCCATATTTGCCATCTTCATTGCAGCCCTAAAATTAAAGTCAAAACAAAAATTTAATTTTTTCAATGTATTTTTAAATGTATTTTAAAGCTCAAAAACCGTTTTAATGTATTCGCGAGGTATTCTGCTTAAAGGATAAACGTCAAGTTTAAGTCAATGTCTCCTATTTGATAATCTATTTGTTTAAAAACTTGTGCTGTATAGACTTACAAACGTACCCAAAAGCAAAATGAGATTTCAGACGCAAAACCATTTTTTTCTCTACAGCCTAGATACGGAAATCAATTAGCTTTAGCGCCGTGACGTCACAGTTGACATCTGATATATACATTGCTATTGTTGTGACGTCATACACAAACGACGTTAAGCCAGGACCTCTTCATGGTTGGTTGAATTGATGCCGAAAGCGTTCAAATGTCAACTGTGACGTCAAATACGAAGATATTTTTGATTGGTATATTTTCAATCACTGTTTCTTTAAATAACACCCTGTGACCTTATGAGAAGTTCGTTATGTTTCAATATTATATTTTTAGATACATATTTACTCAATTTACAATAACAAATCACGGCCAGGTGTTCAGAAAGAACTTGGCATTTATCCTTTAAGTGTTGTTTTGAGTTGTTGAAGAAAACAGCAACATATAAATGATGTTTTTATAATAACAATATTTTCTAATAAAATTTCCCCTGACATTTCAGTCATAGATGGCTAGCAAGCTAATGAAATTACACAGACTCAAGACTGGACAAAAGTGAAAATTGATTGATGTTTTACGCCAGAGTCAAGATTGTTTCACTTATAGGGCAGCATTCGGAGGTTTATTAGTCGAGGAAAATAGGCTCTTTGGCAGTCAGAGGAAACCACTACCTTCGACAAGTACCTGGCAACTGTTCCCCAAGGGTGACCGAGTGAGAAACATACTAAGAGATTTTTGTGAAATCTGGGTGTCAATGAAGGCATACCTGTTTAGATTGACTGATTGATTGATTGATTGTTTGGTGTTTTACGCCGCGCTCAAGATTATTTCACTTATATAGCAGCGTTGCCAGTTTTATTGTGGGAGGAAACCGGGCTCTGTGCCCGGAGGAAACCCACGACCTTCCGCTGGTAACTGTACCTGTTCAGAAAGAATACGCCACGTATAGTTTCATAAGGATTTGATCGAGTTCGAGCACGTCTCATTTCCTCAGGTTCTAGTTGATCAAATACACTCTGGAAAAAAATCGAAATAAATTTAAGGAATCAACGTTATGCCAATTTCGTGAATATCATAAAAATATGTACAAGGCTTGATATAATATAATACAATTTACAAATATTGACTCTCCTGCGAGTTAAGGCAAACAAATGCCTTTCCGTATTTTTCTTAACTACTCAGCAAAACTCGTCATACGTCATACACAGCCTTTGATTCCTTCAAACTTCAACAAAGAGGCACTGACACAGCAGAGATTGTGTATTAGGTCACCACTATGAGGTTACGTACACAATGGAGGACGTGTTTGATGTCATGTGCCACTTTCGTAACCATCGTAGGGCAATAGATGTACATGTAGCATTGAATTTTGTAAATGCTCAACCTTAAAGTAAAACTTTTTTTTTGGTAAAGCACATGTTCTACAACACACTTAAAGTGGCATGAGCTGCCAAAATGCTGATATTTTTCCATAAAACAGAATGTGCATATTATCAGCCTTTTTACTCAGGAGGTGCAATTCAGAAGCTTTTTAGCGTTACTAGTTTGGATTGAATGATTGATTGATTTTTTGGTGTTTTACGCCGCGCTCAAAATTATTTCACTTATATGGCGGCGTTGCCAGTTTTATTGTGGGCGGAAACCGGGATCTATGCCCGGAGGAAGCCCACAACCTTCCAGTGGTAACTGGCAACCATCCCACATAGTCGTTCGAGTGAAAACCCAGTCAGAAAATTTTCCAATTTTATTTTGACTGAGTGGGATTCAAACCCGTGACCCATTGGTGGAAGGCTGTTCGGATTGAGGGTCCAACGCTCTACCTATTGAGCTACGGAGGCCCCAACTGGTTTGGATAATGTACATTAAAGTTATGTTCTGAACTACCTTAATAGGCTTGGAATGAATGAACGCTCGTCTCTGCTAGTCAAATTTTTACTTTTCGGACACTATTTCAGCTGGTACAGCACACAGACTGTATGGATTTTCCGCATTCCAACGTCAATACATTCGTTTTTAGATGACTCTCAAAGCCTCTAAATCTGAATTAATGAAAACGTTCGACTCTTGGCAGCTCATGACATTTTTACAAAATTTGGCAAATTTATGCCCACAGCTGTTCATGAAACCCATCAGTTACAATAGGGAGCGCAAGTCACGTATGAATTCCACAAATATCCTGTCACCGGCACTGCATTGTGCATGTGACTGAGTGTTTTTCGTTCCAAAATGACGTTTAAATCTGACGTTATGGAACAAAATACGTCGATTGGAATTGCAATGTCATCAAAAATGTTCTTAATGTCGTCATCTGTCACTGGATATCACAAAATCTCGTAATAATTCTTATGAGACTTGCGCTCCCTATTCTATCTCACGTTGTCCCAGGTCAAATAAAATGGTTGAGAATTTATTCACTACTCTCAGCACACCTTGTTATTCAGAACATCCTTCAAAGTCTTTTCAGTACAGAATTCCGTTTCTCCAGAAATCTCCAGTTTTTTCTGTAAAATAAAACGAAGAAACGTTACAGAAAACCAATATGAAGGAAACAACTCTTTTCAAACCGTTGAATCAAAGTTTGATTTTCTTTACTCTTGGTAAAGGTTTTAGATTCATCCGTTCCCTTTTAAATGCAGCAATCTCGCATAGGGTAATGAAATATAGAATTTCAATGAAGATGTTTCATGATTGTTTTGATTGATTGATGTTTTACGCCTCACTCAAGATTACTTTATCAATATGGCGGCGTTTTGAGGTTTAGTGGGGGAGGAAACCGAGTTCTTTGCCAGCACGAAGCCGCTGATCATAGGTGAAAACCTCACTTAAGTAATGGTCCAATTTCATTTTGAGAAAGTGAGATTTTAACCTGCAACCCATCAAAGGGAGACTTGGGTTGGATTGACAAACTATCACTCTTGAGCCAACATTGGATTGACAAACTATCACTCTTGAGCCAACATTGGATTGACAAACTATCACTCTTGAGCCAACATTGGATTGACAAACTATCACTCTTGAGCCAACATTGGATTGACAAACTATCACTCTTGAGCCAACATTGGATTGACAAACTATCACTCTTGAGCCAACATTGGATTGACAAACTATCACTCTTGAGCCAACATTGGATTGACAAACTATCACTCTTGAGCCAACATTGGATTGACAAACTATCACTCTTGAGCCAACATTGGATTGACAAACTATCACTCTTGAGCCAACATTGGATTGACAAACTATCACTCTTGAGCCAACATTGGATTGACAAACTATCACTCTTGAGCCAACATTGGATTGACAAACTATCACTCTTGAGCCAACATTGGATTGACAAACTATCACTCTTGAGCCAACATTGGATTGACAAACTATCACTCTTGAGCCAACATTGGATTGACAATTTATCACTCTTGAGCCAACATTGGATTGACAAACTATCACTCTTGAGCCAACATTGGATTGACAAACTATCACTCTTGAGCCAACATTGGATTGACAAACTATCACTCTTGAGCCAACATTGGATTGACAAACTATCACTCTTGAGCCAACATTGGATTGACAAACTATCACTCTTGAGCCAACATTGGATTGACAAACTATCACTCTTGAGCCAACATTGGATTGACAAACTATCACTCTTGAGCCAACATTGGATTGACAAACTATCACTCTTGAGCCAACATTGGATTGACAAACTATCACTCTTGAGCCAACAAGGCCATGTCTTTTATTGGATTGATTGATTGGTGTTTTACGCCGCACTCAAGATTATTTCACTTATATGGCGGCAGTGCCGAGTGAAAAATCCACTCAGAAATTTTTCAATTTTTATTTGGTCTGGGTGTGATTGGAACTCGCGCAGCATAGATGGAAGGTATGTGTGGGACTGAGGGGCGATCCCTCTAACTCACTGGACCACAGTTTTCTTCGAATAAATACGTCAAACTTACCTGTCCGATAACTTTCCATTGTCTCAGCGTATCTAGGTCAGGAACTGATTCTTCGCACGGCGGTAACCATTCCACCTCTTCCTCTAGGATAATCTAAAAAAAAAATAATAATATAATCATTGACAGGCCTGTGCTGTTGAGAAAATGGCAAGAAGTTTACAGGTTATCCTAGGAGGAACACAGGTTATCTAAATTGTGCGAAATTAGGAGGTCCTCTTTTCAGGTTATCCTGGAAAATCTTACAGCACAGGCTTGATTGAACCCTCGTATAGGTGCCAAGAAATTTACAAACACTGAGGGGGAAAAAATGTTCTTGAAAAGGATGTACATAGTTCATACTTAAATTAAAGAAGAATACAAACTCTTTAAGAGGCATTTTAGAAGTTGAGGTAACAATATTAACTCAAGAGGTTTATGGACGACAAACTACTCCAAAGAAAAATTGCTCGACCTCTGACCCAAAGGGCAGTCATTGCTTATAAAAACATAATGAAATTTCATAGGTTTATTTTATTACAACAATTTATGATGGGATATAAATGTCTATATGATACACCTCTTTTTAACACAATTAGAAACTTGTCTCCATGGTTATTTTGGGCAAGAAGATTTTCCGTGTGTTTTAGTGTTCATAAATTAAAGAATACATCATTAATACCTCATCTTTAGTGAAGTCCCAGTCCACATCTTCAGCGTCTAGTTGAGCGATAGTAAAACCAAGACCTCGACGGCCCCGTTGTTTTGATGCCTCCACAATATTAACGCGTCCTTGCCTGTTTTTCCCCAACCCTTCTCCGGCACGATAGCCCATCTTAGCCTTGAAAGATGAAATTCACAAAATTTAAATTTTCAGGATGAGGTTTATAAATAATTCTTTCGGAACATTTAAATTTGAGAATGTACAAAGAGTTTTTAAAAGTTTGAGTCTAAGAAGATTGATTGATTGCTTGTTTGGTGTTTTACGCCGCGCTCAGGATTATTTCACTTATATGGCAGCATTGCCAGTTTTATTGTAGGAGGAAACCGGGCTCTGTGCCCGGAGGAAACCCACGACCTTCCGTTGGTAACTGGCAACCATCCCACATAGGCCGTTCGAATGAGAGTTTAAGAAGAAAAGCCACGGCTAACATTTATATGTAATTGAATTTTATGTGATGATATTTATAATAGAACAATGAAAATCTTGAGTTTTTTCTAACCTTTTGGTTAATTGATTGATTGGAGTTTTATACCGCACTCAAGATTATTTCACTTATATCGCTACGCTGCCAGGAAACCAGGTTCATTGCCCAGAGGAAACCAGGTTCATTGCCCAGAGGAAATCTGGTTCATTGCCCAGAGGAAACCGGGGTCATTGCCCAGAGGAAACCGGGTTCATTGCCCAGAGGAAACCGGGTTCATTGCCCAGAGGAAACCGGGGTCATTGCCCAGAGGAAACCGGGTTCATTGCCCAGAGGAAACCGGGTTCATTGCCCAGAGGAAATCGGGTTCATTGCCCAGAGGAAACCGGGTTCATTGTCCAGAAGAAACCAGGTTCATTGCCCAGAGGAAACCAGGTTCATCGCCCAGAGGAAACCCACACCTTCGGCGAGTACATGGCAACACTTCCACATACAGCAATCGAGTGAAAAATCCACTCAGAATGTTTTTTTATTTGGTCTGTGATTCGAACCTGCATCGATGGAAGGCCTGTGTTGCACTCTAACCAACTTGGGTCTAACCTTTGTGAATGATTGACCAGACCACATGGCGCTGAAGGGGAGGTCAATGGGCAATGGTAGACAAGAAAATGTTTTCACATTGATGTTGATTAATTTTTCACTACAATGCTCCAGTAACATTAGGTTGCGTGTTCGAATGCCACTCACTCCCCAAAAAAATTGGAAAATTTGGTAACTGGGTTTTCACTAGAGCGACCTATGTGGGATGGTTGCCAATTACCACGGGAAGGCGTGGGTTTCCTCTGTGCATTGAGCCCGGTTTCCTCCCCCAACAAAACATGCAGCGTAAAACATTGAAACAATCAATCAATCCAGTAACATTCAAATCTATTCTCAATTTTGGCTCTATTGCACAATTTACACATATGTGTTGAGTAAATTGTTCAATAATAAGATATCCCTGATAGTAAACTTGCTACTGATTATTGGAATGACATTTAATGAAGATTTTTACCATCATTTTAGCGGCAACATCATTATAACCGGAAGTTCCTTGTGTTGTCGGTTTTGATTCAAAAGTTTTCTCTTCGAAATAACTCTTCTTGTATGGAGGGGAGAACCCCTCTCCAGCACTGCTCGCATCCGATTGGCTGCTGCTACTTGTGTACATATTGGATTTGACCTCCTCCGTTTGTTTGAATTGGCTCGGCACATTCTCAAGGACTGGGTTACCAAAACTCTGGTCATATCTCCTTTTTTTAGGGCTGTAATAGGCAGTAGACTGGCCATCATTTTCAACACTTGCATCGGAATCTGAAGAGAAAAAAGTTGAGTCAGACAAAAACTATTACAAATTAGGGGTGACTATTGGGGCCCAAATGACTATCACGATAGTATTGAGACAGTCTAAACAACTATTGCGATAGTAAGGGCACTATTGCGATAGTTCAGACTTTGGGTTTAACACACATTTTAATGTAATAAAAAAGCTTCAATATTCAATTTTGAGTTATTTTTTTGATTAAAGAGATTCACCAATAACATATTATAAGCTCTCAAATACAGGGAGCTTAGATACATTGTACGATTTCTATATGTACTTAGAAGAGAGCAGTTGATACAGCCATATATTTATGATTTAGTTAGTAAATCTCTTTACAATAAATTGTCAACATGTTCTAACCCAGCCTTGTCTTGTGATATGTCTGCCGCTGTTGAAATTACCCTCTCACGAACGTAGCCGGGATGTACTGTCTTAAAGGCAGTGCGCAGCGTTGCTCAAGAACTTTGATTTTGAAGCCATCATTTTAGACAACACTAAACAGCCTTAAGTTTCTTACATTGAATTCCAATACAGCGGACAAAATGCACTTTTATCTGGAAGAAATACTCGACAGTTTTGGGAAAAAAGTCCATCCAGCGAAGATTGAGTAGTACTAAATAGTAGCATTTAATGACCGCTTTCCAGTTTCGATCACTGACGGGTGTCGGTGCTTCATGTGGGAGCTAAGATCTGTTGTATAACCGCTGTACTTTAAAATCACTTAAAAATATGGACACGCTATATTATTTTTTTATCGGCTAGTATTGGGTCCTTTTTAGCAAAACCAGATTGTTGCAAAAAACTTAATTTTCTGACTTGATGTCAACGATATCAAACGTGTCGTCAGCCATTATCTAAATTTATCAAATATATGCGCGGGAAATTACAGGAAGTCACAAGACGCAAAAAAAAAAAACTATGCATGTCATACATGTACATCACTGTCATCAGTGAACAAAAGTCCTATGCTGCAGTGGTGTGATGGATCCTATTAGTATTAGATCGGTTAGTGATTATGCGAGGAAATTTACATTTATGGTTAACTTTTTAGGCCCTCGAAACTATCGATAGTTAAATCAACTATCGCTGATAGTATCGATTTCTTAAAAAAACTACCGATAAATTACTATAGTTAAATCCACTATCACTGATAGAATCGATTGCTAAAAAAACCATTGATAAATTATCGTCCGACTGAAAATCGATAGTTCGATGCATCGTTACACCCCTATTACAAATGTAATCCCCAAAATAGTGAAAATTAAAACAAACAACATGTACAACTTTCAGTAAATCTACAATAACCCTATTATATAGTTCAATTTTACAGAACTTATGGTTATATTTACATATACCAATACCAACGTTCGGTAAACGATTTTTGAAATGGGGGGTGGTTAAGTCCGAACACATTGACGCGGAAATTACAAGCCATGAAAATAGTATTGACTGTTTGATATGGACAATTCCTACCTCAGACATCTTTAGAACTCATAAAAGATTATTCTTGTCTTCTTTTATTACATGTAGCTATTCTAAAGGGCGTATATCTGGTCTACAACAACAGCTGCTCGACAAGTTTGCTTTTAACATATAATGTTTAACCCAAATGGCACCGATCTGTGACTACACAACAGAATGGCTGGATAGTCACCTGGCGATAGTCGGAGGTAGGAATTGTCCATACCGAGCAGTTCCAATAATATGTTCATGGCTTGTAATTCCCTTGCCTTTCCAACTCGTATAACGAACGTAGGTATATGTAATATAACCAAAAGTTCGGTAAAATTGAACTAAATAGCCCTATAGTTCAAAGTGCGAATAACATGCCTCATGAGTCATGGGAATATACCCTCGAGTCATTTCACTTTCAAAAAGAGACAAAATTAAAAACAATCAGTTCCATTTCCAATTGATCAAACTTGAATGTTTTTCTCTAGAAACTCAAAATAATCCGAAAAAAATCAAACTTTCTGGTGGGATTTTAAACTGATTTTAACATCAACGTTATGCTAAATCTTTTTTTTAAAAATGAAAGTGAAACTGAAAGTAAATTGTTGTTGGAAGTTTATTTTTTGTTATTTACTTTTACAATCAAAAAAGATCAATATTCTATTCACTGCTTGTGTTTGGAATATGATTGGAGCAAAAATGTACTTGGAAAAAATGATACTAGTCAACTTGTTGAACCATTTTCTTTTGACGAAATGCGAAAATCCCGAAATTGGATTTGGACAACAACAACGCACTGTCAGAAGTGAAGAAGAACGGTAATAAAATGGGAGGCACAGTGACGGGGCGCAAATGACAATACAGCCAGAAAAGTGGCACAAAGAACACAAACCTGACAATGTTTGCGCTTGGAAACTCATGTTTGTCAACGAAGAATTAATTGACATCACAGTGTGTTTTCAAACGTTAGGCCATAACAAAAACATGTGTTCTCCAAGCACTGGAGATCTAAGACCAAGGGAGGTAACTCTCAAAATTTCTCTGGGATGGTGACTGTCCTGAACAAATTGCTTATTTGTTGCCACACCTCCCGATGACAATACTGATCTGAATGGATTTACAGTTAAGCACTATCCGCATTGCCTGTTATCATTATACTTTAAAAACTGTCCCTGTTCTTGGTCGACTCTCCTTAATTTGAATCATTTAGAATATGTGTATTTTTTAGCTTGTAGGCCTATGGGTGGGGATGGGGTGGGTTGAATTTTGTCTCTGTCTTTGTATTAGAAATCATATTGTTAGTTATAAGTACTGTTTATTAATATTTTAACCGGTTAAATGCACAATGCCGTATACACCTTGATCACGTGGGCCAGTATATTTGCGGCACTCAATTGTAAAACCGTGATCTATAGAAATAAACGCCCGTGCACTTGTGCCGGCTTCGCTGAAAAAAAAAAAAAAGACTGTATCGGCCTACTGCGTCGCATGCATTACAGTGTTATGATATGACATAAAATATCAACTTTGAACATGCATTGAATTAAATTGATCGACTCAATACAGTTAACTTTTGTAAAGTCGTTGAGGCCTTAGAAGGGTAGGCATATGGGTCACATTAATCTTTTTTTTCCAAAAAGTTTTACAAGCTTTATCTTTTTACCGATTTGCATGGAATATAGGGGGCCTACCATTGTCCTTTTAGATAAAATATTATCGCTCCAGCCCCTTCGATTGGTTTTTGGGGCCTCGGTGGCTCCGTCGGTTAGAGTGAAAGTCCCTCAGTCAGACACCGGCCTTGTATCGATACGGCGCGAGTTCTAATCCCAATCAAACAAAATAAATTTTGAAAAATATTCTGAGCGAATTCTTCACTCGATTGCTATATGTGGAAGAGTTACCAGGAACTCGCCGAAGGTCGGGGGTTATCTCCGGACAAAGAGCGCGTTGATTTTCCTCCTCCACCAAACTTGGCAACGCCGCCATATACAAGTGAAATAATCTTGAGTGAGGCGTAAAACACCAATCAATTAATCCAGTGGTTTTGCATCTGTTCATGTTTAAAACATTTGGTTCTATATTATAAAAATATGATGCCAGATTTGCCCCTCTTTCCATTGCTTTCTACGGCACGGCCCAATACGTGCTCTCTACGGTATGGCCCAATACGTGCTCTCTATGGTATGGCCCACTATGTGCTCTCTACGATATGGCCCTGTATGGCCCACTACGTGCTCTCTACGGTATGGCCCACTACGTGCTCTCTACGATATGGCCCTGTATGGCCCACTACGTGCTCTCTACGGTATGGCCCAATACGTGCTCTCCACGGTATGGCCCAATACGTGTTCTCTCCCGTATGGCCCAATGAATTTCAAATAACCACGTACATTGTTTTTTGTTTAGATTTTAACTTTAATAGACTTGCTCGCCACGTTTTCATATGAAAGTCCGTGTTGAAATCTTTTAATATTTTTTAAATACGAAATTGTAATAATTTCTATGGAAGACGGAAACAGCCACACGCGTGTCGTCCTGGGTAGGTCTATAAGTCAAATTGTGTCTGGCTTACCAATATTTTTTATTTCACTGTCAATCCGTTCGTTTTTCAAGGAACTTCAAACATTGAACTTCTCTTATCTCTTGACATCAGAATTTATGAACAAAATCAGAATTTTGGCAGCTCATGTCACTTTAAAGTGGCATGAGCTGCCAAAATGTAGATATTTTGACGTTAAAACAGAATGTTGAAATTATCTCTTTTTTTCTCAAGCCGTATAATTCTGAAGCTTTTTAGTGATTCTAGTCTCGAGAATGTACGTTAAAGTATCGTTTTGAACTAACTTTGGTTTAGAATGAATGAATGGTCGTCCCGGTTATTTAGATTTTGTTTACTTTTTGAACATGTTTTTGGTTCGTATAGGCCACATACTCCATGGATTTCCCTCATTCCAACTCCAATCATTTAGTTTTTGGATGGCCTCCATAGCTTTTCACTGTCGTGACGATCAGAAATTATGAAAAGGTTTATATTTTGGCAGCTCATGTCACTTAAAAAATTGTATGCCTTTATGATATACGTTTGATTTTCTTCGACATGAACCAATTTATCTTTTTAAAACCAAGTGTCTTGGCCTGCTTGTGAAAAATTATGAGAAAGACTAAAAAGAAAACGGTGGAAATACCGGGTACTGAATTTCGAAAAAAAAAATAATCAAAGAGAAATGCTGGCTGGTTGGTTGTCTTAGCTTATTAGCGCATCTATTCGTTTGAATGATGTACGACAGAAATGTAATTCCGCCACGTTTTTTCAATGATTCTGTGACGCAAAATATACACAAAGAAAAAAATTAAGCACCCCACGGAAAGTCTGCACCGACCGATAAAATCATTGGTGTAGGGAGATTGTTGGCAAACTGATATTGAAGAAACGATTGTGATCATAAAGGGTAACATTCTGGCGATAAGAAATCGCCATTAATGGCAATAATTTATTCAGGATATCGTTAGTCAAATAAAAAGTGTATTTTAACAAAATAAAAAAAAATGCTTGTAACTATGAAACTTCAGAGTACATCTGGCTTCACAGGGCGAACATATTGAAGTAAAGAAGGTCAATAGCGCGAATAGCCTCCATTAGTCCGAGTTACAGCTTCCAACCTGCGTCTCATCCCTCCAGTGAGACGTTGGATCTGTTGAAGGGGTAACTGCCGCCAATACCGATGTAATGCGGCTTCCAATTCCCGCAGATTTTGTACAGGAGGCTCATGGGCTTGAATGTTTCTGCCCATCCTATCCCAAATGTGCTCTAAAGGATACAAATCCGGACTCTGGCGGACCAAGGCAGAGTTCTTACAGCTTCGTTTTGGAAGTAGGCTATATTATTGCCCTGGAACGAGGAGGTCTGGTGTAGTCATCCATGTACACAGGCCTTGAGCCTAATGGGTGGTTCTCAAAATGAGGTATGATAACTGGTAGCAGAACCTCCCAAATGTACCGGTCACCTGTGAGGTTTCCTCGTATAGTCCAATTTTTAGTCGTGAGAGATGCACCCCCAAACAATTACAGAGCCACCTCCATAAGGAACATATGGATGGATGCTCTTGGGTGTATACGCTGTGTTTTTGTGCCTCCAAACCCTCGTTCGCCCATCCGTCACCAAGACGGAGCAGGAAACGACTTTCGTCCGACCAATGCATTCTTCGCCAGGTCCTCAAATTCCGACCTCGTCACGCTGAACACCAAGCCAAACGTATCCGTTGATGGCGATCTGACAATAGGGGGCGTTTGAAGACTCTCCTTGCCCTTAGGCCCGCAGCTTTCAATCGATCTCTCACGGTTCTTGTGCACAGACTTCGGTTGGGTAGCCATTGCCGCTTCAAAGATGGACTTGATGCAAATGGGTGACGTCGTACCTGTCGGATCAGTGCCCTATCTTCACGCTGTGATGTTACAGGTGGTCGACCCGAGCGTGCACCAGTTTCACTGTGTTTTCTCACCAATCTGCTTAACACTGTATAATGGTAGCCTAGTTTACGCCCGATAACTTTGGACGACATCCCTGCGGAGTGCATACCGACAATTTGCCATTTTTGCCCCTCTGATATCCTCCTTCGTGCCATGTTCACAGAAGATGAGTCCACGTTGCACAAAACCGGCCTTAAGTACAAACCATTTAAGGGGAAGCATACGGAATTTGCGTAATTGCACGAGAAAAAAAAACATTTCATGTCGTATTGCATGCATTTTTTGCGTTACTGTCACACACGATTTGCCACAATCGTTCAATAGAACATCATTCTTATCATCATCATACCTGGCATTACAGTTAACATTACTGCAGATTTATAATAATTAATTTCAGCATGGGGTGCTTAACTTTTTTCCTAGTGTAAACATGTACTTCGAAACACTGGTAGCCTATTCAGTCACAACCTTTGCAGTCTGCTACATCACGAAAATTTGGAATTGGCCAAAACAGAGGAACGCTTGTGGTTCTTTATTTGAAAGTGGTCTGATCGAGCTGCCAAAATGCCGGCTTTTTTTCATTAATTCCGATTGTCGAAATATTTTTTGGGGTAAAAGCCCCTAACGAGTCTGAACTGAAGATGGGAGCTAATATAAGACCAAATTAAAATAGCCGGGATGTAGGAGTTCATTTTACGGGGTTTACTGCGTATATAATACTACCTTAACGTAATGACTTACCACAATAAATCATATATATATGCGGACACTAGATTGTCCAGTATTTAATTATGTATTGATTGACCCAGTCTATCGGTCTATGTTTTTGTCGGCTTACTGTGGGTTTCTGACAGAGTGATCGATGTGTGTGACAGGCGATATAATAGCAAGAATCAAACCCTACCCTTCAGCCTGACCGGCAAGTAACACAGGAAAGAGACGCATGAGTGTGGCTAACCCGACCGAAAGACAGAAGACGGTTTCGATATGAGACTATGTCAACTAAGCCACACGATACCTCTAAACTGTAAAAGGAAGAAGTTGTTATCCTTGTCCGCAATATGTTGAGTGGATGGAAGTTAATCGGGTGCGCCCACAATATGAGCTTCTTTAATACCAGAAGGCCGTGTTGGCGTATGCTAGTTACTCGCCGAAGATCGGGGATTTCTTCAGGGCAAAGAGCCCAGTTTCCTCCCCTCACCAAACCTGGCATCGCCGCCATATAAGTGAAATAATCTTGAGTGCAGCGTAAAACGGCAAACAATCACTTAATGACTTGTTCTGCGTGCTATAGTTTTCTGCCGACCTACATGCAGTTATCGGCAAGATCCCAAGAACAGAAAGATGGAGTGCCTGGATTGCTTAACCAAGTTTTAGTTAATCTAAGTCCGACCTACCGGCGCAAAGAATCTAACATCAACTCATTGGCTTGTGCACCCATCAGTAGAGAGCTATATGACAGAACGAGCACAGTGGACCATGTGGACCCATAGCACTTCCGGTAAAATGGCGGCGCTTCCGGTCAACATAGCCACGCTTCCGATCAACATGGCGGCACTTCCGGCCAACATGGCGGCGCTTCCGGGAATTCCCGCACTAAAGTAAAAATGACGCACTTCCGGGAAATCCCGCATCTCGTACAACAGTACGAGAATGATAACGAGCAAAATCTTAACTTTAATCGGAAATATTTAACAAAAATGTGTAAAAATGAAATAGGTAATGACGTTAAGAAAGTGATTTTCGGTAGAAAACAATAGAATGAAGGCGTTAAGACGTTGTTTTAAGACGTAAAGAAATGCACTAAGAAAGTATCACTAACAGACGCCCGGCGGGCGTTAAGCGGAAAACCATAAAATCAATAGGATTCTCGTACTATAGTACGAGCACAAATGTGAACTTTGATCAGGAAAATTGAAAGAAAATGTGTAAAATACTTTTTTCAGTCTAGACATAAAACATCTAGTCATACACCCTTTACCACTTATCAAAGTATCAGCATATTTGAAAAAAATATAGTAAATGATGTTAAGAAAGTGATTTTCGACAGAAAACGATAGAATTAAGGCGTTAAGACGTTGAGCGTTAGCGTTAAGACGTAATGAAAAACAATAAGAAAGTTAGTCAAACATTTTATAAAAACATCGTTTGAAATCGTTTTAAAAAGTTACCAGCTAGAACGATAAATATACAACCGAGGTGACACGTGGTAATTGCGCAGTCTCGACAAAGTGACGTATTGGATCGATAAAGCTCGTAGTTTGCCAGCGAGTCAATGACATGTCAAAACTTGTTCGACTAGCACAATGAAGCATATAAACAATAGAATTGCCACGCATCGAATATTTTACCACGACCTATAGCAAAACTAAAAATCTTAAAAAAAGAAATCTTACCTTCAGGATTTCTATCAAGCGTTGTTGTTGTTGTCCATACTGCGTTAGTACATGAATCATATCTCCACGTGTATCAATCTAGAACTGACATCTACGCGTAAAATTCGAACCAGGTGCCCCACGTAACCTATTCGGCCTAAACGTTAGCCTTCCAATCAATGATCGATCCTATAGTTAGTGGGCGATGCTCGCGGTGATTGACGTGGTCGATATTTAACTCTCGGCTTATACAGCTGACGTCTTCATGAGAATCATCAAAGGGACCTTTTAACTCGTTGAAGCACCTATCAAAACAAATCTAACGCCCCGCTGGCCAAAGTCGCGAGAATCGCGAAGTACCAATCGATCTATATCGTCACAGCTGACTGTCAATTGATAATCTTTTGGTATACGGACTTTATCGAAATCAACTTTGAAAAACTTAATCAATATGAAATACCACAGTTGTATTAATTGATAGACCTAAATATGAAAATATAAAAAAAAAACAATGGAAAAAACGTACTATTTTGCCCATATCACTAACAGATAACGCATAACGCCCGCATAACGCCCGCAACGGCCGCATAACGCCCGCAACGGCGCATAACGCCCGCAGATAATGCTTAAAGCGGCTGCTTAACGTAATCTTTTGGTATATGGACTTTATCGAAATCAACTTTAAAAAACATAGTAAATATGAAATACCACAGTTGTATTAATTGATAGACCTAAATACGAAAATATAAAAAAACAATGGAAAAAACGTACTATTTTGGCCATATCACTAACAGATAACGCATAACGCCCGCAACGGCCGCATAACGCCCGCAACGGCCGCATAACGCCCACAACGGCCGCATAACGCCCGCAACGGTCGCAGCGCCACCTGGTGGATTTATATGTTATATAGAAGTACTTCTCGATTATTTCTAGTCAGTCGAGTGCTGGACATCAGGCATGGGGCTGTTTACGTGCATTGAGTGTGGCCAAACTTTTAGTCGGGATCACGATATGCGACGTCATCAGGATAGGTATAACCATCATACATCATCACTTCAAAGTGACAATGGAGATCAAAACACAGAGTCAGAAAACACTGATTCTGCGGATAGTTGCGCAAGTCAAGAGACCATAGATGAAAACACTCTGTCGTCAGCGGAGGAAGAATCACAGGAAGGTGAAATCTATTCCTCGGCTGAGGAAGAGTCGCAGGAAAACGGAAAGGCGTCCTCAACGATGTGGGATTATCTTGTAACAAAGGCGATCGAACAGCACATCCCTGAAAAAACTGACTCTATCGATGAAGAAAATGGTGACTACGAAACTTTGAGGCCAAAAATAATAAAAACTCTGATGTCATTATACAACGACGAGAGTTTGCTTTTAGAGTCTATGAAAAAAGATCCAATCCATAAACAAATTATGGCCACGAAACATTCACTTGAAGACAATTTTGACTTATCACCGAGAGAGGCCCTGAATAATGCTATAAAAATGAGGAAAGCCTTATTTAACGATATTTTACCAACCACATATCCTGATACTCAAGAAAATGAGGACAGTGACTAAATCTAACCTTAACATACAATTTATATATATATACATATAATTTGTTAACTTTACATAACCCAACTCAATAAAGATGTTGAAATAGAATGTAGAGTTAGTCATGTCTTTGATCATTGTGGAATTTCATATATACTATGTTTTTTAAAGTTGATTTCGATAAAGTCCATATACCAAAAGATTACGTTAAGCAACCGCTTTAAGTATTATCTGCGGGCGTTAAGCGGCCGTTGCGGGCGTTATGCAGGCGTTATGCGGCCGTTGCGGGCGTTATGCGGCCGTTGCGGGCGTTATGCGTTATCTGTTAGTGATATGGGCAAAATAGTACGTTTTTTCCATTGTTTTTTTTTTATATTTTCATATTTAGGTCTATCAATTAATACAACTGTGGTATTTCATATTGATTAAGTTTTTCAAAGTTGATTTCGATAAAGTCCGTATACCAAAAGATTATCAATTGACAGTCAGCTGTGACGATATAGATCGATTGGTACTTAGCGATTCTCGCGACTTTGGCCAGCGGGGCGTTAGATTTTTTTTGATAGGTGCTTCAACGAGTTAAAAGCTTATTCGAGCAGGGGGTCCCTTCGATGATTCTCATGAAGACGTCAGCTGTATAAGCCGAGAGTAAAATATCGACCACGTCAATCACCGCGAGCATCGCCCACTAACTATAGGATCGATCATTGATTGGAAGGCTAACGTTTAGGCCGAATAGGTTACGTGGGGCACCTGGTTCGAATTTTACGCGTAGATGTCAGTTCTAGATTGATACACGTGGAGATATGATTCATGTACTAACGCATTATGGACAACAACAACAACGCTTGATAGAAATCCTGAAGGTAAGATTTCTTTTTTTAAGATTTTTAGTTTTGCTATAGGTCGTGGTAAAATATTCGATGCGTGGCAATTCTATTGTTTATATGCTTCATTGTGCTAGTCGAACAAGTTTTGACATGTCATTGACTCGCTGGCAAACTACGAGCTTTATCGATCCTATACGTCACTTTGTCGAGACTGCGCAATTACCACGTGTCACCTCGGTTGTATATTTATCGTTCTAGCTGGTAACTTTTTAAAACGATTTCAAACGATGTTTTTATAAAATGTTTGACTAACTTTCTTATTGTTTTTCATTACGTCTTAACGCTAACGCTCAACGTCTTAACGCCTTAATTCTATCGTTTTCTGTCGAAAATCACTTTCTTAACATCATTTACTATATTTTTTTCAAATATGCTGATACTTTGATAAGTGGTAAAGGGTGTATGACTAGATGTTTTATGTCTAGACTGAAAAAAGTATTTTACACATTTTCTTTCAATTTTCCTGATCAAAGTTCACATTTGTGCTCGTACTATAGTACGAGAATCCTATTGATTTTATGGTTTTCCGCTTAACGCCCGCCGGGCGTCTGTTAGTGATACTTTCTTAGCGCATTTCTTTACGTCTTAAAACAACGTCTTAACGCCTTCATTCTATTGTTTTCTACCGAAAATCACTTTCTTAACGTCATTACCTATTTCATTTTTACACATTTTTGTTAAATATTTCCGATTAAAGTTAAGATTTTGCTCGTTATCATTCTCGTACTGTTGTACGAGATGCGGGATTTCCCGGAAGTGCGTCATTTTTACTTTAGTGCGGGAATTCCCGGAAGCGCCGCCATGTTGGCCGGAAGTGCCGCCATGTTGATCGGAAGCGTGGCTATGTTGACCGGAAGCGCCGCCATTTTACCGGAAGTGCTATGGGTCCACATGGTCCACTGTGCTCGTTCTGTCATATAGCTCTCTACTCCCGTCTGCTTTATCGAAATTAAAAAAAAAAGATTTCTCGGTTAAGGTAATCTGAGCCCCAGGTTAATGCCAAATCATGTTGAGGATTATAGCTTTGTTATTGTGCCAAGGCTAGAAACGTGCATCCCAGTCGGAACTCCCTTCGGCTATCTTCGCTCACTACCGGTCGGCTTGGTATTTCACGCACGTAAATCCCCGAAGTTTCAGAGTGACGTGCATCCGTCCATGTGTTCAATAATTATATTTTCTGTAACTCCTCGCCATACATGTAGAGGCCTTGGTGAATGCAGTGGGTTAGAGTGATCCTCCTCGGCCCCACACAGTCCGTCCATCGATGCGGTGAGGGCTCGAATCACACTCAGACCAAATAAAACTTGGTCGCCATATATGTGGAAGAGTTGTCTGGTACTAGCCGAAGGTTGGTGATTTCCTCCGGGCAATGAGCCCAGTGTCCTCCACCACAAAACCTGGCAATGCCGCCATATAAGTGAAATAATATTGAGTGCGGCGTAATACACCAATCAATCAATCAACCATAGCTGTAGTTCACTCAATAAGGTAGGCCCTACTCCCTGTTCACCATGTGAGTGTGTATATATCTTCTCCAGGATGAAGTTTCCTTGAAAAGATAAACCTTATGTGCAACAAAGTCACTGCTTAAAGGGGCATGAGCTGCCAAAATGTTGATATTTTGACGTAAACACAGAATGTTGAAATTATTGGCTATTTTTCTCAAAACGTATAATTCAGAAGCTTTTAAGTGCTTCTAGTCTCGAAAATGTACGATAAAGTATTGTTTTAAACTAACTTTGGCTTAGAATGAATGAATGGTCGTCCCGGTTATTTAAATTTTGCTACTTTTCGAACACGTTTTCGGTTCGTACAGGGCACCTACAGTATGGATTTTCCTCATTCCAACGCCAATCATTTAGTTTTTCGATGGCCTTCAAAGCCTCTTACTGTCGTGACGATCAGAAAGTATGAAAAAAGTGGGAATTTCGGCAGCTCATGCCCCTTTAAAGTTATTAGCTTTAAAATCTGCAGTTGAGATCCAAGAATATATATATGCCTATACGCTTAGGGCTTGTTTTACTAAGCTAGCGCAAAGTTACGCATCGTCTTAAAGCATGGAATTGCGCCTAAGGCTTGCGGCCATGCTTAAGTTTCTATAGTTCAACGTACATTTGTAATTTACGCAGCTTAATAAAAATAGCCCCTGTTATACGTAAACTCTACATGCATCAAATAATCCAATCGGTCATGGGAACGGGTGTAATACTAATCTCTAACAAATCATGTTAACGAATACATTGTAGGCCTACGCAAGCTGCAATCATCATCCGGGAAATTACTGAATTACATTGTACGATGGGAGTTTCAACCCAGGCTGTTATGAAGTGGCATGAGCTGCCAAAATTCTGACTTTTTTCATTAATGTTAATTGTCAAGAGTAATTGAGTGTTTGAAGTACATTAAAAACTAAAATTGACTCAGCAACTGATCGAGTGAGTGAGTGATTTGGGTTTTACGTCCTGCTCAACAGTATTTCAGTTAGGCTATATGAAGAAGTTGTCTCTTTGTTGCAGGGCGGATTTCCACCGCTCTTTTAGGTGCTGCCTCACCGAGACGACTTGCCGTTGGAATTTTTTAAGAAAAAAAAAATAGTTTTAAAAAAGTTATACCTGTATTACATTAGTTGTTGTAACCAATAAACTATATGCGTGGAATGGACACGTCTCATTGGCTGGTTTGGACCTGACTTTGTAGAAGGTGCCGCCATTGATAGCTGTACGCATAGGCCTACAGGTTATTCGGAATTTCAAATCTATAATTATCTCTAAAAAACATACTGGCAAATAGGCCAAAATGTTGATATTTTTTTTCCGATATGACCTGAATTTCGAAATCAACGGTTATATATTTTTTTCAAGAAGAACATAGAAGCTTAGAAGCCTGATACTTTAACAGGCTTCAGGATGTTCATTAAAGTATAGTGTCCGCCGGAAGAGTTGCCAGGTACTCGCCGAAGGTCGGGGATTCATCCGGGCAATGAGCCCGGTTTCCTCCCTCACTAAACCTGGCAACGCCGCCATATAAGTGAAATAATCTTGAATGCGGCGTAAAACATCAATCAACCGATCAATTAAAGCAGTGCTTAGAAGTACCTTAGGCCTAAAATAGTTGAACTTTCGTTCCGGTTATTTAAAAAAAAATGTTTCCCTCATCATGTTGGTTCGTACAGGATACAGAATGGGGTTCGTTATTTCAACGTCAGCCATTTAGTTTTTTGACGATCTTCAAACTCTTTTTTGTCTTAATAATCATGATTTGTAAAAAAAAAATGATTTCAGGCCACTAGGAACTGGTTGCCAAGGTTATTTTCGTACCTGGTCCTTAAAGTGGCATGAGCTGCCAAAATTCACACTTATTCCATAATCTCTTATCGTCACGACTGTAAGAGGCTTTGCAGGCCATCGAAAAACTAAATGATTGGCGTTGGAATAGGGAAAATCCATACAATATGTGGCCTATACGAACCGGAATAGTTTTCGAAAAGTAAACAAAATTTAAATAACCGGGACGACCATTCATTCATTCTAAGGCAAAATTAGTTCAAAACAATACTTTATCGTACATTCTCGAGACTAGAAGCACTAAAAAGCTTCTGAATTATACGTCTTGAGAAAAATAGTCGATAATTTCAACATTCTGTTTCAACGTAACAATATAAACATTTTGGCAGCTCATGCCACTTTAAACGTACACAATTTAATGATCAATATATACATATTAAATTTCAACGCGTGAACATAATTACGTTTTACAATGAACATTCAGCATATGTTTTCTGATGACAAATGGAATTTATGAAGAAAAAAAAAGCAACACAATAACAATCATATATGGGCAGCCCTACTTCACTAAAGTAAAGGTCTTACTCCGTCATTTGATAATTTCTGACAGTGCCGACCAATAAATATGCAAACATAAATAACGAGGTGCCTGTAGGCATTTAATATTATTGAATTAGGGCAGCCCATGTCTCGAGGAAAGTCCAGTGGTGTTGACTGTGTAGGGTTGTGAGCTCTGACGATTGTTGTCGTGATCACGGTTTAGGGTTCTATGTTCTGACGACTTCTGTCGTGATCACGGTTTAGGGTTCTATGTTCTGATAACTCCTGTCGTGATCCCGGTATGTAGAGTTATTTGTTCTAATGACTCCTGTCGTGATCCCGGTATGTAGAGTTATTTGTTCTAATGACTCCTGTCGTGATCCCGGTATGTAGTGTTATTTGTTCTAATGACTCCTGTCGTGATCCCGGTATGTAGTGTTATTTGTTCTAATGACTCCTGTCGTGATCCCGGTATGTAGTGTTATTTGTTCTAATGACTCCTGTCGTGATCCCGGTATGTAGTGTTATTTGTTCTAATGACTCCTGTCGTGATCCCGGTATGTAGAGTTATTTGTTCTAATGACTCCTGTCGTGATCCCGGTATGTAGTGTTATTTGTTCTAATGACTCCTGTCGTGATCCCGGTATGTAGTGTTATTTGTTCTAATGACTCCTGTCGTGATCCAGGTATGTAGAGTTATTTGTTCTAATGACTCCTGTCGTGATCCCGGTATGTAGAGTTATTTGTTCTAATGACTCCTGTCGTGATCCCGGTATGTAGAGTTATTTGTTCTAATGACTCCTGTCGTGATCCCGGTATGTAGAGTTATTTGTTCTAATGACTCCTGTCGTGATCCAGGTATGTAGAGTTATTTGTTCTAATGACTCCTGTCGTGATCCCGGTATGTAGAGTTATTTGTTCTAATGACTCCTGTCGTGATCCCGGTATGTAGAGTTATTTGTTCTAATGACTCCTGTCGTGATCCAGGTATGTAGAGTTATTTGTTCTAATGACTCCTGTCGTGATACGGGTTAAGGGTTCTATGTTCTGATAACTCCTGTCGTGATCAAGGAATGTAGTGTTATTTGTTCTGACGACTCTGTGTTCTGACCATTTCTAGATTTATAGTTACATAGGGTGGCGTTGTTTGAAAAATGAGCACTAAATATGGAACCCTCGACCTACTGGTAATAACTTCAGGTAACCATTTCATTACCCTTAATCTATAAAACTTATTCAGAAAATCTTCTTAATTGTTTTATAGAAGTGACGCTGATTCGAACTGTTTAGAACAAGTCATTTTTTACTGAAAGTGTTTATCACGCTAATTCTTGTTTTTTTATACGCAGTATCTCCAACACAGCCTGTTGGTATTGTTTGTGAGCAAAGAAATAAACCAATGGTGTAAAAGCACACTGTGTCTTGGCTAATATCAAAGGGAGGGCCGTTAACTCTGCGGACAAATGCACTCCAATGGAGGACAGGAAGGAAAAACTCCCATACGGTACCCAAGAGAAACAGAACAGGGCAGCGTTTACGGCGATTATCTGCAAAAAAAGAGTGAAACTCATTGAATAAAAACGCCCTGAATGAGTTGATATGGATGTAGGAAGAATAGGCCTGGATCGTAATGACGTCACTCGAAAAATTATGGGATACGGCATACGGGATTATCGCACCTCTGGGATCGACTTACGTCAAACGCCCTCGGACAGGCTGCAGACCCATTCTAAATTAAAATATAGTTTAAACCAATGAACTATATGCGTATATAGTTCATTGGTTTAAACGACTCGCCACAGGAAGTCAGCCATGCATTTTTTTTCAAATCTTCAATTTTTTTTATGGTATTTTATTCTTTCTAACATATATATACATATATATCCCCACAATATAATATTATTCTAAAATACAGCCTACGATGCCAAAATCGGGTTTTTTACGTATGGAGAACGGCCTCTGGATTTCCCGGCTGCGTGCTCAATTCTACCTCACGTCGATTTTCCACGTTTGGTTTCCTCGAAACTTGCCACCAATTAAGGTGAACTTTAAAGCCACACTCGCCGCGAAATTTCAGAATAGGCGTACTGTTTTCATAAAACACAGAGGACGGCTTTATGTATTTTTCCAAGACAGAGGGTGTTAGGAACTTCCTTTTTTACCAAAAATTTAAAGTTTTGGCAATATTTAGTATTTTTAATTTGAAATTGAAATACCGATTTTCAGATGTACCCGCAATGTAAACAAACTACGAACCTGGGCATGCGTACAAGGACCATAATGTTTGAGCGATCTGACGCCAAAGTATAATTTGACGTACTTTATCTGAGAAATATAGACAGACGATTGGATAAGAGGGAATCGAAAAGCCTGTCGTTAATTTTGATGTACACCACAGACAAAAACGCCTAAAACGAGAATAATCCAACACTTACGTCAGGCGATCGACACTGATCGTTGTTGATGTAATCGAACCCTGATTCTTCGTTCGTTTTTCATTCCCATTTATACATTCTAAGCCTAACTGAACATGTTTTATGTGCCCTATGTTTGATTTTAGTTTGCTCATGTAAATTGTTTTTCCTAACAAATTTCAAACAGACTACGGCCCCAAGTGGGCCTTTAATTAATGATATTTCATTCAAGTGGCATGAGCTGCGGAACATAGGGAAAATTTCGTTGAAACAGAATTGCTAATTGTTAGTCATTTTTATCAATAAGTACAAAATAAGAGCTTACGGCTGATATTAATCTTTGAGATGTCCATTTTGATAGTATTATGAGCAACAACCCTCCTGCAACCCAAATGTATCCATAGGCCTACATTTGTATTTTAATTCTGTCTAATGTTAATATTGGTCTTCGTTTCGCTCGGGTAACTGGCGTTTATAGCGATATCTTTTTATTTCAAAATCAATCTGTTAGTTTTTCAGGGTACGTCAAATTCTGAACTTATCTTGGAAAGCGGAATAGGCCTATATGAAACATCCGAATTTTTACAGCTCATGCCACTTAAAGATGTAACGCTCATGAAAAAAAAAAACGTTGCCGATGGTGTAGGCCCTGCGGTTATCTAATGAAGGGCTTTAATTGGCTGTCCAAACAAAGCTGACGATGTATGTATTTATTTTAAAACAATATAGCTCACCTTGGTTAGTAAAGCCTCAATTTCCCATTTTCGTTGCTGCTGCTCGTCTTCGACGGCTGGGGATGGCGATGGATTTTGGATTCTCTGAATCGGAACAATCTTAGCGTGTAACTGAAGGACGATTCGGTGAAATATCTTGGTATAAACAACCATCAGTGTCGTTACCGGGACGAGGAGCACGAAGATGAACATACACAAAATGTAACTCCGCTCTGAGGAGCTCTTCGCCTCCCAAGAGACCGTACACGAAGTACCGATACGTTCAAAGCCGAAAGATCCCCAGCCGAAAAGAGGCAGCGTCGACCAAAACAAAGAGTATGTCCAAATGCCCAGAATGAATTTAGCAATGTTATTCTTTTCCTTCAGGCTTTTACCTGGAAAATAAATTACAAAACTGATAAAGACGATAGATCAAACCCCCTGGAGCCTTATTCGAATCCCGCCATGTCTGGAATTATATGTTTATATCTTTTTATTATACTTTTTATACCATGAATAAATAAATCAATCAATCGAGATTAAAACTAGACGAATCCCAACAAATACTATTTATTATCAAACTTATGGATTTCAGCAAACTTTATTTTAGTCGGCCTAATGGATTTCAGCAAACGTTATTTTAGTCGGCCTAATGGATTTCAGCAAACGTTATTTTAGTCTGCCTAATGGATTTCAGCAAACGTTATTTTTAGTCGGCCTAATGGATTTCAGCAAACGTTATTTTAGTCGGCCTAATGGATTTCAGCAAACGTTATTTTAGTCTGCCTAATGGATTTCAGCAAACGTTATTTTAGTCGGCCTAATGGATTTCAGCAAACGTTATTTTAGTCTGCCTAATGGATTTCAGCAAACGTTATTTTTAGTCGGCCTAATGGATTTCAGCAAACGTTATTTTAGTCGGCCTAATGGATTTCAGCAAACGTTATTTTAGTCTGCCTAATGGATTTCAGCAAACGTTATTTTAGTCTGCCTAATGGATTTCAGCAAACGTTATTTTAGTCGGCCTAATGGATTTCAGCAAACGTTATTTTAGTCGGCCTAATGGATTTCAGCAAACGTTATTTTAGTCGGCCTAATGGATTTCAGCAAACGTTATTTTAGTCGGCCTAATGGATTTCAGCAAACGTTATTTTAGTCGGCCTAATGGATTTCAGCAAACGTTATTTTAGTCTGCCTAATGGATTTCAGCAAACGTTATTTTAGTCTGCCTAATGGATTTCAGCAAACGTTATTTTAGTCGGCCTAATGGATTTCAGCAAACGTTATTTTAGTCTGCCTAATGGATTTCAGCAAACGTTATTTTAGTCGGCCTAATGGATTTCAGCAAACGTTATTTTAGTCTGCCTAATGGATTTCAGCAAACGTTATTTTAGTCGGCCTAATGGATTTCAGCAAACGTTATTTTAGTCGGCCTAATGGATTTCAGCAAACGTTATTTTAGTCGGCCTAATGGATTTCAGCAAACGTTATTTTAGTCGGCCTAATGGATTTCAGCAAACGTTATTTTTATCTTGCCTAATGGATTTCAGCAAATGTTATTTTTAGTCGGCCTAATGGATTTCAGCAAACGTTATTTTAGTCTGTCTAATGGATTTCAGCAAACGTTATTTTAGCTGCATTTAAGAATTTCAGCGAAGTTATCTATAATCACAATTTAAATTTCAGCAAACGTTATCTATACAATCACAATTTTAAATATCAGCAAACGTTATCTATATCACAATTTTAAATTTCAGCAAACGTTATCTATAATCACAATTTTAAATTTCACCAAACGTCATCTATAATCACAATTTTAAATTTCACCAAACGTCATCTATAATCACGATTTTAAATTTCAGCAAACGTTATCTATAATCACAATTTTAATTTTCAGCAAATAGCAACACTGGTGGTTTTCGCCAAATGTTATTTTTGTCAAAATTAGTCACTTCAGTGAAGGGTATCTCCACCCCTCTTGGGTTATACCCAAAATACCGTAGTCACCGTAAAAGATAACGTTGGTGTTACGTTGATCCTTACCAGGAGCCTCTTTCACAAAACGGCGTAGAAGTATTTTTTGCGTAACTTTCATACTAACGTATCTCTACAGTATTGGTTGCTATGGCAGTTACGTAAAAACTTACGCTACGCCGCTTTGTGAAACAGGCTCCTGTAAACACCATGGCTTTCAAATGAATAAAATTACGTAACTGGGCTCTTTGTGCTTATAAAACATCCTGGGTTATGCAACAGTGGAATCATTACTTTGACACTTGGTATTACAACAGTTCCGTCATTTTACTCAATACCAGCTGCTGTTAAAACAAAATGCCGTCGGGTGTTCTTGACTATGTACGCGTTAATTATAGATATTTCATAATCAAGTCAATTACATATACAATAGCCACACTCATGTGTCTCTTTCCCTTTGTTACTTACTTGCCGGTCATATACAAAGGCGTCATTTACTGATTTGATGAGGGCGAGAGTATACTATAAATACTATTAGCCTACCATCACTGGATCGCCGGTTCGAATCCCACTCAGTACTACTGATTCTAATGTATACTGTAATATAAATTTTTTGGAACATCGGGTGATCAATCAATTGGTATAGAGCCTTCCTCTTTGTAGAAATCCAGCCAATTTGAGAAAAAAAAAGTTCACTCACCTTTTTCGCGATGAAATATGGCGATGTAACGGTAGATTCCGATGAAAGTCAAGGTAACTAAATTGACAAGAACCATTGTATACATCAAACAGCCGTAGAATATGCATCCAATCATTCCAAACAGCCATCTATAGGAATGGATTATAATAAAATAATAATATTTGGTGTTTTATTGTGCCAGTTTTATTGTGGGAGGAAACCGGGCTCTATGCCCGGAGTAAACCCACAATCTTCCGGTGGTAACTGGTAGCCACCCTGTTGACTTGATAACTGAATTCGGTGAAGTGTTTCGCCGATACCCCACAGAAGGGCGACTGTAGCCCGGATTTTCGGTCTAGAGGGCGACTTATTTTATATTTGCCTGGCGAATGTGACGAATACGGAAAAAAAAATCGGCAGAGCTGAGATATCTCGGCTAAGGGCGACTGGTATTATATGGCGGGTAATGAGTCTGGTGAATAGGGGAAAAAACATTCGGCAGAGCCCAGATTTCTCGGCTAAGGGCGACTGGTATTATATGGCGGGTAATGAGTCTGGTGAATAGGGGAAAAAACATTCGGCAGAGCCCAGATTTCTCGGCTAAGGGCGACTGGTATTATATGGCGGGTAATGAGTCTGGTGAATAGGGGAAAAAACATTCGGCAGAGCCCAAATTTCTCGGCTAAGGGCGACTGGTATTATAAGGCGGGTAATGAGTCTGGTGAATAGGGGGAAAAAACATTCGGCAGAGCCCAGATTTCTCGGCTAAGGGCGACTGGTATTATATGGCGGGTAATGAGTCTGGTGAATAGGGAGAAAAAACATTCGGCAGAGCCCAGATTTCTCGGCTAAGGGCGACTGGTATTATATGGCGGGTAATGAGTCTGGTGAATAGGGGAAAAAACATTCGGCAGAGCCCAGATTTGTCGGCTAAGGGCGACTGGTATTATATGGCGGGTAATGAGTCTGGTGAATAGGGAGAAAAAACATTCGGCAGAGCCCAGATTTCTCGGCTAAGGGCGACTGGTATTATATGGCGGGTAATGAGTCTGGTGAATAGGGGAAAAAAACATGCGGCAGAGCCCAAATTTCTCGGCTAAGGGCGACTGGTATTATATGGCGTGTAATGAGTCTGGTGAATAGGGGAAAAAACATTCGGCAGAGCCCAGATTTCTCGGCTAAGGGCGACTGGTATTATATGGCGGGTAATGAGTCTGGTGAATAGGGGAAAAAAACATGCGGCAGAGCCCAAATTTCTCGGCTAAGGGCGACTGGTATTATATGGCGGGTAATGAGTCTGGTGAATAGGGAGAAAAAACATGCGGCAGAGCCCAGATTTCTCGGCTAAGGGCGACTGGTATTATATGGCGGGTAATGAGTCTGGTGAATAGGGGAAAAAAACATGCGGCAGAGCCCAAATTTCTCGGCTAAGGGCGACTGGTATTATATGGCGGGTAATGAGTCTGGTGAATAGGGAGAAAAAACATGCGGCAGAGCCCAGATTTCTCGGCTAAGGGCGACTGGTATTATATGGCGGGTAATGAGTCTGGTGAATAGGGAGAAAAAACATTCGGCAGAGCCCAGATTTCTCGGCTAAGGGCGACTGGTATTATATGGCGGGTAATGAGTCTGGTGAATAGGGGTAAAAACATTCGGCAGAGCCCAGATTTCTCGGCTAAGGGTGACTGGTATTATATGGCGGGTAATGAGTCTGGTGAATAGGGAGAAAAAACATTCGGCAGAGCCCAGATTTCTCGGCTAAGGGCGACTGGTATTATATGGCGGGTAATCAGTCTGGTGAATAGGGGAAAAAACATTCGGCAGAGCCCAGATTTCTCGGCTAAGGGCGACTGGTATTATATGGCGGGTAATGAGTCTGGTGAATAGGGGAAAAAAACATGCGGCAGAGCCCAAATTTCTCGGCTAAGGGCGACTGGTATTATATGGCGGGTAATGAGTCTGGTGAATAGGGAGAAAAAACATGCGGCAGAGCCCAGATTTCTCGGCTAAGGGCGACTGGTATTATATGGCGGGTAATGAGTCTGGTGAATAGGGAGAAAAAACATTCGGCAGAGCCCAGATTTCTCGGCTAAGGGCGACTGGTATTATATGGCGGGTAATGAGTCTGGTGAATAGGGGAAAAAAACATGCGGCAGAGCCCAAATTTCTCGGCTAAGGGCGACTGGTATTATATGGCGGGTAATGAGTCTGGTGAATAGGGAGAAAAAACATGCGGCAGAGCCCAGATTTCTCGGCTAAGGGCGACTGGTATTATATGGCGGGTAATGAGTCTGGTGAATAGGGAGAAAAAACATTCGGCAGAGCCCAGATTTCTCGGCTAAGGGCGACTGGTATTATATGGCGGGTAATGAGTCTGGTGAATAGGGGGAAAAACATTCGGCAGAGCCCAGATTTCTCGGCTAAGGGTGACTGGTATTATATGGCGGGTAATGAGTCTGGTGAATAGGGAGAAAAAACATTCGGCAGAGCCCAGATTTCTCGGCTAAGGGCGACTGGTATTATATGGCGGGTAATCAGTCTGGTGAATAGGGGAAAAAACATTCGGCAGAGCCCAGATTTCTCGGCTAAGGGCGACTGGTATTATATGGCGGGTAATCAGTCTGGTGAATAGGGAGAAAAAACATTCGGCAGAGCCCAGATTTCTCGGCTAAGGGCGACTGGTATTATATGGCGGGTAATGAGTCTGGTGAATAGGGGGAAAAACATTCGGCAGAGCCCAGATTTCTCGGCTAAGGGCGACTGGTATTATATGGCGGGTAATGAGTCTGGTGAATAGGGGAAAAAACATTCGGCAGAGCCCAGATTTCTCGGCTACGGTTGACACAGCCCCTGAGGCCTGTCTTAGAACTTTATATCAACCGTAACTACTATGACAACGTATCTTTTAAGTATTGTGACGCCATGGTAATTGCGTCAGATGTAGCTTGTGACTGCTTTGTTAAATTGTAAAACGGGCCCCAGGTTCACAAGTTACTATAGTTTTAACACTGATTTACGTCAGACGTAACTTACGTCAGCTTCGTAAGACAGGGCCCGGTTTGCTACGAAATAACCATGGAAACGTGAAACGGTATTGAGTGTAGACTATAATCACCAATCCGTAACAACAATACAGTTACGCCCTCAGAACCACGCATTGTGAATCAGATCACGCATATATGATATGGGAAATGATTACCGACTTGTGCCGAAATGTTCCTACATGGTATAGGCCTACATGTATCAACCTCACTCGGAACATCCTTCGGCTATCTTCGCTCGCTACCGGTCGGCTTTGATATTTCACGCACGTAAATCCCCGAAGTTATCAGAGTGGTATCAACCTTTGCCCAAATCGGGTAGGCCTACCACTGTTAGCCCTACTACCGAATTTGATAAAATGCCCCCCCCCCCCCTCACGCACACACATATTCCTCTAGAAACTATTGCTAATTACAAAAAAAGCCTTACCTTTTGGCGTAGTTAGAAAATGCTGTCATTGGCAACCCGACTCCACTCTCTATCAAATTACACACCAAACAATTGAGAATAAAAAAGTTCACCGGCTGTCTGAATTTGGAATGAAGTAATAATTTGATCATCAAGCAGTTTCCGATCAGCGCCACAATACCTGTTGTAACAAAGATCAAAAGAAACCCAAAATACAGGTAAATACAGGTAAATACAGGTAAATCGATCAACCAGACAAGACAATTATACTGGCTAAAACCACCACGCTTTAATTATCAATGGTAATTTTTAAAAAAAATGATCGAAAGTAAAAAACATTGTATTTTTTTCACAAATCATGAGCTGCCAAAATTCACACTTTTTTCATAATTTCTGATCGTCACGACAGTAAGGGGCTTTGAAGACCATCGAAAAACTAAATGAATGAAGAAAATTCATACAGTATGCGGCCTATACGAACCTAAAAAAGCCAAAGTTAGTTCAAAACAATACTTTATCGTACATTATCGAGACCAGAGGCTTTTCTTGAGAAAAATAGCCGCTAATTTCAATATTCTGTTTATAAGCCAAAATATCAACATTTGGACATCATGCCACTTTAAGTATTTAAACTACCTGGGTTTACATGGAAATAAAAAAAATTAGTCAAGACACTAACTCGTACGAACCGAAAACATGCGTTAATAACGGTCAAAATGAAAAAAGCTGGGACATAGGAGTGCTCATAAAAAACTGCCATAACGTATATCCTCGAGGTTGGAATCGAAATAAATCTGCCATACTTGTAAAAATGGCGAACAACTGGCTATTTCTGTTTCAACGAAATTTCCCTATATTTTGAAGCTCATGCCACTTAAAGTGAACGCCCATTGAGGGCCCAGATTGCCTCGGAACATGACACTTGAGGGTTTTGAAAAAATATCAGATCAGAGTGAACGGTTGAGGGATTAAAAATTCTACACACCCGAAAGTAAGCTGATGCGAAATCAAAACATATGTGGGATGGTTGCCAGTTACCAGCGGAAGGTCGTGGGTTTCCTCCGGTCACAGAGCCCGTTTTATTCCCACAATAAAACTGGCAACTCCGCCACACCAAAAAATCAATTTAGTACTTGAAATTATTTTTCGTTATTAATAAAAAAGTAAGCTAAAACGAAATCAAGAAATATTTATTATCTATTCATTTAATACTTGAAATTATTTTTCGCATTTAATAAAAAAATTCTGAATTTCTACAAGGGTTTGTTTCTAAAATAATAAAGTCACTTACCAATAAACGTCAAAATAAACCCAATCACCATGTAAACCTGTGGAGAGAGTGGATACGCTGTGAGGTTATCACCGCCCAGATGCGATGCGTTTTCTCCCGTATGTTTCGCTGAAGATGAATTTTCCATAATCTTTATCATTTCTAATCCTTTATGGCTAACTTGTTTCCGTAAAGTGTTGCTTCTTTAGTTTTTCGTTGAGTGGAGATATTGTCCATTGGAATAATGTTTCTAAAATACGTCCCTAATTAAGGGCAGTGGAAGAACAGCAGTAATTGACATTTGCCATGCGGCTTGTCTTTGATAGAAATATCGATTCCAGGATTTCCCAGTTTACACGAACTCTGTCATCAGCCAGAAAAATTAATTGTGATATGTCGTCAAGAAATGGCAGAATTAGACAGAATGTATTAATCGCATTTGTCACTCATATACAGTCTAGCGGCAAATGTTTGGACGTGGTTTACCTATTGCGCGTCAGCCAGTGGTAATTGAACTTCACACGTTGAAGACAATAACATATGGTGTCATTTTCAAACAGTGCCACAGTCCGTCTACTGCAGAAGGTGTGAACGTCTATAGACGCATTTTCAACAAATACATGCGGTTTACTAACGTTTTTCTCTGTAAATGTTATATATGTATTAGGCCTACGTGTCTGCATTTATACCCATACGTCCTTAGCTTACGGTGAATAAAGAATTAAAGCAGTTTAATACAATCGATGGAATTGTCCATTTTGCTAATTATTGCCTTCCGCAGTTTGAATCTAATATAAACGCAGTGAGTAATTGTTAGCTAATTATAATCAAACGGGCAATTGCATGAAAAATCCTTGATGGAAAAAAACTATGTTTTAAAAGTCTTATTTTAAAGATTTAATTGTATTCGAAATTGTTCCATTGATCATATTTAATGTTTTCAGTAAATTAATGGCTATTTTGGTTATTTTCTTAGCGAAGAAGACCTGATGAAGAGCGTTGATTGCATCAATTACTCAAAATATTGTGTCAGTTACCTATTTTCTCACACAATTATCCGTTTTGTAAAAGCTAAAAGAAATGGTCTCTGTTGTTATCTTAATGGCATACATTATTATATTTTAGAAAAAAAGCAACTCCTCATAAACGGCTTTTTTCTTGCAGTATTCTCGTTATTTTGGGATTACCCTTTCTTGAAAATATGGTAGAAATTCTTCTACCGATTTTGTGGGTGACGCCCGAAACGGGAATCGAACCCGGGTCCCAGAATATGACACCTATCGCCAGCACTAAATGCCCGCTGCCTTATCCATTCAGCCAACCGGCCTCCTTTTTTCTTCTGTAAACTTTGATGGCTGGATAGAGTTTTATGAGGGGAAACCTTTGGGTTCTTTGCTGTCGTTTTGGGAATCGATGTGGGTCAGTACAGAATTTTCAGCAAGTACAGGATTTTCAGCAAGTACAGGATTTTCAGCAAGTACAGGATTTTCAGCTGCGCATGTGATGCATTCTCGGCTCTGTTTTGACTGCCGGACAGAAAACAACAGCAACAGGGAATTCCCCAAATTACTCTTTGAATGTATTTTTTTTTTTGGTGAAAAATAAAAAAATCCGAGATTGATTAGCCTACCTCTTATTTTTTCTATAATCTGAAGGTCAACAACAACATCAACAAACTTAGGCGTTGTGTCCTTTTACGTTATACAGTTTCCTCCTAGCACTAGCCTTGCCATTGTTACAGCAAAGACATATTGATTGGTCGAGTTGAAGGACAGAATAAACAACATTACGAAGCCGGCAACTTAATTTTAGAGTAATCTTGTTTTATCATCGTCGAAACCTAACGCCATAGGGCTTCTGATGTGCATTGGAAAGCGTGTTGTCTAGAAAATAACAGAAAAGCAATTAAACAACTGTTTGACTTCCGCTTTTATCTAAATCAAACATTTCATACCCTAATGGAAGAAAATTAAATTAAATTATTCGATAAGTGCAAAGGGAGACAACCTACTGTACAAAACGATTTCAATTACTGTATTATGTTTGAAAATCAGCCAGTTTTGTGACTTTGTCAGGACTTCATTGCATACCAAGTATACTGTCCCAGGAAATTCTACTGACTAAGGCCAAGCTCCTGTCAGTCGTCAACCTAATGAAATATCATAGGTTTAGTTTATATTACAACAATTTATGATGGGGTATAAAGGTCTAAATGATATGTCTTTTTAACACAATTAGAAACTTGTCTCCATGCTTATTTTAGACAAGAAGATTTTCATTGTGCCCGTGTGTTTTAGTGTTCTTAAATATATATACTGTTAAGTTCTACATACATACTTTAGAAATCTGGAATAAAATTGCAACAGCCGCTATTGGAAGTGGAAGAAGCTGTCAAATAAAGAACACATTTCCTTGAAATAAAAGTAGTTAATTGTTCGACATATTTATCAAGATGTGGGGAATTCAAATAGGAGCTTTCAGCTAATTCCAATCTTGACGATGTAGGGGCCTATGTGTTAAAGTAGGTTTTATGAGCAACAGGAACTCGACCCAGGTTATTTGAATTTTGTCCGTGATAAGCGCACATCTTTTGTTCATAATAGTGTCCGACTCCGCCTATAACAATATTTTTTTCATTTTAATACGAATCCTACTTCGCCAAGGCAGTCTACACCAAACACTCTTGGCAATTGACCGATTGCTTGGTGACGTCACTTGGAATTTACGCGCAAAGCATTTGGGGGATTGAGGGATGTTAACATAATTTTAAAATATGGCGGAAGAAAAAATACTGTATCGAGAGGAAGACGTGAAAGGCATTAAGTTACCGGAAAATGTGTGGATAAAACAAGTTATGTCATCAATGTTTTCCAAAAAAGTGACATCTACCAATAAACAAAATGGCGAACTGAGGTAGATTTTACCCAGAAAGCTTTGCGTAAATCTATGTGACGTCATCAGGCTTGGCGGTAATTCACGGAAAGAGTCTGAAGTTTGGCTGCTTTAAAACGATTTTAAGTACAGTATTACAGCGTAACAACTTCACTGTGCTCATTGCAAATCAATATATGTAGCCTATGCTTTGATTGATTGATTGATTGATTGGGGCTTTACGCCGCACTCAAAGGTTATATGGCGACAAAAGTACAAACCGACCAAAATATCTTACCCACCCGCATCCCACCTAAATTTTAACATTAAAACCTCCACAGACCATATGAACGCCAGGAAGGCTAATGTATTTGGCATACTTAATTTTCCTCCATGTTAGGTAGGCGAAAATGGCAAAAACCACAGCGCCCCCAGCCCGAGGGTCCTATGCTTTGAAAAGTTGTAACTACTAGCCGATAAATCTAGGCTCTGCCCACTTTTTTCGAACAGTTTATCCCACTTTTTTGTCGTTGTTGGAGTGGTCCGAATTTGTCAGAATTTCTCTACAAATAATGAAAGAAGAGATTATTTACCACTACAGTCTGATAGTATGGTTTTAAAAGATAATGCTTGCCAACCTAGACAGATCATGGGATGCTTTGTCTTGATGTGTGTACTAAGGCTAGTTGTGTATGATTTCACTGACTTTCTGTTTGACATTTTCCGCCATGAACTGCCGGTACACGTGGGCCGTCTATCACGTGACGTTGGCTTGATTCCAGTCTTCCCGGTGGTCCTGGGTGCTAATTTTTTTCTATATAAGCAACTATAAATTCTTTAGTTGGTGATGACAACCTATTTACACATCTTCTAACAAGTTCGTTTTAATTTTTAAAGCATGAACTCCAGCAACAATACTTAGTTTAAACATCCTTAGACAATTAACCGACAAAGCTCATGCGTGTCTTTAGAGCAAAACAAACTGTTAGTTCACTCATATCAATTTCCAAAGAAGGTGTGATTCGGGCTCTAGGGTGCAAACGAGTGTACGTTAGATTCTTAGCACCATAGATCGATTTTCGAGCTAACACACTGATCTTGCAAGAACGATATAAGCGTGCATACACATTGAATGTTGGATCAAAACTATTTAAGTTAGCAATAGCAGCGATTGTATAGAACGTTTGACAATAACGTGTTTTTATTAAGAAAAAAAAGTCGTAAGCATAGTCCTTGCACGTAATCCCGTTTTATCCCAATTCGAAGATAAAGGATTAACGACCGACAGACGGACATAAATCGAATAGTTTAATTGTGCTTTTCTTCTGAAATTGACAGGGCTACCTGAGAATCCAGTTCTTAAACAATAAAAATATGAATAAAAATATGTGGCACAAACAGTGATTATTTTATTCCATATATCATAAGCTTTAATAACCCGTAATAAAAAAAGAAAGAAAGAAAGAAAAATTCCAATTACTTGTCTTTTATAACTTCTAATATTTATTTCCCCTTTTCGTGTAATCAGAAGTCTATGAATGTTCATAGACTTCTGGTGTAATAAATATGTGATTGTAATACGGGTTATGACACACTGATGATAACTTGATCCACAGAGAAACCTACGGACGCCTATTAGGGTTATGGTGGAAATAAGGATTTCCCGTGCTTTTTTAGTCTTAAGGCCTATTCAGAATTTTATACAAGAAGAAACTTTGTTTTGAAACCATAGATTCTGTATGTCGAAGAAAATCAATCGTATAACATTAAAATAATACCTTTAAAGTGACATGAGCTGCTTAAATGTTGTTATTTTTCAGATTTAAAAATAATGCGGAAAATATTGATTATTTTTCTCAACAGCTCAAACAGCTTCAAAAGCTTTTTAGTGCTAAAGTATTGAAAATGTACCTTAACCCAGGCTGAGAATGAACAAACGTTCGTCCAGGCTATTTACATTTTGTTTACTTCTGAGATACATTTCGGTTCACACAACACACAGACTGCATGGGTTTTCCTCCGACGTCAATCATTTAGTTTTTCAATAAGGTTCTTGTTATTTGACTTTGATAACGATGTAAAAACTACATCGAAACGTCGCCACCCAATAAACCAAGAAGTTGTTATCCATAAGTAATTCTTCACCTTATTGTAACCTTCCAGCTTATAAATGCCATTGAAAGATTTGATTTATTTTTTCGATGACTTCCAAAGCCTCAAACTGTCATGACAATCAGAATTTATGAAAAAGTTCGAATTTTGGAAGATGGTGCCACTAATAGTAAAACGATTAAAAAATTACCCGAAAACGGCTAAATTGTAAGTGTAAT
Organism: Lepidochitona cinerea; assembly: GCA_963971465.1. Lineage (NCBI taxonomy): Eukaryota > Metazoa > Mollusca > Polyplacophora > Chitonida > Tonicellidae > Lepidochitona > Lepidochitona cinerea. The sequence continues at coordinate 32,090,668 of OZ020554.1, read as the reverse complement.
ATGTCCGCGGTGGAAATTTACATGATTTTCTTAGATCACGTGTCCTTCCGAGCTGAAAACCTTTTTCCCGCCAAGAAATTGTTTTCACCCGGTGTAAACATTCACACAGCGGACAAAACGTTCGCACCACAATTGAAACTATTCCACGGTTATAGAGACCTTTTCTCTGCTGTGGAAATGTTTTACATGTGATTTCGAAGTTTTTCGGAAATATATATGATTTAAAATTATGATTCTTATGACACACGCTTGATATTTTTCGAGATACAGAATCTATCGTTTCAAAAGCTTTGAAAAGTTTCTACTGGTGCAAAATTCTGACAAAGACTAGAAAATACCAAATGTCCACCCATGGCACTCAAAGACATCCGTAGAAAACAGAATCTGTCGACCATTCTAGTTCCTTGACGACGATAGAGGGTTTAAACCCGAGAGTATATAGGCAAGGTAACATATACAAAATAATTAGCTGTTATCTATACCTCTCGAAGCCCTAACTTTGTTAAAATCCGCAAAGTCCAATGCAAGGCCTAACTGCCATGGCAACATACATCTTCGACATTATGTAACGAGCAGGCGCAAAGTTAAGACGGGCGTAAGTTAGTTGAGAAACAGCCCCAACTGTTGTTTAAACCTCGCGAAGCCCACTGATCACTTTGCTTTTCAGCTGTGAAATGTCTTTACCCACAGTGGTGAGATCAAGAACCACGATACTCCCAAGGGTGAAAGTTAAAATAATCACGCCCACGATACCAACTCTTTGGGCGGACGGTCGTTCATCTAAAGCGCTGAAATACCGTCTACGGTTCACAGAAAAGTTCGTTTTGTCTTTGGTTAGTGGTTGCAATAGACTTGCGATAAATTCTTTATTTAGTGTCTCATTAAGCTGCCCACAATTACAGCTGCACTTATATGAATGGGAAGTCTGTTCTCCCGATGCTTCCTGATTGCTAACGTGTGAGGTAGGTCGGTCGAATCCGACCAATAACGGTTTGAAAGTTTTATTTTCAGCTACCAAAGTATTCTTAACTTCGGTCGAGGACAACATGTTGATAACGGGGGATGAAATTTGATATGAAGTTGTCCCGGTAGAGAAAAGAGAGGTGGTCGTTACGGGTGGTGGTGAACTGGAGGTATCTGGAACCAGAGAGGTCTTAACTGTGGTCGACGGAACAGTAGACGTTAGTTGAAGTGTCTTTGAAAAGAGTGCACGAGAAGACGAGGGCTTTTCGGAATAAGAAATACCATTCACTTGCGAGGAGAGATGGTTTGTGGAACTCATAGTAGACGAATAGCCGAAGAAGAATAATGGCGTAGTTTTGTGTGACGTTTGTTCGGTCTCAACATACCGCTGGTCATCATCTGTAGGCACGGACACTTCAGCTTCATTTCCGATATGGGGCATTGTAACTGAATCAGTTGAGTGGACATTGGTTGTATCATAAATGCGATTGTACTTTGTTGTTCTTTTGTCTGTGACGGTATTATCCTGTGTAATTGGAGAAATTGGGGTCTCTGCTTTGTGTGCTATCGAGTAGAAAGGTTGTTCGGACGTGATTGGGGACACTTTAATTGTATCCTTAGAACTTGCTTTGTCGACCAGCAAAGTGCTTGTTGTGCTTGGTTCGGGAGTAATTTGCTTTGAAAGATTAAGGTCACATGGGACTTGAGGAATGGCTGCCTCTACGCTGACGTGATTTGTTTCTATCCTTTCTGTCACAAAAGCTGAAAAGAGAATAAAAAACATGTTTAATCAGTCCACATATTGTCTTGAACTTGGGAGAGTTAAATTCAGGGTACCCAGTTAACACCGATTAAATTTTCCCTTTGGAATGAGTACATCTCCCACTGTCTTCCAAAGATTGATTAAATGTTGTCTATGGACTATATTTGAATCTGTCACGATTCTTAACGCAACGGAGTTAATTTAGACTGTGTATTACGAGCTAGAATACGTTTTGGAGTCTCTACTTTCAATTACTCGAGAAAAAGTAAAGGATCTAGGGCAAACCAACTCGACAGAGAAATGGAGTACGGTGCAAACTCTTACCTCTATAACACTTTATAAACGTCACATTATTTCCAGCTCTATTGCGCTCATAATTTCTCTGGTCAATGGTTTCATCGAGGTCTTCTCCATACAGAGTACAGTTTAAACTCACGTGATGAGAAAACGCCCAACAATTTTGCACATGCAAGCAAACCGTTAAACATCTGGCAGAAGTGCCCCATAAAACCGCTATTGGGGTGTTCGATACTTGGAATTCCTTTGTAAATGCAGCCTCTTTAATAGTCGTGTACTCACATAGGTTAGCTGCAATGAAACGCATGAAACGACTTCCATGATACATTCAACCGATATTTTACAAACACACATATTTTAGAAAAAAACGTCACTTAATAATATATCTGATCAACATATGTTGACGCCACACTATTGCTTGTCATTATTTATTGGTTTAACGTTTGCTTTACAACTACAGTATTTTCCATTAATCAACGATATGAGAAAGTCCATACATTTCTGTTCATGAAAATGTTGAGAAAACTTATATAATAATTACCAGTCTTCTCTGCACAGACAAAGGGATATTTTTCCGAGCAGTCTCTTTTCGACCATAGTTTCTTGTTGCTCATCGAGTCCACGACACAGTATTCGTCAGCAAAGTTAGTTGTATACTCGTTATGTAAATGAGAAAAATCCTCGTCTAAATGTTGGCAATTGCTTGTCCAAATGTAGGTTTGAGCAGAGTTGTCGCCCATTATTAATCCAATCCATACATCACTCATTCTACCAAAGAAATGACCAACAGCAAACGGATGAGAGACACAAAAATAATAATAAGAAATATACCTACTTATTTCACACTTTAATACATGTAACTCCGCTATATGAAGGATGTTATTAATGCACGGAGTTTCCGATGAATTGAACAATATGTAGCGTCGATCGAGAACGAATGTGTTGCTGTTTTTTAAGACCTAGTAGTATCGAACAACGAACTTTAGCGGGGACTGGGTGACAGGCAATAGGGGATAGCAAAGTTGAATCGCATTCTGAAAGTCTGAAAATTTTTAACGAGCATTTCTTACTTGTAAGAAGACCATGGCGCCTCTCTCTTTAGTTTCTTGAAAAACTCTTCTGTGATTTCGTCGTGTATCTCAATTAAATTTCCCCCATTGTCTGAACAGATATTATTTGCCTCATTCCAAGACGCAAGATTCGTGTACAATGACAACTTTGTTAAAGTACGCTGGCATAAAATCGTCTGATAAAAAACTGCAAAAAAAAAACAAAAAACAAAACAACAAAAACGGAAACGTTTAAAGAGGTACAACCACCTATATATAACGACATTTTTGGGGGCAATGGGTAGCCCGAACAATCGGTGTACATGGTAACTTACGGTTTTCTTAAACTTGTAATTTATCCCTTAATTAAACTCGAAATGAACGAATGCGATCCCGGTCAAGTGAATTTTATTTACTTTCTTTCAGTCTACGGACACAATGGATTTTTTTTTTGTTTAGTTGTTGACCAACTTGAAAGTCTCCTTTGGTTTGGAAAAAAACCCGGAATAAAACGGATACAAATTCTGTCAGCTATTGTCACATATAGTTTTTAATAAACAGAAGTCAAAGTATACTTACGCCAAACTAACTTCCAAATGAGGAATAACTCCATGCCAAGACGCTGAAATGTTGACGTTTACAATGAGTCAATTTCAAAATTCAGACAAACATATTAAAAATTGATTGATGTTTTACGCCACACTCAAGATTTTTTTCACTTATATGGCGGCGTTGCCAGGTTTAGTGGGGGAGGAAACCGGGGTCTTTGTTTGAAGGAAACCCGCGACCTTCGCCGAATACCTGGCAACTCTTCCCCATACAGCGATCAAGTGAAAAATACATTCTTTTTTTTAATTTTATTTTGAAAATATTTTGGAAAGTGAAAAATAAATTCTTTTTTTTTAATTTTATTTTGAAAATATTTCGGAAAGAGAATTTAATTGGTGGTTTGAAATTTTACGAAACGGTTTCTATCAGGAGAATCGAGTATTCAAAAAATGGTTACAAGTGCGCAGATCTGAATAACTAGATATATAACAGTTATACTTACCGGAACAAATGAAATCTGACAGGCTCAAAACTGAGTAAGGTAAATCAGCGCATGCGTGTGTTACGAAAATATCTCCGGAAAGAAAGAACGAGTTAATCACTGAATTGAGCGCAGGATGAGATTCTGAAATCCAGTGTCTGCACTGATAAATCTAACGTAGTAGACAACGAGTGTTATTTCTATAAACGAAAACTTCCTTGGCCTACAGACTCTATTAAATAAACATTTCGGCTTTTATTCATGCAGTCATCATTGGCACTGGATCGGTAAAAATGTCAGTGAGCTTGTTTTTGAAAGAAGTTATACGTATTTTTTTTATCGACTATTTAAAAACTTTGGCAAATATTTGCGAAATAGATAAATGGCCACTCTATTATCGACCATCAAATAGAGATAACAATTCGGCATGATATAAAATGACTGACTATATGTTAAATTGATGCTATAGCAGACTGTAACATGAAGTAGAGAAACGTCATTTTGACACGCACATCAAACAAACTTCTGTTACACACTAAACACACTTGTTAATGGCGAGCATGTCCTGGTTATCATTGACCCCTTATAGATTCCAGTGACTTACTTTAAAGTAAACCCAGCATTATCTCCCGATATAAATCTATCAGAAATAATGATAATAATTTTTTTTTCGTCTGTCATTAGAATTTCGATTTTCGTTACACTCGGTGAAAACCTCTGCAGTCCCATTGTTCAATCGTTATATCCTCTGCAGTCCCATTGTTCAATCGTTATATCCGCGTCCTGTGCAAACAAAAGACAAGTGCTGACTTGGTATGGTGTTTAGTTGCCTGTATAATTACTCAAGATTATTTCACTTCTAAGGCGGCGTTGCCTGGTTTAGTGGGGGAGGAAGCTCTTTGCCTGGAGCGATTGATTGATTTTTTACGCCGCCCTCAAGATAATTTCACATATATGACGGCGTGGTCAGGTTTAGTGGGGAGGAAACCAGGATCATTGCCCCGAGGAAACCCCCGACCTTCGGTGAGTACATGCAACTCTTCCACATAAGGCGATGGAGTGAAAAATCCCCTCAGAAATTATCGATTTTTGTTTGGTCTGTAAAGAATTCGAACCTCCGACGCATCGGAGAAAACCCTATCGGGCTGGGAGACGATCACTCTGCCGACTGAGCTACCGAGCCCCGGCCTGGGTGACGTTTCACGAAGCCGTCGCAAAGTGCGACCAATCGCAGTTGCCATGAATCCGTATCTCTTCACTATGGTATCCATTGGCAAGTACGTTTCGTTTGCGATGCGACTGCTATGTGAAACGAGCCCCAGAGGCGCAATTCCATACAGTAAGCTCAGGTTATAGTCGAAAGGGTCCAGGTCGGGAATCGAACCCATACCCTACAGTACGCCACCTATCGCCATGCAGCACTAAATGCCGGGTACACAATTCATTCAGCAAACCGACCTCCTCGCGCATGGCCCCTAAGGCCTACTGTTGCCACGTGAAAATAAACATTTTATACAGAGTGCTAGAATGATTTTAATTTTCTCATCAATTAACAATTAAGTATTTGAAATATTTTATGGGCGATGTATTTTGCAGATTAACATGGTGACGGATATCGTAGGAGCCCATAAGCAAGTCTTATATAAGAACCCCAAGGCGAGTCTCAGCGGGATGAGTTGGTAATAGATTCTGAAAGATTCTGAAAGGTTGATGACATGCATCAATCAGACAGCATCTGCAGCCATCAATATCTTTTTTAAAAAATATTGTTTATTCACATACATTACACTCATTGCAATCAGTTCAACATAAAAGTTATACCATTAAAATGTTCGGATCCATCTATAGGCCTATTTGAGTTTTTCATTTTTACTGTACCTTGGAGTCTTATTTTGATTAAGGAGTTGACGTATCCTTAGTCCGGGTTTCTAATTCCAAAATTACTATTTTTTTATACTGACGGGCGTCAGTATAAAAAAATAGTGATTTTGGAATCAGAAACCCGGACTAACGTATCCTATACACTCTCTTTCAAACAATTTGAGTAAATTTTTGGGTTTCCCCATATTTGAACTTATTAATACACATTTTAGCCACAAGAATAATATGGTTGATTTCTAGCTTCTTAATACTAGATACATTTAAGTTACAGTTCATATATCCAAACAATAATTCCCTAGCAGGAAAAGCTATCTTTAATCTTTGTGTATATTAGTCCTTTAACCATGGCCCATAGAGGCTGCACAAGCGAGCAGTCACAAAAGAAATGTTTTATATAATCAATACTTTTACAACATTAGAGCAGATTAGAGTTAACAATGCCCATTTTAGGAGACTTATCCGTGTTGGGTAAATATTATGCCAAATTTTGCATTGAAGAACCTCTAATCGGACCTCTTTGGTACATTCAAAGGCCAATTTCCAATAGCTACCATCAATAAAACATCAAATTTGCTTCTCCAAAAGAGAACTGACCATAACGGACACTCATTATCATTCAGCATTACCCTATATAGCTTACTACTTAAGCTACTTATATTATGTTCACGAAAAAGCAAAATTCTTTCAGTTTTCAGGATGAACCCTGTCAGTAATTTGTTTTTGGAATTGCTGGTCATCAATATTTTATCTGGAACATCTTAACCATTGGAGCGACGACCGGTTGTAAAATCCATGGACATATTTTGTCACGTGTTTGAACAGGTGCAGTTAATCCTCATTATTCGCAAGTAAAATCCCATAGGACAATTATATGTCCTAATCACGACATCCTTTCACAGATAAGCACACTTATACACGCAAACGATTTAGTCGGCCTAATGACGTCATTCGAAGAATTATGGGATATTTGGTGTCTGGCTTGGTAGTGGCCGTTGTTTAGTCCTTTGTATAGCGACATGGATGACTGCAAACCTATACTTTCTATTTTCACATTTCTTTTTCCATTATCACATTTTGATCAATTTCAGTTTACCTGACTTTTTGCCACAGCTGTAGATCTGTACAACTTTGTCAATATATAGCAAAGTATTTCAGAAGAAAAATATATTGACCATAGCTCCTGTCTGTCTTCGACCTTGATGAAATGTCATGTGTTTGGGTTTATTACAGCATCCAATATATGATGGGGTACAAAGTGACAACTAGAAACTTGTCTCCATGGTTATTTTAGTCAAGAAGATTTTCCCTGTGCGTAAAATATATACATTCTATGCGAATTAACTTCCTTTTGTTTTTCCCTCTGCGTATTGTCTAGCCGCACACATGTGTCTGTTTTACTTACTTTGCCGGTCAGGAAGAACCTATTGCTCTGCTTTTTAAAAGTGAGGGACAGGGGACGAGCCCAAACAATCCGTCTTAGATGTTGGTAATCATAACGCAAGTTTATTCCCGACTGGCATCCTGTGGCGAGGGATTATTGGAAGTAATAAAACAATCTTCTGCAGCCAAGATTTCTCGGCTGGGAGATTTTACCTGGAAAATCCCTGATTTGCAGTGATGTTATATAGGCCTGCCTGTCAATTATAGAACATTGGCGAGAGAGTCTAAAATCTATAGTTAGACAATGAACATGTTTTGGACAGTTTTGGACCAATCGGCCTGAAATCGGGATGTTCATTAGGTAGAACAATGACTATCTCGACTTCTTGTCAGATTAAATTCCAACCAGCGACGCATGTGCAAGAGACCATTACGATTAAAGGAACATGTTATCAAATTCTGTTTTGATTGTGTGTGACGTTTAAAAAAATTGATAAACAGGATTTAATTTCCCGTGCAGGCTTGCGCGGTTTGTTTTTCGATGAAAATATACAACGAAAGATTTAGTGATTGTTTGGTGTTTTACGCCGGCCTCGAAATTATTTCACTTATGTGGTGGCGTTGCCAATTTTATTGTGGGAAGAAACCGGGCTCTATGCCCGGAGGAAACCCACGACCTTCCGTTGGTAACTGGCAACCATCCCACATAGGTCGTTCGAGTGAAAACCAAGTCAGAAAATTTTCCATTTTATTTTTGGCTGAGTGGGATTCGAACCCGCGACCCATTACAATGAAAGAAAACGAGATTAAATATCTAACCAATGCGTTTGTTACGACAATCACGTACAGCACACATGTAAAACAGTCGAAATGGAGGCTGTTCGAATACATACGGTATTGTTTCACTAAACTTCGGGGAAATACCCGCGTGTCAAAGCCGGTAGGGAGCGAAAATAGCCGAAAGGGTGTTCCGAATGGGTATTGTTTATGTACACAGTTTCTCCCGTTTCCATTTGACCGAAGAAGAGAGAAAAGAGAGGCGCTAAATATCTTATCCAACCTCAATTTCACTTTTATGACAAAAATCTTCTTGGGCGATTGAGAACCAAAACAACCTATTGAAGTATTTTAATAAATAATTGAATATAATGATATATTTTTTGATAAAGTCGTTCAGAAGTTTCTGTGATCGCCAAATATCAATATGGGTACGCGGAACCATAAAAAACTCACTAAAGTAAAACTAAAAGGAAATGGAGTTTAGAAACGATATTTTTCTATAGCCTTTGTTATATTAAAGTATATGCTGTCCGTACCAAGATTGCGACAACGACCTATGTGGGATGTTGCCAGTTACCAACGGAAGGTCGTGGGTTTCCTCCGGGCAAAGAGCCCGGTTTCCTCCCACAATAAAACTGGCAACGCCGCGATATAAGTGAAATAATCTTGAGCGCGGCGTAAAACACCAATCAATCAATCAAGATTGCGGCAAGTGACTTTATCACTTCGTCTCTCTATCTTCATTCATGTTCTAGTTGATTCCAAAATTTATTACCATGACAAAAGTAGGTGCACGAAACAATATCAAAATGGCGAAACGATGGGCTTTTAGGCTGAACGATTGAAATTTATCTTGACCATTGCTAGTCCGGTCTATCGAACAGTCAATACCCAAGTCAATGGTATGCATTAGATCGGCAATGAGAAAAACACACATTATTTACTTAGATGAATCAATAGAGATTTCGTGGAATGATTTACCAGTATATGAAACGTAAATACTATTGACTAGGTTATAGCGGTACATCTCTCTAAGAGATGGCTTTTCTGACTGGGTTTTCACTCGAACGACCTATGTGGGATGGTTGCCAGTTACCAGCGGAAGGTCGTGGGTTTCCTCCGGGCACAGAGCCCGGTTTCCTCCCACACTAAAACTGGCAACGCCGCCATATAAGTGAAATAATCTTGAGCGCGGCGTAAAACACCAATCAATCAATCAATCAACCAATCAATCAATCTAATAGATGGCAGTCGATCGTGAGTATCCCCTCACACTAAACCTGACTATGCCGCCAAAAACGTGAAATAATCTTGAGAGCCGTCTAAAACATCAATGGGTTATTTTAATCGTGATACGTCAGAGCATTTGTCGCAAAGGACTGACATTTTCCCTGCGGTATTTGTCCGGCCTGATATTTAGGGTATATATTTTGAACACTAAACACACGGAAAATCTTCTTGTCTAAAATAACCATGGAGACAAGTTACATTGAACATTTTAACGATGTGTTCAGGGTTACATAAAATGCTTGATAGGCCCTACTACTGGTTGACTGATTTATGTTTTACGTCGCACTCATGATTATTTCCCATATTTGGCGGCGTTGCCAGGTTTAATGGGCAATGAAATCTGGCTCTTTTCCCGGAGGAACCGTTACCTGGCAGCTCTTCCAAATACCACGATCGAGTAAAAAATCCACTCAGAATTTGTAAAAAAAAATTCTATTTGGCAGGAGTCGGATTCGATCCGGCGCAACATCGATGGAAGGCCTGGAGGCCATCGCATAGTGCGATCAATCGCAGTTGCTATGGCGTGCGTCGTATCTCTTCACTATGGTATCCATTGGCAACGATGCTTAGTATGCGATGAGACTGAGGCCCTGGTCCGAAATTAATTGATTGATTGTTTTGTGTTTTACGCCGCGCTCAAGATTATTTCACTTATTTCACATGGCGGCGTTGCCAGTTTTATTGTGGGAGGAAACCAGGCTCTATGCCCGGGGGAAACCCACGACCTCCGGCAACAATCCCACATAGGTCGTTCGAGTGAAAACCCAGTCAGAAAATTTTCCTGAGTGGGATTCGAACCCGCGACCCATTGGTGGAAGGCTGTTTAGATTGAGCATCCAACGCTCTACCTACTGAGCCACGGCGCCCGAAATTAAGGACTATCCCTCAAACCGAATGAGCAACCGAGGTCACCTACAACTACTGCAACCTCGTCATTTACTTGGTAATCCGGTCTTTTTACATCAAAAATGGTGACGGCCTAAAACACCTTTCTAAGGTGATTGGTGACTTTCAGTTAGTTGATATGATAGGAGTTATAGATTTATTGATGTTTTAAGCCATACTCAAGATTATTCGACAAGTAGGGTGGCGTTGCTGGGTCTTGAAAGGCAGGAAACTAGTCCGCAACATGTTGAGTGGATTGTAGTTATTCTGATACGCCCGCACCTGGATACTGTTTCACAGAGCGGCGTAGATGTATTTTTTGCGCAACTTTCCGACTAACGTTTCTCTACAGTATGGGTTGCTATGGCAGTTACGGGAAAACTTACGCTACGCCGCTTTGTGAAACAGGCTCCGGGTATTGAAGAAGCCCGTGTGGGCGTATCAGAATAACTTCAATCCACTCAACATACATGTATTGCGGACTAGCAGGAAACTGACTTCCATCGCCAGAACCCCACGGTTAAAACTTACATTCACGCTTACCAGTGGGCAAACAGTTTTTAATTTGAAATTGGTTCAATTATTTGATTGGTTCCGCCACGTTTCGTTTTGTACTTGATAAAAAATACATAAAGTAAGCTTAATTTATTTCAACGATATTTCAAATATATTTGGCAGCTCATACCAATTTAAGGTAATAAGAATCAGTAAACAGTTTTGACGTTTTTTGAAAAATATATTGAATATTAAATCAGTAATTATGGTCCCAATTTTTCTTTACCTACAAGTTTAAAGTCATAATTCTGCATGATATAATGTAGCAAAAGTCAAAAAGCCTGTGTGTCCGGCCATTAGGGTATGCGGAAGGGCAGATCGAAATGAAAAAGTTTGTTCGTTTCTCTTTCCGATCAGATCTAAGAAATAGTCTCTCTTATCGTTAACTTTCTCTGACTTTGTGTTCTTTGGAGTTATTTCCCCTTCTATTTTTTTATCGACTGCACTTTCTGTGTTGGGATTGGTGTCGATCGGTTTCGCTTCCATACTGGTCATGCAACAGTTATCTTCCCTTGTATGCTCTTCATCAACCTTTAACCTCTTGACTTCTGTTTCTTCAGTCAGTGCTTCTGACGTTTCACTTTGACCGTCATACTTTGGCGAGGAACTGAACGGACTTTCAAACCCAAGTGAAGGGACAGGGAGATTCATCGCCTTCACATCATAACCTCTTTGAAGGCACTCCAACGTCCGGATATCTTGAAAACCTAATTTCTGTAAATCTAGACATGTCCTCTGAACTTGTTCTATGCACGGTGAAAAGGAACACAGTCGACCACCTGTACAAACAAGAGTTTTAGTAAACTCAACATACGCCCGCCGTGGCAAAGTCGAACCGCTAATATTAACAACCTAACATTTAATATAACATTTGTTTTAATTTCATCAATTAGAATTTCTTTTCTTTTCTGAATTTGATGAAGCTGCAACTAAATACCAGTACGTTATAGTACACATATATTATCTGTTAATTTCAATCACATTTTAATTGCAAAAACTGAAATGTGGCTGTTTTGACATTGCTCTTATCAATCAATACAATATCTTACAATTCTTGAATTTTAACAGTTTTCACTGTGACACTGTTCTATTGGACTTGGCTGTAGTTTTATTACAAAGCAAACAATCTTCAGGCTGACCACTGATATGCTGGTGTGTAAATATACAAACCTTGGATGTCATTGTCCCCTTATCTCTATTTAAACAGCCACTCTGATAAATACCAGATGGGTAATAAAGTGGGGAAAATGGTCTTTTTTTGTTATTATAGTGCACATTAAACTATCCAAGAAAACAGTCTCAGAATGTATAAATTAATTGGCTTCCAGTATTACTCTGGACCAAGTGTACTCCAAAAAGCATTGATATATATTAATATATATATATTAAACATCAGGTACACATTTCTGATAAAAAAAGCTCTTGAAAACAGACAAAAAATATGTGTACCCAAATCAAATTTGGTATACGACACATCATCTACCTATAAGGTATATATACTCTAAAAGAATTGGAGAGATTATATCAAAACGAAAGAAGTTCTGGAGCCGTAAGGGAATATTACATAATCCAATAGGGCTGCCATATTATGCAACAGGTGATGTCAAAAATGGTACGTGAAACACCGTCTGCCCATAATGTATATACTCTGAAAGAATCGTCAAGATCGGATCAAAACTTTAGAAGTTATGGAGCGGATGGGAATATTACATAATCCTATATGGCTGCCATATTATGCAACGAGTGAAGTTAGAAATGGTACACAACACACCGTCTGCCCATAAGGTATATACTCTGAAAGAATTGTCAAGATCGGATCAAAACTCTTCAAGTTGTGGAGCGGAAGGGAACGAAGATATAGACTAAGACAGAGTATTACATAATCCAATGTAGAAGCCATATTATGCAATGGACAATGTTCTTAATGGTTCATGACACACCTTCTACCCCTAAAGTATATGTTGTAAAAAAAATTGTACAGATCGGATCAAAACTCTTCAAGTTATGGAGCGGAAGGGAACGAAGATATAGATTAAGACAGAATACTACATAATCCAATGTAGAAGCCACATTATGCAATCGACGATGTCCTAAATGGTTCATGACACACCTTCTACCTACAAGGTATATGTTGTGAAAGAATTCTAAAGATTAGATCAAAACTCTTCAAGTTATGGAGCGGAAGGGAATCCGGGACGGACGGCCGGACGGACGGACGGACGGACGGACGGACGGACGGACGGACGGACGGACGGACGGACGGACGGCGCTGGTGATACCATAATACGACCGACTTTTTTTAAGTCGGGCGTATAAAAAGGTCAAATTATACTGCAAATGACTTTAATATGACATGGTTGTACTCTATCAAAAGTATGGATTAACTAGCAATGCATCCTCGGATGCCCAGGGTTAAATTCTCAACAAGCTCACCTTTTACCCCTGGGTCAACTGCGATTCAAAGCCTCGTTTACTGGGAACGCCCATTTACTGTCGGCCAATCAAAAGTTCCCTTCTGAACGTTGGGCCTTCTCAGTTTTGGAGACACGTTTATCGAATTGAAGTATAAACCGAAAAGTCAGGCCTTGAGACCATCTCACATATTGAAGGGGTGGGGGTGAACCCAGACAGTCAGACCTGGAGACCATCTCACATATTGAAGGGGTGGGGGTGAACCCAGACAGTCAGATCTGGAGACCATCTCACATATTGAAGGTGTGGGGGTGAACCCAGACAGTCAGACCTGGAGACCATCTCACATACTGAAGGGGTGGGAGTGAACCCAGACAGTCAGATCTGGAGACCATCACACATATTGAAGGGGTGGGGGTGAACCCAGACAGTCAGACCTGGAGACCATCTCACATATTGAAGGGGTGGGGGTGAACCCAGACAGTCAGACCTGGTGACCATCTCACATATTGAAGGGGTGGGGTGAACCCAGACAGTCAGACCTGGAGACCATCTCACATACTGAAGGGGTGGGAGTGAACCCAGACAGTCAGGCCTGGAGACCATCTCACATATTGAAGGGGTGAGGGTGAACCCAGACAGTCAGACCTGGAGACCATCTCACATACTGAAGGGGTGGGGGTGAAGCCAGACAGTCAGACCTGGAGACCATCTCACATATTGAAGGGGTGTGGGTGAACCTAGACAGTCAGACCTGGAGACCATCTCACATATTGAAGGGGTGGGGGTGAACCTAGACAGTCAGACCTGGAGACCATCTCACATATTGAAGGGGTGGGGGTGAACCTAGACAGTCAGACCTGGAGACCATCTCACATATTGAAGGGGTGGGGGTGAACCCAGACAGTCAGACCTGGAGACCATCTCACATATTGAAGGGGTGGGGGTGAAGCCAGACAGTCAGACCTGGAGACCATCCCACATATTGAAGGGGTGGGGGTGAACCCAGACAGTCAGACCTGGAGACCATCTCACATATTGAAGGGGTGGGGGTGAAGCCAGACAGTCAGACCTGGAGACCATCCCACATATTGAAGGGGTGGGGGTGAACCCAGACAGTCAGGCCTGGAGACCATCTCACATATTGAAGGGGTGGGGGTGAACCTAGACAGTCAGACCTGGGGACCATCTCACATATTGAAGAGATGGGGGTGAACCCAGACAGTCAGACCTGGAGACCATCCCACATATTGAAGGGGTGGGGGTGAACCCAGACAGTCAGATCTGGAGACCATCTCACATATTGAAGGGGTGAACCCAGACAGTCAGACCTGGAGACCATCTCACATATTGAAGGGGTGGGGTGAACCCAGACAGTCAGACCTGGAGATTATCTCACATATTGAAGGGGTGGGGGTGAACCCAGACAGTCAGACCTGGTGACAATCTCACATATTGAAGGGGTGGGGGTGAACGCAGACAGTCAGACCTGGGGACCATCTCACATATTGAAGGGGTGGGGGTGAACCCAGACAGTCAGACCTTGAGACCATCTCACATATTGAAGGGGTGGGGGTGAACCAAGACAGTCAGGCCTGGGGACCATCTCACATATTGAAGGGGTGGGAGTGAACGCAGACAGTCAGACCTGGAGACCATCTCACATATTGAAGGGGTGGGGGTAAACGCAGACAGTCAGGCCTGGAGACCATCTCACATATTGAAGGGGTGGGGTGAACCAAGACAGTCAGACCTGGGGACCATCTCACATATTGAAGGGGTGGGGGTGAACCCAGACAGTCAGACCTGGAGACCATCTCATATATTGAAGGGGTGGTGTGAATCTAGACAGTCAGACCTGGGGACCATCTCACATATTGAAGGGGTGGGGGTGAACCCAGACAGTCAGACCTTGAGACCATCTCACATATTGAAGGGGTGGGGGTGAACCAAGACAGTCAGGCCTGGGGACCATCTCACATATTGAAGGGGTGGGAGTGAACCCAGACAGTCAGACCTTGAGACCATCTCACATATTGAAGGGGTGGGGGTGAACCCAGACAGTCAGACCTTGAGACCATCTCACATATTGAAGGGGTGGGGGTGAACCTAGACAGTCAGACCTGGAGACCATCTCACATATTGAAGGGGTGGGGGTGAACCCAGACAGTCAGACCTGGAGACCATCTCACATATTGAAGGGGTGGGGGTGAACCCAGACAGTCAGACCTGGTGACCATCTCACATATTGAAGGGGTGGGGGTGAACCCAGACAGTCAGACCTGGTGACCATCTCACATATTGAAGGGGTGGGGTGAACCCACACAGTCAGACCTGGTGACCATCTCACATATTGAAGGGGTGGGGGTGAACCCAGACAGTCAGACCTGGTGACCATCTCACATATTGAAGGGGTGGGGGTGAACCCAGACAGTCAGACCTGGAGACCATCTCACATATTGAAGGGGTGGGGTGAACCCAGACAGTTAGACCTGGGGACCATCTCACATATTGAAGGGGTGGGGGTGAACCCAGACAGTCAGACCTGGAGACCATCACACATATTGAAGGGGTGGGGGTGAACCCAGACTGTCAGACCTGGAGACCATCTCACATATTGAAGGGGTGGGGGTGAACCCAGACTGTCAGACGTGGAGACCATCTCACATATTGAAGGGGTAAACCCAGACAGTCAGACCTGGAGACCATCTCACATATTGAAGGGGTGGGGGTGAACCCAGACAGTCAGACCTGGTGACCATCTCACATATTGAAGGGGTGGGGGTGAACCCAGACAGTCAGACCTGGAGACCATCTCACATATTGAAGGGGTGGGGTGAACCTAGACAGTCAGACCTGGAGACCATCTCACATATTGAAGGGGTGGGGGTGAACCCAGACAGATCTGGAGACCATCTCACATATTGAAGGGGTGGGGTGAAGCCAGACAGTCTCTCACATATTGAAGGGGTGGGGGTGAAGCCAGACAGTCTCTCACATATTGAAGGGGTGGGGTGAATCTAGACAGTCAGATCTGGAGACCATCTCACATATTGAAGGGGTGGGGGTGAACCCAGACAGTCAGACCTGGTGACCATCTCACATATTGAAGGGGTGGGGGTGAACCCAGACAGTCAGACCTGGAGACCATCTCACATATTGAAGGGGTGGGGGTGAACCTAGACAGTCAGACCTGGAGACCATCTCACATATTGAAGGGGTGGGGTGAACCCAGACAGTCAGACCTGGAGACCATCTCACATATTGAAGGGGTGGGGGTGAACCCAGACAGTCAGACCTGGGGACCATCTCACATATTGAAGGGGTGGGGGTGAACCTAGACTGTCAGACCTGGAGACCATCTCACATATTGAAGGGGTGGGGGTGAACCTAGACTGTCAGACCTGGAGACCATCTCACATATTGAAGGGGTGGGGGTGAACCTAGACTGTCAGACCTGGAGACCATCTCACATAATGAAGGTGTGGGGTGAACCCAGACAGTCAGACCTGGAGACCATCTCACATATTGAAGGGGTGGGGGTGAACCCAGACAGTCAGGCCTGGTGACCATCTCACATATTGAAGGGGTGGGGGTGAACCTAGACAGTCAGACCTGGAGACCATCTCACATATTGAAGGGGTGGGGTAAACCCAGACAGTCAGACCTGGAGACCATCTCACATATTGAAGGGGTGGGGGTGAACCCAGACAGTCAGACCTGGGGACCATCTCACATATTGAAGGGGTGGGGGTGAACCCAGACAGTCAGACCTGGAGACCATCTCACATATTGAAGGGGTGGGGGTGAACCTAGACAGTCAGACCTGGAGACCATCTCACATATTGAAGGGGTGGGGGTGAACCCAGACAGTCAGACCTGGAGATTATCTCACATACTGAAGGGGTGGGGTGAACCCAGTCAGTCAGACCTGGGGACTATCTCACATATTGAAGGGGTGGGGGTGAACCCAGATAGTCAGACCTGGGGACCATCTCACATATTGAAGGGGTGGGGGTGAACCTAGACAGTCAGACCTGGAGACCATCTCACATATTGAAGGGGTTGGGGACAGTAAACTCAGCATCTTACAATGTTTAGTAAAAAGAGCCATAAATGTGTGTGATCATCGCTCATGGATATAGAAAGACAACCGTTTAAACACTTTTTAATCAATCAAAGAAAGAGACGCATCTTAAGTAAAGAAAACCTCTGAGTTTTTTTTTCGTTTTACAGAAATATTGGTAATTTATTGACTTATGATAAAGACAAAGAGCCCCATTTTTTTGTAAAAAGTATAGTATTTATAATGTAACATGTGAATGTGTATTTCTAGGAATAAACGAACATAAGAAGGCTGTTTAAACTAGTGACATAAACAAATCTGGGTTAGCAGAACACAAGTTTAAATGTATAAAACCTTTTAAATGGGGAGACGTTAACACTTTTCTTCAGATAAACATTGGAGGAAAATAAAAAAGCTTTTTTCATTCAAAAACTTAACCCTTCATTAAATAGAGATTGTAGTATACCAATTCAAACGAAAATATGAAATAAATTTGTAAAATACATGCAAGAATTCTTATGTTTCCTTTTATATGTAATATTGATATCGTCTTTTATTTAGCTTGTTTATTGTGATGCTATTGTATTGTAATGACATCTATACGTTAACATATTTACATCATTCTTGATTGATGTTGTTGTTTTCTACATTCCGATGTTAAAATATTATTAACATAGTTACTTTCGTAAACCATTTCACTAATTGCCCACATTCAGTTACACTTGATAAAGACACCGGTAAAGGTGCCGAAAGCTTGTGTTGTTCGCTAAAAACTTACTTCGTGGTGATGCCTTAATCATTTCTCATTGGTATCTTAATCTATGTAGTGACATAACACCCCTATGAATCCCCTCCAACTCCCCCCCCCCCCCCCCCAAAAAAAAATGTCCAATCCACAAATTTCTTTACATACCTTCATTTTTGAGAGCCTTTTTAGCACTCTCTAGAGCCAACCAGGGTCGGGGTAGATCTAAAAATACGGCATCGGCCACACCCTCAAGGTCGAAGCCGTCTTCACAGGCATCTTGATGTTTAACCGTCACCCACTCGGATAAACCATGCTGTTTAAACTCGTCCCTAGCCTTCCTCGACCGTTCCTCGTGAAATTCAAACGTATGTAAGTGGCCAGTTGGTTGGATAGTTCGGATCAGGGCATGTGATAATGAAGCACTCCCAGTTCCTAGATAAAAATCATAAATAAGCGAAAAGCAAAATTATTCAGACCATTCATTGCATGTCTTTGTAACTATGACAACACAACAACATATTTACTCATAAGAGTTTCTAGGTCAGGTTTTAATCTGAAAGTGTTAGAGTGATAGTCCCCTTGTCAGAGTTGCCAGATACTCGCCAATAGTCAGGGGTTTTCTCTAGGTAAAGAGTCAAGCTTCCTCCCCCCACTAAACCTGGCAACACTGTCATATCAGTGAAATAGTTTTGATTGATTGATTGATTTTGTATTCACCAGAGGTATATGTACCATAGAAGAAGATAAAACAGATACAGAAAAGTTAAATAAAAGTAAAACAGTTCAGACTTTTTTTCTGGCGGGAATAAAGTCCCATGGGACTTGTTCTACCCCAAGAGCTATTGACAAATAAATATATTTTAAAAGAGCCAAATCAAGAAAATGGAAATTTATAACGTAGTTGAAGGGGGTGGGGGGGGGGGGGGGGGGGTGGGGGGTGGGGGGGGGGGGGTTAAACAACGGATAAGGCACCACGGTCATCTTGAGCGTGGCAGAAATCATTAGGCTCCAAGCCTACTACTGGCCTTAGAGTAGGATGGCTGCCTGAATGCTACCGTACCAAAGGAAGATTGGGAAAACTGATTTTAAATTCTATGGACATAGCCCAGAGGCAGGCATAAAGGTTGATTTCCTTTCGCCAATGAAGAAAAAAACTGACCGAGACAAAAATACTAATAATCTGCAGTGCTATAACGAATCAAACCATGAGCTGGTAATGTTGTCTTGGTTAGGTGACTTTGGTCTAAAACTGACTCGCAGCCTCTTCCTCCACCCTCCCCCCCTCCACATTTTCAGGGAGGTATATGTATGAATGTATATGCAAGTTTGTCTAATCATACAGTCTAATAAAGTAAAATCATATGCAATTATATAAAGGGGCCATACCGGTACATAGGCCGATTCAGTTATTGTACACTTTTGCCAGTTTTTCGATGTTAGAAATTACACAAGAGTTTGCATTGATAAGAAATTTCACAGTTGTAGGCCTACAGCTGGGCTCATCTCACATGACCTGCCAATTTTTCTAGATAAACGGGAATTAGTTGTCGTATACATGTTTTTAGTCTTCGAAAATTCCCCAACACGGCCTTAGGCGATTATTCTTGGGTCGTCAGGTAAATGTAACTCCATATAAATATTAATAATATTTTTATTTGGAGGTTGAGATTTTGCAGGCTGATAACTAGTTGAAGTTCTTCAAACTCTGTTGCCAAAAGATATTGATGATGGGTGGCAAACAGAGTTGAAGGACCGGCCATATTGGAAAACATGTAACTCTATTGTTCGCGAATTTCTTTTAATTTTTCCTAATTTAAGCAACCCAACCGGCCCCAACTTTACACACCTTCAGTTCGATCCTTTCTGTAGTTCGCCGTTCCACCAAAAAAGCTTTCAAAGACTCACATTTCTGTTGCGTACATTTCCCAAGTTCATTTCGACGGAATCGAGGATGTCAGCGGGAGATTCTGGCTGTCCTTCGAAAAACGACGAGGATGCAACACAAATGTGAGTGTTTGAACGCTTTTTTTTGGTGGAACGATGAACTAAAAGATCGAACTGAATGTGTATTAAGTTTGTCCTGGTTGCATTGCTTAAATTAGGAGAAAATCTGAGCACAAAGTTGATTCTCAATCATATATGTTTTCCAATATGGCCGGTCCTTCAACTCTGTTTGCCACCCATCATCAATATCTATTGGCAACAGAGTTTGAAGAACTTCAATTAGCTGATATTGATAACTTGACAAGTAATTCGCCTGTCATCGGTGGGAAAGCTTGATCGTTTGGTTTAAACACGCATGAGAGTTGGGTGTACGATATTAGGTTCTCTGCGATAAATGATTGGATACCCATGGGTGAAGCCTGTTTCACAAAGCGGCGAAGCGCAAGTTTTAACGTAACTGCCATAGCAACGTATCTCTACAGTAAGGCAGTTAAGCAAAAACTTACGCTACGCCGCTTTGTGAAACAGGCTCCTGTACGGTACGTCGTCAAAGAGAGTAGATTGACAAGAGTGGTCACTTCGTCCAATCAGCATTGCCGGCATGTTTTTCGGCCCCCTAGCGGAAGGGTGTTCCGACTGTACACAATTCGACTGTAAAGCGCCCCCTACAGAAAGGAGGTTCCTGATAATCAAATCGTGTCCGTGTCAGGGGATACTTTAGTTAGTTACCATTGTAAATATTTCCAAGCTATGATTGTTACACTTTTTGTTGTTTGTACTCTGCTTTGTTCAAGTGCCAAGTACAATAAAATTGAATTAAATTGAAATTGTTCAAATTCAACATGGCGCGGACGAAGTGACCACTCTTGTCAATCTACTCTCTTTGACGTCGTTACGGTTACATAAAATAATTCAATGATGGCACGAACCCGATTCCACGACCACAGACCCTGGTTTTAGTTCCAGTTGTAACGTCACAACACTGATATCTGGTGTGTACAGAATTTGTGTTCGGTGAGGGAGATTGAGCGTCCACAGTTCCGGGGTTGGGTGTAACACGTACAACCAGCCCGTCTTACATTGGATTTTCGAGCCATATTTTACACCGACCAAGTCCGAATGACGAATAGCTCCATATTTCGTTTGATGAGTTTGCCCCGGTTGAACAACGAAATTCAACATATTTGCAAAGCCTATATGCAGGATCACTGTATCACCCTCTCCTATCGTCTCCTTATACCCAGAAAAACTCATCTTCTTCGTAAATTTATAACGTGATCATAAACAAACTAACGGGGGACCCAAAACTGCGGAGGAAATTTCGCTACTTGTTGTTGTTGTTTCCCTCGTGTCTTCTGAGTTGTCGTTCGTTTAGAGTTATCCCCCTTTGACCGGTTGTTTTCTAGAGGGAGCATCGTCCAATCAGAGCAATGTAAAGGTCTGACGCCACAGTGGAGGGCGAGGGCGCCATTTTGAACTACCCTAGCACAAGTAGCAGTGTCATCTGTCAAAATGTCGTGTAGTGCGACTTGCAACTGCCCAAACAAGCGTTTGAAAGTATCAACTGATTTGAATTGACCAGAACTTAAAAATTCGTTTCATCGGTGAGTAACACATAATGCTACACTTTTTAATTGAGCCTAAATGTAATATTTCAACCGTAAAAGAAGTTTACCAACACTGCAACAGCAAGAATGGAGTCGTACTCGTGGGGCCGTACTTGTGTACTGTTGACGTTTGTTCAGTTAAATGTTTCATGAAATGATCATAAATATGAAATTTATACTATAAAGTTTAATGCATTTATCGATCATATCTTTAACGTTCCAAAGAAAATCCGTAAACACAGATTTTCAGTGATGTTTGACGATCACGGATCAGATAATTTCAGATAAAAAAAAAGAAATTACTTCAAGTTCAACTTCAACTTCTACAAATTTTGCTGTAAATTATTAGCTTCTAGGCTTAACTAGAAAAGTATAATGTTCATTCATAAATAAATAAAAATATGATAATAAATTTCTAACCTAAAACACAATGGCACAGGGCCCGAAACATCATCTGATCACCTTGACTAAAACAAATTGAAATAACTATGGAGAGTTGATTGACTGAAGTTTTACGCTGCACTCAATATTATACTTTTTATAGAGAGTTGAAGACAAATTCCAAAATAATTAATAATTCAATGCTGAAATTCGAATCTAATTTACTTTAACTGCTGTACAAACTACATTACAAATTATTCTAGATTTTGGCGTGACGATCGCGATGTACAAGGCTCCTAATTTGCACATAGGTGAAAACAACTCCATGACAACACCATTTTGACTATTGAGAGAGAGACCATGGCAATTTTAATCCGTATCTGTACAACTGGAGGCATAGTCGATGTTTTGCAAACTTTTGTACGACTCAACTGCTCAAAATCACTTTTCAAAATGGCCTCCAACAAGTTGTTTTCATCTTGTTGCCAGGCAGAGCGAAGACCACGTGACCATAAAAGGCATAAGCTAGTACCCGGTTGTCCGAAACCGAGAATACATGTAGCTGAAAACAAGTCTACTATTTAGAGAGAGACTACACAATTTAAATCGTTACTTATCTGTACAACCAGAGACAACACAACTTTTAGGCATATTCGATGGTTTACTTTTTTTACGACTTAACAGCTCAAAATTACGAAAGCCCAAAGGGCTCATTCGAATTTCGAATTTCAGATTTTGAAATTCGAAATTCACATTTCTTAATTTCGAAATTCAAGATTCAGACTTAGATAATTAGATAATTAAACAATCACTGACACCTTTTAAATTAGTTTTCACCAATCAAATTATAATTGACACTAAATAGGTCTACAAATGCACTGGTAGGTCAGCGATTTCATTATTGAAATTCAATTTTTTGATACCCAGTTTCACATTTTGAAATTCGAAATTGGAAGTTAAGTTTTCAATTTCGAATTTCATATATTGAAAGGTGAGTTTCGAATTTCAAATATTGAAATTCGAAATTCGAAATTGGAATGCGAGTTTCAAATTTCGAATTTCAAATATTTAAATTCGATATTGGAAGGCGAGTTTCGAATTTCAAATATTGAAATTCGAAATTGGAACATGAGTTTCGAGGTTTCAAAACGAAATCGTCACATTTAAGATGGCAGTCTAGATCGCAAACACTCAATACACCAATGAACTGGAATGGAGGTCACGTGGTATTTGATTTGCCTCGAATGCCGCCATTACTAGGAGATGGTGCAATAGCTATCCAGATATGTCCGCGCGCTTCAACTATCAATGGCGGCACAATTTACAAAGTCAGATCCAAACCAGCCAATGAGACATATATAGTTCATTGCATTGAGGATTCTGCTGCCATGTTTTGTAAACTCGCAATTAATTTGTTTGAAATTGAAAGTCAATTTCCTAATTTAGAATTTCAGATTTTGAAATTCGAAATTGGAAGGTGAGTTTCGAATTTCGAATTTCAAATCTTGAAACTCGAAATTCAAATGAACTCTCTGGGCTTTCGTACAAAATGGCGTTCGAGTTGTTTTCATTTCGTTTACAGGCAGAGCGAAGATCATGTGGCCATAAGTACCCGGATGTCCGAAACCGAGAATACAATGGGAGGGTCATTTGTATTATTTAAATACACTGTAGGGCCTAGTCGGCTGGTATGTGTTGAACGGTTGGACTTATTAACCATATTCTCTCCCTATGCATATGTTATAAGATCAACCATGTTTGACTGGAGGAGACATATAAAATGATTTTTTTTTTTCGCAAATACTTCCTTAACTTCTCTATTTTCAGGTGTGTGTTGGGGGGGGGGGGACTAGGTGAGCCACAGTCGACACAGGCCTTGCATTGATGCAGTGCATGTTCAAATCCCACTCAGACTAAATATAATTGACAAAATTTTTACTTCATCGCCATATGTGGAAAAGTATATATTAAGTGAAATGATCTTGATTGTGACATAAATATCATGAATCTATCAATAAGATTAGGATTAGGATATTTTTAATATTATTCTGTTTTCATTTTAAAGACTGAAACAATACATCTTTACGAAGTCACTTCGATTTCAAAGGAGGTGGCGTGATGCCTGGATCAAATCCTGCCATAAGATGGGTGCCTCCAATTGTTTCAGCTAATTTAAGCTATACTGTCTTTTTGTGAATAAATATGTCTCTGCCTGCATCTGCATGGAGATAGACAGTCTGAAAATGAGTGAAATGAATGCTTCCTTTCCCTATCTGACATGTTATTGTTATGAATCTAAATTAAATAGGATGGCCTACTAGGTTAGTCATGAACACGAATAGCAAAAGGAAATTCTTTCTTAATAACCCTTGAATTAATTACACAGTAAATTAACTTTCAACCCTTCCAATGAGTTTAATTTCCTAACAAAGTTAAGTAGTAACTCCCTTTAAAAACTTCAATTTTTACTGTTTTTATGAAATATCTAGTTAATTTGCTTTATTAATTAAAAATATAGGATTTTTAGCAGCTAATAAATGTCATTTGACTGTAATATAGCGATGGCTTTTTATTTATTGGCGTGTGCCAGCCCAAACATACACTTTAATAATAATATATTAAAACTGTTGTGTACATGGTCACCTTTTTCCAGTGTTCATTGCATGTGGACTAGATGATTTTTGTTCCATGGAAGTTTTTACCATGATATATTTACTATGAAGCCCAAGTAACACTACATGTCAGAGTGAATTCCAGCTACATGTATATCTATTGTTGAGAAATTAAATAATAAAATATCATAGTACAAAATCTCTGAAAAACATACTTTTTGTGAAATCGGTCAATTACTAGTAGAATGTCTTTAGTTTAATTAATTTAATTTAATTTCTTGAAAGTCCTGACCTAGACAAATAGTGGAGTATAATTAATGGAACTTGAAAGTTTTAATAATAATATTGTAAATTTGTAAGTTAAAGAGGCATGAGCTGCCCAAATTCACACTTTTTCATAATTTCTGATCGTCACGACAGTAAGAGGCTTTGAAGGCCATCGAAAAACTAAATGATTGGCGTTGGAATGAGGAAAATCCATACAGTATGTGGCCTGTACTAACTGAAAACGTGTTCGAAAAGTAAACAAAATTTAAATAACCGGGACGACCATTCATTCATTCTAAGCCAAAGTTAGTTCAAAACAATACTTTATCGTACATTTTCGAGACTAGAAGCACTTAAAAACTTCTGAAATATACGTCTTGAGAAAAATAGCAAATAATTTCAACAACCTGTTTTAAGGTCAAAATATCAACATTTTGGCAGCTCATGCCCCTTTAAAGTGCTACTTTTTTATTGTTCTTATTCCTATTATTCTGAAGTCTATTTCTAATTTAAATATTTACTTTTTCTTGTCACACTCTGTATATCATCAAGCTATATTTCTATATTTACTCGATATATTGACTTTATTGTTAATGTTATTTTAGTTTTACCAAAACTAAAGTATAGTATATACTAGTAGATATAGCTAAATGAACTCCGTCTGAGAAAGATATATAACCTTATCTACAATAATTTAACGTCAAATAAAACGAATTTGAATTATTTTATTAATACATAAGCGTCTAATTATTTAATAGTCACAAAAAAGCGAAGTGGGAAGCATCCGAAAGACATTTTACTGGACTTACTCCATTACTCTGTGCTGACGATTACGGCTAACTGGGGTAGTTGAAAATGGCGCCTGTCTGGCGTCAGCTTGTGAGGCCAATGCGCTCTCTAGTTATTTTTAGATCTCGATGGATATTACATATACCAACGTTCAGTCTGTGAATTCTGAAATGCTGCTCGGAAAACTCCGACAAACTTTTGTCGGAAATTACAAGCCATGAAAATAATATTGTAACTGCTCTGTATGGACAATTCCTACCCCAGACTTCTTTAGAACTCATAAAAGATTATTCTTTCCTCTTTTATTTATTTTTATTTATTTTATTTATTTGACATGCACCGTTTGACCCAGTTCGAACGTCGCGCAAAATGGCGGCAAAGTCTCCAAGAAATGACAGTTTGTTGTTGTTTAAGACCAGGTGTACGCCCTTTGGAATAGCTACATGTAATAAAAGCGGACAAGAATAATCTTTTATGAGTTTGAAAGAAGTCTGAGGTAGGAATCGTCCATACCGAGGAGTTTTAATAATATTTTCATGGCTTGCAATTTAAGCATCATTTCCACCTTGTATTTCTAATTCGTATACCGAACGTTGGTATATGTAATATCACCATATAAGTTCGGTAAATTGAACTATATTTACATTAGCATTGCGGGTGGTCAGAAAAGGCTTTTCATCAACGAGGCGAGGGTTCTAAATCCCACTCAGTTCAAAGAAAAATTAAATAAAATTCTGAGTGTTTCACTCGATTGCCTTATTGGAAGCTCGGGCTTCATTCAGACGGGTTTCATTCCGTACAAGGCGGTTTAACAGCCCGATTTCCTCCCCCACTAAACATGGCCCCGCCGATATATAAAATTTATAATATATGTGGAATAATCTTCGCGTAAAAATTCAATGCATGCGTTGCCTATATAATAATGTTTTCAATGCTAATTTCCCACATCTTGAACAGCCTATACTTCAGACCAAAGATAGACAGAAAGCCAATTAAGTCTTGGCCTACGAGATGAAAAAAAGGGTCTTCAGAAAAATGCGCTTGGGCATGAAGCACACAGCCACATACAATATATTTTAATTAAAGTGGCATGAGCTGCCAAAATTTACACTTTTTTTCATAATTTCTGATCGTCACAACGGTAAGAGACTTTGAGGGCCATCGCAAAAAAAAATGATTGACGTTGGAATGAGGAAAATCCATACAATGTGTGGCCTGTACGAACCGAAAACCTGTTCGAAAAGTAAACAAAATTTCAATAACCGGGACGACCATTCATTCATTTAGTTCAAAAAGCTTCTGGATTATACGTCTTGATAAAAATAGCCAATAATTTCAACATTCTGTTTTAACCTCAAAATATCCACATTTTGGCAGCTCATGTCACTTTAAAGAGGATAATAGCCAGGCATATCAATTCAAGGTATAGCAAACGGGTAATGACAAAATATTTACCTGGGGTTGATAAGGCATTGGTCTTTTTGTACAGAAATACTTTTCAAAAACAGGCGAGTTCCGTTGTCGTTCAGCGTTAGAAGTCGGCTATTTGGATCTTGGTTGCATTTTTTAACTTATCTTTTTCTTACGCCTCCGTGAGCGGTTTGTATTTTTGGTTTTTATTACGTTTCTTCAAACTAACTTGCATGCAATTGCTAACCAGACAGATGGTGACACACAGCATGCGTTGTTGTTTTTTTCAGTCCTACATCTGCGATAATGCACCTTGGTGTTTTGTTGTAGAAAGGGAATATCTTAGTAATTAGCTATTTTCGTCACAAGTAAAGTAGGCCTAAAGATATCGCTGCAGATATAATTATGGCCAAAATATGTTGATATATTTTGAGTTCGGATATTTCCAACTAGGGTCCTAGTAAGTTCTGAGGTCTGTTAATGATAAAAAATGAAGACATCACCATGTCGTCAGTTGTTTTTTTATTGATTGATTGTTTGGTGTTCTACGCCGCGCTCAAGATTATTCCACTTACATGGCGTCGTTGCCAGTTTTATTGTGAGAGGAAACCGGGCTCTATGCCCAGAGGAAACCAGGCTCTATGCCCGGAGGAAACCCACAACCTTCCGTTGGTAACTGGCAACCATCCCACATAGTTCGTTCGAGTGAAAACCCAGTCAGAAAAATTTCCAATTTTCCATAAAGTTGAAACGGAGATAATAATCTGAATTTTAGAGTTCATTGTGTCCGTGAAGCTGTCACCCATTACCCAGTTCCCGTATTAGCCTAGTTTGTTCGTATTGGCCCTGGTAAACCCTGTATGAGTGAGACCGTTTCTCCGTATTTCGCCAATAACATTGAAAGTCAATTAATAATATTAATAATGCCAATAGGGAATATCCTGATTAATAACATTATATTATTATAATAATATTAATAATGCCAATAGGGAATATCCTGATTAATAACATTATATTATTATAATAATATTAATAATGCCAATAGGGAATATCCTGATTAATAACATTATATTATTAATTGACTTTCAATGTTTTTTTTCTAAAATATTTATATAATTTAAAAATAATATATCTAATGACATAGACGGAACATTTGTTTTTCTTTAACTGTACATTGGTTATTTTTTTTTTTCTGTTGATGATTTCAAGAAAAAATGGTGTTGGGATTTTGAAGTGATAGCAATGAAACGGTTGCCATGTTCGATCTCGTATTGGCCCAGCCCTTATTTGCTCGTATTAGCCTAGTTTGGTCGTATCGGCCCAGGTAAGAGTCGTATGAGTGAGACCGTTTCTCCATATTTTGCTAATAACATTGAAAGTCAATTAATAATATATATACAGGGTCTCCACGTGACAAGTTTGAACCAATGAGGTATGATAAGTATTGAATATGGAGAGCCCAACTAAATAATTTCAAAATATTTATCCCAGAGCCAGAATGGAACCCACAACACATTGGTACAACAATCAACCAGTAGAGTAATTAGCTTTTATGAAAATCAATAACAATATAAAAGGAAAACAACAACAAACAATGGAATGTAAATAAAAAATATATAATCAAACTCAAAAATATATTCTCTCAAAAACTTAAATGTTAAAATAAAAATACAGCTTTAACAAACAAACATATACATTTTTTTCATTCTTAACATGTCAAATATTAAATGTAAAAAGGAGCACCGTCAACAACATGAAATACCTAGGGTTACGACATGAGCACTTCAAAAATAATAAAAAAAATCTATAGCACACAGAAAATAGAAAGTATTTTAGACACCCGGGTACAAAAGCACTTTCTTAAAACAAAACATCCATAGAACAATATTAATGAGATCTTAATATAGGATTAGACATATAACAAGTCCGAAATATCTGTGATGATGATGTTACACATTTTCGGACAGATAGGCCATCCTCATCGTTTCTCATCTAAAATATTAAGATTCTCTTCACAGTGTGTTCTAACGCCTATTTGTCAGAAAATGTCTTACATCATCGTCGTAGATATTTCGGACTGACATATAACCTGTCTCTTTCCTTAAAACCGTGTATCATTTTATATCAATGTTTTACTCCGCAATGAAAATTATTTCCCTTAATGAGGCGTCGGGTTTAGTGGGTGAGGATACCAGGATCTTTGCCCAGAGGAAACCTCTGACCTCCAGCGAGTACAACTCTTTCACACATGACAATTGAGAGAAAAATCAACTCAGAAATGTTCAATTTTTATTCCGTCTGAGTGGGATTTCAACCCGCATTGCATCAATGTAAGGTCATGATTTTTTAAATTCATCTAGATTAATCATATATTCAATATAACATCACATGAAGTAAAAAATTAAGATTCGATTTGTAAAAAATTAAGATAGATTTATTTTTTGTGAGATCAGCCAAATGCGACTCATTTTGAAGCATTGTTTGGTTTGACGAAGTTATATCCATGGGTGGATATAGCCAAACACATCATGTATATGCAGTTTGAAATAGTACAAGCTGCCAAAATGGACTCTTTTTCCCTAGAAATGACGATAGTCTAGAAAATGTGATAGTTTGGGGGGGGGGGGGGGGGGGGGGGGCATTTATACCTCTATGCCCAATCAAATGTTGTTGTAATAAACTGAAACCAATAATATTTCATTAGGTTGAAGACAGACAGGAGCTTGGCTTGGTCAGTAGAATTTTCTGGAATACTTTGTAATTTGTAATATATTGAGAAAGTTATCGGATCTTCAGCTCCGGTATGGCAAAAGTCGGGTAAACTGTGCTATATACAATATAGGCCTACATATTCAATTTGGATGTCAAGAAAAATAGCTAATAATTTTCTAGTTCTGTTTCACTGACAAAATAATTTAGCTGACCATTTTGGCAGCTCATGCCACTTTAAACAAGCTTATCGTTTAAATAGACACCCTGTTTTGACATGCGGGTTACAGGAAGTCTTAAGCAAGGGCAGCCATTGATCGAGAACCCCGACAGGTTGAACCGTTATCTCTGAGGCGAAGTACTTATAACACGGACCTTCACACGTAGAACATTGCCTCTCGTTGACCAACATCTCTGAAACAGTCAAAAATATTTAACATCTCAAGAGAATTTCGTTAAGTTTGATTGATTGATTGTTTGGTGTTTTACGCAGCGCTCAAGATTATTTCACTTATATGGCGGCCTTGCCAGTTTTATTGTGGGAGGAAACCGGGCTCTGTACCCGGAGAAAACCCACGACCTTCCGCTGGTAACTGGCAACCATCTCACATAGGTCGTTCAAGTGAAAACCCAGTCAGAAAATTTTCCAATTTTTGGACTGAGTGGGATTCGAACCAGCGACCCATTGGTGGAAGGCTGTTCGGATTGAGCGTCCAACGCTC
Source organism: Lepidochitona cinerea (assembly GCA_963971465.1). Lineage (NCBI taxonomy): Eukaryota > Metazoa > Mollusca > Polyplacophora > Chitonida > Tonicellidae > Lepidochitona > Lepidochitona cinerea. The sequence goes on along the minus strand of OZ020554.1, from coordinate 32,060,128 downwards.
TACCTACTGAGCCACGGAGGCCCCCTCGTCAAGTTTGAATATGTAAACTATGGACAATTTTAAAATGGCTAGGCTTCAGATATTAAATTCTTAATAAATTTCCATTGTGCAGAGAATTTCAGCATTTAAAGTACCTTTCAAAGCTAAAAGATTAGAATTGAAATTTGATATGTAAAATTATTGGTAAAGCCAGCCCCCTGTATGAAGTGAGCATTTGTGCCATTATCCACCGAAATCTATGAGTACATCTTAGAGATTTTTTTTTTTGTTCCTACTTAAAGTGACATGAGCTGCCAAAAATGTTGATATTTTGACGTTAAAGGAGGAGAAAACAAAAAAACAACATGCAATCGTATCGAACGGGCTCCCATAGACCATCATATTCATGTGTGTGAGTCTTGCACGTGGTTTACGGTGTGAAAATACAATGAAAATGAATCTACCCGACAAGCTCGTGCTCGATCGTCAGTGGAGCGCGCCATCGACGGTTTGAAATTGACCGGAAAAAGTATTAGTAGATTACTTCCCTTGCGAGCTTATCATATCTTGTATGGTTATAACCTGCAATGTCAGCGGTAAGACTACCTTTTTTTAAAATTCTACAACGATCCCCAATAGTCGCGTAGACAACATAGCAGCCTGTCACGTCTTCCCAAAAGGTTGATTTACTAGCCAGTGTACATTTCAGAGTTGTTAGAGTGTTTATCTTCTCTTATTAGCGCGTCGAAATGATCAAAATTAACCTAGGTTTAAATGGGAGACTTTCAGAGTTGACCAATTTCTCTTACGCTAGTGAGTGACAGGTGGCCAGGCGTATGCTGATTGGCCGGTCGAGACACACAGCTAAGATCTGCTGTGAAGATGGCTGCCGAGTCAGTTTAGACGTTCTCTGATAACGATTGTTAACTTTCTTATAGCACAGTTGAGCGAGGAAAAATCGTAGAAATATGGTTTTGGTACCGTTAGAAAGGAAAATGTGTCGCGCCTGTACTGTATTTACTTAGTTTTTTCCTTTTCTTCTCCTTTAAAGCAGAATGTTGAAATGATTAGCTCAAGACGTATAATTCAGAAGCTTTTAGTGCTTCTAGTTCTGAAAATGTCAGATAAAGTATTGTTTTGAACTAACTTTGGCTTAGAATGAATGAATGGTCGTCCCGGTTATTTAAATTTTGTTTACTTTTTGAACACGTTTTCGGTTCATACAGGCCACATACTGTATGGATTTTCCTCATTCTAACGCCAATCATTTAGTTTTTTGTTGACCTTCAAAACCTTTTACCGTCGTATAGATCAGAAATTATGGAAAAAGTGTGAATTTCGCTACTTTAAACGAACATATCCAGGGTTAATTGACTGATTGGAGATTTACGCCGCATTCAGGATTATTGCACTTTGGCGACGATATCCAAGATTGGTAGCAATGGAGTTCTTATCTCAAAAACGACGAACAATAACAATTATCTAGATCCCTATCAACAAAATGTTGACAGCTCATGCCACGATAATTCTAAATCTTATTACCTTTAAGTGATTAAAAGGATTATATTAGGTAGCAACAAATACACATATGTATATGTTCATGGGATGAATTAAAAAAGAATAATTTATGTGGTCTGAAATGCATTTTTAGTGACTGATTGATTGATTTTTCAGGCTGCACTAAAGTGCATTTTGCATGTAAAGGTTTACAGATTTTTTACAGACAGGGGTGTCAGCTCAAATGATATACCCACTGCACTACCAATCTCCCAACTTTTCCAGCTACCTGTATTGTAAGCTCACCTCTCAATGTTTTAGGTAAACACACAGATTTCCATGAAAGTTGATGATGGGAGACAACTCTTGCTGTTAGCTCTAAAAGGGGAGGGAACTCTGCACAAGGTATTACAGTGAAACTTGACCAGTCTTTCATTTGGCTGAAGGCTGGATTCCCTTCAGCTGTCATAAAAGGAAAATCAGAAATATAAAACAGACGAAGAACGCGTGCCCTTGAAGTTCATAATCTAAGAATATATTGATTGATTGGGGTTTAACGTCACACTCAACAGCTATGGTTATATGGCGACTAAAGTATCAGCCAACCAAAATCACCCCCAATAACCACCCACCCACAACTAAATTTGGACAATAGGCTCCACAAACTACAGAACGTCAGGAAGGCTAATGTATGTGGCATACTTAATGTTCCTCCTTGCTGGGTCAGCATAGCTAAAGCAGAGCCATAATGCTCCTGAGGGCAAGAAGGTATTGAATTGTCAAAAATATTAAACGGTTTATTTACATAATCTTTAAAGCGGGTCAATGGAAGAAACATCGATTTCTATAAAAGTTATGTTGATTACCGATGCTCACCTAAGTACATCAGTAATTAAAAATAATGATGTCATAACGATTGATTGATTGGTGATTTACACCACACTCGAGATTATTTCCATTTAATATGGCGGTGTTGCTAAGATCGCTTTGTGAAACTGGGCCCCGAGCCCTTTGCCCAGAGTAAACCTTTCACCTGCGACAAGTACCTGACCACTCTTACACATAGGGCTAAGTTTCCCACTCAATTTTTCCAAATAACTTGGTCTGAGTGGGATTTGAACCTGCGACACATCAATGGAAGGCCTTTGTCAGACTAAGAGACAATCACTCTGCCGAATGAGTCACTGAGGTCCCTGGTATTTTTCAAACTTGCTCCTCACCTTTTATTCTGATGAACGGTAATCCAGCTAGCGATGACGGGAACACAGACATGTTATTATCCTCAACATTAAGCACCTTTAGCCCATGTAGCCGGCCCATCTGGACAGGAAGGCTGGTCAGTCTACAAGCAAGAAAACTACAGTAAAAACCGGTCTGAACCGACACCTTTGACCTAAGTCTAAATAAACCGATCTCAGAACTCCTTCTGCATGTAAAATAATGTTAATAAACCAGCATCTGTCTAAACTGACCACTTCATTAACCAAAACATCAGCTAAACAGCATTTGTCTAAACTGACCACTTCATTAACCAATGACAGATTTCCTGCTGTATTCAAATGTATGTAAAATAATGTTAATAAACCAGCATGTCTAAACTGACCCCTTCATCAACCCAAACATCGACTAAACTGACCAATGACAGATTTCCTTCTGTATTCAAATGCATGTCAGATAACTGTGATAAAGTGACACCTGTCTAAATCGGGACTTTTTACTTTCCCACGAGAGGTGCCCATTTACACGACACTGGCACAGGGAAAATATGTTTACTGAAATACCTTTTGTCTGTTTTGATCTATAACGAACTGATAATGTTAATTAATAATTAAAACCCCTTAGGAATCCTTATAATGCAAAGTGAAGAAAATCTGAAAGAGCAGGAGCCTGTTTCAAAAAGTGGCATAGATGTATTTTTTGCGCAACTTTCCTACTAACGTATCTCTACAGTATGGGTTGCGATGTCAGTTTCGTGAAAACTTACGCTACGCCGCTTTGTGAAACAGGGTCCAGGAATTTTATATTTCCATTGTTAGTCTGGCAATGATTAATATTTGATTGGTCAGGTTACGTCAATGAAAACGATAAGTGTTGGTAAACGCACAAGCACCCTTAATGATTGATTGAATGATGTTTTACGCTGCACTCAACATTATTTCACTTATATGGCGGCGTTGCCAGGTTTAGTGGGGTAGGAAACCGGGCTAACCTTCAGCGAGTACCTGGCAACCCTCCCACATACGGAGATCGATTGAAAAATCAACTCCCTTCCATAGAGAGATCTGTTGGGTATTAACCATCTTTTGGTTCAAAGTTCCCTCAATGATTTGAACTACATTGTCCAATCTTGTTGATTGATTGTTTGGTGTTTTACGCCGCGCTCACGATTATTTCGCTTACATGGCGGCATTGCCAGTTTTATTGTGGGAGGAAACCGGTATCTGTGCCTGGAGGAAACCCATGACCTTCCGTTGGTAACTGGCAACCAGCCCACATTCGTCGTTCGAGTGAAAACCCAATCAGAAAATTTTCCAATTTTTTTGGACTGAGGTACAATCTTGTAGCCTTAATAAACAATATAAATGAATCAATAGTTCCCTACCTGTTGTTATTGATTTGTAAGACCTGTAAGGCTGCACATCGGGTAACAGAGGCGGGAAGAGAAGTCAAGGCACACGATGACACATTTAAATAGGTCAGGCGAATTAGGTCACCCATTGCCAAGGGCAGATAACTCAGTGGATTTTTACCAAGATTTAAAGTCTGGAAAGAAACAGAGAAATTGTCAATATATTAAAATGAATAAACTCATACACAATAAGCTTGATGGTACATGTAGGTACAGAGTTGGGCGATAATTTCAATTAAATGGCCGAGCCTCGGTCGCTCAGTCGGTGAGATTGATAATCCGGCCAAGGCCTTCCATTGATCCGGCCCAGGTTCAAATCCAACTAAGATCAAAGAAAAATCAAATAAAATTCTGAGTGGACGATTCATTTGGTTGCCTTATGTGGAAGAGTTCCTTGTTGAGGGTCGGAGTTCCATACAGAAAAGACGGTTCAAGAGCCCGGTTTCCTTCCCCGCTAAACCTGGCAACGCCACCATAGAAGTGAAATTATTTTTTTTTTTATTATTTATTTATTCACCATAAAAAACATGTTATATAAATAAATAAAGGTTATAGAATATTTGGCGGGAATGAAGCTTAAATAACCTTGTGCAGCGTAAAACAATCAATCAATCAATCAGTGAAGGTACTTTCAAATTTTCATCAATCACACAATAAAATGGCAGTATTGACAAACGTTTCTAGCAGAAAAAATTGAAATGAGTTGAAACAGGCTTAATACGTTATAATATATGGATGTAAAGTACCTCTAAGTTTTTAAGTCCACACAACTCATCAGGTACACCCTCCAAGCGGTTTGAACTAGGAACAAATTGTAAAAGCACATGATAGAATTCAAGTCATACAGCTAACTCAATTACTAACACAAAGTCATTTAAGGAAATCTCCACCGACTGATTGATTGATTGGTGTTTTACGCTGCGCTCAAGATCCACCTACTGAACCACCCCCATCTATATTAATTTGCTATAAAACAGCAGTAAAAAGTTAACTTGGCATACTTAGTGTTTCTCCTTGCTACAGTGTGTAGGTCAGTAAAGATGGATAAATCAAAGCAATGCTTCCATACTGCTGGATGGCCCCAGAATGAAGGGAGGGGGGAGGTTGGGGGGTTGCAAGACCATACATCTCCACTTATACAGATAATGACATAAATAAAAACCTAAAAAGAGGTAGCCTAAAAGTATGCCAACTTGAGATTTTCATCATTCAGAAAGAGAACGAAGATTAAATTTCAAAGTAAACCATTGTACAGGAAGCCGAAACATACATTTCCTGTAAAACACTTGAAATATTGTTGGACGTATTTCACAGAGCTAAAAATGTATCAGTTATTGTTATACTCACTTGAAGTTCAAAGACCTAAGTGACTTCAATTTACATAACTGAGAAGGCAAAATGGATAGGAAATTTCCCGTCATAACTAACTCTTTTAGCTTCAGAAGGAAATTGACGCAGTCTGAAAAATAATTGATTAAATGTCAATATGTTGCCAGTTCAATGATAAGGTGGTCGGGTTTTAATGGTATAGTTAGTTTTATAATGGTATAGTTAGTTTTATAATGGTCTAGTCAGTTTTATAAAGGTCTAGCCACTTTTATAGTGGTATAGCCGGTTTTATAATGGTATAACCAGTTTTACAATGGTATAGTTAGTTTAATAATGATACAGCAAGTTTTATAACGGTGTAGCCAGTTTAATAATGGTATAGTTAATTTCATAATGGTATAGCCAGTTTCATAATGGAATACCCAGTTTTATAATAGTATAGCGACTTTTATAATGGTACAGCCAGTTTTATAATGGTATAGCCAGTTTTATAATGATATAGCCAGTTTTATAATGTTGCAGCAAGTTGTAAATGTTCTTATATGTAAAATCAATCGAGCAGAAATGTTTGAGACTGTGACCATACCTGGGAATGTGGTAAAGGTGTTGTGTGAGATATCCAGTAACTGTAAATCCCTTAAACTACACATGCTCATCTGTAACGGAAAGAAAATGAAATCTTCAAATTACATAACATGGATAAACAGTGTTGATGAATTTGGCATTAAACCTTACAGGCAGGATTATTTTACTTACAGTAGCTAAATTAATGGCTATTTTTCCCAAACAGTACAACTAAAGAGCTTTTCATTGTATGTTAAATAATTGTTTAGAAACATCAAACACACAAAAATAAACTCCTGTTAGTTTTCCCTAAAAAACCAGGGGAATGCCACTGCTAAACTGCAAGGCTCTGCAAGTAGAACAACAACGTAGTCTTAATCATGTCCAGTTCAGTCATTCGACGAAAACAAGGCTTTAGGGTCAGAAAGAAATACCAAGGATGACAAGGAAATGGTCCAGAAAACCAGAAAGTATTCTTGATGTGCCTGGGGATGAGCAGTCAAAACTACATCGCATGTGGGTGCTTGTGCGTCTTTACAGTGAGCATGTACACAATAGAGATTGCAAAGGACCAAATAACAGATAACACGCATATTTTATGTTCTCTTTTCAGAAGCTAACGCAAAAGTTGTTTAAATTCAAATGTTTTTCAAATAAAAATTTAGCCCAAAAACAAACACAGACCAGCTTCAAGGCCTGTTCATAAATCCTTTAAATAGCGACATTGTAAAGTTTATTACAATAAACTGTGAGGGAACTTTTAATTCTGTTGGTACTTGGACACCCCCAGATACATAATCAACCAAAATACTATTACTTCACTTACCATTCGATCAAATCGGAATACATCTACTAAATTCTCTGACCTTACTCAGGGGATTACATTACATGTATGTACGTCAAATACCCTGGGACAGACTGCAGGCTTGGTGAGAGCTATAACCATGGTTGCCTGTTTGGCTACCAAATAAACAATCATGTCCTTATAAAGAACAAGTCTTCGTTGTGATGACCAGTTTAAGAACAGTTATGGTGAACCGACTCTGGTTATAGAGCCATGGAATCCACAACCAGCCTGTTTGAACGCACGGCATTGACAATGGGCTGAACACAGCAGTATTCTGTTATGTTTCTACAATAGTTCTCTATCTAGGATGGTTGCCAGTTACCAGCGAAAGGTCGTGGGTTTTCTCCGGGCTTAGAGCCCGCTTTCCTCCGCCAATAAAACTGGCAACGCCGCCATATAAGTGAAATAATCTTGAGCGTAGCGTAAAGCAGCGTAAAACACCAAACAATCAACACAATAGTTCTAAGACTTACTGGCAGAGTTGTGAGTTTGTTTTTAGCCAGAATAAGTGAATGTAAACCAGTAAGGCAGCCCAGCTCGTCGGGGAGTTGTGTGACCTGGTTGCCCGTGAGGTCAAGTCGTCTCAGATGAGTCCCGATATACCCCAGCCGACTCGGCCACTTACCAAGCTTCTGGTAGCTGAACAAAAACAACAAAAAATTCAAACAAAATCATTAAGTCTGACTCTCTGATGGACTTTAGTGTTAGATTTAGCCATGTTTCATCTAAAATATCGAACCCCCTGATTGATTTTTGAGTTAAGTACCATTTTTGTGTCGCCTAAAAGGCTTTTGATTGGCTGATAGTAGATAAGTTTCAGCTAACAGCTTACATATATTTCACCCAAAAGATCAAGTTGCCAGGTTTATTGGGGGAGGAAACTGGGTTCTTTACCCAAGGGATACCCCTGGCATTTGATGAATACCTGAGGTCCACCAAAAGTTATGGATGGAATTGGACAAATTATTCATATTCGTGCGAAGAATTAATATTATTACAAATTATACAGGATTTCTTGTACCAATTGAAAGTTTTTTTCTAAGAAATAGAACAGTGAATATAAAACAATGAGATCAATAAATTATCTAGTTACCTGAGGTTGACATTTAATGGTAAAGGCATCGCATTTCCAGATTTATAGAAATTGTTATTTTTCTGTAAACCTATGGAATGTTTTGTGAATTGAACATCATTCATAACTGCCTGAGCCTTTCTAATACATTCTCTATTGCCTTTTCCTAAGGTCCACTCGCAGTCCAAAAACTTTTCTCCCAAACATCTATAATAAAATAATTAAACATGAGTTGCCAAAAACAAGGAAAGTATCAATGATAAATTCACTAATTGTCTGTCCTTTTCATAACAAAGGACAAAGCAACAGCTATCCATCAATGCCAAATCTTAAAAATGTATTTTAAGGTAGCTTTTATAAGTAAGAAAACACTAAAATGAACTCAAACATCTATTTGAGGGGCTTCGGTGGTCCAGTGGGTTAGAGTGATCGTCCCTCAGTCCCACACAGACCTCGATGGTCCAGTGGGTTAGAGTGATCGTCCCTCAGTGCCACACAGACCTCGATGGTCCAGTGGGTTAGAGTGATCGTCCCTCAGTGCCACACAGACCTCGATGGTCCAGTGGGTTAGAGTGATCGTCCCTCAGTCCCACACAGACCTCGATGGTCCAGTGGGTTAGAGTGATCGTCCCTCAGTGCCACACAGACCTCGATGGTCCAGGGGTTAGAGTGATCGTCCCTCAGTGCCACACAGACCTCGATGGTCCAGTGGGTTAGAGTGATCGTCCCTCAGTGCCACACAGACCTCGATGGTCCAGTGGGTTAGAGTGATCGTCCCTCAGTTCCACACAGACCTCGATGGTCCAGTGGGTTAGAGTGATCGTCCCTCAGTGCCACACAGACCTCGATGGTCCAGTGGGTTAGAGTGATCGTCCCTCAGTGCCACACAGACCTCGATGGTCCAGGGGTTAGAGTGATCGTCCCTCAGTGCCACACAGACCTCGATGGTCCAGGGGTTAGAGTGATCGTCCCTCAGTGCCACACAGACCTCGATGGTCCAGTGGGTTAGAGTGATCGTCCCTCAGTGCCACACAGACCTCGATGGTCCAGGGGTTAGAGTGATCGTCCCTCAGTGCCACACAGACCTCGATGGTCCAGTGGGTTAGAGTGATCGTCCCTCAGTGCCACACAGACCTCGATGGTCCAGTGGGTTAGAGTGATCGTCCCTCAGTTCCACACAGACCTCGATGGTCCAGTGGGTTAGAGTGATCGTCCCTCAGTGCCACACAGACCTCGATGGTCCAGTGGGTTAGAGTGATCGTCCCTCAGTCCCACACAGACCTCGATGGTCCAGGGGTTAGAGTGATCGTCCCTCAGTGCCACACAGACCTCGATGGTCCAGTGGGTTAGAGTGATCGTCCCTCAGTGCCACACAGACCTCGATGGTCCAGTGGGTTAGAGTGATCGTCCCTCAGTTCCACATAGACCTCGATGGTCCAGTGGGTTAGAGTGATCGTCCCTCAGTGCCACACAGACCTCGATGGTCCAGTGGGTTAGAGTGATCGTCCCTCAGTTCCACATAGACCTCGATGGTCCAGTGGGTTAGAGTGATCGTCCCTCAGTGCCACACAGACCTCGATGGTCCAGTGGGTTAGAGTGATCGTCCCTCAGTGCCACACAGACCTCGATGGTCCAGGGGTTAGAGTGATCGTCCCTCAGTGCCACACAGACCTCGATGGTCCAGTGGGTTAGAGTGATCGTCCCTCAGTGCCACATAGACCTTCCATCGATGAGGCACAAGTTTGAATCTCGCCCAGATCAAATAAAAATTGAAAAAAATTTAGTAGATTTTTCAATGAATTGGTGGCCGTATGTGGAAGAGTTGCCAGGTACTTGCCGGAGTAAGATGTAAAACATCCATCAATCAATTTGAATTTTGCCAATTTTTAGCACACATCGGTGGTTCATATATGGCTTAAGTGATATTTTTTCTTTCAAGAATCTTTCCCAGATGGCAGATAGTACATGTATCGCTTTTTACATGTTAAGGATGCTAGAGGTTCTATATTGTGAGAAAAAGTGCGTCAAAAAGAGCTATGAGAGTTAGGATTCAGTTTTCTGATTATTTTTGTCTCCCCCCATGTAGGGTATCTATGAACTGGCAATATTAAAATAGGACATGGTGATGCTTAATGGATTCCTTCTGTAGAAATGATTTTTTTCCCTCGATAAATTATGCGATATTTAAGGCCTGTAGTCCTTGCAACGACACATCTAACCGCACACATGTACTTTTCAGTGCAGAAATGTTTGCCTCTGCCATGCTGATTCCCAACAATGTCATAAGCAATGGGTCTATAAAAGGGTAAATATCTAAGCAAAAAAGGGTTTTTCATATGCATACTTTTCATAATGCGCAAAAATGAAACTCACATATGTGATATGGTGTATAATTTCTGTCTCAGCTCAAATATCCCTTCAGCCCCTGGGACATATTCCTGAAAATTAAATGGAAATATCCACAAATAGAGCATCAAATGTATATGAAATGTCATTGAAATTTGAGCAACATTTGCTTTGTAGTTTTGCGATTTTAGAAAAGTTTAAGGCCATGCAGCCAGCAAAGTCAAGACCAGCAGACTTTTTCCAAATAGTTATGCCCGATGTATTGTTAAAATCTAGTGCAAGGGAACATCTACCTTCCACATTACGTGACGACCAGGGGTATATTTAACAAAGCGGCGTAGCGTAAGTTTTTACGTACATGTACATGTAACTGCCATAGCAGCCCATACTGTAGAGATACGTTGCTATGGCAGTTAAGTAAAAACTGCGTGTTACACCGCTTTGTGAAACAGGCTCCAGGTAAAAAGGCTGAAATGTTTTGAGAAACAGTCCCCCCTGAACACCATCTGATAAGACCAAAATCTGAATCTATGCTTTTCACAAACTTACATTTACGTCGGTATTAACAGCAGAGTATTTAGAGTATCCATCTTGAATTGTGCAGGTCGCCTCATGAGCAGGATCATCCTTACTACTGATTGGCTGTGAGTAGATCCGGCCGAGAAGCTGCAAAATGGCTGCCAAGACAGAATAACACAGAGAACCTGTGATTGCCATGGCGATTGTAGTTGTCTGTACATCACCGCTGAAAAATATGAACTCTTTAGCTATGCTAGCCAGATAATCCATGATGACCTAAAAAGAAAACAAAAACATTTCACTTAGAGTTGGATTGATTGATGTTTTACCCCGCACTTAAGATTATTTCACTTACATGGTGGCGGTTGCCAGGTTTAGTGGGGGAGGAGACCGGGCTCTGCCTCATTGCACGGAGGAAACCCCCGACCTTCGGCGAGTACCTGTCAACTCTTCCACATTCTTATTGTAGATTCCATGATCTGTGGATGTTAGGGCTTCGAAGACCATGTGAACTGCAGTGCCCCGATGTCTGAACTAGACTTGCTCGGAACGCACTAGCCGCACTCATGTGTCACTTTCTGTGTTATTTACTTCAGACTCATATTTATAAATTTGTTCGAATTTCATTGTAAATCTACAAAATCCTTCTTCATCAGAAGAAAACTAAAATTGGCCTGACGCAAAAGTGATGCGAGAAATCTACAAAATCCTTCTTCATCAGAAGAAAACTAAAATTGGCCTGACAGATTTCAAACTCTCCTCTTACAATGACAACCTGTCACATGGTCTGCAGTATGTCCGAGAATTTCCTCAATAGCTGGACAATTCGATGACAACGTAACTCTCGCATCACATGATTGCGGGGTTTTGAAAAGTCTTTTGACAGAGAATAGTTATCCCTAGTCTGCATTATGTTGAGTGGATTGAATTTGAACTTGAAAGATAAATTCTGATACGCCCGCACGGGCTTCTTCAAATTAATTTATCCTTCAATCCACTCAACATATTGCCGACTAAGTTATCCCACTCTTTTATTAAGTTTTAATGGTGGTTTAATGTGTGGCTCTTTCTGACCGACAAGTAAGTAACACAGGAAAGAGACACACGAGACGAGTGCGGCTAGTACATTCTGATTTGACAGTTGGGGATACAACAACAACAGCCCACACTAGTGGTAGGCCTACACAAAGACAAACCAAATCGTACAAACAGAAAAAAATATCTCGATAAAACGAGTTAAACAAACAAGCGTCGCTTATAGCGTGTCGAGTGGAAATTTGGTAAAACAATTGTGATCTCACCTAGCGTATAAAAGAGTAATTTAATTTAATTCATTTCGGCTTTCCTCTGCCGACACCTGTCAAACCATGTTGCCGCCAGGTGGCGCACCGACAACAATAAACAGCAATCGTGCCCACATGCTTCGCTTCAGATCTTCCATTCGCTTCAGAACTAAGCATGCGAAGATTAACTTCTCTGTTTAGATTGAATAAACAGGTGGTGGAAGTGGCAAAGTAGTATCGCTTCTTGGTTTAGCAATTTTTACTTTTAATAATAACATTTAATTTCAAGTTAAGATGCGAATATCGAACTGGTGTGTCAACAACTTCAGATAAAAATGTGCTTTTTCCACTTCAAAAATAAATGTATTAGATCATAGATGTATATCATAGATCTACTCTGTCCAAAGTTAAATCTTGAATGGATCGAACTATAGGTATAGTACTTGGATTTTACTGATAGCGTACATCGGCATCCGTTATTTATAGTACCTGGATTTTACTGATACTCACATCGGCATCCGTTATTTATAGTTTGGATTTTACTGATAATTAACATACCTCAGCATCCGTTATTTATAGTACCTGTATTTTACTGATAACTTACAGCAGCATCCGTTATTTGTCGTACCTGGATATTACTGATAGCGTACATCAGCATCCGTTATTTGTCATACGTGTATTTCACCTAATTCAGTTAGTTAAAACACCACCTGGATGTACATTGGCACTTCGAATTGGTACTTTTAGAGAGAAAAATAGACTACGATTCCAAAATTTTGCTTTTGTTTATCTTCGGAACGTAAGGTCTACTGGGGAGGGGGAAGGAGGGGCTGGTGGTAACATTTCAGTTGACGTTCACAACAATCAATTAATCAAAGGTCCCAGAGTATGGCACTATGGCACTATTTCAAGAAAGTGTAATCCCAAATAACGAGAATACTGTTATACCCACTTTCTAAAAAAGACACTAATTAACTAAAATATAATTATATTTTATTATACTTGCGAGAGTAGGCTATCATAAAAATCTCAGTTTCAATTTTTCTTGGACCACCCACGAGGCCAGCAGAAAACAAAACTTCTATTTTTGTGTCAATGTACGCTACGGTATTTATTTTGTTTAACGGGGAATTCAATACTACATGTACAAGATTACAGATTTTGTCTGATAGAGCCAGAAAGAACGACATGCAGTGAATAGGAAACTTGATAGGCCTATGTGTGTGTTTTGAAAAGTGACTATCTTTCCTATCGTATTTTCCATGACCTGTATTACATTCTTGATTATATTCGTTTGTTACCCAAGACGGTGTTTAAGCGTGTGCCTTTCAGTTTCTATCAATTTGCGACGGCCTAAAACCAATATTGTCGGCTATAACTCTTCCAGATTGTGATCGGTTATCTCAATTGGTATCACGTGACACAAACATTGTGTAAATTTAAGCGGCATGAGCTGCCAAAATGTTGATATGTAGACGTTAAAACAGAATGTTGAAATTATTGGCTGTTTTTCTGAAAACGTATAATTCAGAAGTTTTTAGTGCTTCTAGTCTCGAAAATGTACGATAAAGTATTGTTTTGATCTAACTTTGGCTTAGAATGAATGAATGGTCGTCCCGGTTATTTAAATTTTGTCGGTTCCTACAGGCCACATACTGTATGAATTGTCCTCTTTCCAACGCCAATCATTTAGTTTTTCGATGGCCTTCAAAGACTATTTCTGTCGTGACGATCAGAAATTATGAAAAAAGTGTGGATTTTGGCAGTTCATGCCACTGAAAAGTAAGTGAAAAGTTTTTCGTTGACCTTCAGATTAGTAGAAAAACACCCAGAATTAATCATGATCACAAGTGGGCAGGGTTTTCCTCCAAAAAGCATGCACATCTTGGCGAGCTGCAAAAATTCATGATTTTATATCGTCGTCAGAAGTTAAGCGTTTGAAATACCTTGAAAAAATCAAGATAGACGTTGAGATACAAAAACAAATATCTGTAGAGACATGCAGATACCCGTATGAACTGAAAATATGTGCCAATAACGGACAAAGTTAAAATAACCAGGATGCAGGAGTAGGCTATACTTTTGTGTTTTTGTTGCCAATAAAAACTATCGTGCGTATAGAAAATTGGTACTTAAAAAAGCTCCTATTTCGTACTTCTTCCCAAAAACGAGGAACAATTAGCTTATTCTGTTTCAACGGAATTTTTCCTCTATTTGGCAGCCCATACCACTTTAATAGTTGTTTAGGGAATCCCCTAACTGTATGCTGAAAGTCCCAGCAAACGGCAGGATATATCAAAATAAAACTCCAAACCACACACATCATTCTGTAGTGAGGTTTCGGTTCTAAAAGACACCCCCTGAAAACTGAAAAATGACAGAAACAGAAATCAATAAAAACTGGTAAATTATTTTTGGAGAATAAAAACAAGGTATGTCAGAATTATCTCCAATACAGCAACAATAAACAATTTATATAAATAACTATTTTTCTACTACACAAATGTGTAAATAGGTTCTTATAGAGTGTAATTTGAACAAATAGGTCTATATCATAATAATTAAGAATTTGGCCCAGGATAGTCACCTCTTCCGATCAAGCTTGCCTGGGAACTGCATGTGAGCACATTCTTATCCCCCGGGACCCACACGAGGACCCAAGGATTAGTCGCCTCTTACGATCAAGCACCTTGGAAGGGCTGAGGGTCTATTATTTTGTCCCCGGAACCCACACAGGATGGGGGGGGGGGGGGGGGGGGGATAAAAACGACTTTTCGGGCTAAATGATCGATGGAAAGCTATATGTTATATGTTATTGAGGAAAAATCAATTGGATTTCCCATAATTCTTCACTGACAAAAAATGACCATTGCACAGATTTACACAATTTCTGACGTAAGATGGGATGTTCTTTTCAATGAGGGGGTCTCCGTGGCTCAGTATATAGGTAGAGCGTTGGACGCTCAATCCGTACAGCCAATGAGTCGCGGGTTCAAATCCCACTCAGTCCAAAAAAAAAAAAAATTCTGACTGGGTTTTCAATCGAACGACCTATGTGGGATGGTTGCCAGTTACCACCGGAAGGCCGTGGGTTTACTCCGGGCATAGCGCCCGGTTTCCTCCCACAATAAAACAGTGGGGTAAATTGTTACACACTAATAATTATCCGTTTTGTTTCACAATTTATGATTTGAATTAAATAACCATGTTGAAGGCATGGCAGAAGGGATAAGATTTCCGATCGAAGTGAACAGTCATGGTTCTTGCGAGAAATCCTGATTATACAGGATAATATTCCAACAAGATCTGTGAAGAATAAAAGAATTATATTAAATACATCAATTTCTGATTTATTTCACAATTGTTTGTTAAATAAATGCTTTTAGTTGGAAATAATTAATATAGATCTAGGTATCAATTTACAAAGATGCAAAACAGTAAAAAAAAAATGATTAAGTCCAGTAGCGTAGCCAGAAATTGGCTGAAGGGGGGGCCAATTGTCACAGGTCAACAAGGCGAGGGTCCAGGGGCCGCCCAGGCCCCGGAAGCTCTGGGGTCCTAGATCGCCAGAGATGCGTTCTGAGCGTTTTCCAGGGAATAAATCTGAACTTAATTTGTGAAGATTTATTTTTCTATTTCCGACTTATTTTTCAAAAACAGGAAGATCTACTATTTCATAATCAATATTCGTTTATTTTGTTATTCTAAATGCAGCGCTGCAAGCCAATCATGATCTCCGGATCTCTCCATGAGCCTGTTTTTCATTTTTTTCTATATATATATAGATCCGCCAATGGGCCCTGCTAAAGCGCCATAGAGCGCTAATCCCAAACTGGAGGTACCGGAAGACACTTCCCTGGAAATTTGTCTGTTTGGAGACCCAAACTTCCGATTTTCATACATTCGAACTCGAAGAGACTAACATCCACCTAGAACTACACTTTGGTTAGGTACCCCTCACCAAGTCTCTCTGAATGTTTGAAATTCAAATCAAATAACACCCTACAAAGTATTGTCTTTAATCATCTGGAAAGGCATATATTTGATAGAAAATATCTCGGAATATCCAAGAAGGTTAAGTGGTATATGAGGCTAGAAGGATGCTAATTAAATGCTTAATTACTTGGATTTTCTGAGAGACGGCAATGTCGTTCGTACAAGTAACAAGGACGCTGGGTACTGAGAAGAACATTAACCTAAAATCTCATAAACCAGGGCTCATGCCTCTTCACACCAAAACCAGGAACTCTCCAAACCCCTTAATTAACATAATGGACTCCTCCATTCAGCCAGTGGGTCAGTTTATATCTTTGTTTTAGGTTGCTCCACTGCATTGCAGTATATTTAGAAAGTCTGCATGTCTTGTTGCAACCCACTTTGTATCAAAGCTGCGTTTTGTAACAATTATTACAAAGTGCAACTTTGTTGTTGCAATCAAACAGTGCTCTGTGCTGTGCTCTGACACACATTTTTTTTTTGGGGTGTGGCTGAGGGGGGGGGGGCATGGCACCATGGCCCCCCCCCTGGCTACGCTACTGATTAAGTCTGCAATGTATAAACGCACTATATTTCCCAGAAATATTATTAAGTGTTGTGAAGCTGTCGACAGCATGATTTGATCTCATAACTTTACTGATCCAAGATTACTTGCATATTCTATCAAAGTGTAAATAAAAATTAAAAAATTTCACTGCATTTTAAAGTGCCGATGAATATTTAAACCTATTTACTCCATAATGATCTGCCACTTTACGGACACTTTCCTTCCCATCTATAAGTATAACTCTAATAGAAGCCGCTTGCATTATTTCATTGTTGTTAAATTTTGCCCTATTCGTTTTCCTCTGATATAATCTCACCATGTTGAATTAGGACAGAAAAATAAAGGATATATTGATATAATATAAATCAAAACAAGATATGGGGCATGTTGTTACATGTGAAAATATGACGGGGGTAAGTTGTTACATGCTGTATCAACTTGCCCCGAAGACTAAATTTGAGTTCATCGCTAAGTAGGTCAAAACGGCGAGCAGATGCAACACCGAGATCCACACTGTTAGAAAGGATAGACAATATAAATTTAAAAACTATTACATTACTGTATAACTTTATATTCCTGTTGCATAGAGAAAACTTCTTAACGTGCAAGTGAGAGTTACAAAAGTGGTTTAATTTCAACGAATTGAACTTACCGCCTCGACACAACTTCAGATCCCCCTTGCCCTGGGCCACGTGGTAGGTATGGATAGTGCGCACCAATCGTGATGACGAGCCTATCTTTGTGTACCCAAGTATTGACAAATACTAAATTGCTATGCATAGATAGTCGCGTCATCACAATTGAGTGCGCACGTGTAGTATTTTTTGCAGCGTCATTGCGCTTGCTGTATTTTGTTGAGAGGCAGTATAACAGCTTACCCCAATCTCATTCTCGCGAGATCCCCTGCTACTACGTGATTGGGTCCGTCGCGTTCACGTAGTAGCAGGGGATCTCGCGAGAATGAGATTGCAGCTTACCCCTGTAACAATTAGCCCCGGTCTCCCCTAAGTGAAATAATCTTGAGCGCGGCGTAAAACACCAAGCAATCAATCAATCTAACTTAAACCTATAACCTGAAATGTCACTAAATTGCTTTATAGTCTATAAAGAACACACTAAACTTTCAAAAGAAATCGAGACTCGTATTACTGAACCTGATATGCACAGATTAGAAACGGTTGAATTTCGGAATGTTCACTTCTTCAGCTTGTCACGAATTCCCACTTTGAAGTATCATTGAAAAGTCTTGCTTGAAAAGTGTACAAACTGACAAACACATTTGTTTGAGTTCTGGCCCATTAATTGTCGTCATACCCTGTCAGCTCACAACAAAGGGGTCCCGTCAATATCCAATTATCCACTTTCGTCTGCGTGCTTTATTGGTATTTTGATACTCTCCCTTACGACAGCATTTGACGCACTCGGAACATCCTTCGGCTATCTTCGCTCGCTACCGGTCGGCTTTGACACGCACGTAAATCCCCAAAGTTATCAGACTGTATTTGACTCTCAACTGTTACATATACTCCGTTGATTGATTGATTGATGTTTTACGCCGCACCCAAGATCATTTCACTTAAGGCGCGAGTGTCAGGTTTAGTGGGGGAAGAAACCGGGCCTTTTGGTAATGGATACTGATGATATTTATCAGTTGTGACATATAACGTGCTGATAGTATGGAAGACGGATGCGGCCATTCGCGCCCGCGTGCCGCGCCCTATAAAACACGCGGCTCGAGAACACGAGAATGCGCTATTAGGCCAAAACCGCGCGAGATTACCAACATCTCGCACTTTGTTAATCTCGACCTATCAACAAACAAAAAAACACGCGGCTCGAGAACTCGAGATTAGGCACGAGAATACGCGTCTGCATTTCCGCGTGTTCTCTAGTTCTCGCGTGGCGTGTTTTCCAATTTCAAAAAACACGCGGCTCGAGATTAAGAAAACGCGCGGTTTTGCTAATCTCGCGAGTTTTTCCAAAAAAATCGCGCGGTTTTCAAAAAAATCGCGCCATTAGGCTACATTTGGTAAAATGGCGTGCTTTCTTAATCTCGTGCCGCGCGTTTTGTAAAACACGCGGCTCGAGATTAAGAAAACGCGCGGTTTTTGCTAATCTCGCGAGTTTTTCCAAAAAAATCGCGCGGTTTTCAAAAAAATCGCGCCATTAGGTTACATTTGGTAAAATGGCGTGCTTTCTTAATCTCGTGCCGCGCGTTTTGTAAAACACGCGGCTCGAGATTAAGAAAACGCGCGGTTTTTGCTAATCTCGCGAGTTTTTCCAAAAAAATCGCGGTTTTCAAAAAAATCGCGCCATTAGGCTACATTTGGTAAAACCGCGCGTTTCCTAATCTCGTGCCGCGCGTTTTGTCAGTTTTTCATTGCGCAAGACCGGAAGTCTTTTAACATCGTTGAAAGGCTAGAGCGAATTTCTTCTGCACTCGTGAACATGTACTAGATGACCTCACCAAAAGGGAAAGATTTTACGAGTGAAACGTCATTTTCCCGACTCTAATAGAGCTCTAATTAGTGGTAATTTCGTGTTACATTGTTAACTGTCTGACGGACGGTCTCGGGTGGATATAAATTGTCTTAGTCTTATCTATAGAATAGACTGCTACTTTTACTTTTGTGTTTTAGGAACCCCGGTAGCTCAGTCGACAGAGCAGTTTAGCGCCGCCTAATGCAAAAAACCTATACTAACTTCTACTTGCAGATAACTTTCCAACATTGCTCTTATTTATGATCACTAAAACACACGGGCACAGGGAAAATCTTCTTGTCTAAATTAACCATGGAGACAAGTTTCTAATTGTGTTAAAAAGATGTATATCATTTATACCTTTACATCCCATAAATTGTTGTAACAAACCAAACCTATGATATTTCATTAGGTTGACGACTGACAAGAGCTTAGCCTTGGTCAGTAGAATTTCTGGAATCCTTTTGTAACACATTGACAATAACCTTTTTCTAGCAAACAACAAGGTTATAAACTACATCTCATAACCTACAACCAGCACAAAAAACAAGGTTATAAACTCCCTCTCATAACCTTTTTCTAGCAAACAAGGTTATAAACTACATCTCATAACCTACAACCAGCACAAAAAACAAGGTTATAAACTCCCTCTCATAACCTTTTTCTAGCAAACAAGGTTATAAACTACATCTCATAACCTACAACCAGCACAAAAAACAAGGTTATAAACTCCCTCTCATAACCTTTTTCTAGCAAACAAGGTTATAAACTACATCTCATAACCTACATCCAGCACAAAAAACAAGGTTATAAACTCCCTCTCATAACCTTTTTCTAGCAAACAACAAGGTTATAAACTACATCTCATAACCTACAACCAGCACAAAAAACAAGGTTATAAACTCCCTCTCATAACCTTTTTCTAGCAAACAAGGTTATAAACTACATCTCATAACCTACAACCAGCACAAAAAAAAAACAAGGTTATAAACTCCATCTACTGATAGTATAGTATCAAAATTGATTGAATATTTGAAGTATCTTGCATATAGGCATTAGTCTATAAAATACTGAATATAGAAGAAAACAAATAAACTAAGCGAGAAAAGTAGATTAAATTATCTTTCCTTAAAAAAAAAAAAAGATTTTGTGCGATTTGAAAAAAGGCACAAATTCTTGCACCCAAATTGGGTCAATCCCGACCCAAGCGTCACTCATACGATGGATGTCATGCATTGATGGTGATAGGCGAATTACTTTTGAACATCGGTTCAAATCGCGCGTCAACTTATAAATAATTTCTGCCATGTTCCCAAAAAGTGTAAACGCTAAAATGTGCAACATATCCTCTAAATTAACCGGTCAATAGTCTATTAACAAAATTTTTGAAAACTCCACCAAGTAGTGCTTTAGATGCCTTACAAAACTTGAAATGACAAGCATGATACATTTTCCCATAGATTTCGGACTTTGCTCGCCGGCTGTCGAGTTATCCGATTACATCTACGCCAAAATGCCATGAATAAGGCACTCTGCTCGGAACGGAATCTGTTAGTGTTAGTGGATTAAACTCCTGATAAAACTGAAAATATACCCTTGATTATAACCGCTGAGTGAATAGTTAAATGAACACATCTAATCATATACCTTGAGAAATTATTACACAAAGAGTTCTTATGTTGCATAAGTGCCACTGATTGAAATATTTTTTGCTATTACAATTTACAGCCCTTATTGTAATAATTATTACATTGAGATAGTTTTTGCGTTAAGTGCCGTAACACTTCTCTGCCAACTGAGCTAAGACACAAAGGAAACAGTAGCAGTAATATTTCATTCTATATTCTATAGAGTAGGCCTATAGGTAAGTTAATTAAGCCTAACAACATACGACTGGTTATACTCTTGTACAATATATTGTCCTAAAACATCACAGTTTTCTTAATTGCTCATGGTAATAATTACTTAGTAGTATGGCGTACATAATTCATACCAATGGACGCGCCACTAAGCTAAAACCAACCAACCAACATGCGACTGGAATGTTACGACACCACTGTGTGGTTGATTGTTTGGTGTTTTACGCAACGCGTGGGACTGAGTGGGATTCGAACCCGCGACCCATTGGTGGAAGGCTGTTCGTATTGAGCGTCCAACGCTCTACCTACTGAGCCACGGAGGCCCCACCACTGTGTGGAGAGTAAACGTATAACCACATGAAGCTCTGTAAATGACGTATCACTCGCAACATCGTTCCTTTTGGTGAGGTCATCTAGTACAAGTTCAGGAGTGTGAAGAAATTCGATCTAGCTTTTGTTATTCAACAATGCTAGAAGACTTCCGGTCCTGCGCAATGGAAAACTAACGAAACGCGCGGCACGAGATTAACAAAACACGAGATTAGCCAAATGTGGCCTAATGGCGCTATTTTTTTGAAAACCGCGCGATTTTTTTGGAAAAACTCGCGAGATTAGCAAAAACCGCGCGTTTCTAAATCTCGAGCCGCGTGTTTTAAAAAACGCGCGGCACGAGATTAAGAAACGCGCGGTTTTACCAAATGTAGCCTAATGGCGCGATTTTTTTGAAAACCGCGCGATTTTTTTGCAAAAACTCGCGAGATTAGCAAAAACCGCGCGTTTTCTTAATCTCGAGCCGCGTGTTTTACAAAACGCGCGGCACGAGATTAAGAAACGCGCGGTTTTACCAAATGTAGCCTAATGGCGCGATTTTTTTGAAAACCGCGCGATTTTTTTGCAAAAACTCGCGAGATTAGCAAAAACCGCGCGTTTTCTTAATCTCGAGCCGCGTGTTTTACAAAACGCGCGGCACGAGATTAAGAAAGCACGCCATTTTACCAAATGTAACCTAATGGCGCGATTTTTTTGAAAACCGCGCGATTTTTTTGGAAAAACTCGCGAGATTAGCAAAAACCGCGCGTTTCTTAATCTCGAGCCGCGTGTTTTACAAAACGCGCGGCACGAGATTAAGAAAGCACGCCATTTTACCAAATGTAGCCTAATGGCGCGATTTTTTTGAAAACCGCGCGATTTTTTTGGAAAAACTCGCGAGATTAGCAAAACCGCGCGTTTTCTTAATCTCGAGCCGCGTGTTTTTTGAAATTGGAAAACACGCCACGCGAGAACTAGAGAACACGCGGAAATGCAGACGCGTATTCTCGTGCCTAATCTCGAGTTCTCGAGCCGCGTGTTTTTTTGTTTGTCGATAGGTCGAGATTAACAAAGTGCGAGATGTTGGTAATCTCGCGCGGTTTTGGCCTAATAGCGCATTCTCGTGTTCTCGAGCCGCGTGTTTTATAGGGCGCGGCACGCGGGCGCGAATGGCCGCATCCGTCTTCCATATGATAGGGTTCTAAATCTAGAAAAAAAATATTCAAGGTTATTTCGGCGGCGTTGTCAGGTTTATTGGGGGAGGTAACCGGACATTTTTCCCAGAGGAAGTTAAATTAAAGTGGCATGAGCTGCCAAAATTCACACTTTTTTCATAACTTCTGATCGTCATGACAGTAAGAGGCTTTGAAGGCCATCGAAAAACTAAATGATTGACATTAGAATGAGGAAAATCCATACAGTATGTGGCCTGTACGGACCGAAAACGTATTCGAAAAGTAAACAAAATTTAAATAACCGGGACGACTATTCATTCATTTATTCTAAGCCAAAGTTAGTTCAAAACAATACTATATCGCACATTTCCGAGACTGGAACAACTCAAAAGCTTCGAAATTATACGTCTTGAGAAAAATAGCTAATAATTTCAACATTCTGTTTTAACGTCAAAATATCAACATTTTGGCAGCTCATGCCCCTTTAATGAATAAACTGGTGCTTGTATCACGCGAGTCTCGGGAGATTTCGTCACCGACACAATGTCATCAAAACTCGTTCTGTTGTCATAATGAGATACACAGATCAATTGAGCTGGACAATGTCCAGTCTAATAAACTTCGATTAAATGGTCCGGCGTAGAGTTGTTATCGAGGACCTCTGGTAGAATACACTTTATTGATCTGATTTGTGCGTATATCAGAATTCCAGTCAATAAATCCCGAACAGAACAATGTCCGTTATTTTACGACAATGTTCATTCAATCTCCATTGTGATTCCATACAAGCGCGGCCACAAAGCCTCTTACATTAAATCTACCTGGACGAAGTCCCCGGACAGGTGAAAAGGTAGACCGGCCAGTCTTACAAGGGCTTATAATACAGAGTACTCTGTTTCTACATAGTTTAATACCATGTCAGCTTAACCGAAAAAATCTTTCCACTGAAAAGAAAACAGTTTTAGTTCCATTCTTAACGATAGAACGTAGAATGGCATATATCAGTCATTTTTTTATTATCTTATTTCGTGTTGAGATATCCATCTGTTTAGTATATGATTGGATATAGGCTTGTGTATGGTCAGCTTTCAGATAGGTAAGTTTAAAGTCATTTTTTTTTTGCTCATTTCTTTTTATTTTCTGTGACTGGAATATCCCTTAAAGTGGCATGAGCTGCCAAAATTCACATTATTTTCATAATTTCTGATCGTCACGACAGTAAGAGGCTTTGAAGGCCATCGAAAAACTAAATGATTAGTGTTGGAATGAGGAAAATCCATACAGTATGTGGCCTGTACGAACCTGAATAGTGTTCGAAAAGTAAACAAAATTTAAATAACCGGGACGACCATTCATTCATTCTAAGCCAAAGTTAGTTCAAAACAATACTTTATCGTATATTCTTGAGACTATAGAAGCACTAAAAAGCTTCTGAATTACACGTCTTGAGAAAAATAGTTCAACAATCTGTTTCAACGTCAAAATATCAATATTTTGGTAGCTGTTAGTGTATCTATAGCTGTCTGTAACCGGGAGTCATTGACTATTTAGCAATGTTTTTATTTTGATGAGTTGCCAAACTTAGTTATTGATTCTTTATAAAAGAAGTGCTTAAAATATTGTATTCGTTTATTTCGTTTAAACCAATCTCAAAAAAAAATTCTAGTGATTTGTGATTTAACATGACTGTTTTAGTTGTTTTAACAAGAATACAATGTCTGTTTTTTGACCTGGACAGTTTAAATTAATAAAATTGTCACATTTTTGGTAGCTTTATGTGTGTCCGTTAAAGTAACAATTTTCCGTTCAGTTCCAAATTAAATTTCAGCTGAGTTTTTGTAGTTTTTCTACATTGACTTGTGGTAAATAGGCCTAGTACATATTTATATAAGCTCCTGCCAGCAGGACCCTGTCTAACGAAGCAGGTGTAAGTAACATCGGACGTAAATCAGTAACGTGCTCCCTGAACGCAATCGGTCCATGTTATAGGCCTATGCGCAAATTTACGCCAGCTTTGTGAGACCGGCCATTTGTGTAAAGTCCAATGCAAGGCCTAACTGTCATGGCAACATATACCTTCGACATTACGTTACGACTAGGCGCAAAGTTACGACCGGCGTAAATGTGTTGAGAAACAGCCCCCAGGTTCGTAAAACAAGGCCCAGGGGGTTGTTTCTCAACACGCTTATGCCCGTCGTAACTTTGCGCCTGGTCGTAACGTAATCTTGAATGTATATGTTGCCATGACAGTTAGGCTTTGGATTGGACTTACGTTAGGCCTTGCATTGGACTGACATCGTGTTTTGGGACACAGCCCTCAGATGACACAAAACAAAAAACATCCCAGCTGAAACACAGTGCCCACAAATGAAAATAATTATTTTAAATATTAGATCACTACATATAGGTCTACTTTGATGTGCAGTTCTTAGTCTTGTCCACAAAATAGTTTTGTATATTTCGTCTCCATAGCTATTTTAGACAACTTATAACCTACTATATATAACTGAAGAAAAGAACAACTACTTTGAGTTTGTTTCGATAAAAAACGGTATTGTAATAGAGGAAACGCGACAAATATAAGTTGAAGGTGAATAAAACTTACAGAAAATAACCCTTAAAGTGGCACGAGCTGCCAAAATTCACACTTTTTTCATAATTTCTGAGCGTCACGACAGTAGGAGGCTATGCAAGCCATCAAAAAACTAAATGATCGGCGTTGAAATGAGGAAAATCCATACAGTTTGTGGCCTGTACGAACCGGAAACGTGTCCGAAAAGTAGACAAAATTTAAATAACCGGGACGACCATTCATTCATTCTAAGCCAAAGTTAGTTCAAAACAATACTTAATCGTACATTTTCGAGACTAGAAGCACTAAAAAGCTTCTGAATTATACGTCTTGAGAAAAACAGCTAATAATTTCAACATTCTGTTTTAACGTCAAAATATCAACACTTTGGCAGCTCATGCGCCTTTAAATTATAAGTAAGTGATCTGCATTTACATATCTCCAAGACCGAGGATATGGGAATTGTTCGTTTGCAGCTATCTTTCTGGCAGCTACATTCAAAATGACCTGCAGTCTATGGGGCGATTCTACTCTGATAACTTAGGGGATTTACCTACGGCAAAGCCGACGGAAAGCGACCGAAGACTGCCGAAGTTTGTTCCGAATGGATCGATGCCACTCGGAACTCCCTTCGGCTATCTTCGCTCGCTACCGGTCGGTATATTTGCAGTCCAAAACTCCCCGAGGATAGCCTAGTGGGATCGATGCGTCTCCACCCAGATTATTGGGCATGGAGAAAAATGCGTTTTCATTATCATTATTTCTTAATCTTGACCTTTTGTTTTGAGGTCAGAAAAACTTAAGATGTTTATTAGCTCCGTAAACATCTGGTATTTATAATTTTCTTCCACGAATTGTTCTCGACGCCCTTACGGATCCTGGTCAATCGTTTACAGCTTTATTTTCTTTGAAACGTAGGCTATGCATCTCTCCCGGAAATGATAACTGTTGATTTATAGTTTTAATCAGTCTGCGCTACTATATCAATGGTTGTTTACAGATGTCAAACAGCAAGATTTCATATGTGAAATGTGGTCTCATTGTGGTAACTTCGTGTGTAGATTGAGCGGGAAATTGGTAGACTTGAAAGGCGTTGATCGCGGTATTGATCAAAGTAAGACAAAATTTACACTATAGATAAAATATATCGTATCTTATTTTGGAGTAATTATCATCAGAGCTTTCTTTATGTTTTTTGCAGGCTAACACAATCATTATGTGAAATTCTAGTGCCTTCGGTATTAGGAGTTGCTGAAGGCACAAGTAAAATGCGTCTTCATGTGGACCCTTGCATCAGGGGCAGTGAAATTCACTCAATTTCGATATTTCCATAGAAACATATTTGCATTCTAATGATAACAAATTAAGACATCACCACGTAGTTAGTTGTTTTTTAATCACGCATCGTTACGTGGTGATGTCTTAATTTTGTATCATTAGTAGGCTATCGAACCCACGTTTAAAGAGAGCTTAAAACATTTCTTAATATTTGCATTGTAGAACAATATGTGGAACAATATTATATACGGGCAAGGATGCATATAAAATACTTAACTTTTTACCAGTGTTTCAATTGAGAGAACTCAGAAAGAATTCTAAAGATTTAAGCAAAATGGCGGACTTCTTGAGGAGAAAATGGCCATCAAATCTTTTAGGGTCAATATATCATCAAAGAATGGCGTGTGCAGCTACTCATCTACACCCGCCTTGACTTTGCGCTTGGTCGTAACGTACAGTTGAAGGTATATTTGCCCTGACCGTTAGGGCTTACGTCGGGCGTAAATGTGTTGAGAAACAGCCATTTGCGTCGGGCGTAAATGTCTTGAAAAACAGTCATTTGCATCGGGCGTAAATGTCTTGAGAAACAGCCATTTGCATCGGGCGTTCATGTCTTGAGAAACAGTCATTTGCGTCGGGCGTAAATGTCTTGAGAAACAGTCATTTGCGTCGGGCGTAAATGTCTTGAGAAACAGTCATTTGCGTCAGGCGTAAATGTCTTCAGAAATAGTTATTTGCGTCCAGCGTAAATGTCTTGAGAAACAGTCATTTGCGTGGGGCATAAATGTCTTGAGAAACAGTCATTTGCGTCGGGCGTAAATGTATTGAGAAACAGTCATTTGGGTCGGGCGTAAATGTCTTGAGAAACAGTCATTTGCGTCGCGCGTAAATGTCTTGAGAAAGAGTAATTTGCGTCCGGCGTAAATGTCTTGAGAAACAGCCCCCCCCCCCCCCCCCCCCCCCCGCAGTCCATTTGCTAGTTGAAGCGACATAAGATGCCAACATTTTAGTATATTTTTGGTTAAAGCAAAACCAAGAGTTCCAATTCCAAGATCGATGGGGTGTTTGCTGTTTAAAGTAGCATGAGCTGCCAAATATATGGATAATTTCGTTGAAACAGAATAAGGTAGGGCCTAATTGTTGGTTATTTTTATCGTAAAATATGAAATAAAAGCTTTCCTCTGATACCAATCTTGAAGATGTCCGTAAAGTATAGTTTTATAAGAAGCAACACTCCCAAAATAGAAATAATACATTCCAGCTATTTAAATTTTGTCCATTATTAACACACGTCTTCGGTTCGCACAGGCTATTAACTGTACCAATATCTTTTATTTCAACGTCAATGCTTCACTTTCTCAAGGTAAACTTCAAACGCTCAACTTCTCTTCAGAATAAAAAATTATGAAATAAATCTGATTTTTGGCAGCTCATGTTACTTTAACCAAACATTGCATGATTTGCGCAAGATATACACAATCAATAGAGGTGTTTCTTTATCATATGTAAACGGAAATCATTTAGGTTTGCAATGAGCTTGAAACACCCAATGTTTCTTGACGACTAAAGTTGAGTTCGTTTATCACATTCCGTGGAATTTCATGTCTCACGTGTCGGCTTTAGGAAAATTGCAATCCATTGAGATTTTTAACTATAACTCTTTGGTAAGCTCTATACGCAGGAGTTAGCCCTAGGAGTTAACCCTAATAGCTTAATGTATACGTTACTTATTGTTAGAATATATTAGCGATACGTATTTGGATTTAATAAACTTGTGTAACCTGTATACATCGACACTAGGTCATTTAGCTGACGTATATTCGGTAATATATTACCTTATATTAAACTACTTCTTTACAATAAAATAAAGCCGCGTACATTCAACGGTGACCCAAATAATGTCAGGTTTTGAAATTAAAATTTGGAACATATATTTATAGACATAAATCGGTCGGACACCCTATCAGCTTTGTTTCTGTTTTCTGTGCTGACAGAGTTAAGAGGTAGAAAGTTTACCTGAAACTTTACAGAAAAACTTTACTAAGTGCTAAGAAAACTATTTTATAATGGGCCTAGGTATTGAGACTGACGCCAAATCACGCTTAATGGTATTATACCCACATAGATGGCCTTTTGCCAATAAAGTTGTTCAACCCATAAGCATAATAACACGGAAAGTCACACAGGCTTCAATGTACAAACTTAACCACTCGAAGCCAGTTATCTGATTTCGTTAGCTGTTGTGGAAAGAAATCGGCATGTGGATATCGGACCACAAGCTGCGATCAGAACTGTTGGCAATCTTACAGTAGGTATTTTGTTGTGTTAGAAATTATTCTTGTTGAAACTCAATTTTTTTTAAATTCTAAATTTCTTCATTTTTTTAAAACCATATTTTGGAATTGATGAGTCTGTTTGTTACAATTCTCTCAAGGGAGTCCTTGGCTTTGGGCATCCTAGCTTCCCTGGGGGCAAATGCCTTGGATTCAAATGGGATAGGAGAAAATTATTTTTTTTGTATACATGTATCTATTCATTCTGAAGCGATAATCATTTTTCGTTTTGTATCAAGGGTAGCAGAGCATATTTTTTTCGTTTTTTTTTTAGATGTATAGAAACCGTCAGCTGGATTTATTTTTCCGAATTTTAATGTGTGCATATATGCCTAATCTAAAATTGGAAGACAACTTTTCCTCACAGTTAAGAGGTGACCTCTAACGCTTAAACCGGCCATTTTAATCCATTGGATTTGGGCTGGAGAGTTCACCCCAAGAGTCAACTAATTATAGGACTTTTATCCTGTTAAAATTCAACCTGGCGTTTGTCCGCATTTACCTCTCCCCTGCATTTGGTAATATAGGGATATCGTTAGTTACTAGAAACGTTTGAAGACACGTCGTGGATATTATAACCAGGCCAGTTCCTAATTAGAAAAAATATTAATAAAACAAAAACATTTAAAAGGAAAACTAAAAAAACTTACCTTCATTTTGATATTTTTGAATTCTCTTTAAGTGATCAACTTCAGTCAACCCTCACATCAATGTTTCAAATGAACCGGACGAACTTTATTCGGGGTACAATAACTCTTCAATAACGCCCGGGTAATCACATCTCGAACTGATTAGAGGAAAGTTTATAAAGCTTCTTAAGCCAACAGCTTCACTTCAATATATATGGCATATCGCATATACGTTTCAGTCAGATCAATTGCGTCACAAAGGCTTTAATTTATAAATCTAATTTTGTCAAATTTGTTCCATGTGTTTATGATTTATTTGCTTCAGGCGATTTGACGCCAACCCCTGGTATAAACAGCGGGAGTCTTTGAAAATATTTTACGAACTGTCGATAATGTTTAGGTCATAAATGTTTATATATGCGAGACGGTTACACCGGATAGTTGTTATAAAACTGTACGAGCCGGAAGTCGTAAACGCCGCACCCGGTGTGACCTTTAGATCGTAAATCTAAATTTATGTTTCATCGATAAAGTCACTTTCTCCCGAGACTGTCACATAAAAGTAATAACACACTATACTTATAGTAAATAAACAGTTAGCCTACAAAGCCTCTGTGTATATAAAGCCTGACGAGTAACTTAAATTTATAGGCGCATGGCAAAATATATTAAAAAGGATACGCCGCTTATAAAGTTTGTTGTCAATCTTCGTTGAACTTCAGATTATTAGAAAATTAAGTGGTCAGTCTCGAACCAAAGGCTGCATGTCGACTTTCCACCGAAAATCTGCTATTGTTTTCTGCCTGACAGTCAGTAAACAAGCTGCTTAAAATGCACCACACTCGCAGTCACAATGGGTCCATACCGCACACCTGACCACAACAAAGCGTAGGCCTTCAAAGGAATTCCCAAATAAAACTGCCTTTCCAGTGGTCAGTGGGTGCTAGAAAAGTTACCAATGGCTATCTGGAAACATCCTCTTTATATAAAGGACAGTCGAATCAAAGAGAGTAGATTGACAAGAGTGGTCACTTCCTCCGCGCCATGTTGAATTTGAACTGACAGGATTCGATCATTAGGAACCTCCTTTCTATAGGGGGCGCCCTCCAGTCGACTCGTCTACAGTCGGAACACCCTTCCGCTAGGGGGCCAGAAGAACATGCCGGCAATTCTGATTGGACGACTCTACGTGTCGCTGGTTCCGGACACGTCCCTTAAAAGTTTAACTTAGTGCAGCATACTTATCCAAAAGTCTGCAACTTTTGTTTTCGTTTAAGACAGGGATTTGTTCCCGAGCGATAAATTTTGTAAGCATTTTTTTTTTTT
Organism: Lepidochitona cinerea; assembly: GCA_963971465.1. Classification (NCBI taxonomy): domain Eukaryota; kingdom Metazoa; phylum Mollusca; class Polyplacophora; order Chitonida; family Tonicellidae; genus Lepidochitona; species Lepidochitona cinerea. The sequence goes on along the minus strand of OZ020554.1, from coordinate 32,029,558 downwards.
CATTTAAATTGAATTTGAAAACTGTTGAAACATTTTCAAGATCAAAATTAGTACGGTACCTTCCAGTTGATACAAGCACACCCTAAAATTTGGATACATACATTTTAAAATTTTGTAAGTAACTATTTATGACACAGCTTCAGTCAGTCTGATAACTTCGGGGATTTACGTGCGTGTCAAATCCGACCGGTAGCGAGCGAAGATAGCCGAAAGGTGTTCCGACTGAGCTTCAGTTTGAAAAGCATATAGGAATAACAGATATTATCATTCTATAGTAGACTAATTACTTTCCGTTAAACATCGAATGACATTTCTGTCTTTTAAAAACAAATTGTTGATAAGTCATTATAGGGAGATGTTGAATATAACGCTTAATTCACTTACACTAACATTTTCTATGTAACGTGTCTTTTGATTATTTTTTGTTGTTGATATATTTATTATGTAAAGGGAATATGCCTAACATAATTTCTCTGGGACTTCTAATTTCGCCAAAATACTAAGAGCTATACTCTGGAAATTACTGAAATGAAATACTTGGAGTGTTTGGTTGACATAGCCCGGATTTTCGGTCTAAGGGCGACTTGTATTATATTTGGCTGGTAATGTGAACCGCCCTTTATGACGAATACGGAGAGAATAAAATCGGCAGAGCCCAGATTTCTCGGCTATTTGTTGACGAAATATGGAGATTGTCTACAATCAAATAACACAGACACCTTGCTAATCAATAGTGTTCAATAATTGATCATTTATACTGTCGATCAAAACAGACACTTGCAAATAAACTATAGAAGACCAATAATACTCTGCAAACAAAACGGGACTATTTTGTAAGGACATATCACGCACGGGTAACTGGTATCAATACGCTTAAAGTAATCGACCAGAAATCAACTTATTAAAGGCTTTAATGGCTATAAATAAACCTTTGTTGTGCTATATTTAGCCGTAGAGCTTTTGTTTCGAGCCTATATTTAGAATGGGTTTCCTGGCACGAAGGCTCATCATTGCATAAACAAAATTCATCCATAGCATGTTGGTTTCTTCGCTTTGTTGACATAGGGTCGCGCTATCCATAACACACGTGTACTATTTAAAGATTTCTGTTAATAATTTAGGTCGAATAAAGTTTCTTCAAGCTGTTATATACCAAAATCATGTACATGGCATATAGTCTTATCATATTCTGGGCTAATCCAACTGCTCGTTGAATTTATGGGTAAGAAATATACGATTTATTGTCCCCCAAATTGTTGTACTAATGCTAGCCAGAAATTAAGAAATGATTTGTTGTTAGTAAAAAATTACCAGTTTTCGAAACATGACCTTTCTTTTCAGCCTAGTTAGTTAGGCGTATCCTTTTTTCTTAATCTACTACATCGCAGTATAGGCCAACAAATTTAAAATATGTGTCATAGAATAAATATTTAACTTAAGAAACACCACAGGAGACATGATTACCCTTGGCAACAGAAACAGCTTTTTTATTAGCATGATTGGAAATTGTCGCCTAATCGATAATCGATCAATTCAGCATTAAAGCACATAAATACAAGAGTAAATTGATAAGAGACCACAAATGATAGAGTAGAAATTCCTCCGATGTGGTTCAAAGGTCAACGATTCTATAGTGTGATATTGGATATATTTGAGAAGTGTTTTGTGTTTCAGGATGACTTTGGCTTTGTCCGTCCACCGATGCATTAAGACTCGATAGTCCTCGGGTGCTCTAATTTGCCGACATAATGGGGTCACTCACTGAAGGTTGTGGAGTTCGTGAGGGGATTGAATCGATGTTTGGCTCGTAAGGTGTGTTTCTGTGTTTGCCACAGATCGTATGTCAATATATTGTCAGGTCGCCCACTCTATAAACCAATGCACCTTAATACCGTACTAATCTCACGCAAACACTCCTGGGTTTTACTCAGTGCTACGAACACTAAGTTTTTAAAAACATTTTTCTGTTGTAGTTGGCTCCGAGATTACAAGGGCTTTCGCTATACGACACTTGGAGATTTACTGGGAGATACGATTGGAAATGACAGTCATAAATATTGACTTTTGATTCCCGACGAATGTGGAGAGCAAATTGGATTTCATTCTTCCTATCTTCCGCCTTGTGACATTCTGTTGGGATTTATTGTCGAATTTCAATGTTAAAAGGGAAAGCATTTCAGCAGTAATTTTGGTTAGACACGAAGAATCTGGACACAGCGCGTGTAATTGTGAGTTCGTGTAATTGTGAGTTCGTGTAATTGTGAGTTCGTGTAATTGTGAGTTCGTGTAATTGTCATTGTGAAAAGAAAGCGTTTCCAGACAAGAAAGCCGATTGGATTTCGAAAAGAAAGCGTTTCCAGACAAGACAGCCTAGTGGATTTCAACTGTTTTATAACCATTTGTCCATCATGTGATTGCTTTACAAGGATTGCTTGGACTTTCTCGGTAACAATGTCTGCTGGAGTGCGGAGACGGTTGTCTTGTAATGTGCCAGGAGAGAGACCCAGTCCTCTCTCCTCTCGGCGTTTTAGCGAGGATTCTTACTCCTCGGACAGAGGCGTTTTTCACATCTCTGGATTTAAACCGTTTGGTAAATTAACCACGCCGGGTGCTTTAAACCAAAGGCTCCAAAGAAACAAGTTGGACGTGAAATCAATTCTCAAGAAAAGCAACTCATTTGATAATATTGCTTACAAAAACTTGATTCGTGCCATTTCGTCAGACCTCACCTCGCCTGGCGTTTTTGAAACCACAAGTGTTGCTTCCATTGCGTCAAATTCAGACTCTTCCTCTAAGGTTTCTCGAAGCAGTCATGGCCGTCGCGTGAGATTTAGTGACAGTGTGTATTGTCAAGACGAGGACTCTGGTAGTTATATTGACTCAATTTCCGAAGATTTCGGTTCTGACAACGATGAATCAGATAATATTTTTAAACCAAACAATCAGGAGAGCCAAAATTCTTATTCTCAGAACGAAGTCTTCGTTGATTTTCCTATCGAAGAAATCCGAGAGGAAGAAAGTGTTGGAAAGAGGGAAAGCACAGTAAAAGCGGCTCAGAAACGCCCGAGGCTTCTTTCTCAGTCTGGCAGTAGTGTATCCAACAACAGTCTTGTTGGATTAAAGTGTGCGTGGACAAAAAAGAGTAATCAAAATGACTTAAATGTACCTCATCAAAAAGTTACAAAGCCACGTCAACAGACACAGATAAAGATTTTTGAAAGATCAAGAACTGATTTAGGTACGACGAACTATAGAGATGTACAGTCGAAGCTACGCAGGATGGGGTTTTTTAATTCGAAGTCTAGCCGGTATGGACCAAAACTTAGCTCTCAGCCTCGAAACAGCCTCTCTAGTTCTGACGAAGAAAACTGTGCAATGTCTCAAAGAAACAAAATGGCGCCACAATTGATCAATGGAACTAGATCAAACGGCGACCAAACCATAGTGCATGAAGAAATCTACAATATAAGTGTAACGGACGATAAATCTGTGAAATACCTCAGTGAAAGTTGTGCAAAGGAGGATTTCCGATCTTTAGGCGACCAATATGCACGTTTTCTAAAGGGCAGATACAATTTAGACGACATCAGTTGCTCATAAAATTGGACGATAAAACGTGTTTTTTTTTACAAACATGAACGATTTGGACGATGGTGACTAGTAAACTGTACACGAATTAAACGAACCCACTGTTGATGGTTAATTTTACATAGTGGTACAATTTGGACGGTGTAGATCGCTTATGAAATCCAAATGCCAGAAAACAGTAGAGCTTGAACTGCATGCATTATTTCGACATTAATATTTTGCAAAATGTTCTTCACGAAAAATAAGTTGCAAGGGTAAAATATTTAGCCATTACTCTTCCCATAGGAAAAAGTTCGTCATAGACTGTTAGAGCAAATTGCAAAGGTAAAGAAGAGTTGTCCGTTACGGTTCATTTTCGAGGCGTTGTTTAGTTGTTATGGGTAACCGGACGGACTTCGTCGTCCTTTGGGGTAAGAATTAAAGGCTAAGGCGCTTATAACCCAGGGCCCACTTGCACAAAGCGCTCTTAACTTAAAGTGGCATGAGCTGCCAAAATGTTGAAATTTTGACGTTGAAACAGAATGTTGAAATCAAATTATCAGCTATTTTTCTCAAGCAGTGTAATTCAGAAGCTTTTTAGGGCTTCCAGTCTCAAGAATGTACGATAAAGTATTGTTTTGAACCAACTTTGGCTTAGAATAAATGAATGGTCGTCCCGGTTATTTAAATTTTGTTTACTTTTCGAACACTATTCCGTTCGTATAGGCCATATACTGTATGGATTTTTCTCATTCCAACTCCAATCATTTAGTTTTTCGATGGTCTTCAAAGCCTCTTACTGTCGTGACGATCAGAAATTATGAAAAAGTGTGAATTTTGGCAGCTCATGTCACTTTAAGAGGACTCTTAGCATATCTCTACAACATGGAAAGTTTACGAGCACTCTTAAGTCCCATGTTGTAGACATACAGTAAGAGTACTCTTAGTTAAGAGTCCTTTGTGCAAGTGGGCCCTGGCTTTTACAGTACACAACTCTTCGACTGTAGCCTGTTGTTTCGCTTTTATTGTACCCATTAGCCTTGCGTCATGGGACACTAGCTTCTTTGCATTTATTTAGATTTTTTGTTTCGTTATCGTCTCCCTGGAAAATACATGTAGTGCTTTACACAATTTCAGTAAGCGTGGACGTTTCTCAAGTCAATGAATTGTAAATTATAAATGCAACCATGGAGTCAGCATGCCAATATATTTGCAATCATAACTCAAGAACCGAGAACGGAAGTTTTTTTTGTCTTACACAAACCAACATATATATGTAGCAAATGGGATGGTAGCTGTTTCTATTATCAATAGTTGTGCAGCGTCACATTTTGTGACTGGTTCCAATTTTACTCACATTCAACGATCCGAAACTGAGCCGATGGGAAATAGAAATTTTGGGAACAAGTAACCGCCAACAATGGCAGAATTCTGTATGATCTTGTCAATCCACACATAATTTTGAAAATTGAAAAAATTTTGATTGGATTTTTCTCTCAATCTCTGTGTGTGTAAGAGTTGCCAGGTACTAACCGAACGCTGGGCAAAGAGCACGGTTTCTCCCCCCACTAAACACCGCCATGTAAATGACACAATCTTCAGTGCGGCGTAAATCATCAATCAATCAATTTCGGGAAAACGTCCAAAATGGGTATTAATTTATTTAATACTACAGCGATCGAATTAGTTTGCGGATCATGAAACACTTCTATCATCCAAAGACAGATATTATTTTTGTACAATATAGCAATATAGAACGAGAACATCGTGCCCAGTTTAGTCAAACTTGATACTCTAGGACCCGGGTTCGACTCCGGCTTCGGGCGTCACCCAAAAATCGGTAGAGGATATTCTGCCATATTTTCAAGAAAGTGTAATCCCAAAACAACGAGAATAGTGTTATACTCACTTTCTAAAATACACTAACTAATTGAACTCGATTCTGTTGTGAACAACCTTATACGTCATGAACTGTCCAAATTTGCACTTTTTTCATAATTTCTGATCGCCATGACAGTAAAAGAATTTGAAGGCCATCAAAAAAATAAATGATTGGCGTTTGAATGAGGAAAATCCATACAGTATGTGGCCTGTACGAACAGAAAACGTGTTCGAAAAGTAAACAAAATTTTAATAACCGGGACGACCATTCATTCATTCTAAGCCGAAGTTAGATCAAAACAATACTTTATCGTTTATTCTCGAGACTAGAAGCACTAAACAGCTTCTGAATTATACGTCTTGAGAAAAATAGCCAATAATTTCAACATTTTGTTTTAACGTCAAAATATCAACATTTTGGCAGCTCGTGCCACTTTAAGAAAATGCCTGCGTTTGAAGTTCATCGAGAACTTTTTACAAAATTTATTCAAAATTTGGAAACTCGCGTCGCCGTAAAAGTTAACTCGATCTACCTGTAAAGTGGCAGGTGAACGTTACGGATTGAATGGGCGAGGTTCTTTACTGAACGCCAATGAACGCTAAAACATACGGGTAAAGGGAAGAAAAAACAGGACCTTCATAGAGTTCAACGAAAAGATAACATTCATAGCTTTCAAATGATCCCCACATTAATTTCAAACGATTGTTTTTCTTCTATATTTAATACATTTTTGAAGATGCCGCTGCCAAACACACAATTCCAGATCCGGCCTGGATCCATCTTGGTTTCAGAGAGCACGATCTCTGGTGTTGGTGGCCAGCCAATCATATTGTTAGTTTTTCACTTCTTATTGCTTCTCAACGATTGCGTTTTTGAAATAGGCTGTAATTTGGAAAAGAGGCAATTACATTGTACCTAGTTATATAATTTTACTATATAGCCTAGCTATGGGACTGGAGTTGAGTTTATTAGTCATTGTTGGTTAAAGAGCTGCAAAAATGTTGATGTTTTGAGGTTGAAACAGAATGTTGAAATTATTGGCTATTTTTCGCAAGACGTACAACTCTCGAGAATGTACGATAAAGTATTGTTTTGAACTAACCGGCTTAGAATGAATGAATGGTCGTCCCGGTTATTTAAAATTTGTTTACTTTTCGAACACGTTTTTGGTTCGTACAGGCCACATACTGTGTGGATTTTCCTCATTCCAACGCCAATCATTTAGTTTTTCAATGGCCTTCAAAGCCTTTTACTGTCGCGACGATCAGAAATTATGATAAAAGTGTGAAGAGGCTTTGAATGCTATCGAAAAACTAAATGACTGGCGATGGAACGAGGAAAATCCATACAGTATGTGGCATATACGAACCGGAATAGTGTTCGAAAAGTATACAAAATTTAAATAACCGGGACGACCATTCATTCATTCTAAGCCGGTTAGTTCAAAACAATACTTTATCGTACATTCTCGAGAGTTGTACGTCTTGCGAAAAATAGCCAATAATTTCAACATTCTGTTTCAACTTCAAAACATCAAGATTTTGGCAGCTCATGCCACTTTAACCAACAATGACTAATAAACTCAACTCCATTCCACGTATTTAGCTCATTGGGCTTATACGGCCGAATTGCTTCTGTCAACATGTGAGGGTTTTCACATCGTAAAGCTAATATCCCCATGCAACCAATAACAGTAAGGGGGAGAACTAATCTTGGTACGTTAATCAGTGAAATAAATCCCAATATTTTGATCCTCATATACGTAATCCAAGGGCAGGATTACGGATAAGGATTAGTTACAGTATTTTTCAAAGACCGGATTAAGATAAGTAGGCCTATTAGCAGATCAAGTTCAGTTTAACATGAAAGCGACACACCGCCAAAGTTTGTGGTAATTCTTCGTTGACATTCAGATAGTAGAAAATTAAGAAGTTATTTTGGAATGCCCTGCCGCTGTGCTTTCTGTCTGATAGTCAGTAAATAAACAACTAAGAATGCACCACACGCGCAGCAACAAAGTAATTACATGTAACCCCGAGGAACCAAAGATATGTGCGAATAACGGCCAAAATGGCCAGGCTGTATTTGCACATTTTGTTGTCCAGACGTTAAGTGGTTTAGAACAAACTACGATAGCAAATATATCTCCCAGATTGGTATCAACAACAGAAAGTTCTTATTTTGTATACTGAGATGAAACGGCATTTACGAACTATATCTATTTTCAACTAAAAAAAAAACTCAAGAAACCCAGCTGCGTTATTTAAAGTTATATGCTTATGGTTTTAATGATTGATTGATTGATGTTTCTCGCAGCACTCAAGAGTATTTCACTGATATGGTGACTTTGTTAGGTTTCTTTGGGAGGAAACCAGCTTCTGTCATTTTTCCTGGACTGAGTAGGCTTAAAAGTTAAATGGGAGCACATGCATACGGAGTGCTCTCCCCTTACCCCTCAATCTAATACATAAGAGCCTAGTATGGTCCATATTATATCAATCTGACTAAAGTCGAGATGGGGACATAATTAACGTATATATTTACTGTATTTCTTCTATGAATTAAGGAAATATTTTTGAAAATGACAATTTTCACCCATGCGGAAATTAATTTGCACCAATGCGGAAATTAATTTGCACCAATGCGGAAATTAATTTGCACATAAACTGTGTACCCTATCCTTGTACGCAGTTTGTTTGCAAATTAATTTCCGCATTGGTGCAAACTAATTTCCGTATGGGTGCAAATTAATTTCGACATGGGTACAAATTAATTTCCGCATGGGTGCAAATTAATTTCGGCATGGGTGGAAATTGTCATTTTCAAAAATAATTCCTTAATTCATAGAAGAAATACAGTAAATATATACGCTAATTATTTCCCCTATGAGCCACCGTAGAGATGTTCTTTTCCAATGAACATCTCGGCTTCAGTCATATTGATATTATAAGTATGCATTAGATCGAGGGGTAAGGGGAGAGCACTCCGGGTGTCTGTGATGAGAGGCTTGTCGGGCACTCTGAAACTTCGGGGATTTACGTGCGTGAAATACCCTCTGATAGACTGCAGGTCATTTTGAATGTGGCGACCAAAAAGGTAGCCGTGTAACGTACAATTTCCATATCCTCTTTAGGGCCCATCGAAAGTGTCCTCGTGATAATGTAAGGGACCGAAATACTCTGCTTGTTAACTTTCATGCGCGATCAGTTTTATAATTGAAGTATTGGAGGATTCCTGGAATGTACCGAAAGTGCGTCTCTTCTTTGCGTTACACAACATGTGCTTTACCGGGCTAAATATATTATATAAACAAATATCTTTCTAAATGATATTAGCATTTAATAAATTTATAATTATTTTTATTTTCCTTTTTCGTCTGTAGTAAAACATTTTGATATTTACTTTCGACGCCATTTTTATTCAGTCCAAAAATACGGTGATTTGCCGTATAAAAAGCGCAGACTGTCCGAGACGTGTCAAAGCCGACCGGTAGCGAGCGAAGATAGGCGAAGGATGTTCCGAGTGGCTTGTCGGGCTGAGACACCGAAACACCGAGGCTCTTGAATTAATGCTTCGCAATCTATCTCTGGTTTATATTGAAACTGGACGAATTCGTACATAGACATTGAAGTTTCCAAAAAGCTTCTGGCGGGGATAGGCTGATTTACTAACATTCTCTTTTCACAGTTAAGAGGTACAAAATTTGTAACTTATTTCTAAAGAGAAACATCAGTTTTACATAAACAATACATACTACTTTGGCATTGAAACTCATTTAGTTTTAAGAATAAAGCAAATTTCTTTTTGAAACACATAGCCCTTTTGCTATAACCAAAGAGAGTAGATTGACAAGAGCGGTCACGTCGTCCAATCAGCATTGCCGGCATGTTTTTCTGGCCCCCAAGCGGAAGGGTGTTCCGACTGTACACGATTCTACTGTAAGGCGCCCCCTACAGAAAGGAGGTTCCTAATACTCGAATCGTGTCAGTTCAAATTCAACATGGCGCGGACGAAGTGACCACTCTTGCCAATCTACTCTTGGGGTTTACTCTCGCTTTTTGGGGGCAATTCTGAATTATTTCAACCAAGCTCCTCACACTCTCTCCACTCCCCAAGCGTACTCAACGAAAGTCCTATGTTCATAATTATCCTGGTTTGTCACCGAGAGAAATTGGAAACTATTCCGCCTTTGTAAATCGACTAAAAGCGGCAAAGGCGAAAACCAATCAAACCCAAAGTCTCCGTATCACCACCCTAGAGCTTTTTCGATAAAACCCCCAAAAAATCCTCGAATGAATATTATATCAATATAGGCCTAAAGAGAAACAGACGAACCTGAACACAAAGGTTCCTACATGACCTACAGTTAGTAGAATGGTTTTGGCGTCACTTTGGCCTAACCTCCACAATAAAATGAACACAGAAAATCCTGGTGCATTAAGACTGTTTTAATATACAGAGTATGTACAAACAATTTAAAGATGGAAAATTAATAATTTGTGGCTTCTTCTATTTCATCCCAAAAGACGTCCTCGCCTGGATTTTCTGGGCAACCTAACACATTGTTCGGCGAAAGCACACGATTGTATCTGGTAGAATCAACAGAAAATGCAACGGTTGATTAAGCAATTTTGGAATCAGCAAATTACTATTATAGTACAAGCAATAAAAATATTATTGGAAAAATTCATGAAAAGGAAAACAGAATCGCCAAGCTGAGCCAACCATGCCACAACCCTAGAATTCATTTGTATTGTATTTGTCTATAATGCCTTTAAATTTTTTTTAAATTTTATTATATACTTACTTATTCATGGGAAATAACAAGCCCCTGGGATTTTATCCCATTGGAATAACGACTATCTAACATCAAGATTTTGCTGTTTTAAAGTGGCATGAGCTGCCAAAATTCACACTTTTTCATAATTTCTGATCGTCACGACAGTAAGGGGCTTTGAAGGCCATCGAAAAACTAAATGATTGGCGTTGGAATGAGGAAAATTCATACAGTATGTGGCCCATAGGAACTGAAAACGTGTTCGAAATGTAAACAAAATTTAAATAACCGGGACGAACATTTATTCATTCTAAGCTATAGTTAGTTCAAAACAATATTTTATCGTACATTCTCGAGACTAGAAGCACTAAAAAGCTTCTGAATTATACGTCTTGAGAAAAATAGCCAATAATTTCAACATTCTGTCTGAATGTCAAAATATCAACATTTTGGCAGCTCATGCCACTTTAAATAAGTTCTGGCAAATAAACTATCAATCAAAAAAAATATATATACTTGTTAGCTCTTCGGTGAGATAAATTCGTTACAAGTTAACACTGTAACGAATAATACCTACCTTGTCCAGTCACCATTACATATCACCCACGGTAAAATATCTATTTTGTAATGTAATTCCCAGGATATTTGAGGACTTATCAAATTAACTGTTCCTGCATTACGTCCCCTTGTTATCAGTCCAAATAGCCCGTCAAAACAGCAAACTTGGGACGCAAGAGTTGTCGCCCCTGGGAACAGCAATGATCGAATGCATTTAAAAGCTTCCGGTTTGTAAATATGTAGTTTTTCCTCTGTTTCGTTGACTTCTATCCATTTATAAAATTTCCTTTTGTTAGAGTCCCACACATTGTTATCGGCGTGTATATGAAGAGGGAAGTAGCAGGGGCAATTAGGAAGCTCAATGTTGTGCGACGTATACTGCTGTAAATACTTGTCCTTACACAAAGACCATACTGTACAAGGGTCAACATCTGAAATCAAAGACAATAACTGCATCAATCGAGATCTCGTGCCATTCTGCGAGATCTTCAACACGAGTTGATATTAAAGAGAGTAGATTGACAAGAGTGGTCACTTCGTCCAATCAGCATTGCCGGCATGTTCTTCTGGCCCCCTAGCGGAAAGGGTGTTCCGAGTGTACACGATTCGACTGTAGGGCGCCCCCTACAGAAAGGAGGTTCCTAATAATCGAATCGTGTCAGTTCAAATTCAACATGGCGCGGACGAAGTGACCACTCTTGTCAATCTACTTTCTTTGTTGATATCCCAACGAATGGCAGTAGGATCAATCCCTATTTAAGATCATCCATGTATTTTATTCGCTAAGCCATCATTATCAATACAACCTGATAAAAAATACGTAAATAAATAGAAACAAAATCTATTTTCTTATGCTTTTCTAAAATCCAAAGATATCTTTTAACGTGGCATTGTTTTCTCACTGTTTCATAAAAAGTTATGTTTGCCTTGCGTCATCGTTCTAGGGGACACATACGTTTGTTATAGGCGTGAAGGCTGCTCTGACTGTTTGGCTTGAATGTAACGTTAAGTTAGACGTTGGAACAATGGAATTCTCGAATAAAAATCCAATTTAGCGGTGCGTTGGAGCTACGAAGTTACCAAACATTTCATAAACCGCTTCGCCGATTTATTAAATTTGCTCATACAGTGACTGGTTCGTTCATAACTCGATGGACCGAGGAAACATTGAAGCCAATCCTACTTTGAGCAACAGATGGATAGCACATATTTTTACGACCTTCTTTTCGGTGGCTCTTGGTAATTAAACCCCTTTGAACACAAAATTAAATAACAAACTTATCCAAAAAGTAATAATTAATTCCCGAAACCTACAAATGGTGAAATCTCGTAGGAATCTTACACGTGATTTACGGTGTTCACGAAAGAAAAAAATGAATCTGTCAAACAAACTCAGCATCAGGGCATCGGCTTACCAGTCTGTAGAAAAGTATTTTGTGTCCTCGCTGATGTATTTGCTAATGAATGGTTCCAAGTATGGCCGGCTTCACTGTCTGAGAAAGTCGTCCCGTTCAAAATTCCTGTAAAATCAATTTGGAAGATTTTAAATCATTCCGAAATCGAACTGATTCCTAACTGATTTCCATTGGAAAATTAATCTAGTCATGTACGTATGGACGATAGACCAATCAACTGATCAACAGATGACCCAACAACTGTGTAGCTTACATCCCCAGAGCAGAAAGCCAATAGCGCGTGTAGCCTCCATTAGGTTCCAACCTGCGTCTCACCCCTCCAGTGAGACGTCGGATCTGTTGAAGGGTAACTGCGCGGATTTGAATCCTTAAGAGCACATTTGGGATAGGATAGGCAAAAACATTCAAGCCATAGAGCCTCCTGTACAAAATCTGCAGGAATTGGAAGCCGCATTACATCGGTATTGGCGGCAGTTACCTCTTCAACAGATCCGACGGCTTACTGGAGGGTTGAGACGCAGGTTGTAAGCTAATGGAGGCTATACGCGCTATTTGTATATTTAGCAGCTCACGTAATAAGAGCCCTGAGATCAATGAACTATATCTGTGGAATGGAGGTCACGTGGAATTTGATTTGCCTGGAACGCCGCCATTACTAGGAGATGGTACAATATCGATCCAGATCGGCCATGAACGTGCTCATCACTCAGCAATGGCGGCACTTTGTATACAGTCAGATCCAAACCAGCCAATGAAACGTGTCCCATTCCAAGTATATAGCTTATTGACGCTGAGATACCGTGACACGAGTTTAGATAGCATTCCCGTGATTCCACTTCCTGACAGTTCGGACCACATCTCCGGGACCTTTCCTTCGCTCCGGTCCCACAGCTTACACTACAAGCTCCCCATACGCCCCAAGCTGAAAATAATAGCCAAGCAAAATATCGTATATTTTCCCCTGTAAATTCAATTTGGAAATCTCGTTGGCTGCCACTCAATGAAAACATAAATGGAACCATTATCATATTGGTTACTTTCCAAGAAATCCTAGAAGCGGAGCAATTTAGTTGAATGATCTTGAAATAAAGTGTTCCGGACCAAAGCCAAGCTCCTGTATGTGGTCAACCTAATGAAATATCATAGGTCTAGTTTATCACAACTTATGATGGGGTATAAAGGTCTAAATGATATACCTCTTTTTAAAACAATTAGAAACTTGTCTCCATGGTTATTTTAGACTAGAAGATTTCCCGTGTGTTTTAGTATACATAAACATATATAACAAACACATGAGAGATACTTACGAGCCAAGTTTTCATTATGGCGATGACGTGAAATTTGGTCTGGGTTTCTGGCTAATTGAGACCGACTCCTCGACTTCGAATCACCCGTGCGATTCACTGTTCCCCTGGTACTATCCGACTCGGCCGCTGTGCGAAGGTTCTGGAATTCTGGCTTTATTGTCCATAACGTTTCGCCTGGACCAATATGAGAGCTTGGCCTTATTCCAGTAGGTCCATCAGATTCTATGTTAAGCGACATCACTTCATTATTCCGTATCGTCACAGCGTCGTCGGTGTCAATATCGTCCAATAATGTCACGCGCGATTTCGATCCCGCCAATTTGTCACTCGTAATTCTCTTACCGGGCTTGTGTTTCACATTATTTGTTTTCAAAAACGGTCTTAAAGGTTTCGTTCTTGGGTTTAACGTTGTTGAACGTTGCTCTTCCGATGATATAGTCTTTTTAGAAAGTCCAGTGGTCTGAAATATTTGAAAAAAGAATTTAAAGGGGCATGAGCTGCCAAAATGTTGATATTTTGACGTAAATACAGAATGTTAAAATTATCGGCTATTTTTCTCAAGACGTATAATTCAGAAGCTTTTTAGTGCTTCTAGTCTCAAAAATGTACGATAAAGTATTGTTTTGAACTAACTTTGACTTAGAATGAATGAATGGTCGTCCCGGTTATTTAAATTTTGCTACTTTTCGAACACGTTTTCGGTTCGTACATGGCACATACTGTATGGATTTTCCTCATTCCAACGCCAATCATTTAGTTTTTCGATGACCTCCAAAGCCTCTTACTGTCGTGACGATCAGAAATTATGAAAAAAGTGTGAATTTCGGCAGCTCATGCCTCTTTAATCAATGGCTCGAAAATAGACTGAGAATAATGAAATATTTTCATACTTGATGAAGTAAGTGATTCGAAAGCAAACTGCAATCATCATCAGGTAATTACTGGTTGCTATCAGTATCAGTTATTTGCTAATTCAATTAAATATTTCGCATGCAGTAGCTCAACATATTGAATGAGTTCTTAACAAAAGTGCTGTTTTCGTGGTTCAATTGCACGGATCTAGAACAAGGTCATTATTATCATCTTTGGACGGGAAGAAAGGGCAAAGAATCTGAGATTTTTTATTGCAATGTTTATTGTCTCGTTCTTGCTCTACTAGTCATCTTTACTTTCTGGGCATTTTGTGTTTATAGGTTCGAAGTAACGGTCGCGATCCTTTAGCCGAGAGAGCACATTTCACTATCGCGATGCATGAGTTTATTTTACCATTTCTCAACAATTAGTTAATCGGCGATTCCGTGTCTGGCATCAACAAAAGGCTCTTTATTTTTACAGTTTAGAATAAAAAAAATAGGCAGAACTTTAAACGGAAAGTATTTAAACCTCGGCATTAAAGTAGTGTTTGTAATTACAATAAGTGGCATGAGCTGCCAAATTCGGGTTTTTCCATACATTCCAATCGAGATGAGATGTAAGCGTTTGGAGTGCCTGAAAAAAACTATAAATGGTTGACAAAGAAATAAAAAAAATGTCGGTAAAACTAGTAGCCTATACGAACTGAAGATCTGTGCTAATAACGGACAAAATTTAAAAAACCCGGGATGTATGCCTATTCGAATATAGTTTATAGTTTTGTTGCTAAGGAAAATAAAAAAAAGTAGATCTTCAAGATTGATATTTGTGGAAAACTCATATTTTGTATACTTTTTGATAAAAATGACAAAAATAGCTAATTGACCGACTGTTTGATGACATCACTTGGAATTTACTCGCAAAGCATTTCGGGGGATTGAGGGATGCTAACATAATTTTAAAATATGGCGGAAGAAATAATACTGTATCTAGAAGAAGACGGAAAGGGCGTAAAGTTAACAGAACAATGTGTGGATTAAAACACGTTAAGTCACCAATGTTTTCCAATGAAAGGGACATTTTGCTAAGCACCGGTAAACAAAATGGCGAACTAAGGTAAAAAGTTTACCCAGAAAGCTTTGCGTAGATCTATGTGACGTCATCAGGTAATTCCGTTTCAACGAAATTTCTCTTATATGAAAAACAGCTCATGTCATGCACTTTAATTTCATGTTATGTTTCCAGTACAAATGGTCGAATAACAGAAATTTTATACTTTATTCTATGCACAAACTCTAAGTACAGTACATTCTAAAATGGAGCGAAAAGTTAGGCTACTTTATATATTATTCGTTGTTGAGGGTTGACTCTGAAATACTTGCTCGCCATGTGATGTCCGCTTTATTATTTCTTTTTTTCTTCAGTCGTAGCACCCTTAAGGTTACAGCATCCAGTTTTATTTCCCATTTGCTGCAATGATAACGTTTTAATTTGTCGCTAATTACCTAAAGGCTTTTCCTTTCCATTTTCAAATAGATCAACACAGGAGACATTCTTGACAACCGAATAAAGTTGACATAGTGCATGCCGGTGTAAAGCTACACACAATTCACCATAGATATCGTCATTTTGACAATTTGAAGCCTACATGTTCTCAGCCAAACTGTGGTATTTTCAAAAGTGGTTGAAAATTAAAAAAAAACACAAACACAAACACACAACAATTTTTTTCAATCAGGCATTCGTTGAAAGCTTAAATATGTACAGTAGATCTGCATTAGTTTCAATTCAATATTCAAATCACCAAGATACAAAACTCTATCGCTAAGTAAAGCCACTTCCTAGCTCTAGCTAGGATCAACCGAGACCAATTCCGATTTGCTGAAAAACAGAGACTGAGTGCACTGACCTTAAAATATATTTATTTCTACATTTTATTCTAAACACAGTCCACAATGTAGATATCATTGTCACGAGTATCTCGTTTCATCTGATTCAAGCGCTAGTGCTGCCATTGATAGTTGAAGCGCGCGTGCAAAACATATCTGGGTCGATATTGCATTATCTCCTAGTAATGGCGGCATTCTAGGCAAATCAAATACCACGGGACCTCCATTCCACTCCTATAGTCCATTGGTCTTCCGTACATTCGTGACTAAAGATATCTAATTTGCACTTTTTAAATGAATAAAAGCCGTAAATGTTCTGATCTTTTTTATTTAAGAAATAAAAAAGTATCAAAATCTTGGCAAACACTACACCCTTCCCAGGAGACTTTTACCCGGTGAGGTTTTCGTTCGCAGGGCTTTCGTCCGCGTGATTCGTTTATAAAATAACTTGACAGCATATAATGTTTTTGTAATTCCAGCCAGGTTTGTGTCACATCTGTTAGTTTCGGATGGTGCGTCGATGTTACCCCCAACACAGTACGCCTATGTGAAATGGAACGTTTAGAGCGTGATTAACAGGCTGTTTGTGTACATTCACAGCTAATAACAAAATTGTAAGCTAAAAAGTGAACGTTTGCCAATTTGCAGAAATTCTCTAAGACCTGATGTACAACGTGGGCTGAGAATGTTAACCGGGTATTTGTATAGTGGTTAATGTCTTGGCTATAATCATATCATTATCTCTAGTTGATAACCGTCCTTTGAAGTCGAGACGCCTGTATGAGAGGAGAGTCTAGTTGAAGCTACATGAGGCTATAGTACATTGCAGAGAAACGAAAAACTACCTATACGGTACGATATGGTTAGAAGTTTTACTTAAACAAACTATCAAAAATCTTCCCAAATTCACCATCGAAATATACAAAATCGCTGAGAGTAAGATACAGTTGATATGTTTGAATGGGGAAAGGAAAAAACTGTGAGTAAAAGAAAATTGCACACACATGTAAATACAATTTGTTTTAGCTGTAAAAAGCTATCAAAAGCCCCCATCCCAACCTTCTTACAACATAGACCAATTGGCAAAAATTGGTGAGAAAAGTTAACCAAAACCATTTATGATTAGTGAAAATCATTGTAAGAGCCGATCACCCATAAACCTCATCAAACACATCAAATAAAAAAACCAACCTCATGAACAACGCATCCAGATACAAGTAATATAAATAAGGGTAAAACTGACCGCAGCAGTTCTCCAAAGTTGAACGTTCAAAACAACTGCATCGTTGCTGTTATAACATTGCATAAATGTTTATAACTTTTACCAAGCATCGGTCTACGAAGGTGTCCCGGCTTCACGAGGAATGATCTCCGACTGATCGATAGAGGTAGCGAACATTGGAAGATTGTTTAATAAATGATTGATTTAGTGATGTTTTACGCCGCACTCAAGATTATTTCACTTATTTGGCGGCGTTGCCAGGTTTAGAGGGCGAGGAAACCGGGCTCATTGCCCGGCGGAAACCCACGACCTTCGACAAGCACCTGGCAACTCTCCCACATGCGCGATCGAATGAAAAATCCACTTTTTTTATTTGGTCTGAGTTGGATTCGAACCCGCGCCGCATCGATGGGAAGTGTGTGGGACTGAGGGACAATCCCTTTAACCGACTGAGCCACCAAAGACCATCATGTTTATCGAAGACACATACTAGAGGACTGAATGCCATTATTTCGTCGCCAAAATGTCCAGTGATACCCTGCCTTTCCAGACTCAAACCCGACTTGCATCGAAACCTACTTCTCCCGAACAAACCCCGACTTTGTCTAAAGCCCGGTATACACTGAGAGTTTTGCTGCGACCCGACCCGACCCGACCCGACCCGACTGGAAAATCGCGTCGAGTCGCAGAGAAAAAGTGTAGTGTATACCAGTCCACGACGCAAATCGGTCTCGGTCGGCTTCAGTTGCGTCGGGTCGGGAGTGATCTGGACGTGCTAGATATTTGATCAACAATCGGGTTGAGTCGGGTCTGGTCAGACAGTGTATCCACTCTTGCGACGATCGTCGTAGAGAGTCTGAATCCGTAGGCCAATCAGAAACTTTATTACAGTCACGTGATGTCAAACAAGCGTCTTTTTTGTACCTTTTTCTACTAGAGAGTTCCGAGCGTCAGGTCCCCCAATGACTTCAGTTGTGCGCAGTGTATACCGGTCTACGACGCGACGCAACTCAAGCCGACTGAACCCGACTCGAGTCGGGTACAGTCGCGTCGGGTCGCAGCAAAACTCTCAGTGTATACCGGGCTTTACCCGATCACGACTTTTCCGGACCCAATCTCGACATTCGCGGACAAGACATCGCTTTTCCGGACCCGATCGACCATGCAGAGTTTCCCCGATTCGATTACGACTTTTCCCGACCACACCCGGAGTTTCCCCGATTCGACCACGAATTTTCCCGACCACACCCGGAGTTTCTCCGATTCGACCACGACTTTTCCCGACCCGACCCGGACTAATAACAAAGTTATTATCCCATCCGTGAAATGGAAAAGTCTACAATGCTTTGAAGTGTAGTTAACCGACAGTATATTATCAAGGCTGTCAAAAAATCTATTTACAAGACATTCCTCACTGTTATGGGATATATAGGTTTGGATTTCTCCACTCTGTATGTATTTTTAGTCTTTCGTATGCTTCGTAACTTGAAAGAGTTTAGACAACTGTTTAAATAACTCCTAATATATTAAGTCGTTACAAGTATATAGTATTATTTGCGAGCCTTTCTTATAACGAATGGACCATTTCGTCCCTGTTTGTGTGGTCTTTAAAGTCCCACGAGTTTCTAAAATATAGACATTTTTGCGTAAAAAGAAAATTCTTTAAATATCGTCCATTTTTCTCAAAAAGTACAATTTGTAAGCTTTTTAGTGCTGCTTATCTCGAGAATGTAGTGTTGAACTCACTTTACCATGCAAAGAATGAACGTTCGTCCCGGTTATTCAAATTTTGTTTCCTTGCAGATACTATTTCGGTTCTTACATGCCTAGGCATGTGTGGGTTTTTCTGATTCCAACGTCAATCGTTTTCCAATGACGCTCAGCTCTGTTTATTGACGGAGAATCTAAATCTATAAGAAAATGTGAATTTTGGCAGCTTATGCCACTTTAAGGGAACCGAAATATGTTAAATGTCCTTGGAAATCTACCCACTACCCACTACCTGGAAGAAATGCATGGCATCTCTTTAGTACTTTATAAACATCCGATTTAGATATATTCGATCAAAATTCATGGAGTTAGGAAATATTATATTTTCTGAATAAATGAGATTCGAACCAGCGACGGTGGAGAACCATTTATGATATGGAAGTCAGTTATTTATAATAGCGTAATCCGAGCGTGCCCTTTTACTATATAGCAGTGTCTACCTTACCTGGTTTAGCTGGCTTTTGGTATCACTTCCCTGTAGCACCAACCATAGCAAATTGAAAAACACGATGAAAAGTACAACAGACGTCATAATGACGCCGATTTGACCCATGAAGTTCCGACGTCCGTTTGACGGCGTCAGTTGAATTCTGTCCGTGGAGGGACTAGGGAGGCATTCAGACGCCAGCCTGAGAATTCTTTCGCTGACCAACCAAGCAAACAGGTGTTAAAATGTTGACGGCACTATATAATGGGATCTTGTAAGTAAACATAGGCTTACACAGTCACTTCAAACACGTATATACGAACTTACAAAGAGCTGGACTAGATCCAGTTAATTTTCTCATCGCAAAATGATGTACCGACAAGATGGAATTGGTTTGCGCCGCCTCGACCGTTCCATTTAACGGTTTACTTTCACCAGAGTTATTTCCATCTCCAACTGTTTGTCAATTAACGTTCTATGGTTAAACACATGTTGTATGTATATATAAAGTATAAAATAAAAAGAATAACGTGTTTTTGTTTTTTCTGTAGGCTATTGGAAAAGCTAATAGTAACTGGGTATATTAAAGTGACACGAGCTGCCAAATATAGGGAAATTTTGTTGACACAGAATTAGCTAATTATTCGTCATTATTATCAAGAAGTAGGCCTAGGCCTACGGAATAGAAATTTTCTTCATATATATTAATCTTGGATATACACGTAAACGTTGTTTGTAGCCCGGATTATACGGCGACTGGTATTATATGGCTGCTAATACGTTGTTTGTATATGCATAAAAGACTTGGAAATGCACTAACCATCCCAGTTTATCAAAATTTGTTTTATAATTACATACTTTACGGATATCACGACCATCGAGAATTATGAGTAAAAAAGATCCGAATTTTGACAGCTCCTGCCATTTTAAGTCAACATATAAAGAAAAAAAGGCAATTCCTTATTTCATCTCCCATAATACATGTATTTCATTCGTTTGAAGACAGGAGTTTGGCCTTAATCGTTAATATTTTTTGGTGAAATACTTTGTTATGTATATTGACACAATTTTAAGGATCTTCAGCTATGGCAAGAAGTCGGGTAAACCTGTTCTCAAGATTAGTTCACGTATATATACATGGCGGCGTTGCCACATACGCCGAAAAATACACTCGAAGACTTTAGAATCAGTCGCTGCTTTTTAAGCTGCCATAAATTCAGAATTTCTCCTGAAAATTCGATTGTCACCAGAGGTAAAACGTTTAAATTAAATTTAAAAAACTGAAAGATTTACATTGAAATAAAAATGAACGGACGATGCGTGCTAATAACGGACATAATTCCAATAGTCGGGATAGATGAGTTCCTTTTAGGCTTTTTTTATTTTGTTACTTATTTCAACGTACATGACTGGTATCAGGCGGAAGGTCTTGTTTTGTACTACTTTATAAATGACGAAAAGTAAGCATATTTTGTTTCATCGAAATTTTTCCTTTATTTGGTGGCTCAAACTACATTTAAGTGACATGAGCGGCTAAAATTCAAACTTTTTTCCTAATATCTGATTGGCATGGCAGTAAGAGGCTTTGGAACTAAGTTATTGTCGGTGGGATGGGAAATCCATACAGTCTTGTGTGCTGTACGAGCTGAAATATGTCCGAAAAGTAAATGAAATTTAAATAACCGGGACGAACGCTCATTCCTTACAGGTTTAAGTTTAATTCAAAATACAACTTTTACCTGCAATTGAGACCAATAGCATTAATAAGATTCTGAATCGCATGTCTCGAGAAAAATAGAGGATAATTTCCACATTCTGTTTTAACAACATTTGGCAGCTCATGTCCCTTTAAAGTGGCATGAGCTGCCAAAATGTTGATATTTTGACATCAAAACAGAATGTGGAAATTATTACCTATTTTTCTCAAGACGTATAATTCAAAAGATTTTTAGTGCTTCTAGTCTCGAAAATGTACGATAAAGTATTGTTTTAAACTAGCTTTGGCTTAGAATGAATGAATGGTCGTCCCGGTTATTTAAATTTGTTTACTTTTCGAACACGTTTTCGGTTCGTACAGGCTACATACTGTATGGATTTTCCTCATTCCAACGCCAATCATTTAGTTTTTCGATGGCCTTCAAAGCCTCTTACTGTCGTGAAGATCAGAAATTATGAAAAAACTGTGAATTTTGGCAGCTCATGTTCCCTTTAAATTTGTACTCTGAGAAAAAATAGTATGCCGATGGAGAGGGAAAAATGTTCCTTGCAAATGAGACAACCCAGCTTCCCCGGACCATTAGGTTGAATGTCACATTTAACTGTTTATAAAGCAATCAAAGAATTATTTCTAAAAATATAGGGCTTTATATTCTTTTCGAATAAAGATCTCATGTAATCGATATTTCCGATTATTGTATTAAACTGTAAATAAATTATCATAAAGATCCTAGTTTTTCACATTGCATGATTAGCAAAATAAAAGAAAAAGTACTTGTTTTTTATTGTGATATTGCACTGTGTGGAAATTTGTAGACCATTATGTATACTTTTATTGTGATATTGCACTGTGTGGAAATTTGTAGACCATTATGTATACTTTTATTGTGATATTGCACTGTGTGGAAATTTGTAGACCATTATGTATACTTTTATTGTGATATTGCACTGTGTGGAAATTTGTAGACCATTATGTATGCTTTTATTGTGATATTGCACTGTGTGGAAATTTGTAGACCATTATGTATGCTTTTATTGTGATATTGCACTGTGTGGAAATGTGTAGACCATTATGTATGCTTTTATTGTGATATTGCACTGTGTGGAAATTTGTAGACCATTATGTATACTTTTATTGTGATATTGCACTATGTGGAAATTTGTAGACCATTATGTATACTTTTATTGTGATATTGCACTGTGTGGAAATTTGTAGACCATTATGTATACTTTTATTGTGATATTGCACTGTGTGGAAATTTGTAGACCATTATGTATACTTTTATTGTGATATTGCACTGTGTGGAAATTTGTAGACCATTATGTATGCTTTTATTGTGATATTGCACTGTGTGGAAATTTGTAGACCATTATGTATGCTTTTATTGTGATATTGCACTGTGTGGAAATTTGTAGACCATTATGTATGCTTTTATTGTGATATTGCACTGTGTGGAAATTTGTAGACCATTATGTATACTTTTATTGTGATATTGCACTATGTGGAAATTTGTAGGCCATTATGTACAAATGTATACTTTGTAACAAGGAAAGAGTTGTTGCGCAGCCGAACGTAAATTGTGACGAAAGAGTTTTCTCCCCTGAAACCCCAAAGGCTTAAATTTCTAAATAACTAATATAACGACCGCATTCATATGCATGCCTGACGCATTGTCATTTTCAGGTCGAATTTAAACGAAAAATCCACTCGACCCCGCGCTCCATCGATGGAAGGCCTGTGCTGGATAGAGCAACCGAGGCTCCAATATCGAAATCTTGAGAATTTCATCATTCGTATCAGTCGGAACTCCCTTCGGTTATCTTCGCTCGCTACCGGTCGGCTTTGACACGCACGCACGTAAATCCCCGAAGTTATCAGACTGCATTTGTATCTTTCAAAGTTGTATGTATAAAAACTACTCATGACCATTTTTGGATTTGCAAAAATATTGTAACGGTTTCACTCTAACTTATCTAATAGTATATCAGCTATTTATATTGATTAGAGCTATACTCGCTATACTCTGCGGAATGTATTATAACCAGTCGGAACAAACTTCGGCTGTTTTCGCCCTGCATTGGTATTTGCAACAACACAACAAAGCAGACAAAGGAATACCTTAAAAACTCCTGATAAACAGCCAGAGTAATTTATAGGCATTATATATATACTTTACAATGAAGCTTCTTTATAAATTCACTAATAATTTATTTATGAACACTAAAACACAAAGGGAAAATCTTCTTGTCTAAAATAACCATGGAGAAAAGTTTCTAATTGTGTTTAAAAGGGGTATATCATTTAGATTTTAGACCTTTATACCAAATAATAAGCTGTTGTAATAAACTAAAATCCATCATATTTCATTAGGTGGACGACTGACAAGAGTTTGGCTTTAGCTCAGTAGAATTTTCTGGAACAATTTGATAGATATTGACGATATTTACGCATCCTCAGATATAGGAAGAATATCGTCCAATATGGTCATGGGAAAAGAAATTGAAATTTTTTAATCTCCAGAAATACCTAGCTAGAAGACAGACAAGGGAGTTTAGCTCTGATTTGTAAATCTTTAAAACACTTTTTTTAGCATTGCCTAACATTTGGCTCAGCGGTTGAGAAATTTTACTTATAAGTAGGCTACGTTGTATTCTTCCATACTATGGCCATATAGATGCTGGCAATAGCCAAACTTGAATTTGATTTTAGTTGTAAGATTTTTATTTTGTTCACATTACATGGCCTTTTACCAAGCTTAAACCTCCTTCCTCTGAATTTTGAAAATAAAATTTATATATGCATTGAAGGAGTTATTTTTGCATGGCTGCAGTTACTATTTTGTGCGCATACCCAGACTCTGAGTTTGTTTACATTGCGGGTACGAAACAAATCAAATTTTCAATTTCAACAAACTGATGCCAAAACTTCAACTTCAGGGCAAAAATAGACAGTTCCGAACTTCTTCAATCTGGGGAAAAAACAGAAAACAGCCCACTGTTTTTAATATAAGCAGTATTCTGGATTTCTTCGGCGAGTGTGCCTTTAACTTAAGTCATTTAAAGTTGTATGGACATTAGACGGCCGAGTAGATTAACTATGCATTTTAAAAACGGTAGCTAAACTATACAGCGCTGTACTTCGGACTAAAAATAGAAACTCTCTTCATATAGGCCGAGTAGAATATAGTTATACATGTATCCTTCTGATGTTACCCCAAGGCCTTTGCTGGGCATCTTGTCGCTATCGCACCCCACTCCCCAAACAGTGACCATAGAATTCCCGCACTACTATAGGCTGTGAACAGATGTGCAAGCTATTGTTTGGCCACATCTAAGAGCTCTTGTTAAGATAAATATATTGAGAAAGAGACCACGCATACTGTGTCCTAGATACAATAGCCTGCAAGTAAAGCCCTTGATCTTCAATAACCTTCTCTTCAAATACCCCCTCCCCCCTGATCCCATCACCTCATCCAACACATGTACGCCGAAAGTACCGTAAATATTCTCGGACCCCATAGGTAAAATCGCTCACGGCTAAAGCTTACATTTACGTGAGTCGCAGTTTTAATCCTGTGTTCCGACGATGCGTATGAACACTATACGGATTACGTACACGCAAAATTCTCTACTGAAATAACAATGGAGACGAGTTAATAATTGTATGATAGCTGTGGTATTCCCTTCATTCATTTATATTTATTTAATTTCCTTTGTACGTCGCTGAGTCTACAGAGAGACTCAGTTCAGTGAATTTGAGTAGCCAGAAATGTTTTAATGATGTGAACGGACGTATATATATGCCTTCTTATCGACGATCAAGCCTCCGTTTAATTGACCGAGCTCGCGCATAGGTCGAGGGCGAGCGCTGAAGCCATAGAAAAACGTTGTTATTGTGTGTACACCAATCTTTTGTAGGTGTGGTGTATACTATATTTCCTGGCCATTTCATACTTTCGCCATGGATAGATCAGCTGTGGTCGTTATCATAATTTCGGCTCTCATAGGTATTGGTGTTGGAGTTATAATTGGTTATTTCGGAATAGAGAGAAAGCCAGATTCCCTCTCTTACTTAGCGAAAAACGTCTGCAGTGAAGAGACGAGCGACGACTTTGCAGAAAGGTATGCTATGCTTTAGAAATATGTATGTATAGACCTATATACCCGTAGCCTAGTAGCGCCTTAGCAGTGAATTTGATATAATATAATTGCCACACTACGTGAAGTATATTACTTGCAAACTCCTTTTCTTAAATATAAATGCCTACATTCTTGGTGGCTGGTGTTTACGGGATACTTAAACTTAGGAGGTACTCTTACGCTAAGTTTATAATCTAACTGTAGGAGCGACTGATGTCGATACCTCTGCCAGAATAACGCGTATGGAGAGCATAGGCAAGGTTGCCGGTGGCAGGGTTCGTGTATTATTATTGTTTACATCTTTCTAAATAATCTATCTATTTGAAAAGTAAGAGTGATCTGACTTTGAATGAATGGCGGTTCAGTGTAGGTCGATTTTAAGAAAAATAAAATGTACAAATAACAAGCAATTAGTGGGAATTTCGTGGTACGTTGTTTATTGTCTGACGGACGGTAAAGGGTGAACGCAAACAGAGGTCCTACATGGGTGAACTCTACTGTGACGAGTCTATCTGATAAACTGTGAATTGCCACCTTCTTTAGTTTAATTCTACAAAACCACAAAAAAGCCAGAAGACGACGAAACGACTGGCCCGGCTGTTATCGTTCAACGGTCCACTCTGAGGCCTCTGTTTGAACATCCTGTCTAGCTGAAACTAGAAGTATAAACAAACCAACTAAAAAGGAATTCAACAGTCGTATTAACTCGTCATTAAACAGTCTGCCAGAGGAAAGAAGTTTATCAGTGATCATCCTAACACCTTTCCAAAAGTATAAGACAAACAATTTTTATCTGTAATATGCCCCAGACTCACGTCCAGTACAAATATCTGCGAAACACTTAGTGTGGGGAGTGTCGATTTGAGCTTTATCGTTTCGCGACTGACCATATTGGTCAAGCAATTTACCATAGATTAAGCTAACATTGGCTTAGTCTGGAGTCTATGTCTTGGGCCCCTTTAAAGGGACGTATCCGGATGTTGGGGCGGAACGAATATCGTTAAAATGTGTGCTATTCTACCGTTGTTTATAAAAAGATGAGGTTTCCAGATGACCATTGGTAACGTTCCCAGCTCCCATGGGCAGCTGGATAGTTGTGGTAAAAAGAATCGAGTGCGCAGTAGCGCCATTTCTATCTGCGCGTTTTGGTCTACTTTTGGCTGTTTGTTTACTGACTGTCAGACACAAAACAATAGCAACACGGAATTTCCTAAATAACTTTTATCCGAGATTGATCAGTCTGCATTTTTCTGATAATCTGAAGGTCAACGGAGAACCACAACACACTTAAGCGATGTCTCCTTTTAACTAATCGCTCTTAACTATGAGTATGGCCTACTCTTAGCGTATGTCTACATCATGGGAGCTCTGAATATGCTAAGAGTCCTTTCAAGTTAAGAGCGCTTTGTGCAAATGGGCCCTGAAGTTTATTGGGGTCACTTGAAAACATATGGGATATTGAAGTCCCCACTTCGTTACAAGCCCTTGGGGCGACACGCATGACTGCATGTCTACATATTTTCCTATGAAGAATACTTTCCGTCGGCCATGTTGATCCCTCAATATGCCCTGATGACGTCATTAAGTCGGCCATGTTGATCCCTCAATATGCCCTGATGACGTCATTAAGAAGATGACGTCTATTTTCAGCAATCCCCTTACAATAAGATTGTTTTTCGGGAAGTCATTCGCAAAATATGCGCTGTTTGAAATAATTGATATACAAATAGTATACTCAAGATTTGCCTGTACCATAAAGGATATTCAACATACTGCCCCAGCAAATACGAGCCTCCCCCCTCCCCCACCCATCTCTACCAAAAAAAACTATAATAATGTGTAGTAAAATGTGAACATGTCATTAAATATCTAGACCCCTGACTCCTAAAAAAAGAGACAACATTTAATTCAATTGGTTGTTGTTGTACATACAATACTTCAGTCTCTTAGATATACATTGTATGCGACTGGAACTTGAGCTAGATAAATGATAGTTCATTAAAAGGTTTCATTTGTCATTTTCTGGTAATTTGACAATTTGTGTCCGTTGAATGATGATAATTATATGACTATATGCATGTATCAAATGTCAACATCCCTGCATTAATCTGTTCTTCGACCGGAACATGCGCGCTGAGATAATTGATGCATGAACGTAGCAGTCATAAGCAATGGTTACTCACCTATGAGGTAAAAGAAGACATCGCTTAAGTTTGTTGGGGTTCTCCGTTGACCGTCATATTATTAGAAAATATAGAGTGATCAATCTCGGTAAAAAGGCTGCAAGTATGAAGGTTTTGTGAAACAGAATCTTCAAATAAAACTCCCTATCCAGTGGTCTGTCGGGGCTGGGAAAGTTACCAATGACCATCTGGAAACTTCATCATTATCTAAACAGTGCTATAGTAGCACACATTTTAACAATATTTGTTCCAGGTACGTCCCTTTAAAGGGACACCTTGGCCAGTATTGATTACAGTTTTCGTAATACGTTTGCTTAATTTTTTTCTTTTTTACTCAATCGCGGAAGATTTGCAATGCAGGTAGACTACTACCGAAGGATTTTCACAGGCTAAGCGCCCCCTCCCTCCCTATAACTTCTCCTCATCAGGGGGATTTTCACCATTTCTTTTTTCTCTATATTATATTATATATCCTTTACATATGACTATATTTTCTAAGGCTGGCAACTATAATAAATCCCACATAGGTCGCTCCAACACACAAAAAAAGCAGAGCACTATTTTACGTTTAAATTGGTGGGCCCTTACATATTTGCTACACATACTTTTTTTCTGTAGACAAATTTGAACACAACCATATCCTGCATTGGGACATTTGATATGAAATGATTTCATTTTGAAATCTATCATTTACTAAAATGAGGCGAGTAATTACTGGGATTCGAACTCTCGTCTCATTGCTTGATGTACAATAATGAAGCAGTGGATAGGCTCGGAGGTTTAAATAGTTCACAAGATTGTCGTCTACACAGTTAAAACTTAATTCAGGATAGATTAACAATGTCCATGCAGTGACATTTACACTTGCCCTTTCGCACTAAATGTTGACTCAGGAATTTGCACTTGTTCGTAGCATGCGAGGTTCTCGCGTCTTGAAATTCTTGATGGGGCTTGCTGAAGGCACGAGTACAGAGAATGTGGATTAACTCGAGGAAGTACTAGATGTAACAAAGGTCTCGACGATTGCTGTGCACTTCAAGTGGCTAGAGGTGTAAAACTGTTAACAGTTTCCGTTAAAACTAAATGTTCAAAACATCCTCTCAAGATTGATTGTTTCGTGTTTTACGCCGCGCTCAAGATTATTTCACTTATATGGCGGCGTTGCCAGTTTTATTGTGGGAGGAAACCGGGCTCTGTGTCCGGAGGAAACCCACAACCTTCCGCTGGTAACTGGCAACCATCCCACATATCCTCTCAAAAAGTACAAGTTAAAAGCTACTGATCTGGAAAATGTACGTTAAGATAAACTAGCTTGGGTATAAAATAAATAAAGGTTCGTCTCGGTCATTTTACGAACACTATTTCAGTTTCCACAGACCGCAAACTGTATATGGAATTGCCTTACTCTATAACGTCAGCCATTTAGTTTTTCGATGAACATCCAGCCATCAGAATTAAGTTATATGTGCGAATTTTGCCAGCTCATGCCACTTAAAATCCGGTCAAATCGAAATAAGCATAGCCCATAAAATGATACGGATATAATTTGTCTAAAAAAATGTTATTTCAAACAGCAACGAAAGACACCAAATACCAAAAAAGGCGAGGAAATGAGTAAAAAAAACCTGCATGGTCCACGCTTTTGTTCATATCGTCACAAAAATGTGAAAAATATACCAGTCACAAGTAATGTTTCCGTAGGGGTGTCAATAAAACGTCCTAGATTTCGTGTCCATTCACTTTTCCTTGATTCCATCGTAAAAGGCCAAGTTAAACACCCGTTAGTTTACGTGTCACGATCTCCAGCCCACACTGGACGCGTGAAGTTTACTTAGAATTTAAAACTGAACTTAAATCACCTGAAAATCGGATGGCCTTATCGTGTATAGTATAGTGTATAACACGTGTACACGTTTCACAGGCAACATGGCCGTTAGAAAAACTACTGTTTTGATAACTATTGTTTTGTCGTTTTTGTGCCTGGGTATTGGAGTTATTGCTGGCTATTTTGTCTCCTATCACACAAGTCCACAGGCCCGTCGAGTAAAAAGATCATGCGGACCAAGTCATTCTTTTTACAATACAATCGTGAAAAGGTAAGCTCGTTGAACTCTCTTATAATTCCCTGGGTCCTCCTGCCTTGCGAAGTTGACTTGAAGATGCGGGTAGACCTGCAACGGACCAGTAGCAAGTAAGATGTCAGATCCCACCCAGGCAGCACAAAAACGTTGGGCCAACATTGCCAGATTGTCGATATGGGGGCCGTTTCACGAAGCCGTCGCACAGTGCGATCAATCGCAGTCGCCATGACGTCGTATCTCTTCAATATGGTATCCATTGGCAACTAGGCTTCATTTGCGATGCAACCGCTTTGTGAAACGAGCCCCAGGTTTGTTAATGGCCGCAGTCAACGTCTCAGCGTTGATTCAACGTTGAGCCAAGATTGGCTTAATTGGTCAATCTAGGGTCCGTCTATTATGGCGTTACCAACATTGGATTGACGTTGGATTTCGAGTCGCAAGGTTGCATTTGCTCAAGTTGTCGAGTGGATGAATGGGTGTTCAACGTTGAACCATTGTCGGGTCAAGGTTACCATGGTTGGTCATTCGGCGCTGGGCTAATCATCAGCGTGCCAGCATTGACCAAACGTATGTAACTAGTTCGCATTTAAGTGGTCTTATTATGATTGGCTTATGGTCTGCTGGACTGGAATTATATTACGTTCGTCGTACGTCAGCATCATCAGTCATTTTATACTAGGTTAAGCGTCGGCCACCCAGAGTTGGCCCAACGTTTTTCGCCTTTTCTTGGTAATCATGCGAGTAAATATATATTAATAACATTTTTTTATTTTCATTCGAATGAAAATCAACCTGAAACGGTATGGTTTAATCAGATGGAAATTCTTAATTTTATAATTTTTACGAAAACAAATGGAGTCTAAGAAAACTTTCGGAACGAAATGAGGGCATGGTAGAAAACAGTTTAGCGGCATGGTACAACAGACCAACGGTATACTCAATGCCGGGCCGACAGTTTTCCAACTATTCATAGTGAAAAGTCAAGACCATCGTTGTGCCATTGCCACAGATTTAACACAGATTATTAAACGTCACGTGTAACTTACGGTAGCTAATAGCTCTTATTTCGTACTTCTTGGTAAAATTAACGAACAATTAGCTAATTCTGTTTCAACGATGTTTAGCCTATACATTTGGCAGTTCATGCCACTTTTGTGGGCCTCTTCGTTATTAAATGGAGAGCGACAGTCCCAAATCGATAATTTACTCAATCAAGTATGAAATCAATCAATCGATCAATCTTTATAGTAAACGGAATTCAGTCCTTTATTTTTAATGTAACCAGTTTTCTGGATTTTCGAAGCGAGTGTACCTTTTAAAAAAAAGACTTTGTATTATATCACTTGATTTTATCCTATTTGGAGTGGCATGTTTTCTATACGATGATAGCCTAACTATTGAATTGTTTTTTGTTGTTGTTGGGTTTTTTTTTGCGATTTCACATGTTTATTGCTATTAACATCCTTTTCCATTTGTATATCGACCATGCGATATGTCCAGTTCGACAGCATGTGCATTTTACGTGCATTAATATCCCATAATAACTAAACGTTGCCAAGTGCATGCCGAAGGCCAGGGGTCACCAAGTTCGTACCAAGGACCCGGTTTCCCTTTCCAACCGTATCTGGCAACACCGCCGTATAAATGAAATAATCTTGAGTGCTGCGTAAAACACCTACCATTGTCAATAGTCAAATACCCCCCCCCCCACCACGTCCCCCCTTTCTTTCAATGATGACGTTGATGTTTAGACCGAAAGTAAATTTGAATTAGCTCCCCCCCCCCCCCCCCAAAAAAAAATAATAAGATAAAATAACAAGCAATACATGTACAACGTAGTATAATCTCACTGTAAATAAATACAAAAATTGTTTTAATTTTGTAATCAAAATTTCGAAGCAGCTTCTTTATCCCTCCGGCGATGTAGAAATTTAACTAGACGCTGACAGCTGGTGAGATTTATTCTTTGTACTGTCAGCATAATATCCTGTACTCGGAGTGTTGATTTTATCACCACGGTGAATATGTTTTTAATAAGAATAGTGAAAGCAATTTCAGTTCAACTCGAATGAGGTCAACAGGAATACAATCTGTAGAGTTTTACCGGAAGGCATTATAATTAAACTGTGCGTTTTTATTAACAAACTTATATTAACGTGTTCACATATAATAAAGGCTTTTTGAGAGGAAGATTTTCCCTATGCCCGTGTGTTTTAGTGTTAAAAAATATACTAAAGGAGCATGAATCTATGGAGTTCAATATTCTTGCCATAGCTGAAGATGCGTTGGCTAAGCATCGTCAATGTATAACAAAGTCTTCCAGAACATTCTACTGACTAAACCCAAGCTCCTGTCAGTCACCAACCTAATGAAATAGCATGGGTTTAGTTTATAAAAACAACTTATGATGAAGTGATACGCCTCTTTTTAGCCCAATTAGAAACTTGTCTCCATGGTTATTTTAGACAAGAAGATTTTCCATGAGCCCGTGTGTTTTAATGTTGATAAATATTATAAAGAAGTATTCCAAAGATATCCTGATTGGGAGATCTTTCAGCAAATTATAGGATGTGCTATGAGGAAACGTTTTAGTCCGAACTTTTCCTCCCTTTTTATGAGTGCGAGGGTGACATATTTCACAAACAACCTTCCAATTACCTTCGGAATCAGGATGATATTTTTATCGTATGGCAGCATGCGTTGGAAAGCCCTCTTATTTTCATTAACACTCTTAATTCCCTTGATCCCAGTATTAAACTACAACCTACTATTATTCACACTTCTGTGGCTATTTGCTACTAACGGTCACAAATTACAAAGTATTCTTCAAACCTATTCGCTAGCATCAGCTGCTACATGCTAGGTCATACCATCCTCCCCACACTTTCAAGGGAGTCACTAAGTCTCAGTTTTTTCAGATTGTATTAAAACTATAGTTCTTCAGATTTTTTATCAGGCTTGTTCGGTTCACTTTAAGACAAATTAATTTTTCCTTCAGCTCATGACACCCAGCGAATAATTGCACAACAAATATCAAATGACAGAGAATCTGAATTGCGACTCCTCTAACATCGTGTTTGTTATTACGTGCAAAAAATGTCGCAGGCTGATATTTTTTGTTTAGATATGTTATATAACCTATGCAATATTTCCATTTGTACTTTGCGGCGTGATGAATTTCCTCGTATTTATGCAGTTAGAAAAAAAGTAGGGCAGATTTTTATCTCAATTGTGTAAACCATGGTCTTATTTAAGCAACAATAATAATTAACACTTTTGAAATTTAATTAAGTGAATACGATAAAATCTAACTGTGATTATCTATAAATTAAAACGCCTTCAAATCATAATGTCATGTAACACTTCGCAACCGTTTGTCATATAGCTTCAGGCGTGGTAACTTTTTTCTCAAATATTTCATATAAGATGCTGTGTCCTACAGGCTTATGCATTCAGTTGCTGCGCTGTGGACCGTCCTACTCCGCTAGCAAAGCAGAACGATTTAGAGCGATCGGCGGCGTTCTTACATAAAGCCGATTTATTTGCTCGGCGTTAAAATGGGGTTTCTAAAAGTTTCCTTGTTGAGTTTTACTGCTCTTATTCAACTCTTACCATATTCTCTATCGGAATTTTCTGTGGGCCATATAGTGAACGAACCATCCTCTGACGTCATTCTTCGCCGGACTAAGAGATCTTGCTCCAACAGAGGATCATATCTTTACATCGTCAGTAGAAATAGGTAGGCCTTTTACCAAAGAGAGTAGATTGACAAAAGTGGTCACTTCGTCCAATCAGCATTGCCGGCATGTTCTTCTGACCCCCTAGCGGAAGGGTGTTCCGACTGTACACGATTCGATTAGGGCGCCCCCTATAGAAAGGAGGTTCCTAATAATCAAAATCGTGTCAGTTCAAATTCAACATGGCGCGAACGAAGTGACCAATCTACTCTCTTTGCTTTTACATCTGAAATGGAACTTGAATGTTGCTGGACAAACGACTCTTCTGTCAATCCGTTTTCCATATTTTTGCTCAGTTATGGCTACGGGGTAAAACAAACACACGAACTGACTTACTTGAATGCTGTGTTGGGTCCCGGAAGGATATGTTATAGAGGTTGTTTGTGAATTGTTACAGTATGGTTGTGATGGTTGGTTTTGTTACTTGTCTTTTTATACGCCCGACTTAAAAAAAGTCGGTCGTATTATGGTATCACCAGCGCCGTCCGTCCGGTCGTCCGCCCCGGATTCCCTTCCGCTCCATTACTTGAAGGGTTTTGATCTAATCTTTACAATTCTTTCACAACATATACCTTGTGGGTAGAAGGTGTGTCATGAACCATTTACGACATCGTCGATTGCATAATGTGGCTTCTACATTGGATTATGTAATATTCTGTCTTTATATCTTCGTTCCCTTCCGCTCCATAACTTGAAGAGTTTTGATCCGATCTTTACAATTTGTTCAGTAAAGCCAGTAACACGCACGAACCAAAGATGTGTGTTAATGACGGCCAAAATTCAAATAGCCGGGACGTATGAGTACGTTTTGGGGTGTTTTGTTGTTAATAAAACCACCTTAACGTACACGTCCAAGATCGGTATCAACTAAAAGCTTGTAGTTGTTGGAAAAATGACGAACACTCAGCTAATTCTGTTTCAACCGCATTTTGTACCTATGTTATTTGGCAGTTAATTCTTCTTTTTGAACCAAATTACATATTTCCCTTTCTTTTCCCACTATCATATTTTGTTCTATTTTAGTTAACCCGACATCTTGCCATAGCTGAAGATCTATGCAACTTTGTCAACTTGCTGGAACATTGACTTTGGTGAACTTTTGTATGGCTCCTTTTTCTTTCATGTTCGATTCATAAATTTTCCATTTCCCTTTCAGCCATGTTGGAATGTGCATTGATAGTTGTCGATCAGACGCGTGCCAAGCCGAATCATGTGAACTGGCTCAACCTCGTTCTTATGTCTCCCACCATCTACAGGGCAAAACAATTAACATAGATGGACGACTGGACGACGAAGCGTGGAATGAGGTTGCTTACACCGAAGAGTTTGTAGGTGAGATTTGTATGTTGTTGGACTACGCATTTAAATTTCTGAGGGGGAAGAAGGGAGACGGGGAGAAGATTGATTGATTGTTTGGTGGTTTACGCCGCGCTCAAGGTTATTTCACTTATATGGCGGCGTTGCCAGTTTTATTGTGGGAGGAAACCGGGCTCTATGCCCGGAGGAAACCCACGACTTTCCGCTGGTAACTGGCAACCATCCCACATAGGTCGTTCGAGTGAAAACCCAGTCAGAAAACGTTCCAATTTTTTGGACTGAGTGGGATTCGAACCCGCGACCACGGGGAGAAGAAGACACAGCTGTTGTGTCGTATTGTTGATGTTGACAATGGCATTTTTATGTCTTACTTTTTTGAGTTGGAGAGGAAGGAGGCCCAAGAAGACGCCCCTACGTCTTTCACAGATTCTGATCTTTTTATCATGCAGATGATGGTCATATTTTTATATCTTACACTTTTTTCAGATCTGGCGGGTTTCAACTACCCAACCCCTCGTTTTAACACCAAGGTAAAGATTCGCTGGGACGACACTAATTTATATGTCGGTGCCTTCATGGAGGAAGAAAATGTTTGGGCTAATAAAACCGTTAAGGATTCGCTAGGTAAACAATTTAGTTTTTAATGATAAACAATTAAGACATCACCACGTCGTCAGTTGTTTTTGAACAACACGAGCTTTCGACACCTGTGTCGGTGTCTTCGTCAAGTGTAACAGGTGTCGAAAGCTCGTGTTGTTCAAAAACAACTGACGTGATGTCTTAATTTTTTATCATTATAAACAATTAAGTTTTAATCTGGTGCTAAGTATCCGCGGGCCTCCTCAAACAATGTAGTTTTTATTTGGTACTAACGTTTCCGGGCCTCCATAAACAATTTAGTTTTTATCTGGAACTAAGAGAATTTTGCTCTTGATCGCCGTAAGTTGAAGAGTTTCCAGGTACTCGCCGAAGGTCGGGAGTTTCCTCCGGGCAATGAACCTAGTTTCCTCTCCCACTAAGCCTGGCAACGCCGTCGTGTAAGTAAAATATAATCTTGAGTGTGGCGTAAAACTTCAATCATTCAAAATCTACAAGTACAAGGGATAGGCCTTTCACCTTTGGCGATTATAAAAGTGTTATGACTATATGTTTCAGTTAGACAACAAGGCTTACTCTTTTTTATCGTCTTTTTATTTTGCAGTGTACTTGGATAACGCATTTGAGGTATGTTGAAGACTGAAGGGAATGTGTTGAAGCGGGAAGGAAACAAACTGCTCTGATATCCCACACAGTTCAGCAGTTTAAAGTGGCATAAGTTGCCCAGTTTTGGAAACATTTCGTCGAAACAGATTAAGCCAAAGCAATCAGCGTCAGGGAAATTCGTGGATGAGCAATTTACTAATTAAGAATTAGCCATTTGCTAATTAAGAATTTACCGTTTACTAATTCAGAATTAGCCATTTACTAATTCAAAATTAGCTAATTGTTCGTCATGTTTATTGAGAAGTTCAAAATCAGAGCTCTCCCTTGATACTAATCTCGGGTATGTTCGTAAACGTAGTCTTTACCAGCAGCAAGCCTCCTAAAATTTACTCATACATCCCTGCTATTTGAATTTTGTCCATTATTAGCACATATCTTCGATTCGTATACTGGCTACTGTCTTTAAAGTGGCATGAGCTGCCGAAATTCACACTTTTTTCATAATTTCTGATCGTCACAGCAGTAATGGGCCTTGAAGGCCTTCGAAAAACTAAATGATTGGCCTTGGAATGAGGAAAATCCATACAGTATGTGGCTTGTACGAACCGAAAACGTGTTCGAAAGTAAACAAAATTTGAATAACCGGGACGACCATTCATTCATTCCAAGCCAAAGTTAGTTTAAAACGATACGTTATCGTACATTTTCGAGACTAGAAGCACTAAAAAGCTTCTGAATTATACGGCTTGAGAAAAATAACCAATAATTTCAACATTCTGGTTTAACGTCAAAATATCAACATTTTGGCAGCTCATGCCCCTTTAACGATATTTTATTTTCCAACGCCAATCCTTTAGTTTTTCAAGGAATACTTTTTAAACGCCAAATTTCTCTTGACAATCAGAATTTATGAAAAAAGGTTTCGCGTAACATACGCCACTTTTACTGTTCCAATTACTCAACAAAGTCAACATCAAAAATTAAGGTCATCAAAAAAGTCATCATGTTACACTTGACGAAGACACCGGTACAGGTGTCGAAAGCTCAAGTTGTTCTAAACAACTTACTACGTCGTGATTTTTTATCATTAGTATGGAACCCACGTTTAAAGAGAGTTTCAAATATTTCTTAAAGTCAACATCGTTTTGTAACCAACAATGAGTCCTCCATCGTCATCAAGTGGATATCGTTTGTTACACTGCACTGGAACAAGTCAAATAACATGCGCCATTTTGATTTTTCCAAATATTGGCCGCTCCATTCGTTGGAATGATATGCAACATTAGGGTATAAAGATAACATCCGTTGCCACAGGTTTGCTGCTATATAATTTAAACTAACATGAGATGGCACTTTTTTTTTAAATCTCACAGAAACGACGACATTTGTTATTTTATCTCCCTTCTATTTTAGAAGAATCTGAATTCCAGAAAGCATGAAGATTGAGAGGTTATCAAAGTAGATAACTCGATCGTGAGAACGCAAGATTAAAACTTATACTCACGCCCAGTTTTACCCGTGGGTAAACTAGAGGGAAAACGTCGTTTCTAATTTGATATGCATTTAAACGTTGATTGGTTTCGCCGTAGTTTTGTGGCGGAAAGTTGGCCAATCACAATTCGCGTTACTTAGTCAAAAGATGGACGACTTTTGTAGAGGTTATCGAAGAAGCCTAGATGACTCACTCCATTGACCTTCAGATTAGTAGAAGATAAGAATTGATCAATTTCGGATGAAAGACTGTAAGTCGACTTTCCGCCGAAAATATACATTTAAAGAGTTATTTAGGACATTCCCTGCTTTGTTTTGTGTCTAACGATCAGTAAACAAACAGCTGAAAATGTACCACACGCGCACCAACAACGGTCCGCCACTTCACCCATTGGTGTTTTATCTCCTAAGTAAGACTTGTTATCTGATGTTTAGCCTCGTACTCTAGAGTATTTTGATGACTTATACTGATTCATGGGAAACTATTAACCTGTTACTTCTGTTACAGATTTACGTTGACACGGATGGCACAACCCACAAGTAAGTACAGGCTAAATTTTATTAGATTCGAGTGAACCCCCGATCGCTAGGTGGAATCCTACTCCACAAAAACGAAACATAGTAGACTAAAAAGATTACAGTACACACCCAACCGCCAGGTGGAACCCCTATCGATGAAAACAATCAGTAAACTAGAAACCACTGAATAATCTGGCGAAAATATGTCAGATGATGCCGATTGACCAACCTGACTGCCTTATACATATATTGACAACCTCGCCAGCTATTAAAATGTCTTTAAAACACATTAAAATGGTACTGCCATCTACCGGGTGGGTGTTCCAGTTGACATATCGTAAAAGTGTCAACCCAAACTATGGCCATATGGCTGGTTGGCTGTTAAATTTAATGGTACTAAAGATTGCTTCCTGTTCCCATATAGGACAATATCTAGTGTAGTTTTGAAAAAAGAACGATGGCGCAGATAATAGCATCCGACAAAGTATTTTATATGTTTCTCATGCGCGGGATTCTGAGATGGAATCTCTTCAATTTTCTCACGCGCTATTTTCATCTTTTTTACAGTTATAAAGAGTTTCAGATCAACGCTTTGGAAACGATATGGGATCTTCGGTTGACCAAGGTACCTCAATAATTAATATTATACGATGTTCCCTTTTATTAAAGGCCCACTTGCCGCCGTAGCCTGTTTGACATTTGTTAATAAAACCAATTTTCTGTATTGCTTAGATAAAGTTCGTAAAAGTATACCGTGTCGTTAGGTCGGCCACACGATTCAAAACATTAGGGCACTTGTGCGCATGCTCAGGTTCAAAGTTTGTTTACATTGCGGGTACTTGAAAAATCCGTTTTTACATTTCA
Organism: Lepidochitona cinerea; assembly: GCA_963971465.1. Classification (NCBI taxonomy): domain Eukaryota; kingdom Metazoa; phylum Mollusca; class Polyplacophora; order Chitonida; family Tonicellidae; genus Lepidochitona; species Lepidochitona cinerea. The sequence goes on along the minus strand of OZ020554.1, from coordinate 31,990,641 downwards.
AATTAAAAATACTAAATGATGTCAAAACTTTCAATTTCTGGTAAAAATAGAAAAATCCTGACTTCTGTCTGGGAAGAATACAGAATACCGTCCACTGTTTTAATGTAAACAGTAATCTGGATTTTCGCAGCAAGTCTTCCTTTAACCTACTTTCGGGGCCTTGATGGCGTAGTCGGCAGAGTGACAATCTCTCAGTCCAAAACAGGTCGTAGATCGATGGGCCTCGGTTTCGAATCCAACTAAACCTGAACCTTAATGAGGTCACACGAAAATATTATGGGATATTTTGAAGTGACATACACCTAGGCCTACATACTTATCTGTGGACGATATACCAATGAACTATATGGGTGGAATGGTCACGTCACATTGGGAAGATTGGATCTGGCGAGCTAAAATCGCCGTCATAGCTAAGAGATACTGTCTCTCTCGAAACGCAAATAACGTGCTTCTACAAATTTATGACATCACAAATCAACGGTCAAAATTGACGTCACAAGAGTGATTTTTCATCGTGTTATGACGTAAATAACGTAGTCGTTGGGTCAGGACTAGTGACGTCGTTCTTTCGCTTCCTCTGTAACGTCAGATAAGTATTGCCATCTCATAATAATGGCGGCGCTCGCTACAACTAAAATGTCACGTGATCTCCCTTCCACGCATATAGTTCATTGCGATATACTTTCCGATTACGTCATTTAGCAAGTATTAAAATCATTTAGTGTTCCAACAAACGTGAAACACAATTAGAATTCACAAGAAAAATCTTTTTTGTTTTGACAGTTCATACAAAGACCTCCATTGTTATTGCCAGTTACCAGCGGAAGGTCGTGGGTTTCCTCTGGGCACAGAACCCGGTTTCCTCCCACAATAAAACTGACAACGCCGCCATATAAGTGAAATAATCTTGAGCGCGGCGTAAAACATCAAACAATCAATCAATCCATTGTTATTGCATATCTGTTTTCTATATTCAGGCGTATATCGACGGAGGAAGCCCAGACAGTTCGTGGGAGAGTGATGCCGTATATAAAATCTACACTGACGGAGTAGTTAACGATCCTAGTCAAACAAGTATGTATAATCTATAGTCCCCTTCTCAAGTGGCTGAAAATGATTAGCGAATCAAGGAATGAAACGTCATAAGAATTCTGTCTAACAAGGATTACATAGAGGATATTGAACAGTTGTGTTTGAATAGCACTTATATTTTTTCGAGTGAAAGCCGGAGAATAACCCACGAGACGCGAAGCGTCAAGTGGGTTATCCCTCCGCCTTTCAAGAGAATAACTGTACAATATTCTGTTTATTATTTATACTATCATGTTTTAGGCTGGAGATTGTTTATGAAGTATAAATTTATCAATTATAAAAAAGAAAGTATTGACAAATTTATGACGGATTAGGTTTTCAGCAAACGTAGGAATATATATCGCTGACCAATGAAACAACAGCATGTCTGTTCTTCTCACGTGACTATCGACTGTCAGATTTGTGGTCATTTGAATGGCCATTTTCTCCCTGAGTTTTTCGCGATATTTGATGTAAAGAGAAATTAAATCGAACTCCATGGATTTTAACTCTGCAGAGCATCAGTCACCAGGATAAAAAATTATATTTGAAATTACTTTACATTGTTTAAACGCGTCAATGAATGGCAAGTACAGTTATGCGTTACACGCAGTGGTCCGATTCTCCGAAGCCATGCTGCAGGTCACACAACTCTGCCAACATACGATCGATTTTGAAGTTTTGTTTTATCGCTTTGACTTAGAGTGGTAAGCCGATCCTCTATTAAATCAATTATGTGTTTTCAGCTGTAATTTATTTATCTTAATGCTAATTATGACTGAAAAGGCTTCATTTAGCCTATCGAAATCCTATGTACTGTTGTTGTTGTACAGCAGACGTCGGTACGCAAGAAAGAATTAGGTCCGACGACGTCATCGGCTTCGTCGCGTGCATTAAATAACAAAAGTGTTATTTCACTGCACTGCAGTGAATTATAACATTTCTGAGTGAAGGAAATCCCTAGTTTTCACTTATGTATAAATAATAAAAACGTGTCCAATATGTAAAACGTTCATCTAAGAGCAATGTAAAACAACTTAAAGTGGCATGAGCTGCCAAAATGTCGATATTTAGACGTCACAACATAATGTTGAAATTATTCGCTATTTTTCTCAAGACGTGTAATTTAAAATCGATTTATTGGAGGGAGCTTATTATCTTTACCGTGTTTCCATCAACATAACCAATCTATAGGGGGACGTAAAACCTATAGCAAAACGGCATGTTAGCTTTACCAAAAGTACTAATGATGTGTTGCCGAATTATCTGTTCCCGAAAATTCTACTGACTTGAGCCCGGCTCAGGTCGAGTTAAGATCTGGTCCGATTGTCTGCGATTGAGTCTTAAGACCGTTCATATCGACTAAGACTGGTTCATCGTTCAACCAAATCATTTCTGACTGATAAATCTTAAGCCTCCGCTCAGGTCGATGCGATTGGTAGATCGGAAGGGAACTTCGTCATCATATTAGGCAGACTGACACGCGACTAGGAGTCACGTAACAAAACAACGCCGAGAAAAAAGATCAAGTGATGAAGTATAGGTCACTGATTGGCTGCGACCTTAAGATTGATCGGTAGAAAATAGAACATGCTCTATCCTTACGATTGTAAAACTGATCAGTCTGAGACCGATCTGAAGAGTCATAAGGCCGCTCATGTCGAAAAAGGTTCTCCGACTGATTGATCGCAGATTCACTACAGACTGAAGCTAACGACGATCGGATCGGATCTTAACTCGACCTGTTATAATAGGTCGACAACGCCGCAATGTGCAAACTACTGTTTTTCTAAGAATACGCTTTTATTTTTGTTTAAATTGCAGGTTCATTTTGGTCGGTAGAAATCGCACTACCATTTTCCAAACTTCGGGAAAATTCACTTCAGCCAAACGGAGGCGCCCCAGCTGACAAAGATATATGGAGAACGGTGTTAGCAAGGTATGCATCGATGAGTTTTGCAATTTAATTTAGAAAAATTTGTGGAATTTAAATTAGGTCATGAAATTTACAAATAGTATTTAAAAGAATTAGACCAATCCAGCTTCATGAAATTTACAACTAGTATTCAAAAGGATTTGACCAATCCAGCTTAATGAAATTTACAACTAGTATTCAAAAGGATTTGACAAATCCAGCTTAATGAAATTTACAACTAGTATTCCAAAGGATTTGACAAATCCAGCTTAATGAAATTTACAACTAGTATTCAAAAGGATTTGACCAATCCAGTGTCGTGAAATTTACAACTAGTATTCAAAAGGATTTGACCAATCCAGCTTCATGAAATTTACAACTAGTATTCAAAAGGATTTGACCAATCCAGTGTCGTGAAATTTACAACTAGTATTCAAAAGGAGTTGACCAATCCAGTGTCATTAGAAAGCCATTTGAATTTTCTTGCATTTTCCAACAGTAGAAAGTAGAAGTGACGGGAGAACAAAAATTATGTTTCGAGTGACGTCGTTATGCTTCATGTCTATAAGCTATTACTTACAAAATGGTCATGCGACCTAACCAACGGTAACTAAGGAACATAAATCTACAAACGAATCTAGGTACCCTTGAAGAATCAGAATTCGAGGGAGTTTTGTATTACTGAGCCACAAGGGAGATAATCTTTATTATGTTAAGTGTAAAATACCTTCTAAATTGCTGCATCTGTTGAAGGTTTTCAATTTATTTGTTGGTTTTTTTTCTCCAATTTATCGGCTGGCTTTTTGTGTCTTTCAAACCAAATCCTTCATTCGCATTCCACCGTTTCCCCTTTAAGAGCACAAATATATGGTTAAAATCATTTAGGGTTCTTTTGTGTGCGCATGGCCAGGTTCGCTGCTTATTGACATTGCGAATACCTAACAAATCGAATCTTCAATTTTAAATTAAAAATATCAATCGATGCCAAAAATCTTGGGATTTTAAAATGAAAAAAGTGCCAAACTTCTTCCATTCTGGGGAAAATATTCTCTTTTTTTGAGATGTGTGTACCTTTGAAGTGTCCTCTACCCGAAACTCCACTCGAATTTCAACATGTGGTTCAATAAACTGATAATTTAATACACAAAAAGTTGCCTTTAACATAATCAAGAAAACCAAAATTCAGAGAAGTGGAAAGTGTCTTTGTTACCAGATATTACTGTTGTTTTTGATTGTAGACCTCAATGGGGATTTGAAATCATCGATGGAAGATATGTGAAAGTGAGTTTACACTATAGATCCCTCCTCTCATACGCTATAAACGTCATGTCTGTTTCAAAATGATTCGATTCTGATGACGCGGCTATCTATGCATATCAAGACCAGTCCAGTACTTGTTCGTACTTTGGCACGCAAAGATGGGCGCGTCTATGGTTGGCGGATGTGGACATAAATGCCTACAATTACTACACGTCTGTTCAGTTTTAATACACGACTCTAGTTTTAGAGTACTGACCTGTAGTCCACCAGAACCTCTAAAATGTGCTAGGCTATTACATTCCGGCTAATGGAATTCGGTTCGCGGGGGTTACTGGCTTTACCGATATATTTAACTTCAACATAAGTCCTTAGGTTTTTCACGTGCCTTAAAGTGGCATGAGCTGCCAAAATTCACACTTTTTTCATAATTTCTGATCTGCACGACAGTAAGAGGCTTTGGAGGCCATCGAAAAACTAAATGGTTAGCGTTGGAATGAGGAAAATCCATACAGTATGTGGCCTGTACGAACCGAAAAAGTGTTCGAAAAGTAAACAAAATTTAAATTACCGAGACGACCATTCATTCATTCTAAGCCAAAGTAGGTTCAGAACTATACGTTATCGTACATTTTCGAGACTAGAGGCACTAAAAAGCTTCTGAACTATACGTCTTGAGAAAAATAACCAATAATTTCAACATTCTGTTCAAACATCAAAATATCAACATTTTGGCAGCTCATGCCTCTTTGAACGCTCAACAATCGGAATTTACGAAAAAGTCCGAATTTTGGTGAACAGTCATCCATTTATTCACTTTTTTCTCTACTTTTCAGGACGAAAGTGTTGACGCGTCATGGTGGTCATGGCAACCTCATGGAGCAATAAGTTTACATCTTCCAGATAAGTGAGTTCATTTGTAGGCCGATTGAAATTTCTTCATTTCTATGTCTGTACAGAATAATATTGCGAGGATTAAAAGTAAAATATGATATTAAAATATTTACTAATTTTTATTTCCATTTTTTCCATTTATTATCTTCGTTTAACAATTTTGAAATATTTTGTTAACAATGTAACAACCGACACTGATGCGGGAGTGATAAATGGCGATTTTTGTTTATCTTTATCCAGATGGGGTTTGGTACAATTCAGTCGAGGAGCTGTCGACTCTCAGAGTTTCACCCCAAATGACAAATGGCGGATTTCACAGGCTTTGTTTGCAATGTTTAATGTGCTGAAGGTAAAACGAAAATAATGATTACGTCAACAGTCATGTCTTGTAAAAGAAAACTTAAAAGCAAAAACTAATTTAACAAAAGATTGATTGATTGATTGTTTGGTGTTTTATGCCGCGTTCAAGACTATTTAACTTATATGGCGGCGTTGCCAGTTTTATTGTGGAAGGAAACCGGGCTCTGTGCCCGGAGGAAACCCACGACCTTCCGCTGGTAACTGACAACCATCCCACATAGGTCGTTCGAGTGAAAACACAGTCAGAAAATTTTCCAATTTTTGGACTGAGTGGGATTTTAGCAAAAGAAAAGAGTAACACTGTTTAGCAATGTGCATTTTTCGTTTGTTATAAAACACATCTGTTTTCTGCACACTTAATGTTATGGAGAGATCTGGTGAACTAGTTTGAACATTGATTGAAAATTGGCTGCATTACATCACACTTACGATTACCCCACTTTCGTTACGGCTTATTGATGGGTTCAGCAGGTCTCCATCTCAAGAGGTTTGGCAATAGAACAATTGCTTAATGACGTCATCGGTATATCAACATGGCCGACGGAAAGTATTCTGCAATGAACTATATGCGTGGAACGGAGGTCACTTGGTATTTGATATGCATCGAATGCCGCCATTACTAGGAGATGATGCGACTTCGATCCTGGGCCCAGTTTCACAAAGCGATCTTAGCTTAAGATGATCTTAATTACCAATGGCAACGTATACCTTCAACATTGGTTGTCATGGTAGTTAAGATCACACTTAGCTAAGATCGCTTTGTGAAACTAGTCCCAGGTCTGTTATGCACGCGCGCTTCAACTATCAATGGCGGCACATTTTACTAAGTCAGATCCAAACCAGCCATTGAGACGTGTCCATTCCACGCATATAGTTCATTGGGTTGAATAATCTGGGTAGACTTTTTCATTTGGCTCAGTGGGATTCTAACGTACAATCTGCATTTGTTTTTTAAAATCCGGTACTGCAATTTTCTGTGAAGAAATTTATTCCATATACTGTTTTTTCATTCCTTTCAGAAATACAATGCGGAACACGGTCTCTATACCACGGACCAAAAGCTATTGGATTTACCTCAATTTTTAAAGAGTGACCTTTGTTTCGGAAAACCCACAATAACTTTAAATAACTCTGGATTTGTTGTTTCTATCAGTACTAAAGACGGGACAATGACCGGTCATATCCGAGCGGATCGATATGTCTGGTTCGGAGATCTTCAGCAAGGATTAACTGCACCATAAATCACTCATATCAAATTTACTCTCATTCGGAAATGTGACTCGGGGGTTTCCGCTCAGCTTTCGCCAGCTTTCAACATACGGAAAGTCACGAATGTATTACGAGCGATTTCATCTTCCAATGGATCTAAATATTATTTAGAAAAAAATATTTTAAAAAGAGTGAAAACCCGTCATATTCGTTCCACGATCAAATAAAAAGGAAAATTGTGAACTCAAACCATTCTTCCAGTTCAAAATATTATTTTTTTTTAATGCTGATTTTCATTGTACCATTTTAAATGTCACTGTAAATAAGATTTGATTCAGTATGGACAACCTCAAAGTTCGTCCGAAATATCTGCGATGATGATGTAAGACATTTTCTGACAGATAGGCCATCATCATCGTCAGAACGCATTATGAAGAGAATCTTGATATTTTTTATGAGAAACGATGATGATGGTCTATCTGTCAGAAAATGTCTTACATCATCATCGCAGATATTTCGGACTACCTCAAAGTGTGTTATCTTTTTGTTTAATAATATTTCAACATTATTTTGCTAACATCTCATCTTAACTGTCTTCTTGAAAGATTTTTTAAAAGTCCTTGGTTGACTGTAGATCCCTTATCAGCAGATAATTACTAACGGATTTCCGTTTACTGTCTATTTTAGGTTGGTTGATTCGTGTTTGTTGAACTCTTACTATTACCTCTATTTTCATTATTGGAACTCATCAAACTCATCAAATTATAGGTGAGGGACCAGGAGTCGCCTTGACCTCCCCCCCCCCCCCAAACTCCCCCCACACACCCGCACGCACGCATAAAATATAAATAAAATGAAACAAAACATGACTAATATCATGAACTCATTGTACCTATTTTTCATGTTTGTTTCAAATCTGAAATTTTACTCTCCAACCTTTCAATTGATAATCTATATGCGGATGGATCGTTTTGTTTGAGAGTATTTCACGATGAGAATCATTTGGTGTAGTTGACTTGTAGTTGAAATAAGATGAGTGACGGACATTGGAAGTTCACAAAAGGAAACTTATTTAGCCGGTGGCCTCACAATTATTATATTTCATCAAACAATCATGGGCAAAAGAGGTAATTGACAATAATCAAAAGTCTATTTCTGAAATGGTATCAACTTAAAGTGGCATGAGCTGCCGAAATTCACATTTTTTTCATAATTTCTGATCGTTGCAACAGTAACCGGCTTTGGAGCCCACCGAAAAACTAAATGATTGGCGTTGGAATTAGGAAAATCCATACAGTACATGTATGTGACTGTACGAACCGAAAACGTGTTCGAAAAGTAAACAAAATTTAAATAACCGGGACGACCATTCATTCATTCTAATCCAAAGTTAGTTAAAAACAATACTTTACCGTACGTTTTCGACACTAGAAGCACTAAAAAGCTTCTGAATTATACGCCTTGAGAAAAATAGCCAATAATTTCAACATTCTGTTTTAATATCAAAATATCAACATTTTGGCAGCTCATGCCACTTTAAATTCCCCAATTTAGCGTTCAATATACAAAAGGGATAATTTACATAACCCAAAAATCTATTTCTGATATAGTGATATCAACGAGAAGTTCCCAATTTAGCGTTCAATATACAAAAGGGATAATTTACATAACCCAAAAATCTATTTCTGATATAGTGATATCAACGAGAAGTTCCCAATTTAGCGTTCAATATACAAAAGGGATAATTTACATAACCCAAAAATCTATTTCTGATATAGTGATATCAACGAGAAGTTCCCAATTTAGCGTTCAATATACAAAAGGGATAATTTACATAACCCAAAAATCTATTTCTGATATAGTGATATCAACGAGAAGTTCCCAATTTGAGCGGCCTATATGCAAAAGAGATAAATTCTATTCCCAACAGAGGTATCAACGAAAATCTCCCAATTTACTAGCCAATACCATGTCGTGAACATGCATGTAAATTCTGAAATACTGTAAAATGTCTTCACGAGAAAGTCTGGGTTGGAATAGTCATACATAGGAAGTGTTTTCACATGACCTGGATATGTTGTTCTGGAAGCATTTCAACAATAGGGATACCTATATTAAGTTAATATCCACATAGCTTTAAAAATCTACCCAAGCTGTTGAAGTCAAAATCTTTGTTTCTGTCCGTGATCTTGCTGATAAGTGTAAGGCCTGTGAAGTTAAGCACTGCAAATTCACAACCGATTATAAGGTTTTTAAACAGTATCTGTTGGTCGGAGCTCATCTGACAACTTCTGAGCAAAGTGCTTATGACAGTGTACACGACTGGCCCTGGATTCTGTTTGTGAAGCTGACAGAGGCAAACAAAGATTACAGCTGAACCGAATTCTGGCTGTCGTCTGCTCAGTGAATATTTGAACATCGCGAGCGAGCATTCCATAGGGCTGTATGTATAGATGACACCCGTAGAACAAACAGGTAATGGACCAATAATTCGCTGTGTAACATCGTCAAAAATTTGAAGCTGTGTTCACGAATTCGTGACCGCAGAGCCATAACCCAAGCGGCACTGTCTAGCCGCAAAGTTTTTATGTTCTACGTTAGGGTAGCAGACAATAGATTTTAGGTCGTCTGCTTCTGATATAAGGTTGAGAAGAAGTGGACACAACCCTCAGAATTCGATTACATAACCATAGCCTGATAATTTAGATTCCAAAGACAGTGTAATTAATGTGCACTGGAACCTGGGCGATCTTCATTCAAACTTAAAGCGGAAGTTCAACCCTGTGCTGCAGTATTTCTATATCGTTCTATCTTGTGCGCATCGTCACGCCTTGGCCTTTTACATTTCCGGGTATAGGGATAATCTTTTTGGTGTGATATAAAAGTCTGGACCAGATTTAGAAACCGTCAAACTGGAGAAAAAGGATTTTCTACAACATAGAAATCTAGGTTATCTACCTAAGAAGACATGGAGTTTTTGTGAATGTCGGTTTTGTCACACTTCCCTACTTTATATACTATTTGCTCAAGCGTTGGCATCACTGTTGTCACAAACAGCAGCCGTCTCTCGGAAAATAACTATCGTCATTTAACATGGCGACCCGTCGAATTATCATTGTTATCTGCCTAGTTGTGGCCTGTCTCTCACTCGGTATTGGAGTTATCATTGGCTACTTCGTCAGGGAAGGGGGTCAAGATCTACCTCATCTCGACCGTCGGGCTTGTGGTACGGGCACAGGCAGCAACATACCAAAAATCGATAGGTAAGTGACGTAATTATAATACTTTCAACCCGCAAAATATTAAATAGTAAAATTAGTTTTTGCCAGGGTAGCTAGTTTTCAAAGCCTACGATACACGTGTAGGCTATTTCGATTTTGGTATATCCACTTGTTTTTACATGAACTGCCATTTACAGTCTATATGCCTAATGTTATCAAGAGTTATTGAAAAAGGAAATTTGTCGATCTTGTGACCAATATGATATGATCAATTTACGCCCAAGCTTCAAGCGCATTTTATCAATCCCACAAATTCGTCCCAAATATTAATTAGTAATTAGTAATATTACTGTCCCAGTGCTATGTTCTGTGCACTCAGCACTGTTCTGTATGAGAGTACAGGTTGGGGTAATTCAATAATATTAAATGCCTACAGATAGGCCTACCCTGTTATTTATATTTGGATACTTATTGGTCGGCACCTGGTCGGAAATTATAAATAACAGAGTGCGACCTTTACTAAAGTGAAGTAAGGTTGGGGGAGGGGGTGGGATCTGTTCTTCGTGATTTTATTGTTTTGGAAAAATCCACGCATACCAGTTGCGTCCCAGACGACATGGTGTTTTCTCTATGTTCTGGACCCTGTTTCACAAAGCGGCCTAGCGTAAGTTTTCACGTAAATGCCTTAGCAACCCATACTGTATAGAGATACGTTAGTATGAAAGTTACTGCCTGTTGATGCATATCTTAAACTCTAAAGTTTCCCTCGCTTCTGTATACGATGCTGGATTGATACTTCCCGTACGTTTCACCTAAAAATGCCAAAATGAATTTCATCAAGTCAAATGATTTGAAGTTATGTCTTAATTTCATTTTGTTATCAGCGTTTAATATTTCTCTCATTTGGTCGGTCTGTTGAGACACATAATGCGAGAAAAAAAGAAGTATTGTACGATTCAGTACTGTAGTATAAGGTACGTTCTCCCAGGTGTAGGGATGGAATACTGATTCTCAAAATCAGGGAAATATTTTTTGTGGCTGTAAAATACTGTGTAAATGTAAAAAGTGTCAAGGGATACAGGTAGTCCGGGTTTCTGTCTCCAAAATTACTATTTTTTATACTGACGGACTTATTTTCCAAAATACGACCGTCAATATTAAAACAAATGTAATTTTGGAGACAGAACCCCGGACTAGGGATACAGGTAGCTCATTGTTTATCTTATACGGTTCACAAGCAGGTGTTCCACGATTTCCCATTCGTTTAATTGTAAAACGTATAGATTTCTGCTGAATTCTGTGCAACTCAAAGGACGTATTTAAGTTCGTTTCTTTCGCCAAAAAAAAGAACAAAATAATCTCAATTGGTTATGGTGTAAAATGTCCTATAAATCAAATTATTTAAGTTATATTGATTTCGCTATATATACTTAACGGCAATATTTGCATGGATAGGCCCACGGTACATGGATAGGCCCACGGTACATGGATAGGCCAACGGTAGGCCCACGGTACATGGATAGGCCCACGGTACATGGATAGGCCCACGGTACATGGATAGGCCCACGGTAGTCCCATGGCACATGGATAGGCCCGCGGTACTGCACCTAACTGGCCTTTTCAACTTCAGCGGACATGTACAGTGGAAATTATCACAGATTAAAATGTTGGGCATTAATTAAAACAAGAATTCGTGCCGGTTCTAAATTTGGAAGTGTTATTCTCAACTTAACGCTAAGAATGAATTTGACATTAATATCTCGTGACCTCAAGTGCATACGCATTAAAGGGCGTCCCAAGTACTGCAATGTCGCGGGTATTTGTGCGGTCGTCCCTGGCTATACGCGGATTTAACGCGGTTCACAGGTCAAGTTTACGTGCTTCCAAAAGGGTTGAGCGGTTTCAACTTCTTTCTCGTTCAAGAAATCTGTTGAGACACGGGTTTATAGCTGTATACGTGAGAAACATCTTCTTCACCTTGAGTGTAAAACGTTAATCTGAAATTTGAAAGCAGATTTTTAATACGATTGCATTACTGCGTTTGATACAAAGTTTAAAGGCTTCCCAACGAACCGTATAGCCTCGTCTTTTGATGTGCGTTGACATATAAATATTTTATACTTTCAAAACTCAAATGACTTGGGAACGGTATAAAGAATGATCTCCAAGACAAGAAAAGTAGTAGGCTATACCACAAGTTTTTTAATTGTTTCACAGTATTTATACAGTGATTGACCTGTGAAAATATAACAACTTATGATTGGGCATAAAGGTCTACATGGTAAACCTCTTTTTCTAACACAATAAGAAACTTGTCTCCTTGGTTATTTTAGACAAGAAGATTTTCCCTGTACCGGTGTGTTTCAGTGTTCATAAATATAAAAACAGTTTGAGTTGTCGTTGAAAACAAGCCCCAACCTGGAGATATTATCAAATAGGCTTCATTATATATTTTTAGACACTAAAACACACGAGTAAAGGGATAATCATCAATACCTTCGAAATTCTTTATGGGACAGTTTGTTCTTGAGTGAATTATTGATTGACTTATTGATTTTTTAGCCTGCTTAATCGGTTGAATTGTGGTATCAGGTCTTTTCTTACGGCGATTTCCCTCATATACCCCATTGTCCTATACCCAAACAGCCATATTTGTAGCGACAGGAAGAAGACGAAGTAATATTCATCATGTCACAGAGTCACGCATCTGGGGGGCTGTTTCTCAACACATTTACGCCCGTCGTAACTTTGCGCCTGGTCGTAACGTAGGTATATGTTGCCATGATGTTACGACCAGGCGCAAAGTTACGTCGGTGTCGAGAAACAGCCCCCTGCGCCGTAAATAAATCAGCCTAGAAAAAAAGATATCGAAATTAACATTTAAGTCCTCCAAGAATCAATACACCAAACGCAGACTGTGCTTTACTTAACTAACTGGCTGTCGTCTGCTCAGTGAATATCGCACAGTGAGAACGGGCCTTTAAGGATACTAGGATGCTATTAAAATGGAGGCTTTTAATTGGTCAAAATGATTTATCAACCAATCAAATGCACCCATTTCAATCGCATCCCACAAGTCGATACGACAAATCGCATACCGGTAGTGAGAACGGGCCTTAACACCACCTTGGGTACATTTTTTGGCGACGAAAATGTCTTCATTTTCTTTTCTTCCGAACAAAAAAAATATCCTTCTGTATTGAATAATAACATCCAATTCCTATCAGTAATCCCTCATGTTATATCTTCTTTGTATAGATATTTACAGACATGTATGGCCACGGCTTGCCAAGCTGAAACCTGCGATATTCCCGTACCCAGGAACTACGTGGCTTATCACCTCAAAGACAAAGCTATTACTATCGATGGCGACCTTAATGAACCAGCTTGGGTTGAAGTACCATGGACAGAAAAGTTTATAGGTCAGTAACGTAATTGAAAATTGTATTTCAGGCTTTACTGGGGCCTCCCTGGCTCAGTAGGTGGAGCGTTGGACGCTCAATCCGAACAGACTTCCGACCTATGTGGGATGGTTGCCAGTTACCAGCGGAAGGTCGTGGGTTTCCTCCGGGCACAGAACCCGGTTTCCTCCCACAATAAAACTGGCAACGCCGCCATATAAGTGAAATAATCTTGAGCGCGGCGTAAAACACCAAACAATCAATCAATCAGGCTTTACTGGAACAGGAAGGTCAGTGAAAAATGCAGGTATAATCAAATGTTTCTACAACAAGGATTTTTACAACAATGCCCCGTTTGATTTAATGTTGAAACATTGATTGAGAAATTGAAAGGGCATTTGACTTGACGTTGAAACATTTCTTGAAAACCAGAAAGGAGCATTTCAGTTAACGTTAATGTTTAGAGCCAAACAAGGGATTAAGATAACTTTGAAAGATTGCTAGAATTTTTAGAAACCAAAATGCATTCAAGTTATAAACGTCGAAACATTTCTAGAGAATTCAAAACCTTACTTGAAAAACCGAAAATGACCTTGATTTAAACTTGAAACCCTACTTGAAAACCGAAAATGACCTTGAGTTAACCTTGAAACCCTACTTGAAAAACCGAAAATGACCTCTAGTTAACCTTGAAACCGTACTTGAAAAACCGAAAGTGACCTCTAGTTAACCTTGAAACCTTACTTGAAAAACCGAAAATGACCTCTAGTTAACCTTGAAACCTTACTTGAAAAACCGAAAATGACCTTATTGGCATTTATTTCATTTAATGTTGGGACCTTACTTGGAAACCGATATGCATTTAAGTTATAAATGTCGAAGCTTTTCTTGGTTAACAGAACAAATTATCTTGTTTATGTTGAAACATGTTGAGTTTATGTTGAAACATATCTTTGAATAAATGAACAAACAAGAACATCTCGGTTAACGCCGAAGCCATTATTGGGAAAGCAATGTAGCTTAACCCGAGATCTTTCGGTAGAAACCAACAACAACAAATTCAGGTTTACTTGTATATAGTAACACAGAAAGCCAGCTAAGAGCTAATATTTTGAAAATGAAATGACTCTTGCAAAAAAACACTGTGAAAATGATCTATTTGACTAGACAAGTTATTGAGAGAAGTTTCTAGAGATAGTTTACATAGACATAGCCCGGAGTATCGGTCTTACGGCGACTGGTATTATATGGCTGCTAATGTGTCTTGTCGACGAACACGAAGAAAAAAAAAATTCGGCCGAGCCCAGATTTCTCGGCTAACATGGACAAAGTTGTCAATAACTTATATTTTGCTATATTGTTTTATCAGAAATTTCAATTATGCAACTTTTATTGTTAATGGTTTCGCAGATTTGAGAGGATTGGATTACCCGAAACCAAAATACGACACTCGCGTAAAGATCCGGTGGGACGATGACCATTTGTACGTGGGCGCTTATCTGCAAGATGACCATATATGGGCAAATAAGACAGAACATGATTCCCATGGTAAGTATGAATAAAACGAGAATCTACGAGACCTAACGATTTTAGCATTTGTTTAACATGGATGCTCACGGGCTTATCAAATATATCTATCTGATGCAATAATGCGTAATATTTTCCAGGAATGCGTAATTTTGTCCAGGAATGCGTAATTTTGTCCAGGAATGCGTAATATTGTC
Organism: Lepidochitona cinerea; assembly: GCA_963971465.1. Classification (NCBI taxonomy): domain Eukaryota; kingdom Metazoa; phylum Mollusca; class Polyplacophora; order Chitonida; family Tonicellidae; genus Lepidochitona; species Lepidochitona cinerea. The sequence goes on along the minus strand of OZ020554.1, from coordinate 31,975,589 downwards.
CAGGAATGCGTAATATTGTCCAGGAATGCGTAATTTTGTCCAGGAATGCGTAATATCGTCCAGGAATGTGAACTATCGCAGTTAGGTGTGTAACATCGTCTTTGTCTGTCGGGTCAGAGTGCAATATCGCCGTAAGATGTGTAACATTGTCTTTGTCTGTCTGGTTAAAGTTTACACAAGCTCCGTCCATGTTTGCTTCTGCATCAACCGCAGCAATATCAACCCGATTGGCTGATGCATGTCAGTTGAAACAAGGTTTTATCGTCTGACTATCATCAGCTCATTCAACTGAGGGAAATAAAACATCTAAACGTAACAGTCGCTATAAGAAGTTTGCTCCAAGTTGGATACACTGGGTACATGAATGCGGCCTGCCCAGAATGTGGGTTGAACAACACAGTAAAATCTTTCGGATGCATTACAACCCGTGAACGGGTTTGAACTCAACTTTAAAGCGAACAAATCAGATAAAATAGGGCCTACATCATATTTCTTTTTAAAAACAACATCATTCTGTTGCGAAAGCGTTTTGGTTATACATCTTGGTTCAATGTTATTTTTCCTAACGAAGTTATGGTTATATGCGGTTAAATTTACGACGTCGAATCACTGTAAATAACGGGATCAGAAATGGGAATAAGTCGGAAAAAGTGTTTGCTTTATATGTGAATTTTTTCTGAACATTTACTGTTAAGCCTTTGCTTAAACTGACTATCGACGAAAGCATAGTCGCTCGCCATTAGCCGGCAATTGCAAGGAAACCTAATTTAAACACTTTGGCTTTACATAATTTGAAATTGAAAATTGAAGATTTTTTAGCTTGCAGCAATGTCAATGATGTGTATTTAATTTTAGTGGTTTTCCTCACAGCAAGCTCCCGTAAATTTACTTTCTTCACAAATTGCAATTATTTGTTTGATAACGGTGCTGGAAATTGTACCAGTCGCTGGTGACTAATCAACCGTTTATGTGTTTGTCTAAAAACCCTCTTCTAAGTGCCATTCAAAGAGACAAATTTTTCAATAATCCACTCTCCATGATACTAGATTATAGTATTATATCGTTATTTCAACCAATTGGCATATGAGAATTTCATATGTCGGTTTCCAGAGTTTTTTTATTATTACTCTATTTTTTATTTTTTTTTATTTTAGTTTTCCAAGACAATGCATTTGAGGTATGTATTTTACTATTATCGCTTCACCTGTTTATTGGGATACATTTATAACGTTAACAGGTCAAACCGCTTAAGTTGTTGCGATTTTTGATTGATTTTTGATTGACCCTTAAATTAGTAAAAATATAGGAAGTATTCAATCTCGGATGAAGTGAACAGCAAGTAAATTTCCCGTCAAAGAAGTTCGTTTTAAGAGCTATTGAGGAAATTCTATTTTGATATTGTTTTCTATCTGACACTAAGTAAAAAAACAGCCGAGAATGGCCCACACGCGCAGCTTAAGTGGCTGCAATATTGCGCAGCTGGGCCCATTTAATTCTTAAACCCAAACAAAGGCTACCCAGTGGTCCGCGGTTACCAATGGTCAGTAGAAAAGCACACATTTTGAAGCGATCTTATTCAGTCTTTCTGGACATGTCCATTTAGAGATTAGATTTTTTCCTTCATGCCACTTATAGGATTATTTGTCTGACACCACGATATTAATATTGGCGATCTACCCACTTAGCAGGATCTCAGTGTATATGACCGGAGAGAAGAGTTATTGTTTAAGGGTTTAATACCGCCGTAGCGGTGTTTGTTGCGTAACCCGATACCGCTGAACGTTGGTTCGTACCGAGTCAAACCACGAGAATGCGCAGCATTCGAGGGGTTTGACGAGGTGCGAACCAACGTCCAGCGGTATCGGGTTACGCAATAAACACCAAGACGAAGGTATTAAAGTCGATTCTACCCCGATAATTGAGAAAAATGAGGAAAAAGTGACGGACAGATTGGGAACTTTTAACCAATCAACGATAAGCTTTGGTCACGTGCAACGGTGATGCACTACAGACTCTATGTCGTTTGAAAAGTCATCTCTACTTAACATGTATATTTGCACACGGCACGCACATGCAGGAGGGGTAGAATTGTTGTTTATCACCGGGGTTAAATTGATCGAATCATCCTAGCAAACTGTCTCCCCAAATAAAAATCTTTGTTTTATTATTGACAATTCTATTTGACGTTTTCATATCCACACTATCGTTTCAGATGTATTTTGATGCTGATAGCAGTACGCACAAGTAAGTCTTTCAACAATTCTAATATAGAATTCAACAGATCATAGTTCAAAGAATCTTCTCGAGCCATGTTAAAATCACCATGCAACCCAAAACATGGAACTTGGCTCGATAGAATTAGTTGAAAAGGGGCATGTAACACAAATTCGTATTTTCCATGAATTGCGAATTACTAGGGTTTGAAGAAAATCGTATGATTGACATTGAATACATATTTTTAAAAAACTATTTAGCATCTGGCTTATAGAATATACAGGCTGAGAATGTTTAAAAAAAATGTAACATACAATCTACACAGCGGAGAAGAACATTCATTTATTACTTTTACGTCCTTTCTCGAAATGCTATCACTAAAAGGGGTTCTAACTCACTCTTGTTGACGAACACTCGGAACATCCTTCGGCTATCTTCGCTCGCTACCGGTCGGCTTTGGTATTTCACGCACGTAAATCCCCGAAGTTTCAGGGTGGTTGACGAACTGACCGACAATTGCTTGAAAAATGTCCACTCTTCCCTTAACCCAATTTATTATAGAATATGTAGAATTGGATGCTTCAATCTTCAACCGATGGGTCGCAGGTTCGAATACGAATTAATCCAAGAAATTTAAAAGATGTCTGTCTTTAATTTTGATCGCTGAATATGGATTACTTTCCAGGTGCAATATATGGAAGACGGATGCGGTCACGAGGACTCGAGAATGCACCATTAGGCCAAAAACCACGCGCGATTAGTTACATCTCGCACTTTGTTAATCTCGACAAAAAATACTCGGGACTGCACGAGAATATGCGTTTGCATTTCCGCGTGTTCTCTACGTCTGGCGTGGCGTGCTTTCCAATTTTAAAAAAATACTCGGCTCGAGATTAAAGAAACGCGCGGCTTTTGCTATTCTCGTGAGGTTTTGCAAAAAAAAAACGCGCGATTTTCAAAAAATATTACAACACGCAGCTCGTGATTAAGAAACGGGCGGTTTTTGCTAATTTCGAGAGTTTTTGCAAAAAAATCGCGTCATTTGGCCACATCTTGCCTAACGGGAAGTTTTTTTGGAAAATCTCACGATATTTTTTACAAAACCTTAATCTCAAGCCACGCGTTTTTTTTTTTTAAGTGTAAAACACGCCACGAGAGAACTAGAGAACACACAGAAATGCAAACGTGTATTCTCGTGTCTCATCTCGAGTTCTAGAGCCGCATGTTGTTGTGTTTGATTGTTGATTAGCCGAGATGTTGCTAATCGCGCGTGGTTTTGATCGAGTTCTCTAGCCGTGTTTTTATAGGGCGAGTCACGCGGATGCGAATGGCCGCATCCGTCTTCCATAAAGGTTTCGGGAGTCTGACATCGCCGCCGTAAAAAGTGGCATAGTTTGGATCGTGGTGTCTGTCAGTAAATTAGTCAATCACTCAGTTAGTGTGTCAGTTAATCACTGAGCCAGTCAATAAATTGATCAATCAACCAGTCAGTCAGTCAATCAATCAGTCAGTCAATCACAATCGTTCACTATGTTTATTTTGTTATCAACAGTTACAAAGAGATACAGATCAATGCTTTAGGGACTGTTTGGGATTTAATGATGTCGAAGGTTGGTGTTTCGTCCGCTTCTTGTTGATGTTAATTGACCGATTGTTTGATGACCTCACTTAGAATTTTCGCGCCAAGCATTTCGGGGGATTGAGGGATGTTAACATACTTTTAAAATATAGCGGAAGAAATAATACTGGATCGAGAGGAAGACGCTAAAGTTACCAGAAAAAAATGTGTGGATAATAACAGGTTATGTCATCAATGTTTTCCAAAGATGAGGCATCTTGCTAAGTGTCAATAAGCAAAATGGCGAACTGAGGTACATTTTACCCAGAAAGCTTTGCGTAAATATATGTGACGTCATCAGACTCGACGGTAATTTAAGTAACTTGTACTGTTAAGTTCTTACTCGTTCAGGCTACCTTGTGATAAGAATATCAGGCCTATATATAGTGTTCAGAAATATAGCCTACATTTCAAAAGTACGACAAATAAAAGGATAAAAGATGAATTCAAATTAATTAGTTGCCGATTCAAATTTTTGCTTTTTTCAGCACTGCCATAAGGTACTTTTCTGAATGTGAATAAAAAAAACTCCACATGTGCACTACTTGGTTTTAACTTGTATATAATTTTACCGTAATAAAGCATGTTTTTGTTTATCCGGAAAAGCATACCCTGTATCGTTCGTTTTACCAACAATTGTTTGGCCTTGTAAGAAACTTCCAAAATTGTTTTCTGAACTTTTAATGTTACATTTCACATTAAGTTTATTTTTTGGCGAGCTCTTTTAATCCATTGGTAACCATCATGCATTTTTGGACACAGGCGTATATTGACGGCGGTCAAGCTCTAAGTGTATGGGAGAGTGGTGTAGAAAAAGCTATGTTAATCGATGGGAAAGTTAACGATCCCAATTCACAAAGTAAGTATGTATTACAATGCCTGGGGCCTGTTTCACAAAGCGGCGTAGCGTAAGTTTTTACGTAATCTCTACAGTATGGGTTGCTATGGCAGTTACGTAAAAACTTACGCTACGCCGCTCTGTAGAACTGGGGCACGTTTCACAAAGCAATTGCGTCGCAGATGAAGCCTAGTTGCCACTGGATACCATAGTATTGATTGATCGCACTTTGCGAGGGCTGTGTGAAAGGGCCCCCTGGCTCCTGGGCAGTGACCAAATTTAGTTATACCTGTCATTAGGCTGGGCAAGTTATGCAATGTCCAGGTCGCTCTTTTGGCTGTGTGTGTATGTTAAGACCTATGTAGTCAAGTTACTTGTTAGATTGATTGATTGATTGATTGGTGTTTCGCTCACTTTCAGAATAATGGATTTAAATCCCCCCCCCCCCGCGCCCCCTACCAAAAAAACATCAGTTAGCAAATAGTTGCACATGGTTAATACGAACCAAGCTAGAACCGACAGGTGGAGTTAAAACACAGTTCAGCGCCTTTTAAAAGCACGAAAATCTTTAATCTCTGATTATCGCAAGATATACGATTTTTAGGTTTTTGATTTGTAACAGCCGTCGGGGTGAGCCGTCGAACAAACAATAGGTGAACAGCTAATACATCACAATAGAGATCAAGAAAAATCTGTAGACAATCAAAATTGAGATTAACAACTCAACTTTGCGTAAGCCTAATCTGTGTTAGTTCTTAATCACGACAATTGTAAGTCAAGTAAAGAAATTCGAAACTACTAAAGAATTGTCACTTTATTTCTTTCAGATAAATTCTGGACTGTTGAACTTAAGATAGCACTGAACCGTTTACGTTCCGGGACAACGCGGGATGTCAACAGCAGCCCAGCTGATAAAGAAGTTTGGCGGATGGTACTCGCCAGGTTAGTAACTTTTCGTTACAGAAACAATCTATTTTGGAAATTGAACGTCAGAAATAAATCAACATACACATTAAAAGGATGTAGTATGCATACAGTGGTTTTTCAAAGAATTTTCGAACATGATTTTGGTAAGATATCTTAATTATATTTGTCAAAGAAAATCGTTGTCGCAAAGCATTTATGCGACAGGATTTACATGTAAGTCGTCATTGGTTTTTGTTTTAAGTGTCTTAATATAGTTACAGTTTTTGACACATTATTATATCCGAACAGCTTTCCTTTCATTGGTTTCGATTTTACTCAATCTCCCTAAATATGATGACATTTTCTAACCAGGTTTTCATGGGATTAACGTAAATAGTTGAGAGGTACTAGGAGAGGGAGTGAGGTTTTATCTGGGTGCATAGTCCAGCTACATCCTGGAAGGACTGCATATAAGCCTATAAGAAAAATAATCTTGATCGTGGCTTAAAAAAAAATATTAGGCTAATAGAGACACGAGCTGCCAAAATGTTGATATTTTTCAGTTCAAACTATTTTTTTCAAATTCTAGGCCTCTTTCTCTCGAAGTACAAATTTGAGTGCCACAAGTCTGAAGCGTACGGAACCGTGGAAGGGACATGAGGAAAAAGAAATTTAATATCACTCGAAGGCTAAAAAAAATATTTTTCGACCTGTCTTATGGACGCGCACGGGACGCAAAAAAAATGTTTTTTCCTAACGAAATGTAAGTCGAAAAAAAATTTTTTTTACAACTTAAAAAAAAAGAAAATTTCCACTTTTTTAATGTTACTATATTTAGACCGGCAAATCATTGGCCAATGGAAGGAGCGGATAGAATCTAATGGTGCCAAAAAGCTAAGCTTTGATTGGCTGGTTATCGCGGGGTCCGAGATAACAACGCGGACCCTGACTTAATTTGCCAATCTAAGTGCGTTTTACAAAAAGACTTCTTTGAGAATGGCCATGGTCTTTTGACACCGCATGAACAAACCAACATACGTTTACGATAACAACCTTCTTAATAATAACTGGTATGAATTAACAAACTATGATAAAACTCATTTGCTTCAATATGTAGGCTACACATTTTCATGAATTATTAGGAAGTATTTCCCCACTGACAAGAAGTAAATCAAAGCATAGCTTTTTGGCACCATTAGATTCTATCCGCTCCTTCCATTGGCCAATGATTTGCCAGTCTTAATATAGTAACATTAAAAAAGTGGAAATTTTCTTTTTTTTTAGTTGTAAAAAAAAAATTTTTCGACTTACATTTCGTTAGGAAAAAAATTTTTTTTTTTGCGTCCCGTGCGCGTCCAAAAGACAGGTCGAAAAATATTTTTTTTAGTCTTCGAGTGATATTAAATTTCTTTTTCGTCATGTCCCTTCCATACGGAAGCCAGTTAGTGCCACTGTGAAAAAAATAAAAATTGAATTTAACGCGAAATTACGACATAATGATCTCGAAATTTCGCGATACATAACTCGAAATTTCGCGATACGTAACTCGAAATTTCGCGATACGTAACTCGAAATTTCGCGATACGTAATCTCATAATTTCGCCATAATTTACGAGATAAAATTGACAAGAGAAGAAGCATAGACAATTCAGGATTTAGCAATTCATTCCATTCAAATTGAAGCTGGATAACATTAGGAATATTTAAATAATATCTAGCAAATTAACAAATTTGGTTTATCTGTGAGAACGCTACGTACCGCATTCTTTTGACATATATACTCTCCCAAAAAAGAAACGCAGCATCCAATTTTTGTTCTTCAAAATATGAATTTTTCAACATCATCGTTTTAAATAAAGGTCTCTAAATAAATTTTTTTTTTTAATTTTCTACTTTTCGAAACTATTTTGGTTCGTATAGACCACATACTATATTGAATTTCATTATTTTGGACGTCAATCATATTTTTGTGTGAACCTCAAACCCTTTTATTTTCTTGACGATCAAAATATGCGGAACAAATTCGAATTTTGGGAATGCGTGTCTCCTTCAAGCGTAAACACCCGGATGATGCTTCATCATGAAGCTAGAATTCAAACTGTGAGAGCTGAATTTGCTCGAATGATTGATTAAGATTCGACTAATTCACTTATATGGCGGCGTTGTCAGGTTTAGTTATTTGCTCGAAGATAAAAACTGACATTGAAAATTACTTTTAAACCGCAAGATAAATTTCAACGATCTGTTTTTTATTTCCACAGATCACAGTGGTCTCATAAAGTGATAGATGATCGATACGTTAAGGTAAGTAATACTCAATTATATTTATATAATAATGTAATGCTCAATGTGATGCTCAATTAATGTAATGCTCAATTAATGTAATGCTCATTTATATATTTATATAGTATATATATTATATTTATGTGAGCCACATTATATGCCCACTGTTACCACTCCTCCCATGGTATATTTCTCTTAAAAGGAGAAACAGCGTAAGTTTGTTGTGATTCTCTGCTGACCTTCAGATTAGTAGAACAAAAAGAAGTCATCAATCTCGGATGAAAAACTTTGTCGACTTTCTGCCAAAAATATACATTTAAAGAGTTAATTTTGGGAATTCCCTGTTGCTTTGTTTTCTGTCTGACAGTCAGTGAACAAACAGCCGAAGATGCACCACACACACACCACAACAGTCATGGACTGCCACCTAACTAAGGTCCATTTTCAGTCAGTAAACAAAGCAGACAACGGATTCCACAATCAAAACTCGCTATTCAGCGGTCAGTGGGAGCTAGGAAAGTTACCAATGGCTATCTGGAAACCTCATCTATTTTAAAACAACAGTCGAATCAAAGAGAGTAGATTGACAAGGGTGGTCACTTCGTCCAATCAGCATTGCCGGCATGTTTTTTCTGGCCCCCTAGCGGAAGTGTGTTCCGACTGTACACGATTCGATTATGGGGCGCCCCCTACAGGACGGAGGTTCCTAATCGAATCGTGTACAGTTCAAATTCAACATGGCGCGAGCGAAGTGACCACTCTTGTCAATCTACTCTCTTTGGTCGAATAGCCTTGTTCCTTGCTTGTCCCTTTAACCCATCGCACAGGTGTTCTCCCCGTATTCCTCCATCACTCCTATAACTATAACTTCGGAGTGATAAGCAGCCAATAACACAAACATCAAGGAATATCAAGTAATATTTAGTACAGGTATCAAATCCACACAAAAAGCACTTTCGCGGCGAAAATGGCAGGCACATGTTTACTGTATTTTTCCCAATTAGAAAAAGTAAGGAACTTCCGCATTATTCCAGTCGGTCTTCAACTTTTTGATGATTGGTTCAAACCAGTCACGTGGAAACCGTGTTTATTGTTTATTCAAGAAATATTCTTTTTGTTAAATTAGTTAGAGGATTTGTTCAAAAGTTGGGGGCGGGGCTAATATTCCGTTAACTGACCGCATAATATACTTTTTTTTCCAGGACAACTCTAAAGCCGCTGAATGGTGGTCCTGGCAACCACACGGAGCTGTCAGTTTGCATTTACCAGACAGGTAGGGCGTTTTTTTTTAATGTTATTCGAAAATATATGAAATTTTTATGATGTTATAGCTTGAACTGAGAACAGCTTTCTATGGGTCTCTAGTTGCTAAAGAATTAAAAAATCGTAATATACTTATGAAGATGGCAACAGCGTCATAATGACGTTCCGTGAGGTCCAATTTCAGTGGGCGTGGAAAATGAATGATTGACCTTTGACCAATCATTGTAGGGTGTGTCGATATGACGATGAGCGATACAAAGAGATGTCGTACAGGCCAATGAACTATATGCGTGGAATGGAGGTCACGTGGTATTTGATTTGCATCGAACGCCGCCGTTACTAAGAGATGCTGCAATATCGATCCAGATCGGTCATGCATGTGCTCATCAACTATAAATGGCGGCGTTTTTTACAAAGTCAGATCCAAACCATGCCACTTATATAGTTCATTGGTACAGGCCACTTCCATTAACATATAGCCACTCGGATTTGAATAAATTATGACGTCACTCGATGGGTCACCTTGTTTATGAACAGTCCTTACACATGGAGAAACGCTGAAAGCTCTGTCAAATCAAGCTGAAACTCAAAACCTATGTCAAAATTGGTTTGTTTCATAGCATGAATTTAAGAAAAAGACATTTCACTGAAAAACAATTTTAATCAGCTTCGAAACTTTCGACTAATCAAAAGACACGGACAAAAGGACAAATCCGCCATTTCGATACGTGAAGTTTACTTTTTGAGACGTTGCCTACAACTGATTTCATGACACTGAAGGTCTTTTGGGTTTTACCGGTTGTTTGATGAACCCACTTCACATACGATTGATTTCGTGAAGTTAAAAATCCGTGAGAAGGAACCGAAAAAAACGGAAAAGGGAAAATCAGAACAATTCCTAAACATATTTTTCGGTCGATTGTTTCACGAAGCCGTCGCAAATCAAGCCGTTGCGATCAATCGCAGTTGCCATAACGCTGTGTCTCTTCACTCTGGTATCCAATGGCAACTAGACTTCGTGTGCGAAGCGACTGCTTTTCGCTCTGTGTCACTGAGATGCCGCAAATAATGAAAAGAACACTTGTTACTATGTCGATTTTCTTTTGTAGATGGGGTTTACTTCAACTGAGCCGTGATTCGCCAGATAAATTCAAATTTACACCCAGTGCTTTATTTCCAGTTCAACAGGCTTTATTTGAAGCATTTAAAGCTATGAAGGTATAGAGCAAACTATTTTGAAAATCTTTGACTGGATTGATATTGATTGCTTGTTTGTTGTTTTACGCCGCATAAGATTATTTCACTTAAATGGCACACCATATAAGTGAAATAATCTTGAGTGCGATGTAAAACATCAAACAAACAATCGCGGCGTTGCCAGTTTTATTGTGGGAAGAAACCGGGCTCTATGCCCGGAGGAAACACACGGCCTTCCGGGGGTAACTGACAACCATCCCTCATAGGTCGTTCAAGTGGAAACCCAGTCAGAAATTTTTTTCGAATTTTTGACTGGAAAACTCACAGCAAAGAAAAAACACTATAAATTTTCATTAAAAAATATGTTATGTCCGAGATTAACCTCAATTCAACTGCCTTAATAGCTTTATCTTGATTTGCTCAACAACACCCCCCCCCCCCCCCCCCCCCAAATCATATTTTTTCATCTTGATTCGGGCTGTTTATAGGGAATCCGAATATCATACGCCAGTGTATATATAAGTATTTTTGCTTTTTCTTTTCAGGTTTATTACGTAACGTATGGTGTATACACGACTAACGTGGATATGCTAGAGTTGCCGCCATATTTGGTTACTGGACAATGCGTGGGAAAGCCAACGATATATTTAACAGGGGGAAGATTCATCGTAACTATCCGCTCATTGGATGAGGCTATTCAACATCCGGGTCACATTCGTGATGATCGTCTGCTTTGGTTTGGGGAAAGAGACGCCATGAAAGATGTCCCCTAAACAGAAACTGAAACACAAGCCAGTGTATATTGTTAATACTTATGAAAAGTTTTTATTTAAAAATCCATAGCGTTATATCACCCTCTGATACCCAGGGTTAAATTCTCAACAAGCTCACCTTTAAAATGAGCCGTGAGCGTAAGTTTTAATCGTGGGTTCCGACGATGAGCGTTATATGTGACATTTCGATAAAATTGGTGTCACTCTCTGGCGATGGACATAGCATTTTCGTCTCGACAAAAATATAGGCCTGCCAAAATGAAAGGGTCTTACTTTGTGGATTTTGAAAAAGAACATAAATGTATATTGCTGATTAATAACTGTGAAGTTGAATTGGCTATTAGAGCTTTTCGTCATGAACGTTAGGCCTATGTGTTTTGGAATTTACCGTTTGAGAAGATAAAACTGTTTAAAATGATATTTTAACTTCTTTTTGATTTTTATTTAACTCTCGTATTTGTCAACATTTGACAAAGGGCATTTAGAATCAAGAAGTGCAAAATATACAAATTTTTGTTATACAAATAAACCGTTGAAAGCATTTCCGTTATTATTGGTTTTACACTTTTTCGAAAAATTGAAAATTGATTATGTTCGCTCGATTTCTAGTATAGGACAGCTGTGGCGAGTTCTTCAAATTGGATGAGCCAATGAACTACATGCGTGGAATGGACACGTCTCCTTGGCTGGTTTGGATCTGACTTTGTAAAATGTGCCGCCATTGATAGTTGAAGCGCGCGTGAACAACGAATGTGGATCGAAATTGCACCATCTCCTAGTAATGGCAGCATTCGATGCATAGCAAATACCACGTGACCTCCATTCCACGCATATAGTTCATTGGGATGAGCTTTTCCGACTACCCATAATATAGGACGAGGCAGACGAGTGCACAATAGACGGTTTGCATCTTTGTCGTTTCTAGATCTTGTTATTTAACAACAAATCTGCAATAAACATGCACTTCTGCTGTACACAACTCAAATAAATTTGAACTTCGAAAGCCTAGAATAAGGAATTTCTTGTTAGACTAATTATAGTCAACTTGAATATGGACACTAGCCCAAGTTTTCGAGGTTCAAATAATTATATATATATCTATAAACACTAAAAGATACGGGCACGGGGTCCATTAATTATAGCTGAAGGTATATGACCCACTCGGAACATCCTTCGGCTATCTTCGCTCGCTACCGGGTATTTCACGCACGTAAATCCCCGAAGTTTTTGAGTGGTATATGACCATTACATCATTCGGAGAGTGAAAACGATGTCATTGTTGTAGTCGTCAAGTGAATTTTCGCTTTTGTTTTCTCATCCATGGTTCATTGTTATTGATTGTTGCTCCTATATATATACAATGCTGGGAAAAACAGTAACGTAATTGTTATCAGAATTAAAGTATATATATATGACAGTTGTAAGGGTGTTAACTTCATTTTCTTTGAGAAGTAGGAAGACGCGAGTAATTTAATGCTCCATGTATGGTTGATTGATTGATGATATACGCCGCACTGAAGATTATTTCACATAAATGGCTATTCTATTCGGTGCAATAAATCATCTTCAAACACTTAACCCATGGAGAAATGGAAAACAAATTCCACGGCACTTGAATTTTTTTTTCTCCTTTTAACCGCGGTAAAAAATTTTACACTGCGAAGAAAACGTTCCCACCGCCGTTAAAATAATCACAACGCGCAGAAAAGTTTTCATCCGCGGGTGGGAGGGGGGGGGTGCTATCCACCACCGCGCTGGGGATCTTTCCACCGCGGTTTAAATGTTTACACCATAGAGAAAAGGTTCACGCCGCCGAAAAAACTTTTCTCTGCAGTGTAAACATTTCAACCTTTCCATCATAGAAAGCGGAATTCTCCAATAAGATTGGTGGATCTCGTAATTGACCAGCCTCGGTATCAACTAGGACGGTTTACAAATGGAGCAGCGGTTGTGTTGGAGGAGGGTAGAAATATCCGCTGCGTATACGAATGTAGCCTCCCACAGCCATATCTCACACAAGATGCACATATGTTCAAGATTCTACGAGTTTCTCGCACTTTTAGGTTAATTGTCCCCACAGGTGGGAGGCCCAACTGGGGAGAAATCAATACCTGACAACGAGACTATAAACACTGAAGCTGGGACGAGCCACGATTAACCAACGAAAGACGGCAATACGTCATAGAAACTGTTTATCTGCGAACCTATTATTGGCTTTAGGTTACAATGTTATTAATGCTGATAAGGGGTCGGATACACCCCTTCAGTGTGTTTCCACCCATACAACTCTAGATGTTGTTATTCCATTGGTCGATTTTGGAGCGGATCCTTATGTTCGAAATTTCTGCAACGCCACTCCGTTATGGAATGCTGTCAGTCAAAACGCTATCAATGTTGTCAGATTTTTGGTACGGATAAATGTTGACCTTTAAGTCGAATCACGAGGCTCCAAAAAACTTTCCAATATAAATAAAACCGTTTTTCGTATGAATTTCCCAAATCTCCTTAAAACACACCGGCACAGGGAAAATCTTCTTGTCTAAAATAAGCATGCAGACAAATTTCTTATTGTGTTAAGGAGTTTTATAGGGAATCAACGCAGAATTGATTTACTTTGTTAAGTTAGGTAAAGGATATATACTAATAAACTTCTCTTTTACTATCCAACTTAGTATTGGTCACATTTTTCTCCATCAGTTCAGCAACAAATATGGGGACAGAATTGGGCCGTCATCAAACAACTACTAGCAAGGAATGGTGTATCTGTTTCAAAATGGAAACGGTGCAATGGTCCTTAAGTTTTAAGTGTCGAATAGTTCGATATTCGCACCAATGTGGTTGGCTGTGTACACTGCACAGATTTCAATTGTGAAATTATTTCTGGTCGCATCCAACGATAAAACGGGCATCAACATATATAAACTGGTGGTTCAATCATCTCATTTTTAGTTTTTATAAAAGACTCTCATAAGCCAGGCTCCAGGAACAACTGCCACTCTTTTGGAGATACAAAGGGAATGCCATGCCATTTGGACTTACAAACACTCCTCTCAGTTTTCGGCGCTTTATGGAGAGGTGATTTGGTCACATTTAACTACGCGACAATGTCCTCAGTAAACTAGACGTTCAGTGTCTTGAACATGAGGGTAGTTCTTCATCCATAGGAGGCGTTTTACTTGATTTCCACACAAAAAAGAACGAGAGCTCGATTGAATCGGAGAAAATCACAATTTTCGACGTTTAGACCCCTTCTAACTTTATCTAATGCACTCACTGTAAAAAAAGAATAATGTTCGTTATGCGGTCAAACTAGATGCCACGAAAAACGTATATTGTTTAAAGGGAACATATAATATTTTTAAATAACCAGATTTTCTTCAGGATTAAAAACGTATATTTGGTAGGCACGAGCATGCTAAGGCATAAGAATAAATCAAATTCATTTCTGGTTTAATTTATACAAGACATTTTTATGTACTTGATTTACATGTTACGGACGAACAGCCCGTTTCAATTAAGCATTCAATGTTTAAACAAGAGTTTCAGGAACCCCAAAATACGCATATAAAGGCACATTAACTGTGGCCATACCAAAACAAATCCTTCCATATATCCATTATCTTATTTTCAAAATTCAGAGGAAGGAAGTTGATAAATCTTACCACTAAAAGCCCTTTTTATCAAATTCAAATTAGCTATTTGGATCAACAATCATTAACTAGAATTGTACTCGGTACAAGTCATGAATTCTCATATGCTGCTTAATCGCGATGTTAAACATTCAGGACGGTGTTTGTTCACATTGTCTACAAACAACATGCAATGTACATTCTCAATGTAGGTTAGATTTAAACGTTTCATTTTTTTTTTCGAAAAACAGTTCATACTTAAAGGGGCATGAGCTGCCAAAATGTTGATATTTTGACGTAAACACAGAATGTTGAAATTATCGGCTATTTTTCTCAAGACGTATAATTCAGAAGCTTTTTAGTGCTTCTAGTCTCGAAAATGTACGATAAAGTATTGTTTTAAACTAACTTTGGCTTAGAATGAATGAATGGTCGTCCCGGTTATTTAAATTTTGCTACTTTTCGAACACGTTTTCGGTTCGTACAGGGCACATACTGCATGGATTTTCCTCATTCCAACGCCAATCATTTAGTTTTTCGATGGCCTTCAAAGCCTCTTACTGTCGTGACGATCAGAAATTATGAAAAAAGTGGGAATTTCGGCAGCTCATGCCTTTTTAAACAAATGTAATTTGCAATTCTGCAGCTCATGTCACTTCAAGTAGATTTTCTCATAATACTGTTTATCTATATCATTTGGCTACAAAAAATATAAAACAGTTATGTATGGCTATGAAAAGTAAAACATTCGGGTATTAATCCCATAAGTTAAAATATATAGAACTAGAAACAAATTGGCTTGTAACTCATCTCATAACCATGCACACTGCTGAAAAGACAACATAAGATAAGGCTTAGAGGTATAGGATCTTCAAATCAAAGGCTAAATCTACATCAATAACTGTTAGCACCACTGATAAGAACTAGTGTATGTTTACATGGTAAGTAGAACAAGGCTGAGTTCTCTTTATCTGTAGATAAAACTAAATCTTTATCTCTGGTTTTTACTTGATTAAAACGTTATTTATTTATTCAAGAATAGTTTTAATCAATTTAGAAACATTATTGCAGTTTGAAAAAAACATTTTTGGATGGGAATCGGAGAAGTAGAACCCATTTTCCTATTTAATGTTAGTATTATGAAATAGAAAGTAAGAATAAAAGGGAATATTACATAATCGAATATTAAGCCATAGTTAATGTCATAAATAATTTATGACAAACCGTCTGCTTTTATGGTATATATGTGGAAGGCTTGAAAAAC
Organism: Lepidochitona cinerea; assembly: GCA_963971465.1. NCBI lineage: Eukaryota > Metazoa > Mollusca > Polyplacophora > Chitonida > Tonicellidae > Lepidochitona > Lepidochitona cinerea. The sequence goes on along the minus strand of OZ020554.1, from coordinate 31,959,604 downwards.
ATCCGATCATATTTGTGAAAGTTACGGAGCAAAAGAGTAGTTATTACATAATCCAATATGGCTACCATATTACGTCACACCTACTGTTCATAAGGTACACAGCCTAAAAGAATTGTCCAGATTGTATCAAAACTGTAGAAGTTATGGAGCAAAAAGGAATATAACATAACCCAAAATGATAGTCATAAAAAATGTTTGACACACCGCCTGTAATTATGGTATGTAATGTGAAAAAATTTAAAACATCGGATCATATTTGTTAAAGTTATGGAGAGAAAGAGTAAATATTACACAATTCAATATGGCTGCCATATTACGCAATGTATGATGTGCGCTGGACACCAACTTCCCATAAGGTATTAAAATCTGAAAGAATTGTCCAGATTGCATCAAAACTGTAGAAATTATCGGGCTAAAGGGAATATTGCATAATCCAATATCAGTGCCATATTATGTGACCAGTGATGTCAAAAATAATTTGCGACACACCTTCTACCCATAAGGCATATACTCAGAAAAAATTGTCAAGATGGAATCAAAAAGGAAGTTATGGAGAGGAAGGGAAAGTGGACAACCGGACGGAAAGAGATGATATTATAATACAGCCCGCTTTTCAAGCCGGGCGTTTAAAAACGAGTCCCGCACACACATTATAATTTTGTCAACTTACATGCGACCAAAGGTCATACATCGCTCTCTGGTCACTACAGGTTTGTTATTTCATAAAAGCATTCAATGTTTTAAAAAAGTAAAAAGAAATTATTAAAACCGGCGTGTTATGTGAATTTCCAGAATGCTGACATCTTGAAAATTTGAAATGATGATAGAAATAGGACTTCTGATTGACTGTTAACTTTAAAGTGGCATGAGCTGCCAAAATTCACACTTTTTTCATAATTGCTGATCATTACGACATTAAGAGGCTTTGAAGGCCATCGAAAAACTAGATGATTTGCGTTGGAATGAGGAAAATCCATACAGTATGTGGCCTGTACGAACCGAAAAAAGTGTTAAAAAAGTAAACAAAATTTAAATAACCGGGACGACCATTCATTTATTCTAAGCCAGAGTTAGTTCAAAACAATACTTTATCGTACATTATCGAGAATAGAAGCACTAAAAAGCTTCTGAATTATACGTCTTGAGAAAAATAGCCAATAATTTCAACATTCTGTTTCAATCTCAAAATATCAACATTTTGGCAGCTCATGCCACTTTAAGTAAAATAGGACAGGTTGGTTGCCTGAAGATAAAATTTGCAAAAATGATTCCTGGGTCTTGAGGAATAAGTGAGGAATGTCTAGACAGGTTCTTTGGCCACGAAAAGTCTACACATAGACTGTTTTTGTTTGACTGATTGTTTGGTGTTTTACGCCGCGCCCAAGATTATTTCACTTATATGGCTGCGTTACCAGTTTTTTGTGGGAGAGAACCGGGCTCTATGCCCGGAGGAAACCAACAACCTTCCGGTGGTAACTGGCAACCATCCCCGTTTTTTATTTGAGACTTGGGTACAAGGCCGTTTCTGAACTTTTTTTTCTTAGTATCGTATACGGACATAGCAAGGCGCTCCGATAAACAAATACCCTGGGGCTCGCTTCTCAAAGCAATCGCATCGCCTGGTTACCAATGGATACCATAGTGAAGAGATAGGCCCTACGTCATGGTAACTGCGATTGGTCCGAATTTTGCAAAAACTTTGTGAAACCGCCCCGGCCGAGATCGCGAATCGTCATTGTCGTGCGCCACGCCTATGCCCAACTTTACGTCAGCTATGTAAGATAGACACATGGGCCCACTTTTAAGGAGTCTCATTAAGGAGTGAGTGAGTGATTGGAGTTTTACGTCCTGCTCAACAGTATTTCGGTTATATGAAGATGTTGTCTCCTTGTGACAGGGAGGATTTCCACCGCTCTTTTAGGTGCTGTCTCACCGAGACGACTTGCCGAGTCTCCTTAAGGTAAGGGCAACTTAATTTCCCCTTAGGAATATCTGGAAATGTTATTTAAAGGCTTTGGGGTTTTTGTCCATTGATTCACCATGCAGGCGATTCTGTACAAAGCGAGCGAAGAGCAAATTCAAACAAAAAGAACTAAGACAAAAGTTAAGATGTTTTAATGAAAATGTTTATTAACGGATAGAAAATTCAACATGTGAGACAATGGTTTATATTAACTACTGCTATAACAATACAACTTGAGATATGTTTGAGGAGGCATATAGGACGGAAGACACACAGTGTTATAGAATTGATAGCAAGAGGTCGGGCAGGAAATGAATTTCATTTTACTACAAAGAAGTCGCGAGGGAGGATGAAAAAAATCTAAAACTATCTTACAAAAAAAAATTAGGTAATTATTTAACCAAGATGTATCAGTTTATTAATAGCAATTAATTAGTATCAGGCAGCCGCATTTGAAAAAGCCGTTTGTTAAAAAAAATGAATTTGTTTTTGAAGATTAGAAATATTTTGCATCAATAGATGCTAAGAAAATTGTAAATCTGTCTTTGTGTCCCACTTAGTCTGAATCTCAAGATATTTACATGTAGGTGCCTGAGAGAGGTGGGGGAGGGGGAGAGAGCGCCGACTTAACCATACGCCTATAGTTTCACAGCCAAGAATCTTTCTTAATTTTTTTTTTCAATTTCACTGGTGTAAATGTCAGGGAGTTTTATGTTCAATTCTAAGCTCCATTAAGATCGATCGATTGATTGATGTTTTACGCAGCACTCAAGATTATTTCACTTATATGGCGGTGTTGCCAGGTTGAGTGGGGGAGGAAAGCGGGCTCATTGCCCGGAGGAAACCCCGACCTTCTGCGAAACTCTTCCACATAGGGCAACCGAGTGCAAAATCCACTCAGAAACTGTTCAACTATTACTTTGTCTTCTATTATTCCCATACTGTATCTAGCGGTCTAAGAACTAAATGGGTATAATACATTTCAGTGCAAATAAGATAAGTAAACAAATATACAATATAGCTACACTATATACAATAGAAATTCCCATGAAATTGTGCAATATATAAAACAAAATCAGGTAAAAATTACTTTATTTGGGTAAAGACAAAATGTTATACATCTGGGGCCGGTTGTTCAAAAGAAAATTAGCTTAACGGCAGGATAAATTACGTCGCGTCACAAAGGGATTTCTTTGTTAATTTCATTTAACCTGCCGTTAAGCTAATTTTCTTTTGAGCAACTGGCCCCTGTACTTTGTGAAACATAGATCTTTGGTGATTGATTCTTGTTCAAAGCTATATTTGAGTACACTAATCACATATTATTGTGTTGGTGGATAAAGCCTTTCCCATTGGCACGGCAAAATAAGACAGCCAAAACAAAATCAGTCATGCGAGGGTCAGACAGTTTTGCTTTCTGGTTTAATATGAAAACATAAGTATATGCAACAACAAAAATTGTATAATCGATGGGATTAGGGTTTGAGTAAAGCAAAAAAAATATTGTGACTTTTACGAGGGCCATTGTCAATATAGGAGAAGCTAGAATATGCATCAGGGCTGGTATTCAAAGGATGGGTGTGATAGATAGAGAAAATTGGACCAGGGGCCGGTTGTTCAAAAGAAAATTAGCTTAACGGTAGGTTAAATGATGTGGCGTAACAAAGGAATTTCTTTGTTGCGTGACGTCATCTAACCTGCCGTTAGGCTAATTTTCTTTTAAACAACCGGCACCTGATCAGGGGTGAGTTATTATTAGTGTTTAACTATTGTCTTAAAGTGACCTCTTCATAGGGGGCTGGGGGTGGGGGTATCTAGAATATTTGCACCTTTCAAAAAGTTTTGAAAATGTCAGAAATTGTTGTGGTCTGAGCATACATTATTTATGAGGTGCTGGAGCATTGATTGATCCATTTTTTGGTAGGCTACATCAGGGCCCATCCCCCCTAATAACAGAGCACCAACAAGAAATTATTATCAGTCGTCAGAGTTTTGAGCAGAAAGTGTAAGTTACTTTGGTTTGAGCAGTCAAGGTTTTATTTACATCAAATCCTGGTGGGGTTATGAGGTAAATATTATTTAAAAATCGTTTAATATAAACGGCATCTTTGCCTTTGACATTTAGGATAAACCATTGTATTGGATTTTTTTTCACAGTACCTTGATTGTTGTAGGCCTACTATTAAATCCAGCCTTGTTGTTTTTATCGGATTGGCTGAGAGGTTCTAGCAGCCCTGAACCTCTCAGAAGTCAAGAATGAAGTCTGGTTTTGTTATGACACATAGCTACTGGCAAAGTTTGAGGTCATGTAATTGAAGAAATCTCAAACAGCCGTTAATTTTGAAAATTTTAAATTTGACTGCATCCCTACTTATGAACTTTATTCCCAGTGATTTTTTTTACAGTAAAACCTGTAACACCTTTATAAACCAGACCCTGTTCAAATCCACAGCAAAGTGAATCAAATTTCCTTCTGTATTTTGAATGCGATGTTAAATCATCTCCCACTCAATAATTCTGTTTTAAAATATTATAATAACCCAGACAAACTGACACTTTTTTAAATCAACATTTTTTCTTTATATGTCGGTAAAAATAGATATTTCACTGTAGTAAACTAAAGCTTGGGAAATTATATGTATATACTGGTGTATAAGCATTTTATAATTATGGTATGTTAAATCACCCTGTTGAAGTGGCTGTCATAGTAAAGAGCATGGATTTACCGGACCCTTAAAATCTGCATCTCTGACCCTCATTTTCTCACTTGGACCCCAAAATTACAATGAGAAGGGTCCCATGGATGCAAATAAATAGCAAGTACATGTATTATACAAACATAGCTTAAGATACGTAAGCATTGTCAATGTAATACAAAGTGTTCCAAAAAATTCTACAGAATAAGGCCAAGCTCCGGTCAGTCGTCAACCTAATGAAATATTATACAATAATTCATATGTAAACACTAATTGGACCCCATCTAATGTATAGGGGACCCTACTTTTTATCTGATGGGGTCCAATGAACTCCAACATTTTTGGAGCCAGGGAAAACCCTGAAAGAATTTCTGCAGTGTGGATTGCGATGGTCGTTACGTAAAAACTTGAGCTGAGCCACTCCATGGACAGAGTGTCTATAATAAAATTAGTTGACTGGTAACATGTTAGTAGGCATAAACAAAAAGTGTCAGATTTTTTGTTGAACTGAGTTTAGGTTAACATGTATGTTGCAATCAAAATCATTTAACTCATAACAAATTGTCCAAAGTCTTCTCACACATCACACTAAAAGTGTGAGTTAACTTGTAAAGTTTTGTTCATGGGGCAGGCTGGAAACAGATCAAATGTATATCGTCTGTATTAACATCGTCAATGCTTTTTGTAAGATGTCATTAAAGTGGCATGAGCTGCCAAAATGTTGATATTTTGACGTAAAAACAGAATGTTGAAATTATTGGTTACTTTTCTCAAGACGTATAATTCAGAAGCTTTTTAGTGCTTCTAGTCTCGAGAATGTACGATAAAGTCGTCCCGGTTATTTAAATTTTGTTAACTTTTAAAACACTATTCCGGTTCGTATAGGCCACATACTGTACGGATTTTTCTCATTCCAACGCCAATCATTTAGTTTGTTGATGGCCTTCAAAGCCTCTTACTGTTGTTGCGTCCAGAAATGATGAAAAAAGTGTGAATTTTGGCAGCTCATGCCACTTTAAACTAGGCTCTATTGCATTCAACCAATGTTTTCATCCCAATACACAATACATTTCAATTAAAATTAAATTCTGTACAATCTACCTGAAATAAATGACCCCGGTTTATTAAGATCTAATTTTGTTAAAGTTATGTAGCTGTGAAAATCAGTACTAAAATAACCTCTATTAAATTGTGAAAATCTGTACTAAAATAACCTCTATTTAACTACATATCCCGCTGTATAGATTCATCTCAAACAAAATCAATCCAGACTGGCTTCAGCTGTTCTGAAATAATGAAACAGTTCGTCTGTCTGTCTGTCAGTCAATTCGTCACCTCAACTCACTTCTCCTTTTATTAGTGAAATGATCATACTGAAAAAGAAAAAGATAAAGATATAATTATTTTAGCATATTTAATCAGCAAATAAGGCCAGACTAACAGCATGAGCTGCCAAATGAAAGGAAAATTTGGTTTAAACAGAATGATCTAATTGTTACTATTCTTGGAGATTAAAGTAGTTTAAAATAGTTTTTTAAGCAATAAAAACCATAAAATATAATCATACATCCCAGCTATTTGAAATTTGCTCGTTATAAGCACATATCTTCAGTTAAAGTGGATTTTTCCGATTACTAGCTAAACCAATGTTTTTCATCTTAACGTCAGTGAACTTGAAACACTCAATTTGCCATGACTATCAGATTTTATGAAAAAAAATTGGGATTTTGACAGTTGAATTTGGAGCATACAAAATACATGTACACAGGACTTAGCCAAATAATAGAGTAGAGTGTTTTCATTTTTTTATGGTCATAAAAATTCCTCAGGCAGTTTTGGAAGCCATAGAAGGTAAGTGTTTAGGGGAAGAATGCCAATAACCAATTTCAATTCAATTCAAAGTTTATTGACTTGAGCAAATAATTGCCCCCTTTTTTTTTTTGTTGAATTTGAATTGCCATTAAGCGGGAAATAAAAGATAACTGAAAAATTTCTTTTAATATCAAAAAAAAAATGAACAACTTACCAGTATAAGTAAATAAAGAAAAAAATTAGATGGAAGCCCAGTTTGGCCATACATTCTTTCATATGTGTTTTTAAAGTATTTCTATTGTGAATCTCCGTTGGGTCAAAAACTCCGATATTGCCAGAGGGTTTGGTGAAAAATCTGAAAATGAAACAACCGTTAAAAATCTTTCCAGATTCAAACGCCAATTATACTGTGATTCCCATTTGCCAGGCTGATAATACATGTATATCCGTCAGACTGTTAATGTTTTTCGTAACACTCAAGATTATAATTCCCATATATGCCAGGGGGCGAGAAAACCCAAATATTTGCCGAGAGGAGTTTGCCAGACCTTTGCAAGTGCCTGGCAGCTCCCATACATAGCTCGGTGTAGAAAAAATAAACACTCACTTCACTCAGAAATTTTTTAATTTTTCTTTAAGGTGGCATGAGCTGCCAAAATGTTGATATTTTGAGGTTGAAACAGAATGTTGAAATTATTGGCTATTTTTCTCAAGAAGTATAATTCAGAAGCTTTTTAGTGCTTCTAGTCTCGAAAATGTACTATAAAGAATTGTTTCAAACTAACTTTGACTTAGAATGAATGAATGGTCGTCTCGGTTATTTAAATTTTGTTTACTTTTCGAACACATTTTCGGTTCGTATAGGCCACATACTGTATGGAGTTTCCTCATCCCAACGCTAATCATTTAGTTTTTCGATGGCCTTCAAAGCCTCTTACTGTCGTGACGATCAGAAATTATGAAAAAAGCGTGAATTGTGGCAGATCATGCCACTTTAACAAATTGGGATTTGAACCCACAACCAAAGATGGGAGGCTTTAGTTGGAGAGAATAGCTCTCGGCCGAATGAGAGACCGAGGCTCACATTGCATGAAGGTCAGAAAAATTTATTTTTGGTTAAATAAATTGAGGCATTAGTAGTATTGGTATTACTGTAATAAATCCATATAGGTATGTTATATGATCACTAAAACACATGGGCACAGGGAAAATCTTCTTGTCTAAAATAACCATGGAGACAAGTTTCTAATTGTGTTAAAAAGAGGTATATCATTTAGACCATTATACCCCATAAATTGTTGTAACAAACCAAACCTATGATATTTCATTAGGTTGACGACTGACAGGAGCTTAGCCTTGGTCAGTAGAATTCTATATACTTACTTATATAGCAACCAAGCAGTATGTGGTGAATTTAGTAGAAAGATAAACCAGTGGCCAGACAATAAAATCAATAGAGTTAACACACTGCTTGCTATTAATTCAGGAAAGGTCCACTGTGAAAATAAAAAATACACCTATCAAATAAGTACAAACAATGTCAAGCTTATATAATATAACTACAAGGTTGAACGAAACATATGTCCCCCACCCCACAAGACATTTGGTTTTCAAAATAATAATTGGCTTAAAGAGGCATGAGCTGCCAAAATTCGCAGTTTTTTCATAACTTCTGATCATCACGACAGTAAGAGGCTTTGAAGGCAGCTCGTGCCACTTTAACAAACAGACATATAAAAGTTGATGACCTACAGAGAGATATTTCATAAAATGGTCACAAGTAGTTCTAGTAAAACAGCAAGCAATGAAAATAACGACAGGCTTACATGTACGGAAAAGTGAACAGAACTACAGATGGAAAACTTGTTCAACTACAAACCACCCACGTCCAATAAACCATAATTTTTGGGGGGAGTAAAATTTTACCAACGGAAGAACCAATGAAACTAAAATGATTACTTACTCTGTTCAATTTATCACAACAGGAGGTGGCATTGATGTAATCACATTCCAAATCAGATAACGTTATAACCTGTACAATACAGTTAAGGTTTTCACTCTCAACAGCTATTAAACGTTATATGAAGACAAAAGTATCAACCGACCAACCCACCCAAATCTCAATTTGGATATTTAATAGGCTTCATAGAAAGAACGTCCGGAAGGCTAATGTATGTAGCATACTTAATGTTCCCCCTTGCTGGGTCAGCATACATGGCTAAAGCAGAGCCACAATGTTCCAGCCCGAGGGTCACTTGATTTGAAAAACAATCACAAATCAGGGAATCAAGGATTTGAGATAGAATTAGAGTGCTGTCAAGTTATCTATTTTTAATTTCTAATGATTCTAGCTAGGAAAAAGTGTACACCAGCACCACATGATTGATTGATTGATTAGGGCTTAACATCGCACTCAACAGCTAAGGTTATACGGCGACAAAAGTACCAACCGACCAAAAGATCATCAACCCCCCCCCCCTCCACCACCCCTCTCACCCACCCAGATCTAAATTTTGACATTAGGCTCCACAGACCATAGAACTTCAGGAAGTCTAATGCATGTGGCAGAAGGCTAACGTATTGAGCATACTTAATGTTCCTCCTTGCTGGGTCAGCATACTTGGCTAAAGCTGAGCCATAATGATCCAGCCCGAGAGCAGCACCACATGAAAAGGCTGAACAATCACAGGGTAAGACAAATTCAGGGTAGCAGTTTCAACTTTTGTAAAGTTAGGAATGTCAGAACGCCACAAAGCCATTTAGCTGAATGCTTTTGGGATAAAGAATAGGACAGTTAAACACGCTTTTGTGTAACAGACAGTTTGCAGAGAAATGCTCGCTACACGATTATTTGTCTCAGACATCTGGTGAGGATGATGTGATTCTGTAATCCCCTGATGAACAAGTATATCTGAACCCTGTGTACTAGTGTATTCTGATTCAATCCGAACCGTAACGATACTGCAGATATATGGACTGTGCATGCATATTTGTTAGCTAGCAACAAGAAACAACCGCATATGCATTTCACATATATCTTCGATTTCGGTAAAGTTTCGGGTGAATCTAAATACTGACCTATATCTAGACATATTGGCGTGGGTCTGCACCAACCATCATGCCATGGATTGGTGGCCGCCGTGCACACCCTGACAATACCAAGCCCCTAAACCCTGACCTCACAATGCATGCTGTTCATCTGCTGTGAAGCTTTGAGCTTATCAAAATTCTGAATGCTTGTCCCAAAGCTTACCGACAATGTTATTAATAAACAGATTGGCGGCTGGTGAGGGGCCCAACCTCTTGGTCTGTGTGCCTTTTTATTTCTCCAGGTTATGTTATTAGATCCCCCCCCCCTCCCAGAGAAAAACCTACTACTTATAATTCTGTATTAAAATATAATAACCCAGACAAACTGACATCTTTTTAAATCACTTCTTATACATAGAGCCGAGTATTTAACCAACAGTAAACTTTTATTTGACAAAGGGGACAGACATGTAACTTGACTGTGGAAATCGACGGAGACATGGAGTTGTGTTCAAGGATAACCATTTTCACACAGGAACTCAGAAACGAAGATTACAACTGGAAGAAACTAGTGTCTTTAGTCGCCGATGATTCGTTTGGTTTTTAATAATTTGCAATTGAGAGCGAAATAATAAAGTACAAGCGGTTTATAAAATAGTCAGCAGTTCACGCATCGGACAATTTGCCGCCTTGACTAGAGTTAAACTACGAGCCGCTTTATATGGATAAAGTAGGCCACTCACTGTGCAGCTTATAGCCCACTTTAATATGCTTGTTGAGGGGCGCACTGTCAGCTCGCCAATGAAGCTTGTGTAAAGCCATCAAGAGACTACCACCAGTCAGAAAATATATCGGATATATTGTTTTCGGTACAGCCAGATTGTTAAAACCAAACAAAAGTCTACACCAGATTCATAAGTGTTTATCCAGTTTAAATTTGGGCGATGTCGGCATTTGCAAATATCGATAATATCTCTATGAACACTAACGTTTTACCGTGCAACTTAAGTCATATCGGCAGTAAACAAAATTACAACCTTTACGTTTTACGTGATTTCTCATCCTTTTTACGGGCGAAACTTTTACATTTAAACAAAAAAGAATGTTCCCAACATATTAAAAAAATACAATAGTAAATATTTATTTGGTTTATTAACGGGTAAATATAAGATTTTGTGAACTGAAAGAGTCAACGGGAGGCTGTCGCCAAAAGACGTCAGTGGGATATAGGCAGTTGATATCGATGACTGATATTGGCCTAAACCAACACGTGGCTCTCAAACTGGTGCCGCACATACCCCACCTGGCGCTTTGTTTTTTAAACTACCTGACACAGGCATGAAACCAATTACCCACCCCTCTCTAGTCGGCGTCATTGAAGTTTTCGTCGATCGGGAGTAAATAGAAGACTTGAGCTTACAGAGTCACTCCCCCCACCTCCCCAGAAAATCGCTGAAAGGGTCGGGCATTTACGGTAGTACTATAACCTACTAACTATAACTAGCTTACAAGTTAAAACTTAAATAACATAGCGTTGTTGTTGTTGTGATTTTAGGAAGTAAAGTTGACTGACGTAAAGATTTAACATCTGAGATTATTTTGAATAAGATTTTTAGAAGGATAGTTAAAACCAAGGATACAAAATACACTATTATGAACAGCAGTCCTGCGCCGTCTAGTAGAGCGAAAATGAATAACGGTGTGTCCACCGACATGATGTTGTTGTTGTGTATCTGCACTGAAAAACGGTAAAGAAGTTTGACTTATCTCCCTCTGTAGCGCGTACAAAAATGGCCAATCGTGCCCACATGCTTACCTCCCCTTCGCTTCAGAACAAAGTCTCGCATGCGAAGATTAACTTCTCTGTTTAGATTGAAAAATGGCTTCAAGATTGGGCCTACAATCAGCGCATAAGTAAAATAAAGACAATTTCACTTGAATTCCCATCGGTACAAGTAGCGAAAGCTAAAATTTCTCATAAAGCTAATTTCAATTCAAATTCAAATTCAAATTCAAATTCAAATATTTTATTGCACAAATAAAAGCCCACATTGGGACAGGTACAATATTAATGTGCAAAAACACAAACATAACTAAACAATAATAATAACAATTTATACACAATACTGATATAGGCCGATGATGATGCATTACATTTTCTCATTAGAACGTACGGTACGGTAATACTTTTATGAAGTGAATCAAAGGCTTCACCCCCTCCCCTCCCGTTTCTCCAAAAATTGAAAATGCACCAATTTCCAGGAGAGGTGGGGGTGGGGCTATGGGAACATTTAAATCCAAGTTATTCCAAGAATTCGCTCTGCCCTGACTGAGTTACTTAGAAATTGAAAATGCACATGTTTCCAGAAGACAAATCCGAGATTTTGCCCTGCCCTGCCTGATTTTGACAGTCCACAATATGTTCAGTTGATTGAAGTTATTCTGATCCGCCCAGTCTTCAATCAACTCAACAAATTGCGAATTAGATAGGCCCCCTACCGGTAATTGCAAACTTTTGTCTCTATATAGGCCTACCGGTACATTATATCGGAACATTTTTAGTCAAATACGTTATGTTTCAAGCATAGGCTATATGATCTCATGAGTGTCTTTTTCTGACGAAAGGTAGCCTTTGTCCCCCTCCCCTTCCCTTTCCCAATATATTGAAATGCAGACGCCGGACCTGCATGCATTGGCGGGAATATCTTTAAATTGTCGCTTTCGTTCTTTTCTCTCGCAGCACAGTAACTTCATATAGGCCTAATTGGCCCTCATGTAGGCCTAGATCTATATTAGGCCCCTATAATCTCATGTCAAAGTTCCAAAGCTTCCAGAATCCTCAAACTTATAAACGGTTAAAAGGAACATCACTTTCATATGCCGACGATAGATCTAGCCTATATAGGCCTATATCCGTTGTATAAACTTGCTTATAAAGTAACCAAGCAGTAGGCCTATGTCCGTTGTATAAACTTACTTTGGCCTATAAAGGAACCAAGCAGTAGGCCTAAGCCTATGTGGCGAATTTAGAAGGAATTAAGATAAGCCAGTGGCTAGACCATAAAGCCATTAGAGTTCACACGTAAACTGCGTTCTATTAATTCAGGAAATGGCCACTGTAAAAACAAAATAGGCCTAACGGTCAAATATAATGCGTTATAAGCATTGATCAATCGGTCCACCATGTTTTTCGTTTATTTATTTTTTTTCAAATCAGGAGACGTCGAAATTGTGCCATGGGCAGTTGACGGCTTTCAATTCATGCATTTTTTTTAGGAGGAGGAGGATGCTGAAATTGAATCCAGCGCGCCAAAATGTCCAAGGGTATTCAGATTCGGATTCCTAGCTGACCATGGAATGTTCTGGATAAACTGAGTCACGTCTCTTGTTAAAAAAATCTTTTCTGTTATTGATTTCTTTTTCGATAGCCATATATATTAGGCCCTACCAGCCATATCATACCAATGGGCGTTGCCAGGTTTAGTGGTAGGAAACGAAGCTCTTTCTTCGGACGGACCCTCGGCCTTCGGCCAGTAGGGCCTACGTCCCTGGCAACTCTTCTACATGTGGCGATCAAGTATGAAATCCAATAAAATGAGAAACATCCCCGTACCATAGCAGAACCACCACCATATGGTAGGCCTACACTTGTCATGATGTTTCTTGCTGAATAATTGAGCCTAAGTTGTCCCAGGCAACCTCAAAACTCTAATTCTGCCATCCACAGCATGCAGAAGAAATCTTCTCTCATCGATCCAGTGGGCTCTTCTCTTACGTTCTATTCAAGACGTAATCGTTTCGGAGTTTTAGGACGCTCGATTTGTCGAGTCCATGGGCCTAACTGTGTTTTTTTTTTTCAGCTGAGCGGACGATGCCGGAGCCAGAGACGATTTAGAGTGGACTTGGATGACGGTCAGCAAACTTCTTTCATCTCTATCCGAGGGCACGAAGATCTGTTGCTACAAGTTACGTCATTGGTTTGGACAAGTCTCAGGCCAAAAGACATCTTAATGCCATTTGTCTTTGTGCTATCTGAAGACGGCTAACTGTGGAGCGGCTACGGCCGATTCTTCTACTTGAAGGAAAGGCTTGCTGTGTGTGGGCTAATAATCTGCCACTTTACTACTTCGGTAACCCATGAACGGCATTTTCTGTTGCAATGGATGAGGCTGTTAGAGAACAGTTTCATATAGGCGATATTGACCATTTAAGAAGGACATTATATCAGTCAAGATTGTTTCACTTATATGGCAACATTGCCAGATTTAGTGGGGGAGGAAACCGGGCTCATTGCCCGGAGGAAACTCCCGACCTTCGAAGAGTACCTAGCAAATCTTCCACATACGGTGACCGCGTGAAAACCCATTCAGAAATTTGTCAATTTTTATTTGGGCTAAGTGGGATTCTAACCCGCGCCGAATCGATGGAAGATCTGTGTGGGACTGAGGGACGATCACTTTAACCCACTGGACCACTGAGGCCCCATTACATTTATAATAAGAGACATAACAAAAAACTTTTTCACATTTATTTATTTCAATGGATTAAAAGAACATGGTTTAAGGTAAGAGCTTTTAAATACACATAGCCTTTCAGTCATACAATCATGGCATAAAGAAGAATATTAGACCAGAAGAAATTTCTCAAATGTTTCAAGCATCTACAATAAGCACGGATTCAGACAAACGTGCACACGACAGACTTGAGAAGCACACATGTATACTCTAGACACACAGCAGCTCGTTTAAATGGCAGAATTTTAAATAGTGAAAAATTCCTATCAGGTTTCAAAATCAAATTGTAGTTTTCAGAAAATTATTCACGAGGGAGAATAAACAAATTAAAGATTGATTGATTGTTTGGTGTTTTACGCCGCGCTCAAGATTATTTCACTTATATATAGCGCGTTGCCAGTTTTATTGTGGGAGGAAACCGGGCTTTATGCATGGAGGAAACCCACGACCTTCCGTTGGTAACTGGCAACCATCCCACATAGGTCGTTCGAGTGTAAACCCAGTCAAAAAATTTTGAATTTTTTTTTTTGGGGGGGGACTGAGTGAGATTCGAACCCGCGACCCATTGGTGGAAACAACTAAAAGAGCATAGCTTCAAATGTGGAGGTTGAACATCCTTGTGTTATTTGTTTAAAAGGCTAACTAAAACCCACAGCTGAACAAACAAATTAAAAAAGTTTGAATAGACCACAGGAATGAAAAAGAAAATTCAAAATTAAGTTAATATTCGAGTTCAGAGTAACAGAAATGTTGGCAACAAAACTACTGAAAATCTTCATTCAACTTTTTACAAGAAAACGAAATTATTTCAGAAAAAGATTAACTCAAGCATATTGATAAGAAGATGATTTGGTTGTTTGGATTTTTTTATGCAAAACTCAAGATTATGAACCTTTATGATAAGATTGATTGATGTTTAACGCCATACTCAAGATTATTTCACTTATATGGCAGCATTGCCAGGTTAAGTGGGGGAGGAATCTGGCCTTATTGTCCGAAGGAAAGCCCAGACCTTTCGGCAAGTACCAGGCATCTGAAGTGAAAAACCCAAATGTTATTAACGAGAGTTTTTGGTTGGTTGGTTGGTTAATTGATTGATGTTTTACGCCAACAATCAATATTATTTCACTTATATGGCAACCTTGCCAGGGAAAGGCAATCATGTGTAATAACAGCAGATGAAGAGACAGATGATAGCAAGTTTTCTTCTTGGAAAGTTTTAAATTTTATACCAAGAAATGAGATCAGGTAATAGGGCAAGTCATTTATTGAAGTATCTTATTATATTCAAATAGATTGACATTTTACATTTTGTGGCAATACTAGTACTACAGCGTGGGAAATTCTGCAACCAGATTTAATGCCCAGAGGTAATCCCCAGCCCGCCAACCACCCGACCATATTCCAGTCTTCAAACTCGAAAGCCATTGGTGGAAGTCAATTACATGTAGGACTGGGCACAAAACGCTTTGCCTAATGAGGCATTGTTGTGTTTTTTCGGGAATGATGCCCTTTGGGGGGGATTGACTTGTTTAGTGGGGGAGGAAACTGGGATCATTGCATGGAGGAAACCCCTGATCTTCAGCGAGTATCTGGCAACTCTTCCACATACGGCGACTGAGCGAAAAATTTACTCAGAAATTTTTAATTTTTATTTGGGCCGAGTGTGATTCGATTGACTGAGGGACGATCACTCTAACCCAGTGGACCCCCGTGGACGACCCTTTTGGGGGAAAAGCTAGCTCTATTTGTTGTTGATCCCATTTCAGCTTCTCATATTGGCACTTCAGCTAGTTGTCGATGTTTGGTTTATCTGACTCAATATTAATAATGCTTGGTTTTGTAAAAGAGTTTGGCACTTTAAGGTTAGATGGAATGGTTCAAAAACTCTATCATAATAGCTTTTACCGGCTTCCTTTACAAGGGAGCTAACTGATAAATCCGACAAGTATCCTCAACACTTTAACATGATGTTCGATGTCATTTTGCAAAGCGCTTTAGAAGAGCGAAAATTTTGGTCGTAGTGTCTACACGTCACATTGATGAAGATGCAAAAATCACTTGAAAATTCAAAAAAAGAATTAATAATAATAATAATTATAAAGGATAGCAACTTAAACAGATCATTCAAATAACTAAATTTCAGACATGATTAATCTATTTCCTTATAAAGGAATTATTTCTACAAGACCACATTGCCCGTCTTCATAAATATTTAACTAAAAAAAAAACCAAATAAATTATTGAAGAGATATTAATATATTAAGGAGAAAAGCAGGCGTTCTCACTAAGCAAAATAAAACCTTAAAACAGTCAGATAAAAAAGCAGTGAAGAAAATCGAAGTCTCTCATAGAGAAGCGGTGTAACACCAAGGCCGATTTCTACAGAGAACAATAAAATAATCTAGTGTTGTTAACGCCATTTATGCATAATGTTTCGAGGCTGATATTGTTAAAGGCATATAAATACATTTGTACAGGACTATTTACATGGGGGATGACACATCCTGAATTAAAAGCTAATTAATTAATGGCATCGTTAACGAGTTAATTAACGGTAATTTGAAAGGGAGAATATTGTAAACGTTATTAACGAGAGGTTTTGGTTGGTTGGTTTGTTGATTGATTGATGTTTTACGCCACACTCAAGATTATTTCACTTATATGGCGGCATTGCCAGGTTTAGTAGGGGAGGAAACGGGGCTCATTGACCGGAGGAAATCTCCGACCTTCGGCGATTACACTGGACAACCGAGAGGTTTTTGTTGGTTGATTGATTGATGTTTTACGCCACACTCAAGATTATTTCACTTATATGACGGCATTGCCAGGTTTAGTGGTGGGGGAAGAAATCTCCGACCTTCAGCGATTACACTGGACCCCCGAGGCCCCTGGAGAGTTTTTGTATTCCCCTTGCATTAGCCTGAAGATGGCCGTACATACCCAAGACACGTGCAATAAGAAAACTCTCGATTCATAATATTTCATCCAAAACAGCATTTTTGCCTTTAATTTAACAATCAGTCCATCTTGCAGAAAAAAATATTAAGAGTAATAAAACATGATTTGTAACCAGATGTTAATCTACTTAAAAATGGAATATGATATATTTTATTTGAAAAACTTTCAGAATAAATCACCATCTGACCTTTGAATAATGTTGTGGTCATTTCCATGGTCAATGCGGTGGTCAGTGTGAAGCTGGGGTTAAATGAATGACCTAATTTTGGCATACGAAACGCTTGCAGAAAAATGACTGATTTTAAATCAATGCAGTTTATGCAAGTCCTATATAGATATATTGTTAAACACAGATTGCTAGCATAATGTATATTATATGTAAAATAGTTGTAAATAATGATGAATCTTCTAGAGTGGCCTCGTGCTATACAGGAGTACTCCGACCAGATCCATTCTCATTCACTGAAAACAAAAATTCAGAAAAAAAATGTTCAATAAAATTACAGTTTCAGTGATAAGTTTCTACAGTTTTCATATACACATGTAACTGAAATACTGTTGAGCAAAACCCAAACCACTCACTCACTCACTCTACAGTTTTCATAAACTTCTTCACAGCTTTATTTTATTTCTACAGGGTGGAAGATTGATTGATGTTTTACGGGTTTGGTGAGTGAGGAAACTGGGCTCTTCGCCGGAGGAAACCCCTGACCTTGGGGGAGTACCTGACAACTATTCCACATACACTGTACATGTATGTATACAGCAATCAAGAGAAAAACCCACTCAGAAAATGAGTTCTAGATTCAGATGTTCTTTAACAAAAAAATATTTTTATTCCAGACTAGGATCTAGTTAAGTAAATAATACACTTACCTATATTATTGTAAATTTTATCTACAGGCCCCCATATTTGACATTGTACTGTCCCGCCATACATATATATATACTTACATATATTATTGTAAATTTCATTTATAGGCCCCTATATCTGTACTGTCATACCATAAATATACTTACCTATATTATTTAAAGTTTTATCTATAGGCCCCCATATCCGTACTGTGCCACCATAAATATACTTACCTATATTATTTAAAGTTTTATCTACAGGCCCCCATATCTGTACTGTGCCACCATAAATATACTTACCTATATTATTTAAAGTTTTATCTATAGGCCCCCATATCTGTACTATCCCACCATAAATATACTTACCTATATTATTTAAAGTTTTATCTACAGGCCCCCATATCCGTACTGTCCCGTTATAAATATACTTACCTATATTATTTAAAGTTTTATCTACAGGCCCCCATATCCGTACTGTCCCACCATAAAGATACTTACCTATATTATTTAAAGTTTTACCTGTAGGCCCCCATATCTGTACTGTCCCACCATAAATATACTTACCTATATCATTTAAAGTTTTATCTATAGGCCCCCATATCCATACTGTCCCGTTAGAAATATACTTACCTATATTATTTAAAGTTTTATCTACAGACCCCCATATCTGTACTGTCCCACCATAAATATACTTACCTATATCATTTAAAGTTTTATCTATAGGCCCCCATATCCATACTGTCCCACCATAAAAACATGTATACTTACCTATATTATTTAAAGTTTTACCTGTAGGCCCCCATATCTGTACTGTCCCACCATAAATATACTTACCTATATTATTTAAAGTTTTATCTACAGGCCCCCATATCCGTACTGTCCCACCATAAATATACTTACCTCTATTATTTAAAGTTTTATCTACAGGCCCCCATATCCGTACTGTCCCACCATAAATATACTTACCTATATTATTTAAAGTTTTATCTACAGGCCCCCATATCCGTACTGTCCCACCATAAATATACTTACCTATATTATTTAAAGTTTTACCTGTAGACCCCCATATCTGTACTGTCCCACCATAAATATACTTACCTATATTATTTAAAGTTTTATCTACAGGCCCCCATATCCGTACTGTCCCGCCATAAATATACTTACCTATATTATTTTAAGTTTTACCTGTAGGCCCCCATATCTGTACTGTCCCGCCATAAATATACTTACCTATATTATTTTAAGTTTTACATGTAGGCCCCCATATCTGTACTGTCCCGCCATAAATATACTTACCTATATTATTTAAAGTTTTATCTATAGGCCCCCATATCCGTACTGTCCCGTTATAAATATACTTACCTATATTATTTTAAGTTTTATCTACAGGCCCCCATATCTGTACTGTCCCACCATAAATATACTTACCTATATTATTTAAAGTTTTACATGTAGGCCCCCATATCTGTACTGTCCCACCATAAATATACTTACCTATATTATTTAAAGTTTTATCTACAGGCCCCCATATCTGTACTGTCCCACCATAAATATACTTACCTATATTATTTAAAGTTTATCTACAGGCCCCCATATCTGTACTGTCCCACCATAAATATACTCACCTATATTATTTAAAGTTTTATCTACAGGCCCCCATATCCGCACTGTCCCACCATAAATATACTTACCTATATTATTTAAAGTTTTATCTACAGGCCCCCATATCCGTACTGTGCCGTCGTCTGAGGCAGAGGCTAACATACTGGGTATTTTAGGGTTCCAATGTACACAATTAACAGTTCGTGTATGGCCTTCTAGCACAGCTATAGGCATCTCCCGACGAATGTGCCAAATGTATACTTTGTGATCTGCAAGAAATTTGTCAACAGAAAATGAAATTTCTTAATAATTTATCTTAAATTTCTGAACACTAAAGCACATGGAAACAAAATTTCTTTTTAATAATTTCTCTTATATTTATGAACACTAAAGCACATGGACAATCCTACTGGACGATTTTTTACTGTGAAAGATTTCATTACAGGTATCGTAAAAAAAAAGCATTAAATTAATTGTACACTCGGATCTTTGCCTGGAAGAAATCTCCGACCTTTGGCAAGTAATTGGCAATTCTTTCACATACGGCAATCAAGAGAAAAAAAATCAGCAATTTTTCAATTTTCATTTAGTCTGGGGTGGGATTCGATCCTGTGCCCCATTGATGGAGTGCCTGTACCACCGACTAGACCATCAACTGGACCCCCGAGGCCCCCAGCATCCATTGAGCCAATGAACTAGGGGATCAAGAGAATAAGATCTGTATAACACCAACATTTTCTCTTGATCTGTAGAAATAATTAAACCATACCTTCACTGCCACTGGAAACGAAATCTTGATTTAAACCGCCAAAGCATGAGTGGATAGCATAATAGCCCTGTGTTACGCCTTGAAACTTTCTCACTAAACAGCGGTCCTTAACGTCCCATAAATGTACACCCTGAAAAGCAAAACAGTTTGAATCAAATGTACGCCGAGAAAAACTATAAGATATTAAATAATAATCTGCGTCAGATAAAAATCGAACTTGAGCGGGGTATTAAGGTATTAAACTTTCCATTTAAATTTGAAAAAAATTAAGCCAGTGGTTTTCAAGATATTGCAGGGAAACCAAGTTATTTGTATCAGCCAATCAAAAACAATAATTAAATATGCGCGGATTTTAGCGAAAGTCGAACTTGAGGGGGGTATGAAGGTATTAAACTTCCCATTTAAATTTGAAAAAAATTAAGACAGTGGTTTTCAAGATATTGCACGGAAACCAAGTTATTTGTATCAGCCAATCAAAAGCCTGTACAATAATTAAATATGCGCGGATTTAAGCGAAAGTCGAACTTGAGCGGGGTATTAAGGTAATAAACTTCCCATTTAAATTTGAAAAAAATTAAGCCAGTGGTTTTCAAGATATTGCACGGAAACCAAGTTATTTGTATCAGCCAATCAAAAGCCTGTACAATAATTTAATATGCGCGGATTTAAGCCAATCAAAAGCCTGTACAATAATTAAATATGCGCGGATTTAAGCGAAAGTCGAACTTGAGCGGGGTATTAAGGTAATAAACTTCCCATTTAAATTTGAAAAAAATTAAGCCAGTGGTTTTCAAGATATTGCACGGAAACCAAGTTATTTGTATCAGCCAATCAAAAGCCTGTACAATAATTTAATATGCGCGGATTTAAGCGAAAGTCGAACTTGAGCGGGGTATTAAGGTAATAAACTTCCCATTTAAATTTGAAAAAAATTAAGCCAGTGGTTTTCAAGATATTGCACGGAAACCAAGTTATTTGTATCAGCCAATCAAAAGCCTGTACAATAATTAAATATGCGCGGATTTTAGCGAAAGTCGAACTTGAACATGGTATTAAGGTATTAAACTTCTCATTTAAATTTGAAAAAAATTAAGCCAGTGGTTTTCAAGATATTGCACGGAAACCAAGTTATTTGTATCAGCCAATCAAAAGCCTGTACAATAATTAAATATGCGCGGATTTTAGCGAAAGTCGAACTTGAGCGGGGTATTAAGGTATTAAACTTCTCATTTTAATTTGAAAAAAATTAAGCCAGTGGTTTTCAAGATATTGCACGGAAACCAAGTTATTTGTATCAGCCAATCAAAAGCCTGTACAATAATAAAATATGCGCGGATTTTAGCGAAAGTCGAACTTGAGCGGGGTATTAAGGTAATAAACTTCCCATTTAAATTTGAAAAAAATTAAGCCAGTGGTTTTCAAGATATTGCACGGAAACCAATCCGGACGCCACCGACGCCGACGCCAGACTACGCCGTCAAAGTGATCCCTAAGTGCCCCCTTTCAGGCGACACAAAAACAGTATACGTTGTAGATGGACTCTGGAAGTTAAAATGGCCCATAAATGTACACTCTTCTGATAAAAACAGTATCCAATATTTGTTAGTTTTGTATCCATAAAATAAAAATGCAAAAATCAAAATCTGTATACAAAGACGCGCTTAATCAACGTCGGTGGTGTTTGACGTCACAGCAATGATAATGTACATATCAGACATCAACTATGACTTCACGGCGCAAAGTAAATAATTTTTCGGAGAGGTCGTAGAGAGAAAAAGAATACCTTGAACGTTGTAGGTTTTGTGTCAGAAATCTAATTTTTTTTTTTCAAGTTTGTACAGTACATGTTCTTAAACTAATTGATTAGAAAATAGGAGGTGTTGTCTTAAACTTGTCGGTTATCCTTTCATGGGGATTTCAACGTTGATATTTCTCGAGCTAAATGATTGATTGATTGTTTCACTTTTCACTTTTATATGGCGGCGTTGCCAGTTTTAGTGTGGGAGGAAACCGGGCTCTATGCCCGGAGGAAACCCACGACCTTCCGTTGGTAACTGCCAACCATCCCACATAGGTCGTTCGAGTGAAAAACGAGTCAGAAAATTTTCCAATTTTTGGACTGAGTGGGATTCGAACCCGCGACCCATTGGTGGAAGGCTGTTCGGATTGAGCGTCCAACGCTCTACCTACTGAACCACGGAGGCCCCCTCAAGCTAAATGAAAAGTTGCGTAATATACCTGAGTAGCGACATTAAGCAGGGCTAATCTCCCGGCTCCATTCACTGTGAAAGACATAACAGGATGGTCCTCCTGGATTCTACAAAAAACACAGAAGATAGAATAACACTGTTTTAATCAAATGTTGCCAAAGCATTCTTCTTTCAACTAGCATTATTAGTTATCATGGTTGGTGGAGGGGGGATACGAAGTATTTACCTGGTCAGCGGGGGAATTGATAACGGTCGAGCCCTATGGCGTCATAAAAAAATTCAAAAAAATTCCCCAAAAGTTCCGAAAAACTTAAAAAACAAAACAAGCCTTCCTAACTACCAATCTTTTTTTTAAGTAACTTACAATAAACATACTTTTTTTCTGCGGAAGTGGGGAGGGGGGGGGGGATTGTTCCTGCTTTGTCCTATTTCAAAACATGCAGTGATTTTGCTTGTGTACGAAATAAAAATACCTTCTCATCACATAGATGTAAACTGACAGATAGTGTATTTTGCTGTACATCCAATAGAAGTCATTTCTAGATAAGTCTAGAAAAAAGCTGACAAAAGCATTGTCCAAATACAAATATCACTGAGACAAAATTCCTGAATTGGTACATATCCAACACTGATGGTTCCAGAAAAAAATCCTGCTATTGTCCCATTGCTCTGCCAGGCAGTTTAATACCCCAAGTAGTTAGTGTCTTTTAGAAAGTGACTATAACAGTATCCTCGCTATTTTGGGATTACACTTTCTTGAAAATGGATAAGGCAGCCAGCATTTAGTGCTGGCGATAGGTGCCAGACTCTGGGACGCGGGTTCGATTCCCGTTTCGGGCGTCACCCAAAATCGGTATAAGAAATTCTTCCATTTTTCAATAAAGTGTTATCCCCAAAAATAGCGAGAATAAGATCAGTCCACTGAATATTCTATAAACAGTCTGGTAAATGGAATACATACTCATTACAGCATCGAATTATACTGCCTGTGTCCATTTTCTGTCCAAAGTGTAATACCAAAATAACAAAAATACTGTTACCCTAAGTCATGAATTCGATTCTCACCCGGGGTAGGATTCTTTTCAGACCCATCAGCGTCTGTTATTTACCAATTCACTAGTTTCTCTGACGATGATTGTAGCTTACTTACAAATTAGTATCTGTAGGTTCATCAAAATCGTATCCTCGGATTCGATGATGCGTGTCGGCAGCCAAGACAGTCCGCCCGTCAGTTAGACATGTTAAACATTGTACACGAACACCTTCCCAATTATCTAAAATATTACCATCTAGGTCCTGGAGTAAAGAAACAGACAAGTCAGAAACAAAATATTTTAACAGACAAAATATCCCGAGTAAAGAACTGCCAGCGCCACACGCTCTGGTGAAATGTTTGACAAATTCAGCGAAATGGACGTAAGACGTCATGACATTTGTAGCATCACAAAGTCACCACACTGGGTTTGTTTCACCTTTACGGCTCGCCTGGTCGCGTACATGTAGCACTGGAGATGAGCTCAATTTATTTACTTTAAAGCGACAATCCCACTACCACCTTTAGTGATACAAGATTGACGGTTAATGTTTTATATGCACTAATGATTATTTCCCTTATGTGGCAGTGTTGCCAGGTTTAATGGTGGGCGAAACCAGGCTCTACGCTGGCAGGTCCATAACTTGCAGATTAACAAACGGAAAATTGAATGACGCCACTCAAAAAACTTAAATGGCCGCGTTGCCAGTTTTATTGTGGGAGGAAAGCCGGCTCTATGCCCAGAGGAAACCCACAACCTTCCGGTGGTAACTGGCAACCATCCCACATAGGTCGTTTGAGCGAAAACCCAGACAGAAAATTTTTGAATTGGACTAAGTGGGATTCAATCCCGCGACCCATTGGTGGAAGGCTGTTTGGATTGAGCGTCCAACGCTCTACCTACTGAGCCACGGAGGCCCCTCAACGGGTTTGAAATTGGAAGCTGAATGATATCAACGATAGAGGATGGCTGAACAGCTGGTCTGACATTCGGGTTGAATTTAGATTCCAATTTTCTGAACTACTTTAAATTTGACCTTGAATATTGACCAAGAATGTAGGAAACATGGGTCCTCATGGGAGACCCCCGGGCCTACTTGCACAAAGCGCTCTGAACGTACGTCTACAACATAAATTTGCCAAGAGTCCTCTTTCAAGTTGGCCCTAGGCTTTAACAACTTCCATGCAAATATTGATTGATTGTTTGGTGTTTTACGCCGCGCTCAAGATTATTTCACTTATATGGCGGCGTTGCCAGTTTTATTGTGGGAGGAAACCGGGCTCTATGCCCGGAGGAAACACACGACCTTCCGTTGGTAGCTGGCAAAAATCCCACATAGGTCGTTCGAGTGAAAACCCAGACAGAAAATTTTCCAATTTTTTGGACCCCATGCAAAGTAAAGCATTGTGAAACCAGATCAATTCAGTAGAAGTGTCTGCAACAAAGGTAGTTTACTCACACATTGATAAAACTGTCCCCGTGTGCCGCCTGTAACAAACTTCCGACTGTCCGCATGCCAGGCTGCACTTGTAAGACTATCTTCCGGTGATTGGTTAATTTTTACTTTTAATTCACCCGTCTGAAATAAGAAGATTAGATACAATACCAGTATGAAAGTCACACCTGTTAATGTAAAGTGACAACATAGTTTAGACCCTTTCGGCTTAGAAGGATGTTTTTATGACCTTCACATTGAATGACATTGACATCATTCCTCTGTTCCAGTTGCTATGACACGCCTCTTTTACATTGTGTCATTAACAAAATGAACAAGATTCTGACGTCAGCTTGATCCAAAAACTAAATACAGCCATAGGCCAAAGAGAAGGGCTTACTCAGATCAATGCATATTATTTTTGTTCAAAAAGTGAAGGGGGGGGGGGGGGGGTATAGCAATCCCGTTCTGCGACCCAAAATCAAAGCCGCACTGAAACAGTAAACTTCTTACCTGGACATTCCATATCCATAGTTCTGAACAATCGTCAGGACCACAGGCTATTATATACGTACTGTCCGGACTCCACGCTAAGTAAGATACTCCGTAAGAATGACCCTCAAATGCACGGCGATGATGTAACTCGTATGTCGTCTGCCGTAGGAAGAACAAAAGTTAGCTTATAATGGTCATCTAAATACAGATTTTTTCACATTTTAATAGCGAAGTTGGAGTCGTTTATTTCAACAAAGCATCCCAAATCTCAGCCTATCATACATGCAAATTCAAACTGCTACTTGAATTTATTTCTCCAAAT
Organism: Lepidochitona cinerea; assembly: GCA_963971465.1. Taxonomy (NCBI): domain Eukaryota; kingdom Metazoa; phylum Mollusca; class Polyplacophora; order Chitonida; family Tonicellidae; genus Lepidochitona; species Lepidochitona cinerea. The sequence continues at coordinate 31,933,909 of OZ020554.1, read as the reverse complement.
TTCTAACTTGTTAATATTTAGAAAGCATCTTAAGTTACAAAAAAAGTTAAAACGTGATCACCAGCTCTGTCATATAAAATCCCACTTCAAATTTTGATTGTCAAAAAGGTTCAGTGTTTAAACTAAAGGATTCGCATTGAATTAAAAAACCATTGTTCAGTCAGTAACCCTTGAGAATCAAAGAATAAAGTTCGAACAGTTGGAATGTAGGAGTTTATCTTTGGAAGTTTTTAGGCTTAAAGGATTTATGAACAGGATTTAAAGCTGATTTGTGTTTGTTTATGGACTAAATGTATATTTGAAAAACATCAGTTGAAACGAAACAACCTTCGCATTAGTTCCCTGGTAGTCAAAAGAAGAACGCGGAGGAAATATGCATATTTTCCGTATTTGTCGCATATACTCGGAAAAATTATGTCATACACGACCTTCGATGTGTACAAACTGCCACGAAGACGTACTGAGACAACAGAAATCGTTTATTACGTCATCGCTGTGAGGGTACGTACGCAACGGAGGTCGTGTTTGACGTCACAAGTCTCTGAGATAATTAACTTTCGTAAGCATTGTAGATCAGCAAACGTAGCTTGAATTTTGTATGTGCTGCGACCGAAATTTTATTTTATTTTTTTGTCAGACTTTACATGCTATACAACACGCAAATTAGAAAATATTTCCAAAGGTTGTTCATAAATCTTTTAAAGGCACACTTTAAGAATTCACACACAAATTCTAGAATACTGTTTACATTAAAAATAGTTCACAGTTTTCTGTATTTTTCCCAGAATAAGAACCTTTTATTTTTGGCCAAAAAGTTTTGCATCGTTATGTATTTTTAATTTGAAATAGAAAATTTTATTTGTTACGTAACCGCAATGTAAACAAACAAGCGGCCTGATGTTTTGAATCATGTGAGCAATTTAACAGTACAGTATAATTTGACGAACTTTATCGGAGAAAACAGACGGCAGATCTGGTTTGATAGACACAAAAACTTGAAAGATGCTATAGTGTAAACCATAGACAAACAAGAGTTTCGGGAAACCCAAAATACGCCCGGAAAGGCACAGTAACTGCAGCCATACCAAAACAAATCCTTCCATATTTATTTGAATTTAATTTTCAAAATTCAGAGGGAAGAGGTTGAAGCTTGGTAAATGATTGATTGATTAATTGTTTGGTGTTTTACGCTGCGCTCAAGATTATTTCACTTACATGTATATGGCGGCGTTGCCAGTTTTATTATGTGAAGCTTGGTAAAAGGTGATGTTATGTCAACAAAATGAAATTTTACCACTAAAACCTTTAAAATCCATCTGTATCAAATTTAAAATGGGCTATTTGGATCAACAATTATTAACAAGATTTGTACACGGTACAAGTCATCAATTCTCGCTGCTGTTAAAACACGATGTTAAACATTGTTTGTTGTCAATAAAGGTTGCACTAAAATGTTTCAATTTTTTAGAAAAGCAGTTTATAATTTACTAATCATACTTAAACAAATGTAATTAATTGGTAATTTCGCAGCTCACACCAATTCAAGTAGATTTGACAATTTTTCTCATAATATTTTTTATCTACATTATTTGGCCATAGACATCTTGACAATATTCTAAATCTCCCCATATACCTACAGGTTATTACTTCTAATCTTATCATAGACCAAATGTTTACAATAGATTTGGCTATGGGTCCATTGCTAATGTCACTCACTGTTTTATGGGGCCATGTGGTACACAAAGCTTGGTTTAGCCATATATCTCTCAAGAGAGACTGAGAGCTAACTGTAAGTTGACAAGGTAAATATACCAAAGCTGGGATACTTATCTCTTGGTCTGTAGATAAAACTTTAATCCTTATATGTATTTTTCATTTGATTAAAACGTTATATATTGATTTAAGAATAGTCTTAATCAATTTAGAAACATTATTGCAATTTGAAAAAATCCTATTTTGATGAGAATCGGAAAAGTAGAAGCCATTTTATAATTTAAAGGTTATTTTCATGAAAATGAAAGTAAGAATAAAAGGTAATGTACATAATCCAATAATTTGCAATAGTTGATATCATAAACAATTTTTTTACACACTGTCTGTTAATATGGTATGTAACATGAAAGAATTGAAAACATCGGATCATATTTGTTAAAGTTATGGAGAGAAAAAGTAAATATTACATAACCCAATATGGCTGCCATATTACGCAATGTATGATGTCAAAAATAGTTCGCGACACACCTTCCACCCATAAGGTATATACTCAGAAAAAATTGTGCAGATGGAATCAAAACATTGGAAGTTATGGAGCGGAAGGGAATATTACATAATCCAATATAACTCCCATATTATGTAACCAGTGATGTTAAAAATAGTTTGCGACACACCTTCTACCCATAAGGTATATACTTAGAAAAAATTGTGCAGATGGAATCAAAACTTTAGAAGTTATGGAGCGGAAGGGAAAGCGGACGCCGGACAGCCGGACTTCCGGACTGCCGGACTGCCGGACGGACGGAGATGATACCATAATACAGCCCGCTTTTCAAGCCGGGCGTATAAAAAAGGCCTGGAATGAGGGTAATTCAACACAGAAGCTAACCAGTTTCTGATCGTTGTTGTTGTTGTAATCGAGCTTCGATTCTTTGTATGCTTTAGAGATTTTAAACCTAACTGGGCATATATAATGTGCCATATGTTTAATTTTAGTGGTTTTAGTTGTAATCAGCTCGTAGCGTTTATGTCGTTTTAACAGCTGTAATTTGACCTATCAAATAACACTTCAGCCACACGCTCCTCCTCTTTTAACGACCTATGTGGGATGGTTGCCAGTTACCAGTGGAAGGTCGTGGGTTTCCTCCGGCCATAGAGCCTGGCTTTCTCCCACAATAAAACTGACAACGCTGCCATATAAGTGAAATAATCTTGAGCCAAACACCAAACAATCAATCAATCATCCTCTTTTCCATAATATGTTTTACCAGAAAGGCCACGGTGTCTTTAAAAAGTACCTGAACGTACATCCCCAATATTGGTATAAATTGAAAGCTCTTATTTTACTCAAGGCACTTTAAGCAGCATCAAAAATAGAAAAAGAAATTTATATCTGTCAATTTTCAATTTGAAATACAGAAAGAAAAAACTGCTAACTGAATTGTACAAGCTTGTTTGATGTTGGTTTACGTGTAGCTTAAATTTGCAAAATGAATGTATTTATATAAATTTTCAACCTAAGACATTCATAAAATTTGACCGAAGAAAATGATCAGCTGTGACAAGTTCCTTGATACTTTACATGCTGGTAATGTATAATTAGTCAAAAATTTTAATTAAAAAAACAGAAATTACCCGTGCCAACTTACTTGGTCGATATCCCAGATAATGAGGGTTCCATCCTTGGATCCGGTTGCCAGTTTGGTTCCGTCTGGAGAGAACCTGCAGAACCAGACCTCATCGCAATGGTCATTTAACACTCCTACTGTATTACATGGAAATTGGTCTCTGAAACACAGGACGTGGATTGTGAAATATGGTCAAGAGGACTTGAATTGTCAAATATCGCCAGGAGAACTTGGATTGTGAAATATCGCCAGGAGAACTTGGATTGTGAAATATCGTCAGGAGGACTTGAATTGTCAAATATCGCCAGGAGAACTTGGATTGTGAAATATCGTCAGGAGGACTTGAATTGTCAAATATCGCCAGGAGAACTTGGATTGTGAAATATCGTCAGGAGGACTTGAATTGTCAAATATCGCCAGGAGAACTTGGATTGTGAAATATCGTCAGGAGGACTTGAATTGTCAAATATCGCCAGGAGAACTTGGATTGTGAAATATCGTCAGGAGGACTTGAATTGTCAAATATCGCCAGGAGAACTTGGATTGTGAAATATCGTCAGGAGGACTTGAATTGTCAAATATCGCCAGGAGAACTTGGATTGTGAAATATCGTCAGGAGGACTTGAATTGTCAAATATCGCCAGGAGAATTTGAATATCTCAGTAACCTTGAGTTTAATTGTATAGTTAATTACTGTCTTTTTGAAAGTGACTATAACAGTATTCTCGTTATTTTGTGATTACAAGGAAGTCGGTTGGCTGAATGGATAAGGCAGCCAGCATTTAGTGCTGACGATAGGTGCCATACTCTGGGACAAGAGTGCGATTCCAGTTTCGAGCGTCACCCAAAAATCGGTAGAAGAATTTCTACCATATTTTCAAGAAAGTGTAATCCCAAAATAACGAGAATACTCAGTAACCTTCTTTCATTGGAACCTTCTGCAGTGCAGAACATGCTCATTAAACTGGCAGCTGTTTCTCAACGAGGTCAGAACTTTGCGCCTGGTCATAACATAATGTTGAAGGTATATGTTGCCATGGCAATTAGGCCTTGCACTGAACTTACGTTTAGCGTAAATGTCTTGAGAAATTGCACCCTGGGGCTCGTTTCACAAAGCAGTCGCATCGCAAACGAGGCGTAGTTGCCAATGGATACCATAGTGAAAAGATACGACGTCATGGCAACTGCGATTGATCGCACTGTGCGACGGCTTCGTGAAACGGCCCTCAGGTCATTTATGTCCTATCGAGAGAGGGGGAAGGGTTCACTGTGACGTGCAGTGCATTTGTAGAAATAATTCTCCTGTTATTCCTAAACCTGTCAATGTCCTTGTAACAATTTATGAAATTTTACGATGTCAGGAGGAAACCTCTGACTTTTGGTGAGTACCTGGCTGCTCTTCCATATCTTTTCAAGGAAAACTACGTTTAAGCTTTCAATAAAAAGAAGCAGTTCATTTTATTTTTTGGGTTATTTTAGAGAGATTTTTAACTCATCTTTTTTAGATCATCCATGTTGGTTTTGCCAAGTCATCAAACAGCCTCTTTTTTATTGAAAGCTGTTATGAAGCAGCGTTCCATTAAAACACATGGGAGAGTTGCCCGGTGTCAAACACAATATTTAAATGCCGCTTTCAATTGGTATGGAACTATGGTGCTTAACTAAAACAAGAAATTTATGGTCTACTCAATGCATGCAGGAATTATGCCCATTATAAGGCAAAAAAAAATTATTTCATTGACCATTTCACTTAAATGGAGGAGTTGCCAGGTTAAGTGGAGGAGGAAATCGGCTCATTGCCCGGAGGTAACCCCGACCGTTACCAAATACGGTAAGATCTCCGCTAATTCAAGGACCAGTGATGTGAAAATAACGAATTATTACATTGCTATTTGCCACATTTGGTCTATAAAAACAACAATAGCGATCGTTCAATAGGATTATCTGATCGCTCACTCCAGGAGGTAAGACTCTCAACGAAAAAAGTTGAATTTTAAGTGTACTTTTGTTAATGTTTTTCTGGCCCTTGAATTTTTTAGAGTACTTGAATTAGCGGAGATCTTACCGTACCTGGCAATTCTTCCACATACAGGAATCCAGTGAAAAATCCACTGAGAAAATTTTGCCATATTGATGGAAGGCCTGTGTTGGTGGATTGATTGATTGATTGATTGATTAGGGATTAACGTCGCACTCAACAGCTAAGGTTATACGGCGACAAAAGTATCAACCAACCAAAAGATCTTACCCACCCCCATCCCCCCTAAATTTTAACATTAAAACCTCTACAGACCATATGAACGCCAGGAAGGCTAATGTATTTGGCATATCGGTACTTAGTTTTCCTCCATGTTAGGAAGGCGAAAATGGCTATGGCAAAAACCACTCCGCCAAGGGTGGCCTGTGTTAGACTGAGTGACTATCACTCTGCCGACTGAATCACCGCTAAAACAAAACATTTTCTACGAGTACTCACTTTTGGCAAACATGGTCTATAAGAAGTGAGACGGAATCGAGTGTCTCGTCACAGACGGTATTATGGTACGGACACTTTTCCTTCTGTAACTCGACGGCTTGGTTGAGCAGGGTGAGAAGACGGCGTGGAGGTAGCATCACTGACGGGGGCAGGAAAGCTGGAGAACACAAGATTGATTGATTGAGCGATTGATTGATTGGTGTTTTACGCCGCGCTCAAGATTATTTCACTTATATGGCGGCGTTGCCAGTTTTATTGTAGGAGGAAACCGGGCTCTATGCCCGGAGGAAACCCACGACCTTCTGTTGGTAACTGGCAACCATCCCACATAGGTCGTTCGAGTGAAAACCCAGTCAGAAAATTTTCCAATTTTTTTTGGACCACAAGAAAAGTATCAGTAAAACTGATGGATGCTCCGCAAGCCCAGAAAAAATCAACACATCTGACAAAATAGCGGTAAAAGAAATTGAAATATTTAACAGTAGACTACCAGAAACTGTTCATTCCAAGCCAATCCAAATACATTCATGGTGTGAAAAATAGGTTGATTGATTGTTTGGTGTTTTACGCCACGCTCAAGATTATTTCACTTATATGGCGGCGTTGCCAGTTTTATTGTGGGAGGAAACCGGGCTCTATGCTCGGAGGAAACCCCCGACCTTCCGCTGGTAACTGGCAACCATCCCACAGAGGTCGTTCGAGTGAAAACCCAGTCAGAAAATTTTCCAATTTTTTTGGACCACAAGAAAAGTATCAGTAAAACTGATGGATGCTCCGCAATCCCAGAATAAGAGTTTCGGGAAACCCAAAATACGCCCGGAAAGGCACAGTAACTGCAGCCATACCAAAACAAATCCTTCCATATTTATTTGAATTTAATTTTCAAAATTCAGAGGGAAGAGGTTGAAGCTTGGTAAATGATTGATTGATTGATTGTTTGGTGTTTTACACTGCGCTCAAGATTATTTCACTTACATGTATATGGCGGCGTTGCCAGTTTTATTATGTGAAGCTTGGTAAAAGGTGATGTTATGTCAACAAAATGAAATCTTGCCACTAAAACCATTAAAATCCATCTGTATCAAATTTAAAATGGGCTATTTGGATCAACTATTATTAACAAGATTTGTACACGGTACAAGTCATCAATTCTCGCTGCTGTTAAATCACGATGTTAAACATTGTTTGTTGTCAATAAAGGTTGCACTAAAATGTTTCAATTTTTTAGAAAAGCAGTTTATAATTTACTAATCATACTTAAACAAATGTAATTAATTGGCAATTTCGCAGCTCACACCAATTCAAGTAGATTTGACAATTTTTCTCATAACATTTTTTATCTACATTATTTGGCCATAGACATCTTGACAATATTCTAAATCTCCCCATATACCTACAGGTTATTACTAATCCATTAGTCCATTGCTAATGTCACCCACTGTTTTATGTAGGCCAAAGCCATAAATCTCTCCAGAGAGACTGAGAGTTGACAAGGTAAATAAACCAAAGCTGGGATACTTATCTCTTGGTCTGTAGATAAAACTTTAATCCTTATATGTATTTTTCATTTGATTAAAACATTATATATTGATTTGAGAATAGTTTTAATCAATTTAGACACATTATTGCAATTTGAAAAAATCCTTTTTTGATGAGAATCGGAAAAGTAGAAGCCATTTTATAATTTAAAGGTTATTTTCATGAAAATGAAAGTAAGAATAAAAGGGAATGTACATAATCCAATAATTTGCAATAGTTGATATCATAAACAATTTTTTTACACACTGTCTGTTAATATGGTATGTAACATGAAAGATTTGAAAACATCGGATCATATTTGTTAAAGTTATGGAGAGAAAAAGTAAATATTACATAACCCAATATGGCTGCCATATAACGCAATGTATGATGTCAAAAATAGTTCGCGACACACCTTCCACCCATAAGGTATATACTCAGAAAAAATTGTGCAGATGGAATCAAAACATTGGAAGTTATGGAGCGGAAGGGAATATTACATAATCCAATATAACTCCCATATTATGTAACCAGTGATGTTAAAAATAGTTTGCGACACACCTCCTACCCATAAGGTATATACTTAGAAAAAATTGTGCAGATGGAATCAAAACTTTAGAAGTTATGGAGCGGAAGGGACAGCGGACGCCGGAAAGCCGGACAGCCGGACTGCCGGACTGCCGGACTTCCGGACTGCCGGACTGCCGGACGGACGGAGATGATACCATAATACAGCCCGCTTTTCAAGCCGGGCGTATAAAAAGTCATTAAATCTGACAAAATAACGGTAAAAGAAATTGAAATATTTAGCAGTAGAGTACGAGAAACTGTTCATTCCAAGCCAATCCAAATACATTCATGGTCTAAAATATAGGGAGAAGTCAAACGGAGAACTGCCTTTCTATCTTTGGTCAAATAGATTTGACAATGGAAAGAGGCAAAGGGCAATATCATTGTGACAGAGAAAAAAACATAACACTGCACAACCTCTTGGTAATACACCAGGAGCCTGTTTCACAAAACGGCGTAGCGTAAATTTTTACATAACTGCCATAGCAACCCATACTGTAGAGATACGTTAGTATGAAAGTTACGCAAAAAAAACATCTACGCCGCTTTGTGAAACAGGCCCCAGGCAAGACTCAAACCAACCCGGACAAGAAGTCTGGGAACAAATTTGACAATTTGAAGAAACAAAGGGCAATAACTCTGAAATTATCATCACCATTCAGACCTCTTGTATAATGACGTATAAAAATCTAATTCGGTCTCCTCTCCAGGTATACATCGAAAAATATTGACATGGCAGGTGGTGGGTATTGACCAATCAAAAGACGATACAGTCTATTGAATATTAATGAGGTATAATAAACACTTATCATACTCAAGACGGTAATCACACCCCTTTAAAATTCAATCACATTGATCGATTGATTGATTGATTGCTACACTCAATACTTGTCAACATTTTGTTAAATATTGGATAAACTGTTTTGTGTTTTACACCGCCCTGAAAATTGTTTCCTTCATTTGGCAGAAATTGTGGGACAAAATCTTTCATTGGAAATTGGCACCTATTTTACATACATTGCAAGCTTTTTGGATACTTAAAACTGGGAGCAAACCGTAACTTTTGGGGTGTTTTGGGGGGTGCCATATTATCGTGTTGATGAATTAAGTCAGTCAGAAAAGTCAAGATTATTTCACTTGCATCGCGGCTTTGCCTGGTCTAGTTCGAGAGGAAACCGGGCGCATTGCCCAAAGGAAAACCCCGACCTTCGGCGAGTATCTGGCAACTCTTCCACCTACGGCAACCAAGATAAAAATCTACTCCGAAAAATCTACTCGCATCGATGGAAGGTCTGTGTGGGACTGAGGGCAATCACTCTAACCCACTGGGCCAACCCTCAATAAAAGCTTACCTTGGAGTTTTTCAATGACCAATTGCCTGGAATTTAAGCCTTTGCCTTCCCATTTTGACATTTCTCGAAGAGCCTGAGGGTCACTGCACATTATAAATCTGAAATACAAAATGAATCTTTAATTGTATATACATGTATGACAAAAATCACCAATAAAATTTGTGTTACATCCTATTCCCATACTTTTTTTGACTGAGCAGAATTTAAAACCAAAATCCCTTCAAGGCAGACCGACTTATTTATTTTTCAAGCCAGAGTTTTGTTGCAATTGCTATTGATGAGCTATCAAGGAAAATAAATATGAAGTACAACTCTACACCATAATAATGAGGTAGGTAGGTATTTAGGATAGTGGCGCTTTCCATTGATTTTAATGATGCACGCCATTCCATAATAATAATGCTTGTAACAAAAGATAATGCTTACGAGCTGAGTACGTGAACTCGTTCCCTGTTATAACCAAGAGGTGAGAGTTCATGTCTCAGACACTGCAGGGCTTCCATCACTTTCCCGTCTTCCAAGTACTCTAAATATTTCTGCTCCAGCAACAGGAAACGCATTTTCTGAGAACGAAATAAATTTATAAAATAAGCTTTCCCAATTTACCTCTTGCATACATGACTAATAAAGCTACATGTGTTAAGCAAAATATAGTACATTTGGTGGCGAAGCTTTCAATTTAACATTGATCATAGTTTTGATAATGGTTTGATAATGATAATGGTGGCATTTCCAAGTTCCCAAACTCGGCAACAGTCTGAAATGTTTGTTCGTCTTTGCGCGCTTGCCCAGGATGAATTTGGGTGAGGTAAAAAAGAAAACAAAGGCGTCTCTGCCTTTCAAAAGTTGCCCAGTGGGTTACAGTGATTGCCCCTCAGTCCCACACAGACCTTCCATCGATGCAGCGTGGGTTCGAATCCAGCTCAGACCAATTTTTCACTCAGTCGCGTATGTGGAAGAGTTGCCAGGTACTCGCCGTAGGTCGAGGGTTTTCTCCGGGCATTGAGCCCAGTTTCCTTCCCTACTAAACCTGGCAACGCATCCATATAAGTGAAATAATCTTGAGTGCTGCAAAAAAGACCCAAAAGTAAAGAGATTGTTTTCTGTAGCAGGGCTCCTTGCACACAATAGAAAAGTGGTCCATCTTTGCTTTATTCATTACAGACATATTAAGTAACGTGAATTGTGATTGGATCATATTTGGGTGGAACCAATAAAAGTTTACATGCATGTCAAATTAGAAACGGCGTTTTTTCCTCCAGTTTGCCCATGGGTAAAACTGGGTGTGAGTGTAAGTTTTAAATGTGGATTCTCACGATACACCCCCCCCCCCCCCCCCCCCCCCCCCCCCGCACAAATAACCTCACTTACCAGTAAACCTTGAGAGCATTCCACCAAGGGCTTTAACTCTGACAAATCTGTATCAGCCTACAACAGTAAAACACAGACCACTTGAAAACAAGTTTTAGTAAACTCAACATACATGTACACACCTTCTATCCATAAGGTATATGTTGTGAAAGAATTGTAAAGATTTGATCTTCACTCTTTAAGTTATGGAGCGGAAGGGTATCAGAGACGGACGGACGGACGGGGCTGGTGATACCATAATACAACCAATTTTTTTATAAGTTGGACGTATAAAAACTACAAGCATGTTAAACTTGTACGTTCCCTATTGTTATTTTTCATTAACAAGCAATGCTCATATTAATTTTTATCCCCAGAGGGTACAAGATAAACCTGAATTGCCCATTTCCACATTACAGCATTTGAAATTTTAAAAGTGTAGCATTCAATCAACTTTCATCTACAATATCCTTGTTAATTTGTTTTAGGAATCAAACATTTAAGAAATTGGTACGTATCTAATACATATTTAACTTAACTCTGTGGCTCTGGCCAAATTTGAGAAATACTGTTTGGATTTGGCCATTTCCGTGTGACGCCCCTCATTTGTCCTAATACAGTGCTTTTATCTAGTGTAATCACAAATGTAGCTGTGTTAATGTGACGTCATAATCATATCCCCTTATATTTACGAACACTAAAACACATGGGCACAGGGAAAATCTTCTTGTCTAAAATAACCATGAAAACAAGTTTCTTATTGTGTTAAAAACAAGGATAATATAGATAGACTGATTGATTAACCATGAAGATTAGTTTCTAATTGTGTTATATACCCAATCATAAGTTGTAATAAACTAAACCCATGATATCCTTATAATCGTACTATGGAAAAAGCCTTTTGCCGATTTACGCTGAGGTGTCAAAAAACACAACTACCCCTAGTACCCTCTACTATAAAATTTACGCCCTTTCTGGGTTCCTCCAGTACTGATTGCCCCACTCACACAATTTAGACCATAAACTTATGCATTCTGATTCTGGATATTTTTCTGATTTGTACACAAATTAAATTTTTTAAATTATTTTAAAAAATTCAGACCTACGTGTACATTTGTGGTTGTGAAAGTGGCATGAGCTGCAAAAATTCACACTTTTTTCATAATTTCTGATCATCACAACAGTAAGAGGCTTTGAAGACCACCAAAAAACTAAATGATTTGCATAAGAATGAGGAAAATCCATACAGTATGTGGCCTGTACGAATCGAAAACGTGTTCGAAAAGTAAACAAAATTTAAATAACCGGGACGACCATATATTCATTCTAAGCCAAAGTTAGTTCAAAACAATACTTTATCGTACATTTTCGAGACTAGAAGCACTAAAAATATTCTGAATTATACGTCTTGAGAAAAATAGCCAATAATTTCAACATTCTGTTTTAACGTCAAAATATCAAAATTTAATGAAAATAAAAATTTAGCCTCTCTAAATTGACGGGGAAAGTTTAGTGACAAGAGTTCCATCCAGCTAAATCAGAAATACTGATTCAAAAGAATAACAATCAAATTATTTTAATAAATTTATAATCAAATAATTAAAGTGGCATGAGCTGCCAAAATGTTGATATTTTGAAGTTGAAATTATCGGCTATTTTTCCCAAGACGTATAATTCAGAAGCTTTTTAGCGCTTCTAGTCTCGAGAATGTATGATAAAGTATTGTTTTGAACTAACTTTGGCTTAAAATGAATGAATGGTCGTCTCGGTTATTTAAATTTTGTTTACTTTCCGAACACTACATGTATTCCAGTCCATATAAGCCACATACTGAATGGATTTTCTCCATTCCAACGCCAATCATTTAGTTTTTCGATGGCCTTCAAAGCCTGTAACTGTCGTGACGATCAGAAATTATGAATATATTTATAATTAAATCTTAGTGTCAAACTAAAGTTTAACAATGCTGTAGTTTCAGATCGTGTAATTTTCACTTTGTATGTCAAAGGGGATCCCACATGCAGAGTATAGAAGAAAATTGCTGTCTAAAAAAAAAAAAAAAAAAAAAAAAAAAAAAAAAAAAACGACAACAAAAATGCAGTCAGAGAGAACACAATGAATGTAATACAGACAAAGAATACCTCTGTTCAAACTTAACATTAACCGTCATAATAAGCCTGAGGGAAAACCATTGTTACAGAAACAAGTTGTTTAATAGCAAGGAGAGTGTGAGGAGATCCATTTGGCTTGAGCAGCTTTAAACAGATTTTTGGATTGATGTTTTATGCCATACTCAAGATTATTTCACTTATATATTTATGATCACTAAAACACACGGGCACAGGGAAAATCTTCTTGTCTAAAAGTTTCTAATTGTGTTAACTTTAGCAGGGCTTTTTGCCTGGAGGTAGCCCGTGACTTTGTTGATTCTTAAACCACTTGAATTAAAATGACATGCATGTATGTGTACATAATTGAATTGGAAAATGTCTAATGAACTTACATACAACACTCAATAAGAGAGATTTCATTTTAGTCTTTGAAATGCCCAGAAAGAACCGAAAGTTGAATTGAAAGCTTAAAGTATTTAGAAAACTTAATACATGTATTAGCACATATATTCACTTTGTATAGGTTACTGGCATGGCAATAACAACAACACCAGTACTTTAGTTTTTCAAAGTACTTCAAGGGTGAATTTTGGCAGCTCGAGCCATTTTAAAGAGTAATGCCGGATTGAAAAGGAATAAAGTATGGAAAATCTCTATTCTTTTTTATTGTTGACTAAAATAATTTTATAATTTCATGTTGCAAACAATAAATTTGCTTGGGATTCGACCAGTTTCACAAACTCATCGCAAAGTACGACCAATCTCAATTGCCAGGACGTCGTAGGCCTATCTCTTCATTATGGTATCCCATGGCAACTAGGCTTCGTTTGTGATGCAACTGCTATGTGAAACGAGCATGTGATACCCATATGAATTGACGTTTCCCCGACACGCCCAGGTTGCTGGACAAAGTTCTATCATGTCCGACAACATGTGGTAAATGAAGGCGTCAACACAACGTCACAATTCAACGTCACAATCACTTTCTTAGGTTGCAACAATGTTTCTAGTTTGTCGGACATCCGTTGCCATAAAAAAACGTTTCGGGGAAAGGTCAATTGTTGTGGTTTGCAGTGAATAGCCATAATATTATCGTGTGTGAGTAGAAATGAATGAAGTGTACCATGCTGTGTTGTAGGACCTGTGCTAATTAACAAACTTATAATGGGTCTTCCTAAAAAAACTCGCAATAGTTAATTATATCTATCAAGGTATGGACATGATGTACATGAATACAATAATGGACACGATGTACATGAATACAATAATGGACACGATGTACATGAATACAATAATGGACACGATGTACATGAATACAATAATGGACACGATGTACATGAATACAATAATGGACACGATGTACATGAATACAATAATGGACACGATGTACATGAATACAATAATGGACACGATGTACATGAATGCAATAATGGACACGATGTACATGAATGCAATAATGGACACGATGTACATGAATACAATAATGGACACGATGTACATGAATACAATAATGGACACGATGTACATGAATACAATAATGGACACGATGTACATGAATACAATAATGGACACGATGTACATGAATACAATAATGGACACGATGTACATGAATACAATAATGGACACGATGTACATGAATACAATAATGGACATGATGGCAATAATGGACATGATTACAATAATGGACATGATTACAATAATGGACATGATGGCAATAATGGACATGAATACAATAATGGACATGAATATAATAAAGGGCATGAATATTCAGGGCCAGATGTTACAAGAGATTTCCTCTGTGGATATCACAAAAAATCCATGTCAACTTTAGAGTATAACGGAAAGTGGATTTCTAATGAACATTGGACAGAGGATGTATAGTGGACAGTGAGGGTATAATGGACAGTAGGGGTATAATGGACAGTGGGGGCATAATGGACAGTGGGGGGTATAATGGACAGTGGGGTATAATGGACAGTGGGGGTATAATGGACAGTGAGGGTATAATGGACAGTGGGGGTATAATGGACAGTGGGGGTATAATGGACAGTGGGGTATAATGGACAGTAGGGGTATAATGGACAGTGGGGTATAATGGACAGTGGGGGTATAATGGACAGTGAGGGTATAATGGACAGTGGGGGTATAATGGACAGTAGGGGTATAATGGACAGAGGGGGTATAATGGACAGTGGGGGGTATAATGGACAGTGGGGGGTATAATGGACAGTGGGGGTATAATGGACAGTGAGGGTATAATGGACAGTGGGGGTATAATGGACAGTGGGGGTATAATGGACAGTGGGGGTATAATGGACAGTAGGGGTATAATGGACAGTGGGGTATAATGGACATTGGATGTATAATGGACAGTGGGGGTATAATTGACAGTGGGGATATAATGGACACTTGAGTATTATGAGCAGTAAGGGTATAATGGACAGTGGGGGTATAAAGGACAGTGGGGGTATAATGGACAGTGGGGTAAAATGGACAGTGGGGGTATAAAGGACAGTAGGGGTATAAAGGACAGTGGGGGTATAATGGACAGTGGGGGTATAGTGGACAGTGGGGGTATAATGGACAGTGGGGGTATAATGGACAGTGGGGGTATAATGGACACTTGGGTATAATGAGCAGTAAGGGTATAATGGACAGTGGGGGTATAAAGGACAGTGGGGGTATAATGGACAGTGGGGTAAAATGGACAGTGGGGGTATAAAGGACAGTGGGGGTATAATGAACAGTGGGGGTATAATGGACAGTGGGGGTATAGTGGACAGTGGGGGTATAAAGGACAGTGGGGGTATAATGGGCAGTGGGGGTATAATGGACATTGGATGTATAATGGACAGTGGGGGTATAATGGACAGTGGGGGTATAATGGACAGTGGGGTAAAATGGACAGTGGGGGTATAAAGGACAGTGGGGGGTATAATGGACAGTGGGGGTATAGTGGACAGTGGGGGTATAATGGACAGTGGATGTATAATGGACAGTGGGGGTATAATGGGCAGTGGGGGTATAATTGACATTGGATGTATAATGGACAGTGGGGGTTTAATGGACAGTGGGGGTTTAATGGACAGTGGGGTAAAATGGACAGTGGGGGTATAAAGGACAGTGGGGGTATAATGGACAGTGGGGGTATAAAGGACAGTGGGGGTATAATGGACAGTGGGGGTATAGTGGACAGTGGGGGTATAATGGACAGTGGGGGTATAATGGACACTTGGGTATAATGAGCAGTGGGGGTATAATGGACAGTGGATGTATAATGGACATTGGATGTATAATGGACAGTGGGGGTTTAATGGACAGCGGGGGTATAATGGACAGTGGGGTAAAATGGACAGTGGGGTAAAATGGACAGTGGGGGTATAAAGGACAGTGGGGGTATAATGGACAGTGGGGGTATAATGGACAGTGGGGTATAGTGGACAGTGGGGGTATAAAGGACAGTGGGGGTATAATGGACAGTGGGGGTATAATGGACAGTGGGGGTATAGTGGACAGTGGGGGTATAAAGGACAGTGGGGGTATAATGGGCAGTGGGGGTATAATGGACATTGGATGTATAATGGACAGTGGGGGTATAATGGACAGTGGGGGTATAATGGACAGTGGGGGTATAATGGACAGTGGGGGTATAATGGACAGTGGGGTAAAATGGACAGTGGGGTTATAAAGGACAGTGGGGGGTATAATGGACAGTGGGGGTATAGTGGACAGTGGGGGTATAATGGACAGTGGATGTATAATGGACATTGGATGTATAATGGACAGTGGGGGTATAATGGGCAGTGGGGGTATAATGGACATTGGATGTATAATGGACAGTGGGGGTTTAATGGACAGTGGGGGTATAATGGACAGTGGGGTAAAATGGACAGTGGGGGTATAAAGGACAGTGGGGGTATAATGGACAGTGGGGGTATAGTGGACAGTGGGGGTATAATGGACAGTGGATGTATAATGGACATTGGATGTATAATGGACAGTGGGGGTATAATGGGCAGTGGGGGTATAATGGACATTGGATGTATAATGGACAGTGGGGGTATAATGGACAGTGGGGGTATAATGGACAGTGGGGTAAAATGGACAGTGGGGGTATAAAGGACAGTGGGGGTATAATGGACAGTGGGGGTATAAAGGACAGTGGGGGTATAATGGACAGTGGGGGTATAGTGGACAATGGGGGTATAATGGACAGTGGGGGTATAATGGACACTTGGGTATAATGAGCAGTGGGGGTATAATGGACAGTGGATGTATAATGGACATTGGATGTATAATGGACAGTGGGGGTTTAATGGACAGTGGGGGTTTAATGGACAGTGGGGATATAATGGGCAGTGGGGGTATAATGGACAGTGGGGGTATAATGGACAGTGGGGGTTTAATGGACAGTGGGGTAAAATGGACAGTGGGGGTATAATGGACAGTGGAGGGTATAATGGACAGTAGGGGTTTAATGGACAGTGGGGTAAAATGGACAGTGGGGGTATAAAGGACAGTAGGGGTATAATGGACAGTGGGGGTATAATGGACAGTGGGGGTATAATGGACAGTGGAGGGTATAATGGACATTGGATGTATAATGGACAGTGGGGGTTTAATGGACAGTGGGGGTTTAATGCACAGTGGGGTAAAATGGACAGTGGGGTAAAATGGACAGTGGGGGTATAAAGGACAGTAGGGGTATAATGGACAGTGGGGGTATAATGGACAGTGGGGGTATAATGGAGTATAATGGACAGTGGGAGGTATAATGGACAGTGGGGGTATAATGGGGTATAATGGACAGTGGGAGTATAATGGGGTATAATGGACAGTGGGGGTATAATGGAGTATAATGGACAGTGGGAGGTATAATGGACAGTGGGGGTATAATGGACAGTGGGAGTATAATGGGGTGTAATGGACAGTGGGGGTATAATGGACAGTGGGAGTATAATGGACAGTGGGGTAAAATGGACAGTGGGGGTATAAAGGACAGTAGGGGTATAATGGACAGTGGGGGTATAATGGACAGTGGGGGTATAATGGAGTATAATGGACAGTGGGAGGTATAATGGACAGTGGGGGTATAATGGACAGTGGGAGTATAATGGGGTATAATGGACAGTGGGAGTATAATGGACAGTGGGGGTATAATGGGGTATAATGGACAGTGGGAGTATAATGGACAGTGGGGTAAAATGGACAGTGGGGGTATAAAGGACAGTAGGGGTATAATGGACAGTGGGAGGTATAATGGACAGTGGGGGTATAATGGGGTATAATGGACAGTGGGAGTATAATGGGGTATAATGGACAGTGGGGGTATAATGGAGTATAATGGACAGTGGGAGGTATAATGGACAGTGGGGGTATAATGGACAGTGGGGTATAATGGACAGTGGGGGTATAATGGGGTATAATGGACAGTGGGAGTATAATGGACAGTGGGGGTATAATGGGGTATAATGGACAGTGGGAGTATAATGGAGTATAATGGACAGTGGGGGTATAATGGGGTATAATGGACAGTGGGGGTATAATGGAGTATAATGGACAGTGGGGGTATAATGGGGTATAATGGACAGTGGGAGTATAATGGGGTATAATGGACAGTGGGAGTATAATGGGGTATAATGGACAGTGGGGGTATAATGGGGTATAATGGACAGTGGGGGTATAATGGGGTATAATGGACAGTGGGGGTATAATGGGGTATAATGGACAGTGGGAGTATAATGGGGTATAATGGACAGAGGGGGTATTATGGAACATTGAAAATGATTGCATCAAAGCCTCACAACAATGCATCACTGAACATTGTTCCGCATGCGCATTGACATATCAGTTTCAGACATATCCATGGTAGTGTAGAGGAATATTATATCTGCTCAGCTGAGGTTGTCTCTGATATCATTATGATCCTTTGTTTCATATCTATTGACAATCAAAATTCATTTTAAAAAGTCAGAATTTTAGCAGTTCATGCTGAATAACACATCTTTTTCAGGCACATGTATTGCAATGTTGCTTTAGAAGCGTTGTCTACATGTATCTGTATAAAAGTGCACATGTAGTAACCATATCATGCTGCAGTGGTGATATTTACAAAATTAGACCAGGGGGGTATTTCATAAACAGGTTTAGAAGGCTAAACTGACCAAGCCGACTAGAATAGCACTGCTTTAACATTACTGCTTAGTCGACTATATGTGGTTTATGAAATACCCCCCTGGACTCCTGCATGGACAGAGTCCAGCTGCAGGAAATCTATTTCTGGGTCAGTGGGGAATGAGGTCAATGGTATGGGCAGTCACTCAATACAAACATAGGCCACTGTTGTTAAGCTTGCTGCAGGCCAATGTTATGAGAGATTACAGATAAGGGTGAACCTGCCTGTGGTCAACTATCACATGTAGAGGCTAACTAAAAAACCATGGACAAAACTAGTAAACATAACATTTAAAGAAACCGGACGCACAGTGATGTCACATAAAACTAACGAGTTGAATTGTCGAAAAGTTAGAGAGGTTAAGTTCATTATTATCACAGATGTGCCGTGTCAACAAACATGCTCAGCAGTTTATTGAGGGCTCAGCAGTTTATTGAGGGGTCTAAGTCCATTATTTTCACTGATGGACGGTGTAAACAAACATGCTCAGCAGTTTTAATATTGAGGGGCCTAAGTCCATTATTTTCACTGATGGACAGTGTCAACAAACATGCTCAGCAGTTTATTGACTGGGGTTGAAGTCCATTTTTTTCACTGATGCGACGTGTCAACAAACATGCTCAGCAGTTTATTGAGGGGTCTTAATCCGGTATTTCAAATGATGATGGTGTAAACAAACATGCTCAGCAGTTCATTGAGGGTCTAAGTTCATTATTTTCACTATTGCACCGTGCAACCAAACATGCTCAGCAGTTTATTAATTTGATGCATGGAAGTGATTTGCTGAAAGATTATATTTAATTGTGTAAGAAAAACAGTCCATAAAACTCTTTTCAGCGCACCTTTTTGCGCAATATAGCACCTTTCACATCGATCCGAATATTTCATATCCGCCATTATGTAAATATTCTAACCCCCTCTGGTATCCCATTATGCATCTAGCATTTGTTGACATCTTAAGGTAATCAATCTATACAGGGCAACTCCATATGGTAATAAGGACAACTACATGTACAACCAGCATCTCTAAAGGGACAGACCTTCCATCAATGCAACGCAGGTTCGAATCACACTCACACAAAATAAATGAAAGACAAATTTCTGAGTGGATTTTTCACTCGGTTGGCGTGTGTGGAAGGGTTGCCAGGTACTCGCCGAAGGTAAAGGGTTTCCTACAGGCAATGAGCCCGGTTTCCTTCCCCACTAAACCGGGTAACGCCGCCATATACGTGAAATAATCTTGCGTGCGGAGTAAAACTTCAATCAATCATTGTATAGGCAATTTTCCCTAATCCAAAATACCAGTCATCCACACCATACTGACTTCCAGTAATGTCATTAAGTTGTGGGCCTATCAATCGCTCCCTGCATACTGCAACAAACTTCGACTAAGATAAGGTAGAACGTTGAGCTGGTGTATAAATAAGAGGACTACTTAATGACGATTTTAAGAGGGAAAACAAGGTTGATGCTAAAAATGCTAGTAGCAAAACGGTCTCCAAACCAAATCCCCTCAAATAACCCATCATTTTTGGAGTGACGTCAATACGCTACAGGCCAAAATAACTTTTTGCCTCAGAATGACGTTTTTATGGCGTTGTTCAAACTATATGGCATTGACGTCATTTCTCTTATGCTGGCCTAGCGCTGTGACACTCATCTATCACATTGAGTCATAGACAAAATAAACACGATTTCGACGTCAGATTTATCCAAAAACTCAATATAGCGTCATTTTGCCAAACACAGAGGCTACCTCGTAAGCGTCAATCCTTAAAGTGGCATGAGCTGCCAAAATTCACCCTTTTTTCATAATTTCTGATCGTCACGACAGTAAGAGGCTTTGAAGGCCATCGAAAAACTAAATGATTGGCGTTGGAATGGGGAAAATCCATACAGCATGTGGCCTGTACGAAGCGAAAACGTGTTCGAAAAGTAAACAAAATTTAAATAACCGGGACGACCATTCATTCATTCTAAGCCAAAGTTAGTTCAAAACAATACTTTATCGTACATTTTCGAGACTAGAAGCACTAAAAAGCTTCTGAATTACATGTCTTGAGAAAAATAGCCAATAATTTCAACATTATGTTGTAACGTCAAAATATCAACATATTGGCAGCTCATGCCCCTTTAAGCCACAAGGGTCTATTAGAAGCAAGCTGTTGAATGGGCTGCAGTGTTGAGCTACGTACAGAGTATCTGCACCTGATTCTATTCTATCAATACATGTTTTATGCAGTGACCACAGACCAATTGTCTGATATTATTGATCTATTATACGACTGGTGAGGGGAGGGGCAGGGTCAACAGACAGCTGTTTCTCATATTGGACAAACATACTCGTAATAATGAACTACTTCTCTTAGAAACAAGATATATTTATGATCACTAAAACATATGGGCACAGGGAAAATCTTCTTGTCTAAAATAACCATGGAGACAAGTTTCTGATTGTGTTAAAAACAGGTATATCATTTAGACCTTTATACCCCATAAACTGTTGTATGGCCTGCAAAGGCATCTATTTATTTATGAACACTAAAACACACAGGCTCAGGCAAAACACATGCTAAAAAAGGCCGCCAGTCTGTCAATCAAAGGCTCCAGTCTGTCAACCAAACGCCCCAGTCTGAAAATGAAAGGCCCCAGACTGACAATCAAACGCCCAAGACTGACAATCAAAGGCCCCAGTCTGAAAATGAAAGGCTAAAGTCTGACAATCAAAGGCCCCAAACTGAAAATGAAAGGTCCCAGTCTAACAATCAAAGGCCCTAGTTTGGAAATAAAATGCCCCAGTCTGACAATCAGGTCCCTGTCTCTAACAATCAAAAGCTCCAGTCTGCAATCAAGGGCCTCAGTCTGAAAATGAAAGGTTGCAGTCTGAAAATGAAAGGCCCCAGTCTGAAAATAAAGTCCCCAGTCTGAAAATGAAAGGCCTCAGTCTGACAATCAAAGTTCAAGTCTGGCAATAAATGGTCCGAGCCTCCCAATCAAAAAGTCTGTCCAACAATGTCCCTGTTCATTAACTGACTACCGAACCTTGGAATCTGACTGACAATCAACTAGTCTCACAATCAAAGGCCCCAGTATCACAAACAAAGGCCCCACTCTCACAATCAAAGCCCCAGTCTCACCATCAAAGGCCCCAGTCTCACAAATAAAGGTAACAGTCTAACTGACAATCATGGTGATAAGCAACTGTAACAGAACCCATTAATGAAAGGCCTGGCTTACATGTACATGTATTTTACCCAAGGTTATATTTAAAAACTTCTGCTCATCGTAATCGCTCACCTTTTCCCAGTCGCCATCTAAAATATGTTTCCTGAAGCGAGCAGCAGCTGTGTGTTCCAAAGTACATCCTGATTCAGCAATCAACTGCTCTGCTGTTCGACTGAAAGACATAAGAATAAGGGTCAGTCAAACAATTTAATTACGGTAAGAATTCCGCTAATTCAAGTACTCAAAACATTACGAAAAGCACTCTAAAAGTTTGAGACTTTTCGTTGGGTGTCTTACCTCCTGCATGGAGCGACCGATAATCCTATCGAGCAATCGCTATTGTTGTTGTTTTAGACCAAACCTGGCAGAAAGCAGTCTAATAATTTGTTATCTTCACATTGCTCGTCCTTGAATTAGCGGAATTCTTACCGTAGACAGCATATCACTGTTCTTTCAAACATAATTTATTGATCATTATCCAGTTTATTTCACACGGTTACCAGGCAGTCTAAGCCACACTCCAGATCATTTCTCTTGTGAGGCCATGTTTGCCTTATTGAAGGAGCGAAGAAATTTTGTTGGCGACCTAGTTGTTTGTTATCGCTTTCGACTCTTTCTTCAGGCCAACATAAACCATACTCAAGATTATTTAACTTATGGGGCCTTGTTTGCCAGGTTTACTGATAGATAAATAACCTCACATTTAGTTGGGTAAGAAACCAATTCATGGGACAATAATTTTGGGATTGAGTTGTCATAAACCATAAAATTAAAGTGGCTTGAGCTGCCAAAATTCACACTTTTTTCATAATTTCTGATCTTCACGACAGTAAGAGGCTTTGACGGCCATCGAAAAACTAAATGATTGGCGTTGGAATGAGGAAAATCCATACAGTATGTGGCCTGTACAAACCGAAAACGTGTTCGAAAAATAAACAAAATTTAAATAACCGGGACAACCATTCATTCATTCTAAGCCAAAGTTAGTTCAAAACAATACTTTATCATACATTCTCAAGACAAGAAGCACTAAAAAGCGTCTGAATTATACATTTAGAGAAATATAGCCGAAAATTTCAACGTTCTGTTTTAACGTCAAAATATCAACATTTTGGCAGCTCATGCTCATAAAAATGAGGGTTTGGGCCTTAAATTTAACATTGGTAAGTCAAGGCCTTGAATCCTTGATGCCCTAGTTGATAGCAAACAGATAATTTAGGCCAAGTTTTCATTTTGCCTCCGTGTCCCCAAAAACATAATAATTTACCTTGATGTCTTCTCGACATACATGTAAAGCAAATTGCCTTAACGCACAGCTTTGGAGATGCTAGTCTAAGGCAAATTTTGTAGTGCCGTTTATTCCTACCTTCTAGGTCTGGGTTAGCCAAATCATTTAATTAGCAAAGATGTACATGTATGCTCTACCCATAAATGACAACACTGATGAATATGGAAATTGTAAGAGTAGACCAATTTATGTCAGGGTGATTGAAACGACATTTTTGGAGGTTGATGATTTTGAAACTGATAGCCAACTTGTGAACTTTAGACCCCATGCCATTGATTTCATGACAGGAACAACTTATTACTAGTGTCTGGTTTGCCTAAACACTTTTACGATCTGTATAATCAAACTTTTTCCCAAACCGTACAACAATTAGTACTTTTTGATTGTGGAGTCTTAAATATTTATGGGTTGTATTGACAACAGTTAGAGTTGTAGGCCTAAATCAGAAAGGGTAGGCTTAGTGTTGGACATTTGACAGTTGAATATGTAATTAAGCCTAGGCTATTTAACTTTAAGATAAAAAATATTTTCTTCTTTAATAAAAGAATATAATTCTATTCATCATATTTTTTTCTTTCCAAACATACAAATTTAAACTGGTCTTCAGTATAAATGTGACACTCCAACCAAGACATGTCAGGGCTATTTTTGGAAACGTCAATAATACAGTTGTCAAAGTAGTATCGCATACATTCAATCATTTCAAAACAACAACATCACGGTGCCATCTTACTTCAAACCAAGGCCTCGGAGATGTTGTCCTATCAACCTCACGATGTCTTGATCAACTCTGGACAGTGGCTTAACTGTTGTACTTTTTTCACTTTCTCCGTTCATCGAGCAAGCCCCGTTTTGTTGTGAAGAACTCGCGATTTCTCGAGCCTCTCCATTGTGCTGTGTGCAGCCATTAGTCTGCATATTACCAGCTGATAGTCGCTGCTTTTTACGCGGTGGCGGAGTTTCACCACCGTCTTCCGAATCGGACGACGAGGCCAGGCTTGCTTCAGGTTTGCTGTGATTTGTATTTTCAAAATCATACAAATCCACAGCGTATTTTTAATGTATAAGTTGCCAGCCTGAACGAGCTACCTGGTCTCCGACACCAATTTGTTTTGCTAGTGACGTCACGACCAACTCATTTTTACGAGAGGATTGTGGGAAATTC
Source organism: Lepidochitona cinerea (assembly GCA_963971465.1). Taxonomy (NCBI): domain Eukaryota; kingdom Metazoa; phylum Mollusca; class Polyplacophora; order Chitonida; family Tonicellidae; genus Lepidochitona; species Lepidochitona cinerea. Next base: position 31,909,338 of record OZ020554.1, on the reverse strand, counting down.
CGTGAAAGTTATCAAACGTCAAAATATATCAAAAAAGATCAGAACATGTTTGTTTGTTTTTTTGAGAAAAAAAAAAGAATTCAGAAATAGACGTTGGACATAATTGAATTCATTTTTTGTTAAACATAGCACCCGGTTTGGACAAAAAAATGTCTTTAGCTTAGAAAAAATGTAACGTACAAGTAGCCTATATATTGGATTATTGCATTTATATTGGGCCAACATAAGGCAACAACATGCAGACTATTTTTTCAAGTGATTGAATGCTAAAAAATAAAGCATGTAGGCTACAAAACATGTATTTGCCAATGCAATAGGCTGCTTTTATTGATTTGCTAAGAAAGAAAGAACAAAAGTTAAAAAAAAACAACAGAAAAGTTAAATTTTGATTTTTAGACGATTCAGTGTCGTACATGTAGCTATTAATTAGTATCAGCAAAAGTAACAGCCAACACCCACCCCACCCCTCTCTCTCAATTTGAAGGGTATAGGGTCTCATTTTTGGAAAATATTTTTTGTAGGAGAGCCTATATATAAATAGATGCCCAAAGCTTGCTCCCAATACACAAAATTCAGCCTCAGGTGTAAAAATCCGACCCGCATGCTTACATGACCTGGGGGCCTCGATGGTCCAGTGGGCTAGAGTGATCGTCCATCAGTCCCACACAGACTTTCCATCGATGCGGCGCGGGTTCGAATCACACAAAAAATTCTGAGTGGATGTTTCCCTCGGTCGCCGTATGTGGAAGAGTTGCCATGGCAGGTACTCGCTGAAGGTCGGGGTTTTTCTCCCGGGAAATGAGCCCTGTTTCCTCCCCCACTAAACCTGGTAACGCCGCCATATAAGTGAAATAATCTTGAGTGCGGCGTAAAACATCAATCGATCAAACGATTCTGCGTGATTTACAAAGACGCAGTCACTGGAATCCTCTAAAGACACAATTGTAAACATTAAGTTAGGCCTACTTCGTGTGCATCTCCCTCTGATAAACTAATTCCATTCCAGTCTAAAATTGTAAGCAAAAAAATCAATAAATTGGACCAGCGGGCACGTTGCACCATGGTTGGAGATCTCCATGACTCTGTGGCCAAAGTATATTGATGATGGCTGGCCAACCAGGGGGTCAGGACCCGCGGGCGCTTCTCCTGCTGGTGTTATTTTTAAGAATTCGGGAAAGCAAAATCCAGAAATTATTTACTTGCAGAACAGCCTCAGTGAGTCAGAACGTTTCTCAGGCAATCTAGAACCCCTAAGTTTCACGGACCTAAGCGGCCCCTGGACCCTCGCCTGATGCGTTAGAATAGTCATCCCATCCCCCATGCTTCAAGAACGTTACAAGGCTTCATCTATAACTTTGGAACATATAACGATTTTACTGTTATTTATTTAGAATTAAGGAGAGCAAAATCCGGAAATTATTAGCATTTTTAGGTGCAGAACAGCATCAGAACGCTTCTCGAGCAATCAAGAACTCCAGATCACATCAACACGAGCTGTTAAAAAACAACTGAGGACGTGGTGATGTCTTTAATTTTTTATCATTAGTATGGAGTCCACGTTTAAAGAGAGTTTCAAACATTTCTTACATCGAACCTATGGACTTTACTGTTGTTTTTTAAGAATAAAGGAAAGGAAAATCCGGAAATTATTAACATTTTTAGTTGCAGAACGCCCTCAGAACGCTTCTCGGGCAATCAAGAACTTCAGAGCTTCCGGGGCCTGGGCGGCCCCTGGACCCTCGCCTAATGCGTTGGAAGTCACCCCCTTCTCCATGCTTTAAAGCGTCACAATCCTTCACTTAAAACTGTTATTTTTTAAGAATTAAGGAAAAGACACCATCAGAACGCTTCTCGGGCAATCAAGAACTCTATAGCTTCCGGGGCCTAGGCGGCCCTGAACCCTCTGTTAAATATGTTTCTGTAATCGAAGGGCTTGGGACCCCCTCTTTCGTAAAAAGCTGGATAGCCATGTATAGCAGATCTCTGTGTAAATGTACAACGTTACTAAATCGTTTGGATTGTTTATTTATGTACATGTATAAATATTAATTACAACTAAATAAAAAAAAGTTCAATGGATTGCTCGTGACAGCAGAAATATATATATAAAAACGTGTGTAAAATAAAACGACGACATTAAGATCAACTTGGTCTTCAAAATCACCACCCGAGGGGAGAAAACAAAAACTCACTTTAGGGTTCAGAAGAAACGCGCTAATGTTTCCTTGCCAACGATACCAAACACATATTTTTTTCGATTCTTTTACGCCTGAGAGTGAAGTTAATAAACGATCACATACCCGAAAAACAAATTGGTAAACTTTCAAGATCTCCCATTTAAGCCTAGGTTAAATTCATCCTCTTCAAGGCCTTCATCTCACCAATATGGCAGGCAGACCATTTTTTTGCTAGCCACATTTCCTTAAAGCTTCCTTGGCAATTCAATGTAAGTTTCGAGAAACTGAAAGCAATTTTCTGGAGATAGGAATACTTTGAAGAGAGTGAAATTACCCTGGGTTTAATTGGGAGATTCTGAAAGTTGACGAATTTGTTTTGTTTATGTAACAAAAATACTGTATTTTATAAACGTCATTCCAGCACATGAAAAAATCTCGAATATATTTATGTGTTTGGTACCACTTAGCCCGAATAACCAGCCTCTGTGGCGCTGAGAATCTAACATACTCTCCTTGACGTATGCACCACAGAAAATACACAGATAAGATTTCTCGACTAGGTGCCGCTAAACTTTATCCCTGCATGCAAATTAGAAGTTCACACCACGATGCGATTGATCAAACCCAGAACATTTTGGTAAATTAATCGATTGATTAATGTTTTAGGCAGCGTCCAAGATTATTTAACTTATATGGCGACGTTGGCATGTTTAGTGAGGGAGGAAACCGGGCGCTTTGCCCGAAGGGAAACCCAGACCTTTGGCGAGTACTTCGTCCACATACGGCGATCGGACATTTTTGTAGAAAACCCGAGTTTGAATTTATACAATTCATTTTATTTATTTCACCATAAAATAATCAGCGTGAACCAAATATATCTGACGGGAGGGAAATTGATTTATGCCAATGGCATATAAATCGGTAATTTTCTTCAGATGGGAGGATTTGAGGTGAAATAAGCCAATAGTATAAAGTTAAAATGACCCAGCATTAACCACCAAACATAAGCTTCTGAAAAGTTACAGGAGCATGGATGATACCGAATGGCATTCCAACGGTTTTACATTTCTAGATGAATTTCTTACGAGCCTGGAGCCTCACAAAGTGGCGTAAAGTGTTTACGTAAATGCCATAGCAACCCATACTATAGAGATACGTTAGTATGAAAGTTACGCAAAAAATACATCTACGCCGACTTGTGAAATAGGCCCCTGAACTGAATGCCATTTTATCAGAATGTTTGTATTTATAAACACAGGCTCTAAATAGTTTTTGCCTAAACCACAAATACTGTCTGAACGTTCCAGACTGGAAACTAGCTGTCTATGTGTTGTGTTTTAAAGACTCTTCAAACAAATGTACACCACTCTCTCTGCAGAGCTTCTTAAAATAATTGACTGTACACATGTATTTGGTTTAAGCCAAGCGCAGACGAGAGGATCCGGCTGAGCAACAAGGCCGAGCTGGGGAGCAGCAACAAATTTTGTGCAGATGCTGAGCTCTGGGTTGATGCAAGTTCCTGTTCATCAAAGTTCACTGACCTACATAATTGTCACTACCCGTGTTGAATGTATATATACGTCAACGAAGCCTCAAATGGCAACGACTTCTATATTAAAGTATTGTTTCCTAATGTATATATGTTTGTTTGTATTACCATACTCTTGTAACTACAAGGTCGTGTAATAAAAAGTATTGTATTGTATTGTAATATTCTAGGTATCTACATGCTTTAATAGGCACATGTAGTTGACCTTTCCCTTCTCTTAGCTCAGCTCAGGTTGTTGCCTCTTGCCTCACGAGGCAGAAAATATTAAACATGCTAGATGATTTCCTCACCGCCTCGCAAGGCGAAATGCCTGAGTGTCCGGCAGCTCAGTCTGATCCTCTCGTGTTTGCTAGGTTTAAGATGCATTGTACTATATTGTTATTATCTAGAGATAAATATATCTTCCCCTACATAAGGGCTCGGGTTTATTAGTCCGAAATATCTGCGATGATGATGTAAGACATTTTCTGACAGATGCCCTATCTGTCAGAAAATGTCTTACATCATCATCGCAGATATTTCGGACTAGGATTTTATATATCATCACAATAAATGCCCACATCTGTATCTCTTTGGCAATATATTATTGAGGCATTATGGATACTCTTGAGAGCAGAAGTTTTCTACAACAGTGAAATAATCTCAAAGTAGATGATTCTAAAATATCAAATAAATATATTTTCGGGTGATGGATTTGACTCGGTTGCAATGATCTGATGACATGAAGATTTCACAGGCAACCTCGACCTTTGGCAGATACCTGGCAACATTTCCAGGGGGGGTGGGGGGTGGGGGTGGGGGGGGGGGGGGGGGGGGCTTGCGTCGGACTGAGATTAGGGCTCGTTATTAACTTAGTTGTGATCTGATTGACCCAGTCAAGTGATTTTAAGCCTCAAAAAGTTGTATAGTAAGTATATGAACAAAAATTTAGAAAAGTGACACATTTACTGATACTTAAAATAAATATTTTAATATTCACAATGGTATGAGAAAGTTATGGGATGGAACTTATATACAATTGGATACAAATATATGTAGCAAATAATAGGACTCCAAAGATAATGTTTCGGTGAAGAAGAATTCAAAATTAAAGTGAACACTTTAGGTAAAATACAAAATACTTCATCTTAAAGACAATATCTACCTGGTCCCAAAACAGGGTTTATTTATTTTTTATGACTTTCCTACAAGAAGCTATGGTTAATTATTCTCAGATGTCTGGTGACTGGATGTCACTGAAACATGTGCACACCTTACAACTGGCAATATGTTTGGTTTATTTGACCTAAATACACCAATAGCAGGTTAGCATACCAGGTGTGCACATGTTTCAGTGACATCCAGTCACCAGACATCTGAGAATAATTAACCATAGCTTCTTGTAGGAAAGTCATAAAAACTAAATAAACCATGTTTTGGGACCAGGTACATTTTATTGTATTTTACCTAAAGTGTTCACTTTAATATAGATCAAGGAAAATGCCACACTCAAGATTATTTCACTTATATGGCAGGGTTCCATGTTTAGTGGGGGAGGAAACCAGGTTCTTTGCCTGGAGGAAACCCTTGATCTTCAAGGAGTACCTGGCAACACTTCCATACAGACTGAGTGGGATTTGAATTTAGGACTCGGTGTCCGTGTGAGACTTACGTGAAGGACTGTCCCTTTCTGTGATAATCTGACATATCTGTCATGTAAGACCTTTCTCTTTGTTATATAATATTATACCAATAAACTGTTCAATGTTTCTATAGAGAGAAAAAAACAATATTATTTTGCCTATATACATGTAACATGTAAATGGTAAAAATAGAAAGAAAAAAAAAGTATTGTTCAGCCATATACACAAATAAAAATATATTATTCCTCAAAAAGAGACAAAATAATTTGGCCACATCATAAATTAACAAAAGGATGGTTGCCTAAAACGTAAATAAAACAAATATAAAACAGAACATGGACCAACAATGATTATAGATTACTTATTGAAAGCAATTTCATGGTTTATTGGGTGACCATGTTTTGGTGCCCTTGACTTGAAAGATTTATATCGAAAAATATTCGTCCAAGTTGCAAAGATCATTGAACAATTTGAACAAAATATATTCTTTGAGCATGTAGCATGTCCCAACATAGACATACTCCTGAAAAGTCATTCACAGTAACCCAGGCATCACTTTTGCTTAAAAAGAATTGTCGGGGTAAACATTCTTATTTAAAAACAAACGTAACGAAAATTAAAAGCTATACAACTATATTCTCTGAGTCTTGACATAATAAGGGGGGCGGTTTCTCAAAACATTTACACCCGACGCAAGTCCAATGCAGGGCCTAGATGTCATGGCACCCTTCAACATTACGTTTAGCGTTACGACAGGCGTATTAAAGTGTGTTGAGAAACAGCCCCCAGGGTTTAAATTGAGTGATCTTACAGCCGTTATATACATATATGTCATTCTGGGACAGGTTGTTCAAAGAGCATTAAGCTTACTGTAATGATCACCATCAAGGAAATTAATGAATTAGTAAATTAACGGACACCGATGACCCAGAATAAATTCTCACTCTGGCGTGGAATGTATTACGGGGCATCAGTGCCTGCTATATACTAATTCATTTAGCTTACATGTAACTTTTACAGCTCGTTAAAACATTTCATATCATAAATAGCAATTGGTCCATTAAAGATAATGGTAGCCTATGGTGTTTCGAATAACCAAAAATGATGTTGTCTTTAAATAGATGAAACTCTACCAAAAATGCCAAAGTATCTTTCTCCACTTATCATTAAAGGAGAAGAAAACAAAAAAATACTTTATGGTTCAGAAGAAGCGCGCTTATTTTTCCTTTCCAATGGTACTAAACACATATGTTTGCTATAATTTCATGGGACATGATGCAGTACTGTATTATGTTACATACACAAAAGAAATCGTTCAACTTTCAAAATCTCCCATTTAAACCCAGGTTAATTTCACTGTCAAAGCATTCCTATCTCCAGAAAATTGTTTTCAGTTTCTCAAAACTTACATTAAATTATAAAGGAAGCTTCGAGGAATATGTGGCTAGCACAAAAATGGTATGCGTGGCATATCGGAGAGTTACGAAGGCCTTGAAGAGGATGAATTTAACCTAGGCTTAAATGGTAGATTTTGAAAGTGAACCAATTTGTTTTTCTTATAGTGATCTTTCATTAACTTCACTGTCAGGGGTAAAAAAAAATCGCAAAAATATGTGTTTGGTAGCGTTGGAAAGGAAACATCAGCGCGCTTCTTCAGAACCCTAGAGTGATTTTTTGTTTTCACCCCCTTTAATGATCATGATTGTAGGCAAGCCAAGTCACTATGGAACGGGGGAACTGAGATAACATTTTAACCTTCATCCTTACAAGCTAGATAAACTAAAACCTTGTCCTTTTCCTTTACTCACACTAAAAATATACTTAAAAATAGAGCATTGCCTTGTCCCTCTGAATCCCTCGGTGCAGCATTGTTGCACTGCTAAGTTATGTCATCAAAAATAACTGGCAAATAGACTATTGGGTGTGACACTGCCAGCCGTTATGGGATTCATTCCTTAGCAGGCACAGGATGCAAGCTCTGGGCGATATTCCCAGTTATTGCCCCAGAAACCAGCACATAAATATCCACCTGGACCCTTAGCTCTGAATTCAGGGCCCGTTATCACAAATTCTGGTAGGAGGTTTGAAAACTGCAAAGAGAGACAGAAAAAGTATATGTTACGATATTAATTCATACAGCTGATTTAAACAATATCCTGAACTATACCAGGAAAAAAACTCAGACCTATTAAAGCTCATAAATTTGTACATGTAGGTCTCAAAAAAATGTTCATCTAGAAAGACCCTTAACGACTTGATTAATATGAAAGATAAAAATACAAAAATTACCACATGCTATCAGACATCAATTATTAACTATTTAAAGCGCTTGGCAAAAAAATGCCTGGCAAAGTTTTGCATGAATAATTTTACGATCTTGGTCGAAATATCTCATGGCGGTGACTTAAATTATTCGCTTACCCAACGTTACGATAATAGCCTGGATTTTTCTAACCAAATTTTGCCAGCTAAACCACTTTTTTCTTCGGTCATTTGTATGGCAAGAGGCTGGACCTGTATCATTTTGTCCAAATGCCCGACACAGTAGCCAGCATTAGATATCATTAAGACGTTAGGCCACACGCCTTGCGAACAATTATTGCAGGATTCCTTGCAGATGCTGGTACACATGTGTCTACTTACAACGCTGCTGAAGCAATGATTTACGAATATTTTTCTCAATGTCTTACAAAAAGAAAAAGTAAATAACATTTCAACCAAGTAGCCTTTTTTTTTAGCCACTCAAGATATATAAGGTATTTCGTTATTTTCATATCTAAAAGTTAGACTATTTTACCGGTGATCTTGTCATGGGAGGAATGGTTGGTGTTGCTAAGGTGATGACATCTTCCATCGCTTCAGGGGTCAGCCCCATAAGTATCATAGCAAGGTGAAGGTCACCATTGGAGGTCAAGGTCATCAAACCAGTTTGAGGATGGTCAAAATAACAATTGCCTAAATGAAGCCATGCTGAAAAACACAAACATACAAAATTATCCCACATAGAAATATCTCAGCAGGTTGATTTGCTTTTATACTTTTATACATAGCTTTACAACAGATTAAAATCAAAGATTATTCCCTTACATCAGAACAGCAAACTACGAAACCACCTTTTATAACGAGGCACCTTAGATAGCCAGTGAAAGCTCTTAAGTTTTGGAGCATTGAATCTCATATGTGTTGCGAGTGTTGCAAGCAAAAGTTCTTTTTTCTAAGACTTGTCAAGTACATGTTCTAAAACATGTTTGAGTCAAATCAGAAAATATTGCCCATCGTTGTTTGTAAATCCTTTCAGAAAAATTAGGTCGACTTGACATTTACAAGATTAACCCTGGGTCAGGCACGATTTGAGAAGGGACAGTTTTTAAAGTATTTTCGCATTTTAGATTAAAGAGGCGGCCAAATATTTAAGAGGAGACAAGGTTTAATTGAGGAAAATTTGAGTTATTGATGTTTTTTTGCCACATTCTAGACTATTTCACTTATATGGCCTCATTGCCAGGTTTTGTAGGGAGGGGAATCTGATTGATTGATTGATTGTTTGGGGTTTTACGCGCGCTCAAGATTATTTCACTTATATGGCGGCGTTGCCAGTTTTATTGTGGGAGGAAACCGGGCTCTATGCCCGGAGGAAACCCACGACCTTCCGTTGGTAACTGGCAACCATCCCACGAGGGGAATCTGACCCCAGAGGAAAGTCTCGAGCTTTATCTAGTACTTGGCAAATCTTCCACAGGGACATTTTCCATTGATAAATGGATACTACCATTTACCTCTTCTGAAAAAGACAACAAAATTGTAGACACCACCCCCTAAACCAATATTCTTCTAAAAAAGACAACAAAATTGTAGATAACACCACCCCTTAAGCCAATATCTTACCAAAATGAATTTTGACAGCACTCTTGGACATATAACGTTCTGTCAAAGAATTTTCGTCTGGGTTACCAAGGACTATTACATTGAAATGATCTGGTAAAGATAAACACATAGATGCAAAATATCAAAAATAGGTTTTATGGAACATTTTAGGACACGCACAACAAATTTGATATTTTAGATTGATTGATTCATGTTTTACGCAGCTCTCAAGATTATTTCACTTATATGGTGGCTTTGTCTGGTTTGACGAGTACCTGGCAACTCTTCCACATAAAGCTATCAAGAGAAAAATCCACTAAGAAATTTTTTAAATTTAATTTGGTCTGAGGCCCGATTCGAACCTGCTTTGCATTGATGGAAGGCCTATGTCGGTCTAAGGGACAATCACTCTAACCGACTGAGCCACCAAGGTCCTATACATTTTATAGATAGAGGGAATATTTCTATAGCCCCTAGCTGTAGGTTGTAACCACTTTGCGCAAAAAAGTAAGGGTGGGGTCATGTTGAATCATGGTGAAGTGATTTCTCTAGTCATAGGTGTATTCCAGCGCTTCAGAAGATTTTAAAATTATGACGGGTAGCTGACAAGTGTAATGACGCATTGATCTATCCCATCACAACATTCAGAAATTCTGACAGCATTGTATTTGATTGATTGTTTGGTGTTTTACGCCGCGCTCAAGATTATTTCACTTATATGGCGGCGTAGCCAGTTTTATTGTGGGAGGAAACCAGGCTCTATGCCCGGAGGAAACCCACGACCTTCTGTTGGTAACTGGCAACCATCCCACATAGGTCGTTCAAGTGAAGACCCAGTCAGAAAATCTTCCAATTTTTGGACGGAGTGGGAATCGAACCCGCATTGTATTTGATGTCTCAGCATTGATTCTGAAGATAATTAGATCACAACATTTTTTAGGCAGTATAATTCAATTGTTTTACCGAGAGAAAGCTCCTGAGCTTCCCTATCTGTGATGATGGAGACAAACGCATCCGAAGTAAGATAAAACAGATTCCCAATATAAACAGCCTCATTCTGAAGCTTTGACGTCCTACTCTCCGTTCCTCCTGTCCCTGTGTAGAAAGAAAACCGAAATTGAACAATTTCTTGTCAGTTTTTAATCTATTACCTAAAAGAATTGACAGATGACACATAATAAAGCGATTTCTTAAAGACGCCATTGGCTACTGGGAAACGGGAGTATCGTGGGAATTTCAAAAAACTTCAATCGAACTGACATCAAAAAACTTTGTCACCGGATATCGCGAAACCTCTCGGGAAACTTCCAAGCCCAATGTGCTATGGGTATTGGGAGGGAGTCAGCATGGCGGATAGAAGGTATTAAACACAGAATAGTATAGGCGTGCAATCATATAAGGGCTTGTAACAAGGGGTTGATTGTTTGGTGTTTTACGCCGCGCTCGAGATTATTTCACTTATATGGCGGCGTTGCCAGTTTTAGTGTGGGAGGAAACCGGGCTCTATGCCCGGAGGAAACCCACAACCTTCCGTTGGTAGCTGGCAACCATCCCACATAGGTCGTTTGAGTGAAAACCCAGTCAGAAAATTTTCCAATTTTTTTGGACTGAGTGGGATTCGAACCCGTGACACTTCAAAGAAAGATCCCCTTTTATACCCCCAACGCAATTGTCATTAGGCTCGAGATAGGTTATTATAGGTTCATTGATTGATGTTTTACGCTACACTCAAGATTATTTCACTTATGTAGAGGCATTGCCAGGTTTAGTGGGGGAGGAAACCGGGCCCATTGCACGGAGGAAAACCCCGACCTTCTGCAAGTACCTGGCAGCTCTTCCACATACGGCGACCAAGTGAAAAATCAACTCGGTCGGAAAATTTGGTTTGAGTGTGATTCAAACCCACACCGCATCAATGGATGGTCTGTGTGTGACTGAGGGCTGATCACTCTAACCCAGCGGACCACCGAGGCCCCGTTATTAAATAGGTTCTTATATCTCACAGACAAATTTACAAAAAGTTCTATCAACTTACAGCTCATTTTAAAATATATTTTGAAGTAATTCTCATCTCCCATGAAAATAGACCTTAGATCAATTGCTTATAAAGTGGCATGAGCTGCCAAAATATTGATATTTTGACGTTAAAACAGAATGTTGAAATTATTGGCTATTTTTATCAAGATGTATAATTCAGAAGCCTTTTAGTGCTTCTGGTCTCGAAAATGTACAATAACGTATTGGTTTGAACTAACTTTGGCTTAGAATGAATGAATGGTCGTCCCGGGTATTTAAATTTTGTTTACTTTTCGAACATGTTTTTGGTTCGTACAGGCCATATACTGTATGGATTTTCCTCATTCCAACGCCAATCGTTTAGTTTTTCGATGGCCTTCAAAGCCTCTTACTGTCGGGACGATCAGAAATTATGAAAAAAGTGTGAATTTTGGCAGCTCGTGCCACTTTAATGGCGTCATAGGAGGGATAAAAATAGCGCAAGAAAATGAATCTCCACAGAAAAGTATAGGTGTGCAGCCATGCATATCGCTGTAAACATCTTCTTGGCAGCCATGCATATCGCTGTAAACATCTTCTTGGCAGCCATGCATATCGCTACAAACATCTTCTTGGCAGCCATGCATATCGCTACAAACATCTTCTTGGCAGCCATGCATATCGCTGTAAACATCTTCTTGGCAGCCATGCATATCGCTACAAACATCTTCTTGGCAGCCATGCATATCGCTGTAAACATCTTCTTGGCAGCCATGCATATCGCTACAAACATCTTCTTGGCAGCCATGCATATCGCTACAAACATCTTCTTGGCAGCCATGCATATCGCTGTAAACATCTTCTTGGCAGCCATGCATATTGCTGTAAACATCTTCTTGGCAGCCATGCATATCGCTGTAAACATCTTCTTGGCAGCCATGCATATCGCTACAAACATCTTCTTGGCAGCCATGCATATCGCTGTAAACATCTTCTTGGCAGCCATGCATATTGCTGTAAACATCTTCTTGGCAGCCATGCATATCGCTACAAACATCTTCTTGGCAGCCATGCATATCGCTACAAACATCTTCTTGGCAGCCATGCATATCGCTACAAACATCTTCTTGGCAGCCATGCATATCGCTACAAACATCTTCTTGGCAGCCATGCATATCGCTACAAACATCTTCTTGGCAGCCATGCATATCGCTGTAAACATCTTCTTGGCAGCCATGCATATTGCTGTAAACATCTTCTTGGCAGCCATGCTTATCGCTACAAACATCTTCTTGGCAGCCATGCATATCGCTACAAACATCTTCTTGGCAGCCATGCATATCGCTGTAAACATCTTCTTGGCAGCCATGCATATCGCTACAAACATCTTCTTGGCAGCCATGAATATCGCTGTAAACATCTTCTTGGCAGCCATGCATATCGCTGTAAACATCTTCTTGGCAGCCATGCATATCGCTGTAAACATATTCTTGGCAGCCATGCATATCGCTGTAAACATCTTCTTGGCAGCCATGCATATCGCTGTAAACATCTTCTTGGCAGCCATGCATATTGCTGTAAACATCTTCTTGGCAGCCATGCATATCACTACAAACATCTTCTTGGCAGCCATGCATATCGCTACAAACATCTTCTTGGCAGCCATGCATATCGCTACAAACATCTTCTTGAGCCAAGGTAAAATTTTCATGGAATCCATTCCATGTTTTACCTTGGCGGAATACTCCACGCCAACCCGTAAATAGAACAGTGCCTTTAGATTGAATGCGAGTAAAACTTGTCGCAGCTAATCAAGACCTTAGGCACTTACACTCTTCCACTAGCTGAGAAATAATGTAATAGCGTGTATAATGTATGTACCCTGTGCTTTTGTTTAACGAATGCTGATTGGGCAAGTCTCTGTAAGGGTAGGAAAGACAACCTTTTCTTTCCCAACAGTGGGCGCTGTTCGAGTTACATGTTGTAGTGGAGTATTCCTCCAAGGTAAAACACGGAATGGGGTCCATGAAAATTTTAATTTGGCTCTAGAAGATGCGTTACAAAGGGCTTGAGAAAGTGGTCACTTCAAACTAACTCCCTTTTCCATCCTAGGATTTTTGCGAGTGACGTCATAAGGCTTTCAGCCTATTCTGCTAATTTACTCAGAAAATCATACCCATATTTCTTCTAAAGATTCAGTCACTTTTTTCTTCATAAGGATTCGACCATTAGAAAATAAATATGCTAAATAAGACCAGACCAATTTGCCCACTAGATGGAATTTAAGGCAAAACAACCCACCGAGCACTGTGTGAAAATGGTTATCCTTAAACACAACTCCATGTCTCTGGTTTTTTTCAGACTCAATGGAAAATTTCGGCCATTAGAATGGTCGAATCTTTAGATTGATTGATTGGTGTTTTACGCCGCGCTCAAGATTATTTCACTTATATGGCGGGTTGCCAGTTTTATTGTGGGAGGAAACCGGGCTCTATGCCCGGAGGAAACCCACGACCTTCCGTTGGTAACTGGCAACCATCCCACATAGGTCGTTCGAGTGAAAACCCAGTCAGAAAATTTTCCAATTTTTTGGACTGAGTGGGATTCGAACCCGCGACCCATTGGTGGAAGGCTGTTTGGATTGAGCGTCCAACGCTCTACCTACTGAGCCACGGAGGCCCCTGAATCTTTAGAAGAAATACCGTTTTGCACTTATATAAAAATAACCCAATAAAAAAAGAATAATATGATAGGTACCTGTGACAATGATTAAATTGGATTCGGCAATTCTTCTGGCAGGTCCCATGTAATGTAATTCATATCCACTGGCACAAACATCCCAGATATTCCCTGTTAAAATTGGTCATTATACATATATACGGGTTATTTGAGTAAAGGTGAAATGAACTGGTTAAGATGAATTTTCGTCATCTGTCAAAGATTGATTGATTGATTGATTGTTTGGTGTTTTATGCCGCGCTCAAGATTATTTCACTTATATGGCGGGTTTGCCAGTTTTATTGTGGGAGGAAACCGGGCTCTGTGCCCGGAGGAAACCCACGACCTTCCGCTGGTAACTGGCAACCATCCCACATAGGTCGTTCGAGGTCATCTGTCAAAGAAGAGCTGCCATAACGGTGACTCTAACATTCAACCAGCAAAAGTAAAGATGAAGAATTTTAAATTATTGATGTTTTTTGTCGTACCGAATAATAATTTCACTTATATGGGAATATTTCTGGGTTAAGTTGCGGAGGAAACCGGGTCCTTGCCCAGAGGAAACCCCCAACCTTTTATGGAGTACCTGGCAACTGTCCCACATAGAGAGAACGAGTAAAAAGATCTACCCAGAAATTAAATGTTTTTCTTGAATTGAGATCCATTGATGGGAGGCTTCTGTCGGTGGCCACCGAGGCCCTAGAACGATTACTAATGACAGAATTATTTTCATAAAGTCATCAATAAGGGAGATATAGTGCTTAAAAAGCTGTTAAGACAAATGTTAATATTGTATATTTTAAAACGTGTACCTTCTAATTTGCAGAAAATGAACCTTTCCAAATTAAACAAGTCAAATACCTCCCTATCGATCTGCAAGGAAACAGTAAATGCAAATTAACAACAGTTACATGTACTCACACGTCAAATTTAATTATATGTGATAACTTGTGATACCCATTATAATAATCTCAAATTTAACTGAGTAAATATCTGTGATACCCATTATAATAATCTCAAATTTAACTGAGTAAATAACTGTGATACCCATTATAATAATATCAAATTTAACTGAGTAAATAACTGTGATACCCATTATAATAATATCAAATTTAACTGAGTAAATAACTGTGATACCCATTATAATAATCTCAAATTTGACTGAGTAAATAACTGTGATACCCATTATAATAACCTCAAATTTAACTGAATAAATATCTGTGATAATCATTATAATAATCTTTAATTTAACTGAATAAATATCTCTGATAACCATTATAATAATCTCAAATTTAAAGTGGCATGAGCTGCCAAAATTCACACTTTTTTCATAATTTCTGATCGACACGACAATAAGGGGCTTTGAAGGCCATTGAAAAACTAAATGATTGGCGTTGGAATGAGGAAAATCTATACAGTATGTGGCCTATACGAAAGAAATAGTGTTCGAAAAGTTATTAAAATTTAAATAACCGAGACGACCATTCATTCATTCTAAGCCAAAGTTGGTACAAAACAATACTTTAACATTCATTCTCGAGACTAGAAGCACTAAAAACCTTCTGAATTATACGTCTTGAGAAAAATAACAAATAATTTTATCATGATGTTTTAACCTCAAAATATCAACATTTTGGCAGCTCATGCCACTTTAAATGAGTAAATATCTGTGATAACCAAGATGATCTCCTCAACTTAAGCCGTGTAAATATCTAAGGCACCACTCACAATAACGATGCTATCTTTAAAACGATAATGCATAGGAATTGACATCAATGTTTCTTAAAGTGGAATGAGCTGCCGAAATTCACACTTTTTTCAGAAAAACTAAATGATTAGAGTTGGAATGACGAAAATCCATTCAGTATGTGGCATATACGGACCGGAATAGTGTTCGAAAAGTAAACAAAATTTAAATAACCGGGACGACCATTCATTCCTTCTAAGCCAAAGTTAGTTCAAAACAATACTTTATCGTACATTCTCGAGACTAGAAGCACTAAAAAGCTTCTAAATTATACGTCTTGGGAAAAATAGCCAATAATTTCAACATTCTGTTTCAACGGCAAACTATCAACATTTTGGCAGCTCATGCCACTTTAAGATTATACAGTTATTAACAAACTTGCCACCTTGCAAAAAAACATAAATCCGCAAAGCGGTTTAATAAAGTTAAAACTTTTCTTGAACTTACTATCACACATACGACCTAAAGGAATTACAAATAAACTATTGAATAGTAGCCCAGATTATCGGTCTAACAGCGACTGGTATTAAAGGCAAAAAGTTACGTCGGACGTAAGTGTGTTGAGAAAAAAAAGCCTTGATGTTAGTTATCATATTGTAAAAAGTACTTTATGGTTCAAACTGGTTGATTGAGCGCGGCGTAAAACACCAAACAATCAATCAATCAAACTGGTTGATATCAAAACTTACATAGATTAAGCGTTTTCTCCACTGAATTGGACGGGTTGTCGGTTCCTGGATGGAGAACTTGGCAACATTGGTAGTTTCCAGTCTTATCTCCCCATTAATACACCTTCCCTATGGACAAATATATTCCTTTTTTTAAATATATATTTATGAACATTAAAACACACAGGCACAGGGAAAATCTTGTTGACTAAAATAACCATGGAGACAAGTTTCTAATTGTGGTAAAAAGAGGTATATCATAAACGGCATTGCAAGGTTTACTGAATAACACAAATGAATAATAATAAATGTTTTCACACATCAAAACTACACAAGAGTGATTTTTCAGTGGTTCACCTCAAGTAAGACATTTTTCACTTACTAGAGGGCAAATCTTTACAGATCCATTCATTAATGTAGAAAATGAAATTAAGTTGCAAGGTGCCTGAGAAGACCAGGGGTTTCGTACACACAGAGCCCAGTTTCCTCCCCTATATTATCCTGGCACCGCCACCATATAAGTGAAACAAGCTTGTAAAGTGCAGTGTAAAATATCAATCAATCAATTTAAGCACGGCAGAACCCCGCCCTTTCAGGTGTATGCGGTTACCTACATGTTTTCTGCAGTGATGAAGCCAGGAACATACTACAGCATAGTTACCTTGATTGTATGAGCCACGGGGGCCAGGAACATACTACAGCATAGTTACCTTGATTGTATGAGCCATGGGGGCCCGGAACATACTACAGCATAGTTACCTTGATTGTATGAGCCATGGGGGCCCGGAACATACTACAGCATAGTTACCTTGATTGTATGAGCCACGGGGGCCAGGAATATTCTACAGCATAGTTACCTTGATTGTATGAGCCACGGGGGCCAGGAATATTCTACAGCATAGTTACCTTGATTGTATGAGCCACGGGGGCCAGGAACATACTACAGCATAGTTACCTTGATTGTATGAGCCACGGGGGCCAGGAACATACTACAGCATAGTTACCTTGATTGTATGAGCCACGGGGGCCAGGAACATACTACAGCATAGTTACCTTGATTGTATGAGCCATGGGGGCCCGGAACATACTACGGCATAGTTACCTTGATTTTATGAGCCATGGGGGCCCGGAACATACTACAGCATAGTTACCTTGGTTTTATGAGCCATGGGGGCCCGGAACATACTACAGCATAGTTACCTTGATTGTATGAGCCATGGGGGCCCGGAACATACTACAGCATAGTTAACTTGATTGTATGAGCCATGGGGGCCCGGAACATACTACAGCCTAGTTACCTTGGTTTTATGAGCCACGGGGGCCAGGAACATACTACAGCATAGTTACATTGATTGTATGAGCCATGTGGGGCCAGGAACATACTACAGCATAGTTACCAGGATTTTATGAGCCACGGGGGCCAGGAACATACTACAGCATAGTTACCTTGATTTTATGAGCCACGGGGGCCCGGAACATACTACAGCCTAGTTACCTTGATTGTATGAGCCATGGGGGCCAGGAACATACTACAGCCTAGTTACCTTGATTTTATGAGCCATGGGGGCCAGGAACATACTACAGCCTAGTTACCTTGATTTTATGAGCCATGGGGGCCCGGAACATACTACAGCATAGTTACCTTGATTTTATGAGCCATGGGGGCCCGGAACATACTACAGCATAGTTACCTTGATTTTATGAGCCATGGGGGCCCGGAACATACTACAGCATAGTTACCTTGATTTTATGAGCCATGGGGGCCCGGAACATACTACAGCCTAGTTACCTTGATTGTATGAGCCATGGGGGCCAGGAACATACTACAGCCTAGTTACCTTGATTGTATGAGCCATGGGGGCCAGGAACATACTACAGCCTAGTTACCTTGATTTTATGAGCCATGGGGGCCCGGAACATACTACAGCATAGTTACCTTGATTTTATGAGCCATGGGGGCCCGGAACATACTACAGCATAGTTACCTTGATTTTATGAGCCATGGGGGCCCGGAACATACTACAGCATAGTTACCTTGGTTTTATGAGCCATGGGGGCCCGGAACATACTACAGCATAGTTACCTTGATTGTATGAGCCATGGGGGCCCGGAACATACTACAGCATAGTTAACTTGATTGTATGAGCCATGGGGGCCCGGAACATACTACAGCCTAGTTACCTTGGTTTTATGAGCCACGGGGGCCAGGAACATACTACAGCATAGTTACATTGATTGTATGAGCCATGTGGGGCCAGGAACATACTACAGCATAGTTACCAGGATTTTATGAGCCACGGGGGCCAGGAACATACTACAGCATAGTTACCTTGATTTTATGAGCCACGGGGGCCAGGAACATACTACAGCATTGTTACCTTGATTTTATGAGCTACAGGGGCCAGGAACATACTACGGCATAGTTAACAGGATTTTATGAGCCACGGGGGCCAGGAACATACTACAGCATGGTTACCTTGATTTTATGATCCACAGGGGCCAGGAACATACTACGGCATAGTTAACAGGATTTTATGAGCTACAGGGGCCAGGAACATACTACGGCATAGTTAACAGGATTTTATGAGCCACGGGGGCCAGGAACATACTACAGCATTGTTACCTTGATTGTATGAGCCACGGGGGCCCGGAACATACTACAGCATTGTTACCTTGATTTTATGAGCTACAGGGGCCAGGAACATACTACGGCATAGTTAACAGGATTTTATGAGCTACAGGGGCCAGGAACATACTACGGCATAGTTAACAGGATTTTATGAGCCACGGGGGCCAGGAACATACTACAGCATAGTTAACTTGATTTTATGAGCTACAGGGGCCAGGAACATACTACAGCCTAGTTACCTTGATTGTATGAGCCACGGGGGCCCGGAACATACTACAGCATTGTTACCTTGATTTTATGAGCTACAGGGGCCAGGAACATACTACGGCATAGTTAACAGGATTTTATGAGCTACAGGGGCCAGGAACATACTACGGCATAGTTAACAGGATTTTATGAGCCAGGGGGGCCAGGAACATACTACAGCATAGTTAACTTGATTTTATGAGCTACAGGGGCCAGGAACATACTACGGCATAGTTACCTTGATTGTATGATCCACTGGGGCCAGGAGCATACTACAGCATAATTACCTTGATTGTATGAGCCACGGGGGCCAGGAACATACTACAGCATAGTTACCTTGATTTTATGAGCCACAGGGGCCAGGAACTTACTACAGCATAGTTACCAGGATTGTATGAGCCACGGGGGCCAGGAACATACTACAGCATAGTTACCAGGATTTTATGAACCACGGGGGCCAGGAACATACTACGGCATAGTTACCTTGATTTTATGAGCCACGGGGGCCCGGAACATATTACAGCATGGTTACCTGGATTGTATGAGCCACAGGGGCCCGGAACATACTACAGAATAGTTACCTTGATTGTATGAGCCACGGGGGCCAGGAACATACTACAGCATAATTACCTTGATTTTATGAGCCATGTGGGGCCAGGAACAAACTACGGCATAGTTACCAGGATTTTATGAGCCACGGGGGCCAGGAACATACTACAGCATAGTTACGAGGATTTTATGATCCACGGGGGCCAGGAACATACTACGGCATAGTTACATTGATTTTATGAGCCACGGGGGCCAGGAACATACTACGGCATAGTTACCAGGATTTTATGAGCCACGGGGGCCAGGAACATACTACAGCATGGTTACCTTGATTTTATGATCCACTGGGGCCAGGAACATATTACAGCATGGTTTCCTTGATTTTATGATCCACTGGGGCCAGGAACATATTACAGCATGGTTACCTTGATTGTATAAACCACGGGGGCCAGGAACATGCTACAGCATAGTTACCTTGATTTTATGAGCCATGGGGGCCATGAACATACTACAGCATAATTACCTTGATTTTATGATCCACTGGGGCCAGGAACATATTACAGCATGGTTACCTTGATTTTATGAGCCACGGGGGCCAGGAACATACTACGGCATAGTTACCTTGATTTTATGAGCCACTGGGGCCAGGAACATATTACAGCATGGTTACCTTGATTTTATGAGCCACGGGGGCCCGGAACATACTACAGCATAGTTACCTTGATTGTATGAGCCACAGGGGCCAGGAACATACTACAGCATAGTTACCTTGATTGTATGAGCCACAGGGGCCAGGAACTTAATACAGCATAGTTACCTTGATTGTATGAGCCACTGGGGCCAGGAACATATTACAGCATGGTTACCTTGATTTTATAAGCCACGGGGGCCAGGAACATACTACGGCATAGTTACCTTGATTTTATGAGCCACTGGGGCCAGGAACTTACTACAGCATAGTTACCTTGATTGTATGATCCACTGGGGCCAGGAGCATACTACAGCACAGTTACCTTGATTTTATGAGCCACGGGGGTTAGGAACATATTACAGCATTGTTACCTTAATTGTATGAGCCACGGGGGCCCGGAACATACTACAGCATAGTTACCTTGATTGTATGAGCCACGGGGGCCAGGAACATACTACAGAATAGTTACCTTGATTGTATGAGCCACGGGGGCCAGGAACATAATACAGCATAATTACCTTGATTTTATGAGCCACGGGGGCCAGGAACATACTACGGCATAGTTACATTGATTTTATGAGCCACGGGGGCCAGGAACATACTACAGCATAGTTACCAGGATTTTATGATCCACGGGGGCCAGGAACATACTACGGCATAGTTACATTGATTTTATGAGCCACGGGGGCCAGGAACATACTACGGCATAGTTACCAGGATTTTATGAGCCACGGGGGCCAGGAACATACTACATCATGGTTACCTTGATTTTATGATCCACTGGGGCCAGGAACATATTACAGCATAGTTACCTTGATTTTATGAGCCATGGGGGCCCGGAACATACTACAGCATAGTTACCTTGGTTTTATGAGCCATGGGGGCCCGGAACATACTACAGCATAGTTACCTTGATTGTATGAGCCATGGGGGCCCGGAACATACTACAGCATAGTTAACTTGATTGTATGAGCCATGGGGGCCCGGAACATACTACAGCCTAGTTACCTTGGTTTTATGAGCCACGGGGGCCAGGAACATACTACAGCATAGTTACATTGATTGTATGAGCCATGTGGGGCCAGGAACATACTACAGCATAGTTACCAGGATTTTATGAGCCACGGGGGCCAGGAACATACTACAGCATAGTTACCTTGATTTTATGAGCCACGGGGGCCAGGAACATACTACAGCATTGTTACCTTGATTTTATGAGCTACAGGGGCCAGGAACATACTACGGCATAGTTAACAGGATTTTATGAGCCACGGGGGCCAGGAACATACTACAGCATGGTTACCTTGATTTTATGATCCACAGGGGCCAGGAACATACTACGGCATAGTTAACAGGATTTTATGAGCTACAGGGGCCAGGAACATACTACGGCATAGTTAACAGGATTTTATGAGCCACGGGGGCCAGGAACATACTACAGCATTGTTACCTTGATTGTATGAGCCACGGGGGCCCGGAACATACTACAGCATTGTTACCTTGATTTTATGAGCTACAGGGGCCAGGAACATACTACGGCATAGTTAACAGGATTTTATGAGCTACAGGGGCCAGGAACATACTACGGCATAGTTAACAGGATTTTATGAGCCACGGGGGCCAGGAACATACTACAGCATAGTTAACTTGATTTTATGAGCTACAGGGGCCAGGAACATACTACAGCCTAGTTACCTTGATTGTATGAGCCACGGGGGCCCGGAACATACTACAGCATTGTTACCTTGATTTTATGAGCTACAGGGGCCAGGAACATACTACGGCATAGTTAACAGGATTTTATGAGCTACAGGGGCCAGGAACATACTACGGCATAGTTAACAGGATTTTATGAGCCAGGGGGGCCAGGAACATACTACAGCATAGTTAACTTGATTTTATGAGCTACAGGGGCCAGGAACATACTACGGCATAGTTACCTTGATTGTATGATCCACTGGGGCCAGGAGCATACTACAGCATAATTACCTTGATTGTATGAGCCACGGGGGCCAGGAACATACTACAGCATAGTTACCTTGATTTTATGAGCCACAGGGGCCAGGAACTTACTACAGCATAGTTACCAGGATTGTATGAGCCACGGGGGCCAGGAACATACTACAGCATAGTTACCAGGATTTTATGAACCACGGGGGCCAGGAACATACTACGGCATAGTTACCTTGATTTTATGAGCCACGGGGGCCCGGAACATATTACAGCATGGTTACCTGGATTGTATGAGCCACAGGGGCCCGGAACATACTACAGAATAGTTACCTTGATTGTATGAGCCACGGGGGCCAGGAACATACTACAGCATAATTACCTTGATTTTATGAGCCATGTGGGGCCAGGAACAAACTACGGCATAGTTACCAGGATTTTATGAGCCACGGGGGCCAGGAACATACTACAGCATAGTTACGAGGATTTTATGATCCACGGGGGCCAGGAACATACTACGGCATAGTTACATTGATTTTATGAGCCACGGGGGCCAGGAACATACTACGGCATAGTTACCAGGATTTTATGAGCCACGGGGGCCAGGAACATACTACAGCATGGTTACCTTGATTTTATGATCCACTGGGGCCAGGAACATATTACAGCATGGTTTCCTTGATTTTATGATCCACTGGGGCCAGGAACATATTACAGCATGGTTACCTTGATTGTATAAACCACGGGGGCCAGGAACATGCTACAGCATAGTTACCTTGATTTTATGAGCCATGGGGGCCATGAACATACTACAGCATAATTACCTTGATTTTATGATCCACTGGGGCCAGGAACATATTACAGCATGGTTACCTTGATTTTATGAGCCACGGGGGCCAGGAACATACTACGGCATAGTTACCTTGATTTTATGAGCCACTGGGGCCAGGAACATATTACAGCATGGTTACCTTGATTTTATGAGCCACGGGGGCCCGGAACATACTACAGCATAGTTACCTTGATTGTATGAGCCACAGGGGCCAGGAACATACTACAGCATAGTTACCTTGATTGTATGAGCCACAGGGGCCAGGAACTTAATACAGCATAGTTACCTTGATTGTATGAGCCACTGGGGCCAGGAACATATTACAGCATGGTTACCTTGATTTTATAAGCCACGGGGGCCAGGAACATACTACGGCATAGTTACCTTGATTTTATGAGCCACTGGGGCCAGGAACTTACTACAGCATAGTTACCTTGATTGTATGATCCACTGGGGCCAGGAGCATACTACAGCACAGTTACCTTGATTTTATGAGCCACGGGGGTTAGGAACATATTACAGCATTGTTACCTTAATTGTATGAGCCACGGGGGCCCGGAACATACTACAGCATAGTTACCTTGATTGTATGAGCCACGGGGGCCAGGAACATACTACAGAATAGTTACCTTGATTGTATGAGCCACGGGGGCCAGGAACATAATACAGCATAATTACCTTGATTTTATGAGCCACGGGGGCCAGGAACATACTACGGCATAGTTACATTGATTTTATGAGCCACGGGGGCCAGGAACATACTACAGCATAGTTACCAGGATTTTATGATCCACGGGGGCCAGGAACATACTACGGCATAGTTACATTGATTTTATGAGCCACGGGGGCCAGGAACATACTACGGCATAGTTACCAGGATTTTATGAGCCACGGGGGCCAGGAACATACTACATCATGGTTACCTTGATTTTATGATCCACTGGGGCCAGGAACATATTACAGCATGGTTTCCTTGATTTTATGATCCACTGGGGCCAGGAACATATTACAGCATGGTTACCTTGATTGTATGAACCACGGGGGCCAGGAACATGCTACAGCATAGTTACCTTGATTTTATGAGCCATGGGGGCCAGGAACATACTACAGCATAATTACCTTGATTGTATGAGCCACGGGGGCCAGGAACATACTACGGCATAGTTACCAGGATTTTATGAGCCACGGGGGCCAGGAACATACTACAGAATAGTTACCTTGATTGTATGAGCCACGGGGGCCAGGAACATACTACAGCATAATTACCTTGATTTTATGAGCTACGGGGGCCAGGAACATACTACGGCATAGTTACATTGATTTTATGAGCCACGGGGGCCAGGAACATACTACAGCATAGTTACCAGGATTTTATGATCCACGGGGGCCAGGAACATACTACGGCATAGTTACATTGATTTTATGAGCCACGGGGGCCAGGAACATACTACGGCATAGTTACCAGGATTTTATGAGCCACGGGGGCCAGGAACATACTACATCATGGTTACCTTGATTTTATGATCCACTGGGGCCAGGAACATATTACAGCATGGTTTCCTTGATTTTATGATCCACTGGGGCCAGGAACATATTACAGCATGGTTACCTTGATTGTATGAACCACGGGGGCCAGGAACATGCTACAGCATAGTTACCTTGATTTTATGAGCCATGGGGGCCAGGGACATACTACAGCATAATTACCTTGATTTTATGATCCACTGGGGCCAGGAACATATTACAGCATGGTTACCTTGATTTTATGAGCCACGGGGGCCAGGAACATATTACAGCATGGTTACCTTGATTGTATGAACCACGGGGGCCAGGAACATATTACAGCATGGTTACCTTGATTTTATGAGCTACAGGGGCCAGGAACTTACTACAGCCTAGTTACCTTGATTGTATGAGCCACGGGGGCCCGGAACATACTACAGCATTGTTACCTTGATTTTATGAGCCATGTGGGGCCAGGAACATACTACAGTATAGTTACCAGGATTTTATGAACCACGGGGGCCAGGAACATACTACAGCATAGTTACCTTGATTTTATGAGCCACAGGGGCCAGGAACTTACTACAGCATAGTTACATTGATTGTATGAACCACGGGGGCCAGGACCTTACTACGGCACAGTTTCCTTGATTTTATGAGCCACGGGGGCCAGGAACATACTACAGCATAGTTACCTTGATTGTATGAGCCACAGGGGCCAGGAACATACTACAGCATAGTTACCTTGATTTTATGAGCCATGTGGGGCCAGGAACATACTACAGTATAGTTACCAGGATTTTATGAACCACGGGGGCCAGGACCTTACTACGGCACAGTTTCCTTGATTTTATGAGCCACGGGGGCCAGGAACATACTACAGCACAGTTTCCTTGATTGTATGAGCCACAGGGGCCAGGAACATACTACAGCACAGTTTCCTTGATTGTATGAGCCACAGGGGCCAGGAACATACTACAGTATAGTTACCTTGATTGTATGAGCCACAGGGGCCAGGAACATACTACAGTATAGTTACCTTGATTGTATGAGCCACAGGGGCCAGGAACATACTACAGCATAGTTACCTTGATTGTATGAGCCACAGGGGCCAGGAACATACTACAGTATAGTTACCTTGATTGTATGAGCCACAGGGGCCAGGAACATACTACAGTATAGTTTCCTTGATTGTATGAGCCACAGGGGCCAGGAACATACTACAGCACAGTTTCCTTGATTGTATGAGCCACAGGGGCCAGGAACATACTACAGTATAGTTACCTTGATTGTATGAGCCACAGGGGCCAGGAACATACTACAGTATAGTTACCTTGATTGTATGAGCCACAGGGGCCAGGAACATACTACAGCACAGTTTCCTTGATTGTATGAGCCACAGGGGCCAGGAACATACTACAGTATAGTTACCTTGATTGTATGAGCCACAGGGGCCAGGAACATACTACAGTATAGTTACCTTGATTGTATGAGCCACAGGGGCCAGGAACATACTACAGCATAGTTACCTTGATTGTATGAGCCACAGGGGCCAGGAACATATTACAGCATGGTTACCTTGATTTTATGAGCCACGGGGGCCAGGAACATACTACAGCATTGTTACCTTGATTTTATGAGCCATGTGGGGCCAGGAACATACTACAGCATGGTTACCTTGATTGTATGAACCACAGGGGCCAGGAACTTACTACAGCCTAGTTACCTTGATTGTATGAGCCACGGGGGCCCGGAACATACTACAGCATTGTTACCTTGATTTTATGAGCCATGTGGGGCCAGGAACATACTACAGTATAGTTACCAGGATTTTATGAACCACGGGGGCCAGGAACATACTACAGCATAGTTACCTTGATTTTATGAGCCACAGGGGCCAGGAACTTACTACAGCATAGTTACATTGATTGTATGAACCACGGGGGCCAGGACCTTACTACGGCACAGTTTCCTTGATTTTATGAGCCACGGGGGCCAGGAACATACTACAGCATAGTTACCTTGATTGTATGAGCCACAGGGGCCAGGAACATACTACAGCATAGTTACCTTGATTTTATGAGCCATGTGGGGCCAGGAACATACTACAGTATAGTTACCAGGATTTTATGAACCACGGGGGCCAGGACCTTACTACGGCACAGTTTCCTTGATTTTATGAGCCACGGGGGCCAGGAACATACTACAGCACAGTTTCCTTGATTGTATGAGCCACAGGGGCCAGGAACATACTACAGCACAGTTTCCTTGATTGTATGAGCCACAGGGGCCAGGAACATACTACAGTATAGTTACCTTGATTGTATGAGCCACAGGGGCCAGGAACATACTACAGTATAGTTACCTTGATTGTATGAGCCACAGGGGCCAGGAACATACTACAGCATAGTTACCTTGATTGTATGAGCCACAGGGGCCAGGAACATACTACAGTATAGTTACCTTGATTGTATGAGCCACAGGGGCCAGGAACATACTACAGTATAGTTACCTTGATTGTATGAGCCACAGGGGCCAGGAACATATTACAGTATAGTTACCTTGATTGTATGAGCCACAGGGGCCAGGAACATATTACAGTATAGTTACCTTGATTGTATGAGCCATGTGGGGCCAGGAACATACTACGACATAGTTACCTTGATCTTACTTAATCTGAAAGGCGTGATTTGTTCAAGAATTTGAATGCCTCTCATTGATCCACCAAACCCCGGGTTCATCGTGGAATACGTAAAGTCGTCAAAATGAGGTAGGTTTGATTCTGAGGAGTATTTATTGTGTTCATAATCCTCATTGCAGTCGTCATCTACACATGAGTTATGGCCCTTGGATTGTGTAACTCTTCTTACAGAGTCTTCTGTAACTCGTCTAACGAACTCTCTCAGTTCCTGGTCATTTACTGCACCACCATCATTTGTCTCTCTATGAAACATAGAAACCAACATAACCTTACTTAGTCAGAACGTCTGGCCGTAAGTAAGCTAATGGGACATCAAAGCATATATCCTTATAAAACCTGCTGATAAATACTCGGAAATAATTATTACATTTATTTCTAGACAGAATTATGATTGAGGAGGTAGAATGCCACCTAAACAACCCTTTTCTTAGCAAAAGCTTGATAAGGAAATAGGCCTGAAAATGTTGGAAATTGCAATAGAATTCTTCATTTCTTTGAAGAAAAAGGCTATATTAGTAAACAAGAGATCAGTTAAACTGATCTAGGCGACCACCATAGAACACTATCAGAAAGTGGGGCTGCTTGTAAACGGATCGCAAATTTTATATGTGAAATTTATTTCTTCGGTTGGTGGCTGGCTGGAAAAGAACAAAGTTTCTTCGGTAGATAGTGGCTGTTATCTGAAAACTCATAACCATTTTTCTTCAAGGAGGCCGTACATTAACGCTACTTACCGGAGCTACATAGTAGCTTATATGTACATGCACACAGGCCAGTCAGTGATATCGCTTGTTTGAGTCCTGTGCACAATTAAAATTTACAAAATCCAAAACGATTCTACACATGTAACCAAGATGCATTTAGTGTTTGTTTACAAATCAAAAGATAATGTATATCTGTCAAAATTAGCCCGTGAAAAGTGAAGAATGGGTGACGTATCACTCGTCTGATGAGTACAAATTTACACATGACGAAAGTCAGTTTAAAAATTAATGGCAAAAAATGTCCTGATTCGTTCAGAAATTAGTAAACTCTTATAAAAAAATCTTCATGTACGATTTGATATAAATATAAATAGGCCTAAAAACATTTCAGTTACTTTATTGGTAAACAGCATTTACAATTGCGAAGTCAGTTGCTGTACATAACTGCCTGAATGCAAATTCGATCGGCAAATAGTGATTGTACGTTGCCGTGTATTTCACTTCATTTTGAAATATTCCTTCCTTTTATACTCTGAAAAATACAATATGGATCTTCTTAAGTGTCTTAGAGAACACTCTCCTTTAAAAATATTTATTGTTGTTACATTTTTGGAAAGAATTTAGGCGTTTAAAATCCAAATTCGAGAAGGCCATTTTACCGACTTCGAACAAGCCGTGGAGGCCGGCAACAGGCATAGTAAACTATTTCTTATACTTATAGGTCCCTAGTCGCCCTTGGAAATCTGAAAAGAGTCGATTTTATACGTTTTAAAATGACCCGAGGATTGCAATTTCACTCTGGGGGTTTTAAAAGCTCCGATAAATGTCTTCTTTTTCACTACTCTGGACTCGGAAATTCCAAAATAACGTCCTCAGTGCCAAAAATAGCTTATCTGTCTTTAACTGGGTCGTGCTTTTAAAATGCCTGGTAGGGGCCCTGTGATTGACAGCAGGAACTCGCACTAGCAAACTGATTTCACCACCCGATTTTAGCACTTTTTAATCATAGATATTTAAATATCTCACCCATAGTCAGTATATTGGAGACAAGGAAATATATATTAAGATCTGAATCTGTAAATATAAGGAATTCCTTTTCTTGTTATATACGTATGCCTGAGGTGTCCGTTCTAACCTAGACAAAGTTGGAAGTTATTAGTGAATTACGCGTCCGTTCAAAGTAAATTAAATCACAGAAAAAGCTACCCGCCGCCATTTTTAATATGCAAATGAGCAGCGAGTGCATAGTGCGCAACGAGGCCGTAGGGTTAACCTGCGTATAACATTTTACGAACATCCTTTCATTACTTTAGGAGAACAGTGATTAAAAAAAATGGCCAGTGGCCGCCATTTTGAATATGCAAATGAGCAAAAAAGTGCATTGTGCGCAACGAGACCATAGGGCTAACATGCGTAAATTAGTTTACGAAAATCCTAGCCTTTCTTTACTTTAGGAGAAAAGTGACAAAAAGAAGAAAAACAAAATAGTCGCCCAGCGGCCATTTTAATATGCAAATGAGCAAAAAAGTACATAGTACGCAACGAGGCCATAGGGTTAACCTGCGTACAAAGTTTTACGAAGATCCTCTCATTACTTTAGGAGAAAAGTGATAAAAAGTGGAAAAACAAAATGGTCGCCTAGCGGCCATTTTGATATGCAAATGAGCAAAAGAAATAAATGTTGCACAACTAGACCATAGGAGGAAAGTGCGTGTGAAATTTAAAGAAGATCCGACAAGCACTTCTCTTGGAATCGCGATAACAAAAGAGAAAAGTGATAAAAAATAGAAAATCAAAATGGTCGCCTAGCGGCCATGTTAATATGCAAATGAGCTCAGAAAAATAGATGTTGCACAACTAGACCATATGGGGAATCAACACAAAAACATTTTTTCAAGATCGGTCTGGTGGTTTTCTAGATTCCGCGATCACAAACTATGTAGGTAATTTTATTATGCAAATGAGCAAACAAAATAGATGTTGCACAACTAGACCATTAGGGGAACATGTCTATGAAATTTGATAAAGACCCGACCAGTAGGTCTCTTGAAATCGCGATCACAAGAAAAGTTTACAGACACCGGACGACAGACGACGGACCACAGACAAAATTCGATTTGATAAGACCACCATGAGATCATGGTGGTCTAAAAACACTATTGCTCTTTGGGATCTGACCTTAATTCTATAAACAGGGTACTCTATATTTCAAAAATACACAAACCCATTTAAAAATGATCCAAGCTTTCAATGCCCCCCCGGGCGTCCTATTATCTTGGATTTTGGAAATGAACATTAAAGAATATCAGAGCTGATTGATTACTATATAAACCTGTAGTAAATCAGCATGTTAGCTTTACCAAAAATACTGATGATTTGTTGCCAAATTATCTTTTCCAGAAATTTCTACTGACAAAGGCCAAACTCTTGCCTATCAGCAACCTATTGAAAGATCATGGGTTGTGGTTTATTATAACAAACTTATGACTGGGTATAAACGTCTTATTGATATGCCCCTTTTTTAACACAATACGAAACTTGTCTCCATGGTTATTTTAGACAAGAAGATTTTCCCTGTGCCTGTGTGTTTTAGTGTTCAAAAATAAACAGATTTTTATTTCAAGTATCACTTTTTCTCCAAAAAGTAGGCTACAAATTAAAAACTTTTTTGAATGCTATTAGTCTTGAAAAATAAATGTTCAAGTAGTGTTTTCAACTAACTTAGAACTAAACAAGAGTTTTAGTAAACTCAACATACGCCCGCCGTGGCAAAGTCGAACCGCTACGATTAACAACTTTACATTTAATATAACATTTGTTTTAATTTCATCAATTCGAATTTTTTGTTCACAGTAGAAGTTTTTCTTTTCTGAATTTGATGAAGCTGCAACTAAATACCACATAGTATAGCTTACAATTCTTGAATTTTAACAGTTTTGACTGGGACACTGTTCTATTGGACTTGGCTGTTATAGTTTTATTACAAAGCAAACAATCTTCAGGCTGACCACTGATATGATGGTCTGTACATATACAAATCTTGGATGTCATTGTCCCCTTATCTCTATTTAAACAGCCACTCTGATAAATACCAGATGGGTAATAAAGTGGGAAAATTGTCTTTTTTTTTGTTATTATAGTGCACATTGAACTACGTATCCAAGAAAACAGTCTCAGAATGTATAAATTAATTGGCTTCCAGTATTACTCTGGACCAAGTGTACTCAAAAAGCATTGATATATATTAATATATAAATATTAAACATCAGGTACACATTTCTGATAAAAAAAACTCTTGAAAACAGACAAAAAATATGTGTACCCAAATCAAATTTGGTATGGGACACATCATCTACCTACATGTATAAGGTATATTAATCTAAAAGAATTGGAGAGATTATATCAAAACGAAAGAAGTTCTGGAGCCAAAAGGGAATATTACATAATCCAATAGGGCTGCCATATCATGCAACGGGTGATGTCAGAAATGGTACACGACACACCGTCTGCCCATAAGGTATATACTCTGAAAGAATCGTCAAGATCGGATCAGAACTCTTTAAGTTATGGAGCGGAAGGGAACGACAGAATATTACATATTCCAATGTAGAAGTCATATTATGCAATCGAAAATGTCCTAAATGGTTCATGACACACCTTCTACCCCTAAACTATATGTTGTAAAAAAAATTGTAAAGATCGGATCAAAACTCTTCAAGTTATGGAGCGGAAGGGAACAAAGATATAGACTAAGACAGAATACTACATAATCCAATGTAGAAGCCACATTATGCAATCGACGATGTCATAAATGGTTCATGACACACCTTCTACCCACAAGGTATATGTTGTGAAAGAATTGTAAAGATTAGATCAAAACTCTTCAAGTAATGGAGCGGAAGGGAATCCGGGCCGGACGGCCGGCGCTGGTGATACCATAATACGACCGACTTTTTTTAAGTCGGGCGTATAAAAATGAATCTTCGTCGCGGTTATAAATTAATTTTGTTTCCTTACAGCAAAGTCAATCATTTATATTTTCGATGAGCTTCAAACCCTCCTACTGTCATGAAAATCTGAATTTATATATTATGAGAAAAGGTAAGAATTTTGTTAGCTCAGGGCAAGTCAACGGTTGTGAAGGTAAGTGGTTTCCTCCAAGCAAATAGCCTGCCCCTGCCCCCTTTTGAAACTATCCTCAAAATAGTTAAGTGGTTTCCTCCAATCAAATAGCCTGCCCCTGCCCCCTTTTGAAACTATCCTCAAAATAGTTAAGTGGTTTCCTCCAATCAAATAGCCTGCCCCTGCCCCCTTTTGAAACTATCCTCAAAATAGTTAAGTGGTTTCCTCCAATCAAATAGCCTGCCCCTGCCCCCTTTTGAAACTATCCTCAAAATAGGTAAGTGGTTTCCTCCAATCAAATAGCCTGCCCCTGCCCCCTTTTGAAACTATCCTCAAAATAGGTACGTGGTTTCCTCCAATCAATTAGCCTGCCCCTGCCCCCTTTTGAAACTATCCTCAAAATAGTTAAGTGGTTTCCTCCAATCAAATAGCCTGCCCCTGCCCCCTTTTGAAACTATCCTCAAAATAGTTAAGTGGTTTCCTCCAATCAAATAGCCTGCCCCTGCCCCCTTTTGAAACTATCCTCAAAATAGGTAAGTGGTTTCCTCCAATCAAATAGCCTGCCCCTGCCCCCTTTTGAAACTATCCTCAAAATAGGTAAGTGGTTTCCTCCAATCAAATAGCCTGCCCCTGCCCCCTTTTGAAACTATCCTCAAAATAGGTATGTGGTTTCCTCCAATCAATTAGCCTGCCCCCTTTTGAAACTATCCTCAAAATAGGTACGTGGTTTCCTCCAATCAATTAGCCTGCCCCTGCCCCCTTTTGAAACTATCCTCAAAATAGGTAAGTGGTTTCCTCCAATCAATTAGCCTGCCCCTGCTCCCTTTTGAAACTATCCTCAAAATAGGTAAGTGGTTTCCTCCAATCAAATAGCCTGCCCCTGCCCCCTTTTGAAACTATCCTCAAAATAGGTAAGTGGTTTCCTCCAATCAAATAGCCTGCCCCTGCTCCCTTTTGAAACTATCCTCAAAATAGGTAAGTGGTTTCCTCCAATCAAATAGCCTGCCCCTGCCCCCTTTTGAAACTATCCTCAAAATAGGTAAGTGGTTTCCTCCAATCAAATAGCCTGCCCCTGCTCCCTTTTGAAACTATCCTCAAAATAGGTAAGTGGTTTCCTCCAATCAATTAGCCTGCCCCTGCCCCCTTTTGAAACTATCCTCAAAATAGGTAAGTGGTTTCCTCCAATCAATTAGCCTGCCCCTGCCCCCTTTTGAAACTATCCTCAAAATAGGTAAGTGGTTTCCTCCAATCAAATAGCCTGCCCCTGCCCCCTTTTGAAACTATCCTCAAAATAGGTAAGTGGTTTCCTCCAAGCAAATAGCCTGCCCCCTTTTGAAACTATCCTCAAAATAGGTAAGTGGTTTCCTCCAAGCAAATAGCCTGCCCCTGCCCCCTTTTGAAACTATCCTCAAAATAGTTAAGTGGTTTCCTCCAATCAAATAGCCTGCCCTCTTTTGAAATTATCCTCAAAATAGGTAAGTGGTTTCCTCCAATCAAATAGCCTGCCCCCTTTTGAAACTATCCTCAAAATAGTTAAGTGGTTTCCTCCAATCAAATAGCCTGCCCCCTTTTGAAATTATCCTCAAAATAGGTAAGTGGTTTCCTCCAAGCAAATAGCCTGCCCCTGCTCCCTTTTGAAACTATCCTCAAAATAGGTAAATAGATAATTTTGTAAAAAGTAATATATGTATTGATAATACCTTGTATCCCACCACCAATGTTGCTTATCCTTCAGTTCTGTGTAAGTCACATTGACCCCCTCCTCTTTCAATCGTCGGGACATTCTCCGTGTGAAGAACGGGTGAACTGTACGATCATCAGCACCAATACGAACCAAAACCGGAATATCCTTCATAACAAAAATGGAAATCTCATAATTTGTAAGTTGCTCTGTTTAAAGTGGCATGAGCTGCTGAAATTTTGATATTTTGACGTTGAAACAGAATGTTGAAATTATTGGCTATTTTTCTCAAGACGTACAATTCAGAAGCTCTAGTCTCGAAAATGTGCGATAAAGTATTGTTTTGAACTAACTTTGGCTTAGAATGAATGAATGGTCGTCCGGGTTATTTATATTTTGTTTACATTTCGAACACGTTTTCGGTTCTTACAGGTCACATACTGTATGGATTTTCCTCATTCAAACGCCAATCATTTAGTTTGTCGATGGCCTTCAAAGCCTCTTACTGTCGTGATGATCAGAAATTATGAACAAAGTGTGAATTTTATCAGCTCATGCCACTTTAAATTGAGTAGAAAGCAAAGGTATAAAGGCCAAATTAAAAATTTGGTTGGGTGCCAATAGAGGTCTTGTACTATACTAATTTCCAGTGTGGAATCCGCACATTATTACGAATATTTGTTTATCTGTCAAAAACAAATGGCCTCTCTATTTAAGGGGATGTCCAAAGCACACTTCACACTGATCTTCTTCTATGGCTACCATTTGATTTGGACTGAACGTCGCACTTAACAGTTAAGGTCATATGGTGACACAGGTACCAACTGACCAAGAGACGGCTGTCGCCCCAGCCACCCTCCACGCCTCCATGCAAGTTTTGACATAAGGCTTCGTATAGCAGAGTGTCAGGAAGGCAAGGTCATTAAAGAGGGAGGGGCTACAAAACTTGCAGATAACTTTGCAGAAAACACTTTTCTTTTTAAGCATCGGGCTAATGCCCTGGTCAAACGTTATAGTCCATCTTACAAATCCTTCACCCGCAGATAGTGTTCTAGCTCATTATACAAGCTTCTTTGACTGATGCTTTAGGACACAGAATATTTTTTCATTTATGTGGAACTGTAGGCTAGCTGGGTGGGGACTGAGGAAACTGATTCTAGTGGGATTTGAACTCGTGACCTATTAATGGAAGGCTTGGGTAAGCTTGAACAGCTGAGCCATGAAAGCTGCAAATCAACTGAGCCCAAACCTGCCAAACGGAAATATATGGGGTTTGACGCCGAGCCCAATATGCGGTTTTACTCACCCCATATATTTCCGTATTGGGTCACACACAGACTGTGTAACGAATTTATCCCGCTGAAGTCCCTTCCTTTTAGCCGACTCTTGTCTGGTTGATAGTTTTGTTACTAAGCGAAGGCGTTTATAACTCAGCTGCTGCTAGGCGCCTATGGGCGATACTGATACGTGATAGTTCTACTCAGTTCTGGCCACTAGACTAACCAAGTAACCTACATTCAGCAGATCTTTGGATAAGTTTGATTGTTTTTGTCTGATAAAGGTTTCCACAGCGTCTAAAACTATAGCCATGCGCATCGATATGTTCTGTTTGTATTTTTAATTTTGTCGACTCACTCCAGCAGACGTTTACATGCTGTCGCAGCGTGTATTCAGGGGTAAGTAACTCTAGGTAACCTGATACAAACTCGTCTGCCCGATACGGAAAAATATCACGTCTCCACGTGATCGATGACATCCAATCAAATGCAAGTATTTTGTCTGATGCGGGATAATAATATTAGTTATTGATATTTTACCCTGGGTGTATGAATCGTTATGACCCTTCTGATAATCATACACCCTGAGCCGGAGGCGAAGGGTGTATGAGGAACAGAAGGGTCATAAAAGATTCATACAGCCAGGGTAAAATATCAATGACGAATTTATTATCCCGAAACCCCTAGTAGACGGAGAATTGTCACAGATTCATGATTCAAGTTCAACTGCTGTCGCCCTGTAGAGTGTAGGCATACCAGCTGGTATAGGCCCCTACTGTTATTAGTGTTAATTTAATCAGAGTTACGACTTCATCGTGTGTGCACATTTTCAGCTTGTCTTGTTATTTGTTTTATTGCGCAGATTCTATCTGTGACAAATATATTTTAGCTAAAGCTAATATCTCGATATTTCACACTTACATCTACAGTGAATATGTACGAACGTCTGTCAAACGGACCGAGCAGACGACAAACGACATACAGAGTTACGCCCCTTGAATACTTAGCAACGTTGTTGATCGATGTACGAAGAATTTTGTGTTTCGTTTTTCCATTTGTAGATTTGAATTAGAGTCAAATTAGATAGAAATAAAAACTTTGCACAATTAATGAAGCTTAGGTGACTGTAATAGATCCTCATAAGACCTGTTTTGGGCTGTTCGAAGCGAGTAAACATTTGAAGTGGTGGCGGCCATGTTTTTTCGCCAGGCGGGTCATAACAAAATCAGGCCGGGTGTATGGGTTTATACGACCCGGGTAATCGACCAATCAAAATTCAGCATTTGCGAACTAACTTGGTTGAAGGATAATAATGTTTATTATTCCCCTTTAACACAATCTCACCTGTATGGAAACATTCACAACCTATGTTAAAGATCATATTCATATTGGGTCACAAAAAATATCCTAAAATCTCACCTTAAGATTTGCCACAAAGCGATCAGCATCATTCTCTGCTATACTGGCTTCTAGAACAGATTTAATGGCTGGGTCTGTATGACTGGTGGAAATGTCATGTCTGCAGAACAAAACAATTATTACAGTATCTGTTCATACCACAAACAATGGTTTCACACTGCACTCATGATTATTTAGCTTAGAGCATATGGAGGAATTGCAAGGTTTAATGGGGTAGTAAAATTGGGCTCTTTGTCTGGTGGAAACCCCTGACCTATGGCAATTATCTGACAACTCCTTCACATATCACAGCAGGTCATTGTTGAGTAAGACTGGTGGTCGCTCTATACAGTGTCTACAGTATGGGATTTCATTCGGACGCGTCATTGGCTGGCCCGCTGAAGTGGTTTACAGGCAATGGTTTGTCCAGGTTTGTATGTGTTTTCCTTTGAAATCTATGGAACAGGCATAATAATCGCCTGCCTCATTTCTCCAATATCTGTCAGACTCACTGAAATGTGTTTTAACAGCTAAAGGTCCAACTAAACAAAATTTATTGATTGATATGCTATGCCGCACAATAATTTTACTTATATTACGGCATTGGCCGATTAAGAGGGGGAGGTAACCACGTTCTTTATCCGGAGGAAATCTCTGACGTTTGGCAAGTACCTGGAAACTCTTCCACATAGTGCAACCATGTGTTTTTTTCAAAACCCTCAAGCCATTATTGGAAGGCCTGTGTCAGACTACGAGAGGCTACGGCCAACAAGATCTAACACAAGTACTTATAAATAATATCTAAAAAAAGGATACTTGCTTAAAGAAAAGATTACTATCTCCATATTCTTCTTTTTTGATCCAGCCAGCCAATGAGATGACAGCAATTGCAAGGTCAGGGAAGTGTGTTGCTAAATGCCATGCTCCATGACCTCCCATAGAATGACCTAAAAAGATGAGTTATCATAAATATGACCTCCCATAGAATGACCTAAAAAGTTGAGTATGACCTCCCATAGAATGACCTAAAAAAATGAGTATTTTTAAATCTCCAAAAAGCAGACAATATCATTAGACTTTAATCTTTTAAATAATATGTAATAAATAAGTATCATTCATAAATGAAATGATTTTGTCTGTACATGTAGTTAGCTAGGGATTGTTTGATTGCTTGTGCTTTAAACAGCACTCAATGTGTGAAATTCACTTATATAGTGGTGTTTTAATAAATATATATTATTTACAAATGAAAGGATGGTAAGAAAGGAATTATTTAATTACTTGGTGTTTTAAACAGCCCTCAATATCTTATAGTCAATCCTAAAATGGTGCTGCCCCATTTCAGGTTTTAATATGCAATAAAAAATATTATTCGTAAGTGGAATGGGTTTACCAGTAGTTAAGGAATTGTTTGGTTGATGAGTGTCTTAAACTGCACTTGATATCTTAAAATTAACTTATACAGTGGCATTACCTGTTCATTTGGAGGAGGAAGGGGGGGGGGGGGGGGGGGGGTTTCAAGTTTCAAGATACCAAAGTAAATTGGGCAATAACTGCATACCTGCAAAGATGACCATTTCATTGGATGCTTTGTATTGCATCCATTCCGTCATCGTGTCATATCTGTTTGTGATCTCAGCCAATCGTTTTAAAGACGTCATTGCCGTTAAGGCCCCTGGCCCCTCCCAATTGTGGGCCCCATGCCTGGAAGATAAAAACAAAATACAAATAACAAAACTGAACACTTTGATTGCATATACCCTTAAAAAGTACATGTATTTAGAAATATAAAAGAAAAGGAATATTAAGAAGAAACTATTTCAAGGACAAAACTTCAGGGTTGAAATAATGTTCTTTGTAAAGAAAAAAACAAAACACAGAAAAATGACAAAAAACAACAGGTTACTTCATAAAGCTTAAAGTGGCAAGAGCTGCCAAAATTCACATTTTTTTCATAATTTCTGATCGTCACGACAGTAAGAGACTTTGAAGGCCATCAAAAAACTAAAAGATTGGCGTTGGAATGAGGAAAATCCATACAGTATGTGGCCTGTATGAACGGAAAACGTGTTCGAAATGTAAACAAAATTTAAATAACCGAGACGACCATTCATTCATTCTAAGCAAAAGTTAGTTCAAAACAACACTTTATCGTACGTTTTCGAGACTAAAAGCAATAAAAAAATTCTGAATTATACGTCTTGAGAAAAATAGCCAATAATTTCAACATTCTGTTTTAACGTCAAAATATCAACATTTTGACAGCTCATGCCCCTTTAAGGGTGGGATGAGGGGTTACCTTGTTGGAGCAAGAACCCAGGCTCCCGGCACCCCAAATATAAACTTTCCATCCACCATATGTTTATAACTGTCTGCCTGATTCTGAGGCGGTACAGTGGTACCGTGAAGTGTTAACATAATAGGACATAATGGTCTGTCCGTCTGTCTGTTGGTCTGGGTACATCCTCCACTAGGTTTAATGGCTGCTGCATGCTGTACAGAACCATCATGATCCAAAAATGTGAACAAAAACGACTCTGAAGGTTTTCTACACCGCAGGGTGATAGGTAAGGTTTGTTGCCCCTCCGATGTTCTGATGCGCAGAGTAAAGGAGATTTCTTGGCACCCCTCAACAAGAGGTTGCTCAGAGGGTATTAACTCTATATTAATTGGACGAGTTTGTCCTGGGGCTAGAGCAAGCTTTGATTCTTCTACCAGATGGAGTTTGAGGTTTACCAGCACATTTTCTGACAGGTCAGTGACCGTCACTCGAATATCTTTCAACCATTTTGAACCATAATTTGATACAGGAATGGCAATAAAAAAGCTCGGAAGATAACCATCGACTAGATCAGGCAAAAACGGAGGCGATAAAATCGCAAAATCTGAGCCGGCAATTTTCAGCGAACATTTTAAATTTTGAACAATCTTTGCTCTCAATCGAATGCGGATTGTATGAATTCCTCTCTCAAGTGAAACGCTGAACCAAAACTTGCCTCTGTGGTAAACGTCTCCAGTTAAAACCTGATCGTCAACAAAAATGGTATGAACTCCTAGACATTGAATAAGAACTTGGACATCTTTATCGTTGACGGCAAACTCGCCTACTACCCAACCTTGCCACTCTGTGATACCCATTGAGCCAAGGGAGCTAACCAAGTCATTCCAATTCACGTCGGGTGAAATTTTTATGAGTTCATCAGCATTTGTCTTTAATTGCTTCCACTGTACTTTCCCATGGGAAACCAATTCAGAATATACCGAATACGACTGAAGAGTTCGAAATCGTGACACATTTTTTATACCTCCGTAAAACTCTAGAGGATCGCCATCCAACTCTGATTT
Source organism: Lepidochitona cinerea (assembly GCA_963971465.1). Classification (NCBI taxonomy): domain Eukaryota; kingdom Metazoa; phylum Mollusca; class Polyplacophora; order Chitonida; family Tonicellidae; genus Lepidochitona; species Lepidochitona cinerea. The sequence goes on along the minus strand of OZ020554.1, from coordinate 31,869,370 downwards.
ACCAATAACAAAAGGTCCAAGGAAATACCAGTCTCTGATGTATGGTGATATTTTACCAGAATGTTTTGATGCTTGTTTAAAACAAGTATTAGCTGTGGTGCTGAATTGCTCTCCTTGCTGTTGATAGAGGTGTCCCAGAATGCTCCACAACCAACCATCCTTAGGGGAAGCTTGTAACAATTGGATAAAAAAGGCGGCCAGAGACTCACTCTGAAAAAAAACAACGAAATAAAGGTTTTCAAAAAAATGTGTTTTGTATTCCTCGAGAAAGATTCAGATCCGTATGACAAATACCCAGTCAGAAACCTCATTACATGGTTGATTGATCGATTGATTGATGTTTTACACCATGCTCAAAATGATTTCACTTATATGGTGGAGTTACCAGGTTTAGTGTGGGAGGAAACCCCTGACATTCGGCCGAGCTCTTCCACATACAGTGACCTAGTGATAAATCCACTCAGAAATTGTTCAATTTTTATTTGGCCTGTGATTTGAACCCGCGCAGCATCAATGGAAGGTCTGTTTGGGCCTGAGGGAACATCACTCTAACCGTCTGGACAATCGAGGCCCCCTGATTACATGATGACAATAAACAAAGATACAGTTCACGCTTACGTTTTGATTACAGTTTGTTTTCGATATATGATTCCATTGCCAGGTTTATAGTGAAGTAAAACAGAAAGATAATTCACAGATTTTTTACGTTTGATGCAGTTTCGTGAAGGTGGGGGGGGGGGGGTTTGAACTTGCTCTACGACTGACACCAAACTTAGCACAGAAGATGTTTTAGATTGATTGATGTTTTCCCCCACCTTCAAGATTATTTCCCTAGTATGGCAAGGTTTAGTGGTCAAAGAAAGTCTGAAACAGGGCTCTTTGCCAGTGTATCATATATCATTTCACTTAACTATGACAGCAACTGGTATATAAACAGTAGCATTGCCAACATTACCAAATATATACGCAAGTGTAGAGCGACTTTGTAGACATATATACACAACATGACTACGAGGACAAGAAACAACAATTTTTTTCGAGGACCCCTTTCAACTTTCTTACATAGCTTGATTAAACAAATAATAACCTCTCAGTATACGGCTGTTTGCAAAAAAAAAAATAAGAAAATAAAACAAACAAAAACATGACATACATCTATTTTACTGTAAGCTTACTTGTTGTGAAATACGATGACTATTGACTGTTTTGTAGGAGACCTGTTTTAATCTGCAGAATTTTTTCTCCACTTTGAGCCTCTCTGCCTCATTTTTAAGAATGTCCTCTGCAGTTTTCTGAAAATATGAATAAGCTTGATTGAAAAAAAGAGCTTCATTAGGTTACAAGAAAAGTCTAAGATAAATATCTGGAAATATCTTTTATATTTGACAAAGCCTTTGATTGATTGATTGATTTGTTTTATGCCACATTCAATTATATAATATAAATGATATATGGCTATGTTGCCAGGTTTACCAGGAAAGAATTCAACCCCTTTGCCAGGAGGAAATATTTGAATTATCTCAGTCTGCACCTTTTACTATTATAAATATAATTATGCACGAATGAGTACTCGGATATCAAGAGAGAAGGATTCGGGTGAAAAGCTATGTCATTTATTGTGTAGGACAGATTACGTAATTATTTTGACGGCTACGAGTACGACAGCTAAGATTAAAAAGTATCGTGACGTTTCTCCCAGACCGGCAAGTAAGTAACACAGGAAAGAGACACGTATGACTATGAGTGCGGCTAACATGAGTGCGGCTATCGTGACGTTAGCTGTACTGAGTACATTATTGACAATGAATGTCAGGCTCTGAAACGAATTACATATCAGTACAACTAACAGGGCGCTCTTTTTGCTTTTCCTCTGTGATGACAACAAATAGCATCAAAATTAAAACATAAATTGGACCAGCCCACATCTTCTCGGGATGACATGTGTCGCCTGCTACATGTCATACTGTATTTACCTCCAAACATAAGAGAGTTAAAATGGGGGTTAAATGATTTCTCCCCTTAGATAATTAAAATTGTCCTTTGTAGAAGATTCAACGGAAAAACAAATAGGGGAAGTGCATTATAAAATTGATACGGAAAGTAGGACAGTCGCAGCTGTCAAAATAATTACATAATCTGGCATACAAACGAACAGAACTGGGTCGATTCAGGGAGGTGCCTGTTACTAAACTAGGCCTCTTCTCTCATCCGATCTCCAAGCGACCAATCAAACGACACCGTAGTTTTGGTGGCGATACCGAGTGTGCAAGGGGCGAGGAATTCCAAGATAAAATCTCCCTAAAATGTGATTATGTGTTGTACTTAATTTTAAAATTTAGTTTTAGCAAATATTTGGCATTTTAACATCGTATCAGAATGACTGACAGCTCACGGGGATCCTGGATCGCCAAAGGTACGTTGAACATGTGTACCCCGTCAGTGACAATTTTAATATGGTGTTGTTGTTGTAACATGTTACGTGGTCTTGTAAAGTGGGTTGGGCTTAATCAGCGACCAGTTTTCATATTTTATTTTTTTGTGTCGGTGTAATGATATAAAACTCAATAACGTGAAATTACAATTTGTGTGTTCTCTCCCAAGTGTTGATAGCTCAGTCAGCAGTCAGAGAGTGATGGTTTCTAAAGCCCGGCTCAGGTCGAGTTAAGATCCGACCCGATTGTCTGCGATTGAATCTTGACTTAGGACCGTTCATGTCGACTAAGACTGGTTTATCGTTTAGCCAAATGATCCCCGACTGATCAGTCTTTAAGCCCGCTCAGGTCGAGGCGATCAGTTGATCGAAGGGAATTTCGTCACCACATTCTGAGAAAAAAAACCCGATCACGGGATGAAATATAGGTCGCGGATTGGCAAAATAGAACATGTTTATAAATTATATCCTTACTATCGTAAGACTGATCAGTCTGAGACCAATCTGAAGGGTCTTAAAGCCGCTGTTGAAATTTGTTTCCTAAAAGTGTCAAACAAATTGCGCCATTCAAAGCATGATAATGATGATGTTTTAAAATAATCTAAATATCTACTCTCATTGTTACAGTATAGAAGCAAACAAATGTTCAGTTCCCAAGGTTGGGTTTCTGATAAATTAATTTTAAAAAATTATTATTTTTTCAGATGATCCAAAGCTAGTATCCTCTCGTCATAAAGATTGTTATGAAGATATTTTGGAAGCGAGAAGAAGAGAAAGTGATGTGATGTTTTCGTTACGAACTCGTGAAACCCCAGTGTACAAATATAATGTGCAGCGTAGTAATAATGAAATCAAAGACCATGTCATGAAAAGTGACCGCGTGAAATATGCAGTAGAGCAGGTACTGTACATTTAAATTTAGAATAGTTTTGGAGAAATTCATGCAGTCAAAATGTATCCTATTAAAGTAGTTATACATGCAAACACCTCAAAATAGTGTACCACCAATGGGTCGCGGGTTCGAATCCCACTCAGTCCCAAAAAATTGGACGACCTATGTGGGATGGTTGCCAGTTACCAGCGGAAGGTCATGGGTTTCCTCCGGGCACAGAGCCCGGTTTCCTCCCACAATAAAACTGGCAACGCCGCCATATAAGTGAAATAATCTTGAGCGCGGCGTAAAACACCAATCAATCAATCAATCGAAATAGTGTAGGGGCCATGGTGGCTCAGTGGGTTAGACGATTGTCCCTCACTCCGATACAGGCCTTCTATGATTCTATTGATGCGGCTTGGGTTTGAATTCCGCTCAAACCAGTCCAAATAACATTTCTGAGTGCATTTTTCACTTGATCGCCTGTGGAAGAGTTGCCAGGTACTCGCCGAAGGTCAGGAATTTCCTTTGGGCAAAAAGCCTGATTCCTCCCCCGCCCCCTCCTCTACTAAACCTGGCAACGTTGCAATTTAAGTGAAATAATCTGGATTACGGCGTAAGAGATCAATCAATATATATGGAAGCAGTCTAAATGTTGATATTTTTCCATTCAAACAAAATTTAGAATTTGTCATCTGTGTTTCAAGTACAAATTAAAAGCTTTTTAGTGTTACTACATGAAGTCTGAAGGCAGGGTTATTTAATTTTGGTTTTATACTTTGAATTTTTTAACCCTGTTTAGGTTTGTACAGGCCACTTTCCACCATTATTTAGGTTATGGAATCTTCAAAATTCGTTAATTCTAAACTGGTTACAGGTTTTAGTTTTAAATAAATTTGACAGATTTCTAAAAACAAAATTTAAACACTTAAAATCATGATTAGTGTATGTTACACTTTATCAAGGGTGGGGTAAAAACATTTTTTCTGGGAACAGCCCAAGCTACAATGTATACGGTAAGAATTCTGCTAATTCAAGTACTCAAAACATTACGAAAAGCACTCTAAAAGTTTGAGACTTTTCGTTGGGTGTCTTACCTCTTGCATGGGGCGACCGATAATCCTATTGAGAAATCGCTATTGTTGTTGTTTTAGACCAAACATGGCAGAAAGCAGTTTAATAATTTGTTATCTTCACATTGCTCGTCCTTGAATTAGCGGAATTCTTATCATAGTTTCATATTTGGACTCGAATATGTTTTATTAAGCTGCAAATTGAACATGCAGTATTATATTTTCTACTGTACATGTTTTATTGACATTCTTTTGTAGGTATCAAAAGGTCGAAATGTGGCTCCCCTAACAGTAATGGCTGAAGCCCAGTTGATATTGGATGAAATGTCACACACACTGAGTATGGGTCCTGTTCGTGGGTTCGCTTTGATTCTGACCAAAGTTCTCAAACAGCTCTACCATCGAGTCTACGTCAATGAAGGGGGGATTTACAGGGTAAGTGTGTTCTCAAACAGCTCTACCATTGGGTCTACGTCAATGAAGGGGGATTTACAGGGTAAGTGTGTTCTCAAACAGCTCTACCATCGAGTCTACGTCAATGAAGGGGGGATTTACAGGGTAAGTGTGTTCTCAAACAGCTCTACCATCGAGTCTACGTCAATGAAGGGGGGATTTACAGGGTAAGTGTGTTCTCAAACAGCTCTACCATCGAGTGTACGTCAATGAAGGGGGGATTTACAGGGTAAGTGTGTTCTCAAACAGCTCTACCATCGAGTGTATGTCAATGAAGGGGGGATTTACAGGGTAAGTGTGTTCTCAAACAGCTCTACCATCGAGTGTACGTCAATGAAGGGGGAATTTACAGGGTAAGTGTGTTCTCAAACAGCTCTACCATCGAGTCTACGTCAATGAAGGGGGGATTTACAGGGTAAGTGTGTTCTCAAACAGCTCTACCATCGAGTCTACGTCAATGAAGGGGGGATTTACAGGGTAAGTGTGTTCTCAAACAGCTCTACCATCAAGTGTACATCAATGAAGGGGGGATTTACAGGGTAAGTGTGTTCTCAAACAGCTCTACCATCGAGTGTACGTCAATGAAGGGGGGATTTACAGGGTAAGTGTGTTCTCAAACAGCTCTACCATCGAGTCTACGTCAATGAAGGGGGGATTTACAGGGTAAGTGTGTTCTCAAACAGCTCTACCATCGAGTGTATGTCAATGAAGGGGGGATTTACAGGGTAAGTGTGTTCTCAAACAGCTCTACCATCGAGTCTACGTCAATGAAGGGGGGATTTACAGGGTAAGTGTGTTCTCAAACAGCTCTACCATCGAGTGTATGTCAATGAAGGGGGGATTTACAGGGTAAGTGTGTTCTCAAACAGCTTTACCATCGAGTGTATGTCAATGAAGGGGGAATTTACAGGGTAAGTGTGTTCTCAAACAGCTCTACCATCGAGTCTACGTCAATGAAGGGGGGATTTACAGGGTAAGTGTGTTCTCAAACAGCTCTACCATCGAGTCTACGTCAATGAAGGGGGGATTTACAGGGTAAGTGTGTTCTCAAACAGCTCTACCATCGAGTGTATGTCAATGAAGGGAAGATTTACAGGGTAAGTGTGTTCTCAAACAGCTCTACCATCGAGTCTACGTCAATGAAGGGGGGATTTACAGGGTAAGTGTGTTCTCAAACAGCTCTACCATCGAGTGTATGTCAATGAAGGGATATTTACAGGGTAAGTGTGTTCTCAAACAGCTCTACCATCGAGTGTATGTCAATGAAGGGGGGATTTATAGGGTAAGTGTGTTCTCAAACAGCTCTACCATCGAGTGTACGTCAATGAAGGGGGGATTTATAGGGTAAGTGTGTTCTCAAACAGCTCTACCATCGAGTGTACGTCAATGAAGGGGGGATTTACAGGGTAAGTGTGTTCTCAAACAGCTCTACCATCGAGTCTACGTCAATGAAGGGGGGATTTATAGGGTAAGTGTGTTCTCAAACAGCTCTACCATCGAGTGTACGTCAATGAAGGGGGGATTTACAGGGTAAGTGTGTTCTCAAACAGCTCTACCATCGAGTGTACGTCAATGAAGGGGGGATTTACAGGGTAAGTGTGTTCTCAAACAGCTCTACCATCGAGTGTATGTCAATGAAGGGGGGATTTACAGGGTAAGTGTGTTCTCAAACAGCTCTACCATCGAGTGTATGTCAATGAAGGGGGATTTACAGGGTAAGTGTGTTCTCAAACAGCTCTACCATCGAGTGTATGTCAATGAAGGGGGGATTTACAGGGTAAGTGTGTTCTCAAACAGCTCTACCATCGAGTGTACGTCAATGAAGGGGGGATTTACAGGGTAAGTGTGTTCTCAAACAGCTCTACCATCGAGTGTATGTCAATGAAGGGGGGATTTACAGGGTAAGTGTGTTCTCAAACAGCTCTACCATCGAGTGTACGTCAATGAAGGGGGGATTTATAGGGTAAGTGTGTTCTCAAACAGCTCTACCATCGAGTGTACGTCAATGAAGGGGGAATTTATAGGGTAATGTGTTCTCAAACAGCTCTACCATCGAGTGTACGTCAATGAAGGGGGGATTTACAGGGTAAGTGTGTTCTCAAACAGCTCTACCATCGAGTGTACGTCAATGAAGGGGGGATTTATAGGGTAAGTGTGTTCTCAAACAGCTCTACCATCGAGTCTACGTCAATGAAGGGGGGATTTACAGGGTAAGTGTGTTCTCAAACAGCTCTACCATCGAGTGTACGTCAATGAAGGGGGGATTTACAGGGTAAGTGTGTTCTCAAACAGCTCTACCATCGAGTGTACGTCAATGAAGGGGGGATTTACAGGGTAAGTGTGTTCTCAAACAGCTCTACCATCGAGTGTACGTCAATGAAGGGGGAATTTATAGGGTAAGTGTGTTCTCAAACAGCTCTACCATCGAGTGTACGTCAATGAAGGGGGGATTTACAGGGTAAGTGTGTTCTCAAACAGCTCTACCATCGAGTGTACGTCAATGAAGGGGGAATTTATAGGGTAAGTGTGTTCTCAAACAGCTCTACCATCGAGTCTACGTCAATGAAGGGGGGATTTACAGGGTAAGTGTGTTCTCAAACAGCTCTACCATCGAGTGTACATCAATGAAGGGGGATTTACAGGGTAAGTGTGTTCTCAAACAGCTCTACCATCGAGTCTACGTCAATGAAGGGGGGATTTACAGGGTAAGTGTGTTCTCAAACAGCTCTACCATCGAGTGTACGTCAATGAAGGGGGAATTTATAGGGTAAGTGTGTTCTCAAACAGCTCTACCATCGAGTCTACGTCAATGAAGGGGGGATTTACAGGGTAAGTGTGTTCTCAAACAGCTCTACCATCGAGTGTACATCAATGAAGGGGGATTTACAGGGTAAGTGTGTTCTCAAACAGCTCTACCATCGAGTGTATGTCAATGAAGGGGGGATTTACAGGGTAAGTGTGTTCTCAAACAGCTCTACCATCGAGTCTACGTCAATGAAGGGGGGATTTACAGGGTAAGTGTGTTCTCAAACAGCTCTACCATCGAGTGTACGTCAATGAAGGGGGGATTTACAGGGTAAGTGTGTTCTCAAACAGCTCTACCATCGAGTCTACGTCAATGAAGGGGGAATTTACAGGGTAAGTGTGTTCTCAAACAGCTCTACCATCGAGTGTATGTCAATGAAGGGGGAATTTACAGGGTAAGTGTGTTCTCAAACAGCTCTACCATCGAGTGTACGTCAATGAAGGGGGGATTTACAGGGTAAGTGTGTTCTCAAACAGCTCTACCATCGAGTGTACGTCAATGAAGGGGGAATTTACAGGGTAAGTGTGTTCTCAAACAGCTCTACCATCGAGTGTACGTCAATGAAGGGGGAATTTACAGGGTAAGTGTGTTCTCAAACAGCTCTACCATCGAGTGTACGTCAATGAAGGGGGGATTTACAGGGTAAGTGTGTTCTCAAACAGCTCTACCATCGAGTGTATGTCAATGAAGGGGGGATTTACAGGGTAAGTGTGTTCTTAAACAGCTCTACCATCGAGTGTATGTCAATGAAGGGGGGATTTACAGGGTAAGTGTGTTCTCAAACAGCTCTACCATCGAGTCTACGTCAATGAAGGGGGGATTTACAGGGTAAGTGTGTTCTCAAACAGCTCTACCATCGAGTGTATGTCAATGAAGGGGGGATTTACAGGGTAAGTGTGTTCTCAAACAGCTCTACCATCGAGTGTATGTCAATGAAGGGGGGATTTATAGGGTAAGTGTGTTCTCAAACAGCTCTACCATCGAGTGTACGTCAATGAAGGGGGGATTTACAGGGTAAGTGTGTTCTCAAACAGCTCTACCATCGGGTGTACGTCAATGAAGGGGGGATTTACAGGGTGAGTGTGTTCTCAAACAGCTCTACCATCGAGTGTACGTCAATGAAGGGGGGATTTACAGGGTAAGTGTGTTCTCAAACAGCTCTACCATCGAGTCTACGTCAATGAAGGGGGGATGTACAGGGTAAGTGTGTTCTCAAACAGCTCTACCATCGAGTGTATGTCAATGAAGGGGGGATTTACAGGGTAAGTGTGTTTTCAAACAGCTCTACCATCGAGTCTACGTCAATGAAGGGGGGATTTATAGGGTAAGTGTGTTCTCAAACAGCTCTACCATTGAGTGTATGTCAATGAAGGGGGGATTTACAGGGTAAGTGTGTTCTCAAACAGCTCTACCATCGAGTGTACGTCAATGAAGGGGGGATTTACAGGGTAAGTGTGTTCTCAAACAGCTCTACCATCGAGTGTACGTCAATGAAGGGGGGATTTATAGGGTAAGTGTGTTCTCAAACAGCTCTACCATCGAGTCTACGTCAATGAAGGGGGGATTTACAGGGTAAGTGTGTTCTCAAACAGCTCTACCATCGAGTGTACGTCAATGAAGGGGGGATTTACAGGGTAAGTGTGTTCTCAAACAGCTCTACCATCGAGTGTACGTCAATGAAGGGGGGATTTACAGGGTAAGTGTGTTCTCAAACAGCTCTACCATCGAGTGTACGTCAATGAAGGGGGAATTTATAGGGTAAGTGTGTTCTCAAACAGCTCTACCATCGAGTGTACGTCAATGAAGGGGGGATTTACAGGGTAAGTGTGTTCTCAAACAGCTCTACCATCGAGTGTACGTCAATGAAGGGGGAATTTATAGGGTAAGTGTGTTCTCAAACAGCTCTACCATCGAGTCTACGTCAATGAAGGGGGGATTTACAGGGTAAGTGTGTTCTCAAACAGCTCTACCATCGAGTGTACATCAATGAAGGGGGATTTACAGGGTAAGTGTGTTCTCAAACAGCTCTACCATCGAGTCTACGTCAATGAAGGGGGGATTTACAGGGTAAGTGTGTTCTCAAACAGCTCTACCATCGAGTGTACGTCAATGAAGGGGGAATTTATAGGGTAAGTGTGTTCTCAAACAGCTCTACCATCGAGTCTACGTCAATGAAGGGGGGATTTACAGGGTAAGTGTGTTCTCAAACAGCTCTACCATCGAGTGTACATCAATGAAGGGGGATTTACAGGGTAAGTGTGTTCTCAAACAGCTCTACCATCGAGTGTATGTCAATGAAGGGGGGATTTACAGGGTAAGTGTGTTCTCAAACAGCTCTACCATCGAGTCTACGTCAATGAAGGGGGGATTTACAGGGTAAGTGTGTTCTCAAACAGCTCTACCATCGAGTGTACGTCAATGAAGGGGGGATTTACAGGGTAAGTGTGTTCTCAAACAGCTCTACCATCGAGTCTACGTCAATGAAGGGGGAATTTACAGGGTAAGTGTGTTCTCAAACAGCTCTACCATCGAGTGTATGTCAATGAAGGGGGAATTTACAGGGTAAGTGTGTTCTCAAACAGCTCTACCATCGAGTGTACGTCAATGAAGGGGGGATTTACAGGGTAAGTGTGTTCTCAAACAGCTCTACCATCGAGTGTACGTCAATGAAGGGGGAATTTACAGGGTAAGTGTGTTCTCAAACAGCTCTACCATCGAGTGTACGTCAATGAAGGGGGAATTTACAGGGTAAGTGTGTTCTCAAACAGCTCTACCATCGAGTGTACGTCAATGAAGGGGGGATTTACAGGGTAAGTGTGTTCTCAAACAGCTCTACCATCGAGTGTATGTCAATGAAGGGGGGATTTACAGGGTAAGTGTGTTCTTAAACAGCTCTACCATCGAGTGTATGTCAATGAAGGGGGGATTTACAGGGTAAGTGTGTTCTCAAACAGCTCTACCATCGAGTGTATGTCAATGAAGGGGGGATTTACAGGGTAAGTGTGTTCTCAAACAGCTCTACCATCGAGTGTATGTCAATGAAGGGGGGATTTATAGGGTAAGTGTGTTCTCAAACAGCTCTACCATCGAGTGTACGTCAATGAAGGGGGGATTTACAGGGTAAGTGTGTTCTCAAACAGCTCTACCATCGGGTGTACGTCAATGAAGGGGGGATTTACAGGGTGAGTGTGTTCTCAAACAGCTCTACCATCGAGTGTACGTCAATGAAGGGGGGATTTACAGGGTAAGTGTGTTCTCAAACAGCTCTACCATCGAGTCTACGTCAATGAAGGGGGGATGTACAGGGTAAGTGTGTTCTCAAACAGCTCTACCATCGAGTGTATGTCAATGAAGGGGGGATTTACAGGGTAAGTGTGTTTTCAAACAGCTCTACCATCGAGTCTACGTCAATGAAGGGGGGATTTATAGGGTAAGTGTGTTCTCAAACAGCTCTACCATTGAGTGTATGTCAATGAAGGGGGGATTTACAGGGTAAGTGTGTTCTCAAACAGCTCTACCATCGAGTGTACGTCAATGAAGGGGGAATTTACAGGGTAAGTGTGTTCTCAAACAGCTCTACCATCGAGTGTACGTCAATGAAGGGGGGATTTACAGGGTAAGTGTGTTCTCAAACAGCTCTACCATCGAGTGTACGTCAATGAAGGGGGGATTTACAGGGTAAGTGTGTTCTCAAACAGCTCTACCATCGAGTGTACGTCAATGAAGGGGGGATTTACAGGGTAAGTGTGTTCTCAAACAGCTCTACCATCGAGTGTACGTCAATGAAGGGGGGATTTACAGGGTAAGTGTGTTCTCAAATAGCTCTACCATCGAGTGTACGTCAATGAAGGGGGGATTTACAGGGTAAGTGTGTTCTCAAACAGCTCTACCATCGAGTGTACGTCAATGAAGGGGGAATTTACAGGGTAAGTGTGTTCTCAAACAGCTCTACCATCGAGTGTATGTCAATGAAGGGGGATTTACAGGGTAAGTGTGTTCTCAAACAGCTCTACCATCGAGTGTATGTCAATGAAGGGGGGATTTACAGGGTAAGTGTGTTCTCAAACAGCTCTACCATCGAGTCTACGTCAATGAAGGGGGGATTTATAGGGTAAGTGTGTTCTCAAACAGCTCTACCATCGAGTCTACGTCAATGAAGGGGGAATTTACAGGGTAAGTGTGTTCTCAAACAGCTCTACCATCGAGTGTACATCAATGAAGGGGGGATTTACAGGGTAAGTGTGTTCTCAAACAGCTCTACCATCGAGTCTACGTCAATGAAGGGGGGATTTACAGGGTAAGTGTGTTTTCAAATAGCTCTACCATCGAGTGTACGTCAATGAAGGGGGAATTTACAGGGTAAGTGTGTTCTCAAACAGCTTTACCATCGAGTGTATGTCAATGAAGGGGGGATTTACAGGGTAAGTGTGTTCTCAAACAGCTCTACCATCGAGTGTATGTCAATGAAGGGGGAATTTACAGGGTAAGTGTGTTCTCAAACAGCTCTACCATCGAGTGTATGTCAATGAAGGGGGGATTTACAGGGTAAGTGTGTTCTCAAACAGCTCTACCATCGAGTGTACGTCAATGAAGGGGGGATTTACAGGGTAAGTGTGTTCTCAAACAGCTCTACCATCGAGTGTACGTCAATGAAGGGGGGATTTACAGGGTAAGTGTGTTCTCAAACAGCTCTACCATCGAGTCTACGTCAATGAAGGGGGGATTTACAGGGTAAGTGTGTTCTCAAACAGCTCTACCATCGAGTGTACGTCAATGAAGGGGGAATTTACAGGGTAAGTGTGTTCTCAAACAGCTCTACCATCGAGTGTATGTCAATGAAGGGGGAATTTACAGGGTAAGTGTGTTCTCAAACAGCTCTACCATCGAGTGTACGTCAATGAAGGGGGGATTTACAGGGTAAGTGTGTTCTCAAACAGCTCTACCATCGAGTCTACGTCAATGAAGGGGGGATTTACAGGGTAAGTGTGTTCTCAAACAGCTCTACCATCGAGTGTACGTCAATGAAGGGGGGATTTACAGGGTAAGTGTGTTCTCAAACAGCTCTACCATCGAGTGTACGTCAATGAAGGGGGGATTTACAGGGTAAGTGTGTTCTCAAACAGCTCTACCATCGAGTGTATGTCAATGAAGGGGGGATTTACAGGGTAAGTGTGTTCTCAAACAGCTCTACCATCGAGTGTACGTCAATGAAGGGGGGATTTACAGGGTAAGTGTGTTCTCAAACAGCTCTACCATCGAGTGTATGTCAATGAAGGGGGGATTTACAGGGTAAGTGTGTTCTCAAACAGCTCTACCATCGAGTCTACGTCAATGAAGGGGGGATTTACAGGGTAAGTGTGTTCTCAAACAGCTCCACCATCGAGTGTACGTCAATGAAGGGGGGATTTACAGGGTAAGTGTGTTCTCAAACAGCTCTACCATCGAGTGTATGTCAATGAAGGGGGGATTTACAGGGTAAGTGTGTTCTCAAACAGCTCTACCATCGAGTGTATGTCAATGAAGGGGGGATTTACAGGGTGAGTGTGTTCTCAAACAGCTCTACCATCGAGTGTACGTCAATGAAGGGGGGATTTACAGGGTAAGTGTGTTCTCAAACAGCTCTACCATCGGGTGTATGTCAATGAAGGGGGGATTTACAGGGTAAGTGTGTTCTCAAACAGCTCTACCATCGGGTGTATGTCAATGAAGGGGGGATTTACAGGGTAAGTGTGTTCTCAAACAGCTCTACCATCGGGTGTACGTCAATGAAGGGGGAATTTACAGGGTAAGTGTGTTCTCAAACAGCTCTACCATCGAGTGTATGTCAATGAAGGGGGGATTTACAGGGTAAGTGTGTTCTCAAACAGCTCTACCATCGAGTGTACGTCAATGAAGGGGGAATTTACAGGGTAAGTGTGTTCTCAAACAGCTCTACCATCGAGTCTACGTCAATGAAGGGGGGATTTACAGGGTAAGTGTGTTCTCAAACAGCTCTACCATCGAGTGTACGTCAATGAAGGGGGGATTTATAGGGTAAGTGTGTTCTCAAACAGCTCTACCATCGAGTGTACGTCAATGAAGGGGGAATTTACAGGGTAAGTGTGTTCTCAAACAGCTCTACCATCGAGTGTACGTCAATGAAGGGGGGATTTACAGGGTAAGTGTGTTCTCAAACAGCTCTACCATCGAGTGTACGTCAATGAAGGGGGGATTTACAGGGTAAGTGTGTTCTCAAACAGCTCTACCATCGAGTGTACGTCAATGAAGGGGGGATTTACAGGGTAAGTGTGTTCTCAAACAGCTCTACCATCGAGTCTACGTCAATGAAGGGGGGATTTACAGGGTAAGTGTGTTCTCAAACAGCTCTACCATCGAGTGTACGTCAATGAAGGGGGAATTTACAGGGTAAGTGTGTTCTCAAACAGCTATACCATCGAGTCTACGTCAATGAAGGGGGGATTTACAGGGTAAGTGTGTTCTCAAACAGCTCTACCATCGAGTGTACGTCAATGAAGGGGGGATTTACAGGGTAAGTGTGTTCTCAAACAGCTCTACCATCGAGTGTACGTCAATGAAGGGGGGATTTACAGGGTAAGTGTGTTCTCAAACAGCTCTACCATCGAGTCTACGTCAATGAAGGGGGGATTTACAGGGTAAGTGTGTTCTCAAACAGCTCTACCATCGAGTGTACGTCAATGAAGGGGGGATTTACAGGGTAAGTGTGTTCTCAAACAGCTCTACCATCGAGTGTACGTCAATGAAGGGGGGATTTACAGGGTAAGTGTGTTCTCAAACAGCTCTACCATCGAGTGTACGTCAATGAAGGGGGGATTTACAGGGTAAGTGTGTTCTCAAACAGCTCTACCATCGAGTGTATGTCAATGAAGGGGGGATTTACAGGGTAAGTGTGTTCTCAAACAGCTCTACCATCGAGTGTATGTCAATGAAGGGGGGATTTACAGGGTAAGTGTGTTCTCAAACAGCTCCACCATCGAGTGTATGTCAATGAAGGGGGAATTTATAGGGTAAGTGTGTTCTCAAACAGCTCTACCATCGAGTGTATGTCAATGAAGGGGGGATTTATAGGGTAAGTGTGTTCTCAAACAGCTCTACCATCGAGTGTATGTCAATGAAGGGGGGATTTACAGGGTAAGTGTGCTCTCAAACAGCTCCACCATCGAGTGTATGTCAATGAAGGGGGAATTTACAGGGTAAGTGTGTTCTCAAACAGCTCTACCATCGAGTGTACGTCAATGAAGGGGGGATTTACAGGGTAAGTGTGTTCTCAAACAGCTCTACCATCGAGTGTACGTCAATGAAGGGGGGATTTACAGGGTAAGTGTGTTCTCAAACAGCTCTACCATCGAGTGTATGTCAATGAAGGGGGGATTTACAGGGTAAGTGTGTTCTCAAACAGCTCTACCATCGAGTGTACGTCAATGAAGGGGGGATTTACAGGGTAAGTGTGTTCTCAAACAGCTCTACCATCGAGTGTATGTCAATGAAGGGGGGATTTACAGGGTAAGTGTGTTCTCAAACAGCTCTACCATCGAGTGTACGTCAATGAAGGGGGGATTTATAGGGTAAGTGTGTTCTCAAACAGCTCTACCATCGAGTGTACGTCAATGAAGGGGGGATTTACAGGGTAAGTGTGTTCTCAAACAGCTCTACCATCGAGTGTACGTCAATGAAGGGGGAATTTACAGGGTAAGTGTGTTCTCAAACAGCTCTACCATCGAGTGTATGTCAATGAAGGGGGAATTTACAGGGTAAGTGTGTTCTCAAACAGCTCTACCATCAAGTGTATGTCAATGAAGGGGGAATTTACAGGGTAAGTGTGTTCTCAAACAGCTTTACCATCCAGTGTACGTCAATGAAGGGGGGATTTACAGGGTAAGTGTGTTCTCAAACAGCTCTACCATCGAGTGTATGTCAATGAAGGGGGGATTTACAGGGTAAGTGTGTTCTCAAACAGCTCTACCATCGAGTCTACGTCAATGAAGGGAGGATTTACAGGGTAAGTGTGTTCTCAAACAGCTCTACCATCAAGTCTACGTCAATGAAGGGGGGATTTACAGGGTAAGTGTGTTCTCAAACAGCTCTACCATCGAGTGTACGTCAATGAAGGGGGGATTTACAGGGTAAGTGTGTTCTCAAACAGCTCTACCATCGAGTGTACGTCAATGAAGGGGGGACTTACAGGGTAAGTGTGTTCTCAAACAGCTCTACCATCGAGTGTATGTCAATGAAGGGGGGATTTACAGGGTAAGTGTGTTCTCAAATAGCTCTACCATCGAGTGTATGTCAATGAAGGGGGGACTTACAGGGTAAGTGTGTTCTCAAACAGCTCTACCATCGAGTCTACGTCAATGAAGGGGGGATTTACAGGGTAAGTGTGTTCTCAAACAGCTCTACCATCGAGTGTACGTCAATGAAGGGGGGACTTACAGGGTAAGTGTGTTCTCAAACAGCTCTACCATCGAGTGTACGTCAATGAAGGGGGGATTTACAGGGTAAGTGTGTTCTCAAACAGCTCTACCATCGAGTCTACGTCAATGAAGGGGGGATTTACAGGGTAAGTGTGTTCTCAAACAGCTCTACCATCGAGTGTACGTCAATGAAGGGGGGATTTACAGGGTAAGTGTGTTCTCAAACAGCTCTACCATCGAGTGTACGTCAATGAAGGGGGAATTTACAGGGTAAGTGTGTTCTCAAACAGCTCTACCATCGAGTGTACGTCAATGAAGGGGGAATTTACAGGGTAAGTGTGTTCTCAAACAGCTCTACCATCGAGTGTACGTCAATGAAGGGGGGATTTACAGGGTAAGTGTGTTCTCAAACAGCTCTACCATCGAGTGTACGTCAATGAAGGGGGAATTTATAGGGTAAGTGTGTTCTCAAACAGCTCTACCATCGAGTGTACGTCAATGAAGGGGGGATTTACAGGGTAAGTGTGTTCTCAAACAGCTCTACCATCGAGTGTATGTCAATGAAGGGGGGATTTACAGGGTAAGTGTGTTCTCAAACAGCTCTACCATCGAGTGTACGTCAATGAAGGGGGAATTTATAGGGTAATGTGTGTTCTCAAACAGCTCTACCATCGAGTGTACATCAATGAAGGGGGATTTACAGGGTAAGTGTGTTCTCAAATAGCTCTACCATCGAGTGTATGTCAATGAAGGGGGGATTTACAGGGTAAGTGTGTTCTCAAACAGCTCTACCATCGAGTGTACGTCAATGAAGGGGGGATTTACAGGGTAAGTGTGTTCTCAAACAGCTCTACCATCGAGTCTACGTCAATGAAGGGAGGATTTACAGGGTAAGTGTGTTCTCAAACAGCTCTACCATCGAGTGTATGTCAATGAAGGGGGGATTTACAGGGTAAGTGTGTTCTCAAACAGCTCTACCATCGAGTGTACGTCAATGAAGGGGGGATTTACAGGGTAAGTGTGTTCTCAAACAGCTCTACCATCGAGTGTACGTCAATGAAGGGGGGATTTACAGGGTAAGTGTGTTCTCAAACAGCTCTACCATCGAGTGTATGTCAATGAAGGGGGGATTTACAGGGTAAGTGTGTTCTCAAATAGCTCTACCATCGAGTGTATGTCAATGAAGGGGGGATTTACAGGGTAAGTGTGTTCTCAAACAGCTCTACCATCGAGTGTACGTCAATGAAGGGGGAATTTACAGGGTAAGTGTGTTCTCAAACAGCTCTACCATCGAGTGTACGTCAATGAAGGGGGAATTTACAGGGTAAGTGTGTTCTCAAACAGCTCTACCATCGAGTGTATGTCAATGAAGGGGGGATTTACAGGGTAAGTGTGTTCTCAAATAGCTCTACCATCGAGTGTATGTCAATGAAGGGGGGATTTACAGGGTAAGTGTGTTCTCAAACAGCTCTACCATCGAGTGTACGTCAATGAAGGGGGAATTTACAGGGTAAGTGTGTTCTCAAACAGCTCTACCATCGAGTGTACGTCAATGAAGGGGGGATTTACAGGGTAAGTGTGTTCTCAAACAGCTCTACCATCGAGTCTACGTCAATGAAGGGGGGATTTACAGGGTAAGTGTGTTCTCAAACAGCTCTACCATCGAGTGTACGTCAATGAAGGGGGAATTTATAGGGTAAGTGTGTTCTCAAACAGCTCTACCATCGAGTCTACGTCAATGAAGGGGGAATTTACAGGGTAAGTGTGTTCTCAAATAGCTCTACCATCGAGTGTATGTCAATGAAGGGGGGATTTACAGGGTAAGTGTGTTCTCAAACAGCTCTACCATCGAGTGTATGTCAATGAAGGGGGGATTTACAGGGTAAGTGTGTTCTCAAACAGCTCTACCATCGAGTCTACGTCAATGAAGGGGGAATTTACAGGGTAAGTGTGTTCTCAAACAGCTCTACCATCGAGTGTACGTCAATGAAGGGGGGATTTACAGGGTAAGTGTGTTCTCAAACAGCTCTACCATCGAGTCTACGTCAATGAAGGGGGGATTTACAGGGTAAGTGTGTTCTCAAACAGCTCTACCATCGAGTCTACGTCAATGAAGGGGGGATTTACAGGGTAAGTGTGTTCTCAAACAGCTTTACCATCGAGTGTATGTCAATGAAGGGGGAATTTACAGGGTAAGTGTGTTCTCAAACAGCTCTACCATCGAGTGTACGTCAATGAAGGGGGGATTTACAGGGTAAGTGTGTTCTCAAACAGCTCTACCATCGAGTGTACGTCAATGAAGGGGGGATTTACAGGGTAAGTGTGTTCTCAAACAGCTCTACCATCGAGTGTACGTCAATGAAGGGGGGATTTACAGGGTAAGTGTGTTCTCAAACAGCTCTACCATCGAGTGTACGTCAATGAAGGGGGAATTTACAGGGTAAGTGTGTTCTCAAATAGCTCTACCATCGAGTGTATGTCAATGAAGGGGGGATTTACAGGGTAAGTGTGTTCTCAAACAGCTCTACCATCGAGTGTACGTCAATGAAGGGGGAATTTACAGGGTAAGTGTGTTCTCAAACAGCTCTACCATCGAGTCTACGTCAATGAAGGGGGAATTTACAGGGTAAGTGTGTTCTCAAACAGCTCTACCATCGAGTGTATGTCAATGAAGGGGGGATTTACAGGGTAAGTGTGTAATCCATACATTACAAAGGACAATAATTAGTGAAGAATTATATTTATGAACACTAAAACACACGGGCACAGGGAAAATCTTCTTGTCTAAAATAACCACGGAGACAAGTTTCTAATTGTGTTAAAAATGACATGTGCTTATGGATAACGACTTCTTGGTTTCTTGGGTGATGATGTTTCGATGTAGTTCATACATCGTTATCTAAGCCAGTGAGTAGGTTTATTGACATTGACTTTGATAACGATGTAAGAATACATCGAAACGTCGTCACCCAAGAAACCAAGAAGTCGTTTTTGTCAATTTTATCCATAACTAATTCTTAACTTTATTGTAACCCGTTCCAACTTCTAAATGCCATGGACAGATTATGTAATTCTTTTGACAGCGACGAGTACGATAGTTGGAGATCTCCAAACTCTGTGGTCAAAGTATATGATGATGGGTGTCTCTGTTGGTCACACATCATCATATACTTTGACCACAGAGTTAAGAGATCTCCAACTACGAGATAATGAACAACTACTTTTTAATGACCAGAAATGTAAATTAACATAACGCTTTTTGAAAAGAAATGGTCCAATATTTTCTATAGCATCCATGTTAATATTGGGGGCAAAAGTTTGGCCAAACAGATCTACCAGTCTGCTGGGATATTCAGTGCATTGTAACTACAGCAAGTCACGCTGACATTTATTTAAGTAAATGAGGGTGACACAAGAATTCGAAATAACACAGCTACATGTTTGTTTATTTTTGATCTGTATGATTTGTTTTATGATTTAAACACATGTTTACCAGGGCATAATCTAGGGCAAAAGTTGGGGCACCGATAGGGCCCATGAAGGCTGCATGGAGAAAACTCCTAATATTTATGTTTTAGATATTTTGCAGAGCAGTTTGTACTTTGTATTTAGCACAATAAATTTGTTTTCTCATACCCTTGTTTAGGTGCCCAAACTGCAGACGCCCAAACCCCATATACAGGGTTCAAAATCAGCCTAGATTAGGCCATGTTTACAAAACACTAGCTGACTTTTTCAAATGCCATAATAGCTTATAAATACAGTAAATGTATTTCTTCTAAAGATTCAGCCACTTTTTTCCTCATAAGGATTCGATCATTAGAAAAGAAATACATGTATGCTAAATGAGGCCGGACAAATTTGCCCATTAGAGCCTGAATTTAAGGCAATATGACCCACCGAGCAGTGTGTGAAAATGTTTATCCTTAAACACAATTCCACGTCTCCGTTTTTGTCTGACTCAATGGAAAATTTAGGCCATTAGAATGGCTGAATATTTAGGAGAAATACGGTATTGATGGAGAATTACATGAATTCTGGAAGTGTTTTTTTTATCTATTTTAGATGCGTCACCTTATGGAGGAGTACCCAGTGTTGTTGTTGCCATCACACAGAAGTTATATGGACTTTTTAATGATGTCGTATGTACTGTACATATATGAACTGCCTTTGCCTGTTATAGCCGCTGCCATGGGTAAGGAACTGAAGGGAATTCTGTTTGTTTACCGAAGTCCTTACAAAACACTGCCAGATAATTTTGCTGACTATGGGAAATTGATTATGTCTATTGACCCTTTCGGCTTAAGGTTTGACGCTTGCGCTGAAGCCTCCCTGTATCACAAAATGACGCTATTAAAATTAAAGGCCCACTTGCCGCCATAGCCTGTTTGACGTTTGTTGAGAAAACCAATTTGCACGAGCTTACTTGCACCACTAAAATTAAACATAGCACACATAAAGCATGTCCAATTGACTGATTGCTTGATGACGTCACTTGGAATTTACGTGCAAAGCATTTCGGGGGATTGAGGTATGGTAACATAATTTTAAAATATGCATGGCGGAAGAAATACTACTTTATCGAGAAGACCTAAAAGTGGTAAAGTTACCAGAAAAAACATGTGTGGATAAAAAGTTATATCATCAATGTTTTCCAAAAAAGTGACATCTTGCTATGAGTGACATTAAAAAAATGGCGAACTGAGGTACGTTTTACCCAGAAAGCTGTGCGTAAATCTATGTGACATCATCAGGCTCGGCGGTAATTAGGTTTAGAATGTATAAATGACGAGGAAAAACAAACGAAGAATCGAAGCTCGATTACAACAACAACACCGATCAGTGTTGGTTAACTTAAGTGTTGGATTACCCTCATTCAAGCTTTTTTGTCTGTAGTTTGCACTAGGCAGGCTTTTATAGTCCCCCTTACTCGATCGTTATTATGTATTTCTTAGATAAAGTTCGTAAAATTATACGTCCAGATCGCCCACACGAGTCGACTCAAACCATTACGGCACTTTTGCGCACACTTGGGTTCGAAGTTTGTTTACGTTGCGGGTACCTGAAAAATCTCTTTTTCAATTTCAAATTAAAAATACTAAATGATGTCAAAACTTTCAATTTCTGGTAAAAATAGAAAGTTCCTAACTTTTTCTGTCTGGGAAAAATACAGAAAACCGTCCACTGTTATTAATGTAAACAGTCTTCTGGATTTTCGCGGCAAGTGTGCCTTTAAGCTTTTGGATCAATCTGACGTCGGAATCGTGTTCTTTTCGTCTATGATGCAAAAATGAAGAGGCATGTTGCAGCGACTGCAACAGAGAAATGACGCCACTGCCATACAATTTGAACGTCATTCTAAGCTGAAAGGGTCTATTGGAACGTTTGGAACAAAGTGGAAGGTTTCCGAAATCGGTATACATTATTCTATATACAGATCTTCCATGAGGTCAGATGGGTAACATCTTTTCGAGTCCTTCGTTTTAGAAAGAGAGAAACGACAGGCTACCAAAACCGTTCAGTACTGTGGAATTTTGCAGGTCAAACAGACGATTTCTAGTTTGCGAAACAAGACTGTGTTGCCCTCCAGCTCAGGCTAGTTTGTCGTTGCTATAAATATAGTTGCCGACCGTTATAATGTACGTAATTTTATACAAAATTCAATCAGCTTTCTTTACATTCTAAGGCCTGAGGAGAAAAATGACAACATTAAGGTGGGTTAGGGGCAGGTAGGGACAGGTAAGATCTGTGGAACTAAAATCTCTTTTCCAGGGCCCTGTCTTACGAAGCTGGCGTAAAGTTGCGCATAGGCCTACAACATGGACCAGTTGCGACAAGGGCGTAAGTTCCTATAGCTTTAACACTGATTTACGTCCTGCCTAACTTATGCCAGCTTTGTAAGACGGGGCCCAGTGGTACAAATATCCCACTTGTGTCTTTAAATGTAATTTTAATTAAAAAAAAATGTTATCAGGCTTTATTTATTTACAGATTTCATGGGGATGAATTTCTTTGGCTGGTTGTTGAGAAATTCAGGAGCTTTTTATATTCGCCGCACATTTGGAAGTGATCAACTTTATTGGGCGGTTTTTACGGAGTACGTTCAAACTCAAATCTGTAACGGAGATTTCCCAATGGAGTTTTTCGTGGAAGGAACACGAAGTCGAACATCCAAATCTTACTCACCAAAACTAGGTACGGCCATTTTATTCAACTCCTGTGAAGCTTTTTTATTAGTTTGGACATCTATCCTCATTTGCATAATCCAGTTTTCCAATTTAAACCTGTCAGAAATGTGTAAAATTCATAATTGTCACAGTATGAAAGCAAATTTTAAATAAATGGCTTGTATGAGGGGCAGTTATGCTTTTGAACATCTAATCCAGTTTTTCAATTTATTTTTGACCTTTGATTTCAAACTATCAAACTATTAAAACAACTGTTACCAAAATTTAATTGAACGGCCAATATGAGGTCTAACTAAGATAGCTTTAATAGTAGGCTAACTATTTTGGGGGCCTATATGGATCAGTTGGCAGAATCTGATACTCGTGGTCATTAAGTATGAAAATTTATTGATTAAGATATGAAGATTTATTGATTAAGTTTTAAATATGTTGCTCACTGAAGCTCGCAACGTATTCAAGACTTACTCGACTCATACCAAATGACCACTCGTGTTAAATCCTCTATTAAGGGGGCCTCTATGGCTCAGTTGGCAGTGATAGTCTCACAGCCCGACACAATCCCACTCTGTTCAAAGAAAAATTTAAACACGAGTCGATTTTAACTGGATCACTTTATGTGGAAGAGCTGTCCTGTACTGTTGAAGGTCCTCCAGAGTCCAGTTTCCTCCCCCACTAAACCTTGCAACGCTGCCATAGAAGTGAAATAGCCTTGTGTGCGGCGTAAAACATCAATCAATCAATCTTTGAAATTGTTTAATTTGCAGGTATGTTGTCTGCTGCATTAGAACCGTATTTCAAAGCCCTAGTCCCTGATGTTATGATAATCCCCGTCAGTATTAGCTACGATCGTGTCCTCGAGGAGAAACTTTACTCGTATGAACTGCTTGGTGTACCTAAACCTAAAGAGTCGGCCTCCGTAAGCTCATTGTTCAATTCTAAACAAAGGTTATTTTTGTTCTTAAAACATTTATAGTAAAGACCAAAGTGTTTTAGAAAATTCTACTGACTAAGGCCAAGCTCCTGTCAGTCGTCAACCTAATGAAATATCATAGGTTTACTTTATTACAACAATTTATGATGGGGTATAAAGGTCTAAATGATATACCTCTTTTTAACACAATTAGAAACTTGTCTCCATGATTATTTTAGACAAGAAGATTTCCCCTGTGCCCGTGTGTTTTAGTCATCATAAATATAGTATATAAGACCAAATGTGGCTTATTTTTACTGTGTTGATTTTGTGAGAATTTTTTTTTGTGACCTTCAACAAGGATTTTTCCCCTTACTTTTTGTAATGAATCTCCTGTGAAATATCTCAGTCTAACACACGCCTTCCATCGATGGGTAACGAGTTTACAGGCAGTCCTAAGAAAAATGTTAATATTTTTGAGTGGATAATTCACTCGATCGCCCCATATAGAAGAGTTGCAAAGTACTCGCCGATTTCCTCTCCTATTAAACCTGGCAAAGGCCTCCATATACATGAAATAATTTGTAGTGTCACGTAAAACATCGATCAATTAATAAACCTATCAAATATATATATTTTTTTTAATGTATTAAAAAGTATTTTATTTTTTCATTTCTTTAAGAAATTTTTCAAGAAAAACATTTTTCTGAGGGTTGGATTGTTCTGGAATATGTCAAAACATAGTTAAATGGAATTTTTTTTAGAATTGATCAAAATAACATCACCTACGTATCCTTTGTTCTAGGGTTTGCTGAAAGCTCGAAGTGTACTTGCCGAAGACTTTGGTAATATTCATGTACATTTCGGAGAACCGATCTCAATTCGTCAGTTCTCAGCGGGGAAAATTGACAGATTATCTCATAGTTTGGCACCAAGGTAATGATCTATAAGGTGGAAATTTTACCGACTTAAAGCCAAACTCCTGTCTGTCTCCAACGTAATGGGCTCAGTAGGTAGAGCGTTGGACGCTCAATCCGAACAGCCTTCCACCAATGGGTCGCGCGTTCGAATCCCATTCAGTCCCAAAAAATTGGAAAATTTTCTGACTGGGTTTTCACTCAAACGACCCATGTGGGATGGTCGCCAGTTACCAATGGAAGGTTGTGGGTTTCCTCCGGGCATAGAGCCCTGTTTCCCCCCACAAAACTGGCAACGCCGCCATATAAGTGAAATAATCTTGAGTGCGGCGTAAAACACCAAACAATCAATCAATCAACCAAATGATATACTCTTATAAACAACATCAGAAACTTTGTTTTTCCATTATTTTGTTTTGTCATGGAGATTTTCCCTGTGCCTTGTGTTTTAGTGTTCATAAATATATATAATTTAATATTATCTTTTTCGAACACATCCAGCAGGGATAATAACGTTTTGTGTGTATATTTACTTTTTCGCTGTCATCTCTGTCGGCAAAACATTGACTGATTGATTGATTCATTATGTCATATTCAAGAATATTATTAGTTATATGACGCCCTTGCGTGGGTATACGGGTAGATATTTGGTGTCTATCACCATCCAGAGCAACTTGTTAACTTAAAACTGAGTATAATCAGGTGCTCTTTATTCGATAAGTTCACAAAAATGTCATGGGTTGAGTGTATTGATCAAGGTCTAAATGACGTAGCGAAACAAATAAATTCTATTGTGACGTTGCAAAGTTATATCGGTTTTCATGATCTTTGAGACAAGCATAGCGTTCAATGCTGACGAAACAACTTTCCAAACTGACGTCACAATAGGATTTCGTCTTGACTGAAGAATTCTGTGACGCACCAAGACCTTCACTCCATGGTAATAACAGCGGGTGAGATCTTAACTCCGGGGTTATACGGAATCAAATATATACACGGAAAGCACTCCGATGCAGACTCACATTCTGGGCATTTCGACCAATCAAATGCCAAGAAATTTCTCTCAGTGGTGATAATTTGCTTATATTGTGGTTTTCTCCGTTAATAACGGAAGAAAACCACTGCAATTGATCAAGTGGTTTTATAAGAAGGAATTCTAGCTGTATTATGGGCTTTTTAATTCAGAGCTAATGTAGCTGTCCATTCAACATTAAACTTATTGACTTGCATTGATCATACATATTCATTTCAGACAGTGCATTTAATTAGGTTATATAAAAGTATAAGTTATCTTGTTCATACTCTAGTTTATTGTGAACCGGCACATAATGCATATTGACCAATCAAATGGGTGTTACATCTTATGAATATTCATGAGGTATACTAAATACACTTTGTGGAACTCTTCTTTCAGATACATTGCAAGTTTATCAAACGACGAACAAGACCTGGTGAAGATACTCGGACATCATGTTGTCTTGTCTCAGTTACGTCACATGGTTATCTCCCCTTGGGCGCTCATCTCGGCAGTGCTGCTACAAAATAAGGAAGGAATAGCATTAAAACAGCTGATCAAAGAAGTGGAGTGGTTAAAAAGACAGGCCTCTAATTTGGGAGCTTACATAGACTGGCCAGGTAGGAAGATCAATATCTCCAGAGGGGGCCTCTGGACTCAGTAGGTAGAGCGTTGGGCGCTCAAGCCAAACAGCCTTCCACCAATGGGTCGCGGGTTCTAATCCCACAAATTGGCAAATTTTCTGACTGGGTTTCTACTCGAACAACCTATGTGGGATGGTTGCCAGTTACCAACGGAAGGTCGTGGGTTTCCTCCGGGCATAGAGCCCGGTTTCCTCCCACAATAAAACTGGCAACGCCGCCATATAGGCAAAATAATCTTGAGCGCGGCGTAAAACACCAAACAATCAATCAATATCTCCAGAAAGGTTTTGAAACAATCAGGTCCAGGCTCGTCAGTTTTATAAACACAATTGTTTTTCTTCTTCAAAATGCTTCTGCTCCCCAAGAAGCCTCAGCTGCTCGGTCCACAGAGTGATTGTCCCTCAATCAGACACAGACATAAGCCTTCCATCGGGACCTGGGTTCGATTCCCGTTTCGAGTTCCTCCCCATATAAAAATAATCGTGAAATAGTCTCTCAGTTCAACAAGAGGCTCCTATTCTTGGGTATAAGAAAAATTCCTGAGTGGGAGTTTTCACTCTAGAGGTGCCAGGAAGGTTGTGGATTTCCTTTGGGCAAAAAGCTTGGTTTCCACCTCACCTTATTCTTTGGTGAGTGGCAAGTATTAACAGATGTAACGTTGAGGTGTTAACTCTAGACGTATTATAACCTGTCCCAAATAATTGGTGATATTGACTGGTCAATCAATCAATCAATGTTATATAACGGCGATGGGGAGGGTGGGGGGGATGGGACATAAAATTCTAAAAAAAGAAATACCACTTGATAAAGGCACTGGCATAGGTATAGAGAGCTTGTGTTGTTCGTTAATTACTTTGCGGGGGTGCCTTTGAATTTAAAAATTTCTCATTGGTATGGAACCTATGTTTAAAGTGAGTTACGGTAAGAATTCCGCTAATTCAAGGACCAGCAATGTGAAAATAACGAATTATTACATTGCTATTTGCCACATTTGGTCTATAAAAACAACAACAGCGATCGTTCAATAGGATTATCTGATCGCTCACTCCAGGAGGTAAGACTCTCAACAAAAAGACTTGAATTTTAAGTGTACTTTTCTTAATGTTTTTCTGGCCCATGAATTTTTTCGAGTACTTGAATTAGTGGAATTCTTACCGTACAAACATTTCTTATAGAGAATAAAGTATTGATTGTATTTGTATATGTTTAGGTCAGGAAAGTGCTGAGGATGTTTTGAAATCCAGTATTGTATTACATAAAAATCTGGCTAAGTTGACGGATGCCAACATGGTAGAATTTCAGTTACCAGAAGTAACCTCTGGGGCGGCCACTCCACAAGACTCTACAGAGGATAGACTCATGGAATCGGCCGCTCAACAAATTATGATCTCTCTGTATCGAAATCAACTAGCTCATGTGTTTATCCGAGTTGCTATGGTAACCCTACCAATCAACGCTTCCAACCAAGATACTATGTCTCTAGGTAAGCTCCCTGTTATTCTAAAAAATTAAATGAGTCAATTGATAAGTTTAATTAGTTAGTGTCTTTTAGAAAACGAGTATAACAGTATTCTCGTTATTTTTTGGGGTTACACTTTCTTGAAAATTGGCAGAAATTGTTCTACCTATTTTGGGTGAAACCCGAAACGGGAATCAAACCCGGGTCCCAGAGTGTAGCACCTATCGTCAGCAGTAAATGCCGGATACCTTATCCATTCAGCCAACCGGCCTTCCTCTGGGACCCGGGTTCGATTCCCGTTTCAGGTTTCACCCAAAATCAGTAGAATAATTTCTGCCATTTTTCAAGAAAGTGTAATCCCAAAAAATAACGACAATACTATAGTGAGTTGATGGTTATCTGCTGGAACGTTCCAGAAGACTTTTTATCTGACAAAAAGATTTTCTTTCTGATTTCTTAACAAATTTATTCAAGGTTTTGAAATTACCGAATAATTTGATATCCAAGTTCCTGTAGCATCACCTTGGCTAGTACTTAACTTTCCTTGTATGTGTCGTACATTTGCTCCCAGTCTCCCATCTAGCATTTGGCTAATTTTTTAAGAAATTTAAGCTGTGAAAATTTGTATGTGATAATGAGTTGGAACACATTAGCTATTGATCAATGTCCTAGAAAAGATTGCATTGTATGAAGTATTTGGACTATGCATTGTAATATCCAGAAAACTACCCAATGTGCTTAGGTGTACATGTAAGTGCATCCCTGGGGCTAATTGTTTATAGTGGCTTTAGCTAAACCACAGGTTAGATAGCGTTATTTATCATTATATTACGTTATTTTATCCTGCTGTATTATTTTGGTTAAAGAGCTGCCGAAATATTAATATTTTGACGTTAAAAGTGAATGTTAAAATTATTGGCATGGCTTTGGACTTGAGTGTTCGATTACTACATGTGAATTTATCATTCAAAAATGATACATTTGCCTTTTTTTTTTTTTTTTACCAATTTTTTTTTTTTATTTTCACAGATGAGCTCTATGATAAGTATGTATTTTTGGAGAAGCTGTTTAATAAAGATTTTATCTTTTATCCAGGACAAACCAAACAGGTATGTATCAGCGAGGCGTTTGCCTTGATGTTTGCTGTTATTTATAGTTATTTTTTTTTACTCTAAAGCTCTATGTGGAAGATTTGTCAGGCACTTTATACTTGCTGAAGGTCGGGGGTTCCCTAGTCAAGGATTCCTATTTTCTCCAGATTAAACCCGACAAACACCTAGTTTTTTAGTTTCAAGTAAATTAAGTAACAGCAGAAGTAAATGAATGACGAAGTATGAAACGGTGACTTAGATAATGTAGACGGCATTGTTTCCTTTGCCCATTGTGTAAGGTCATATGTGACGTATCAGCCTATTCTGAGCAGTCTGGTTTAAAAAGATCGGAAAACTTCGGATATCTTCGATTTGAATCGGCTTCTTAACGTAGGCACTGGACTATGGGTAATCCATAAGCTTGAATGGCCTACGAAAAATTTGTCCACGCTGATTCAACGCTTTCCAAATAGCGAGCGTTTGCTTATCTTCAACAATATGAAGTTCTTTAATCAGTAAGGCCTTGATTTTTTTCGTAAGCTTTCGCTGCAAGCAACTCGTTCCACTTTGAAGCAATCTCCCATGATGCACTACTTACTAAACTGGTTGCGTCATATTTAATGACTGGAATAAATGACTCCCCTTTGACAAGTGATATTCTGTCACTGGGTGCGCTGCAAGTCTGTAACTGCCTCTCTTATGGAGACAATGCCGTCTACGTTATCTAAGTCACCCTTTCATACTTCGTCATTCATTTACTTCTGGTAGCAGTGAAATATTAGTGGCATGAGCTGCCAAAATTCAGATTTTTTCGTAAACTCTGATTGTTATTAAGAGAAGTCGAGTATTTGATGTACCTTGAAAAATTAAAAGATGGACGTTGACGTAATAAATAACAGGAATGGTAGTATCAAAGACAGATAAAATTCGAATAGCCGGGATGTATTTTGTAGATTTTTGGGTTTCTGCTGCTTATAAAAACTGGCTGAACATACAGCTCCAAAATTGGACATGTAGAGAGTTGCTCACCAAAGGTTGGATTTCCTCCCCCGCTAAACCTGGCAACCCCGACATACAAGTGAAATAATCTTGAGTGCGGCTTAGAACATCAATGAATCAATCCATAAATGTTTGATTTTGATAAAAATTAAGTTACCTGATTCTATTCCAATTAAATTTTCCGTATATTTGGCATTTTCTGACTCTGTTTTCACTCGAAAGACCTCTGTGAGATGGTTGCCAGTTACCACCGGAAGGTTGTGGGTTTCCTCCGGGCATAAAGCCCGGTTTCCTCCCACAATGAAACTGGCATTGTCGCCATATAAGTGAAATAATCTTGAGCGCGCCGTAAAACACCAAACAATCAATCAATTAGCTGTATATTTGGCAGCTAATGTCCCATTATTCACTGTATAACTTTCTTTTTCAATAGGATTTTGATCATGCTCTTGCAACTTTAACTCATACCTCTGGCGTTGTCGTTGATAATGGTCATGTGATCATTAAGAGTTCAACCAATAAATACACAACGTTCTTCAGTCAGATGTTTGAACCTTTTCTTCTCGCCTACTGGGTAAGATGCATTTTCATTTCCACATTTTCCTTGGTTATTACGTGTCTATTCTACAAAATTAGATAGGGGGCTTTGGTGGTCCAGTGGGTTAGAGTGATCGCCCCTCAGTCATACACAGACCTTCCATCTATGCAGAGCGGCCTCCGTAGCTCAGTAGGCAGAGGGTTGGACGCTCAAACCGAACAGCTTTCCACCAATGGGTCGCGGGTTCAAATTCCACTCAGTCCAAAAAAAAAATAGTTACCACCGGAAGGTCGTGGGTTTCCTCCGCGCATAGAGCCCGGTTTCCTCCCACAATAAAACCATTTATGTGAAATAATTTTGAGCGTGGCATAAAACACCAAACAATCAATCAATCCATTTATGCGGCGCAGGTTCAAATTACCGAACTGAAAGGCCAGGAAAAAACCTGATCTTCTGCAAGTACATTGCAACTCAACTTGAAAACGGAAATTTTTCAATTTGTATTTGGCCTGAGTGTGACTTAATTCTGTGCTGTGTCCGATTGAGGAACTATCACTCTAACCGACTGAGAGCCAACAAGGCGTCATCATTTTCTAACTGGCCTGTTTATTTATATTCAGTCTTTATTTTAAACGATGAACATTTTAACTTAAGATCCTGTAATATTTGCAGGTTTTGTGCCAGTACCTACTATCTTTGATGCACGATGGTAAACCTGTTGGTAAGGACACAAAGCTGGTGTGTAAAGAGGCGCAATCGTTAGCGGCCCGACTTCTCCG
This sequence comes from Lepidochitona cinerea, assembly GCA_963971465.1. NCBI lineage: Eukaryota > Metazoa > Mollusca > Polyplacophora > Chitonida > Tonicellidae > Lepidochitona > Lepidochitona cinerea. Next base: position 31,838,764 of record OZ020554.1, on the reverse strand, counting down.
TGAAGGAACCCTCAGACATCATGAAATCCTCTCCCTGAATCTCCTGCATAATGGCGTGAAAGCTCTACACCACCTCGGGGCTCTCACTAAAGAGCATCTGTAAGTTATAAAAACCTACTATATGGACCACATATATAACCATATTAAATTGTTGTAATGAAATATTATTGTGGTCCATATAGTCAAATATCCAGAAGACAGAATCATCCAAAAATTTACTTAAAGTGGCATGAGCTGCCAAAATTCACACTTTTTTCATAATTTCTGATCGTCACGACAGTAAGAGACTGAGGAAATGAGGAAAATGCATACAGTATGTGGCCTATACGAACTGAAATAGTGTTCGAAAAGTAAACAAAATTTAAATAACCCGGACGACCATTCATTCATTCTAAGCCATAGTTAGTTCAAAACACTACTTTATCGTACATTCTCGAGACTAGAAACACTAAAAAGCTTCTGAATTATACGTCTTGAGAAAAATAGAAAATAATTTCAGTATTCTGCTTTTAACGTCCAAATATCAACATTTTGGCAGCTCATGTTACTTTAAACAAGGAAAAAGGAGATTATATACGATGTATGTCTATAACCCATTTCATAAATGAAGACAGTTCTAAACCAAGATGGTGGCTATGACATAATAACTACCATTTGTTGACATTTCTTAATTTGGTCCCAGAAAGTACTGCAGCTGGCCTTCATGTATTAATGGTTTATCTGTTACATTGCAGGGATACTAATAATGTGGTGTGGCCCGTAACAATTTCACTGTCCAAAATCAGCGAAGAAATAGGTAAGTCTCCAATCATGGTGTTTTTTTTCTTTCTTATTTCTATCCTATTACAATTCCATTTTTTTTTCTATCTTATCACAATTACATTTATTTTCTATCCTATTACAATTATATTTATTTTCTATTCTATTACAGTTACATTTATTTTCTTTCCTATTACAATTGCATTTATTTTCTATCCCATTACAATTAGATTTATTTTCTATTCTATTACAGTTACATTTATTTTCTTTCCTATTACAATTACATTTATTTTCTATCCTATTACAATTACATTTATTTTCTTTCCTATTACAATTACATTTAGTTTCTATCTTATTACAATTACATTTATTTTCTTTCCTATTACAATTGCATTTATTTTCTATCCCATTACAATTAGATTTATTTTCTATTCTATTACAGTTACATTTATTTTCTTTCCTATTACAATTACATTTATTTTCTATCTTATTACAATTACATTTATTTTCTTTCCTATTACAATTACATTTAGTTTCTATCTTATTACAATTACATTTATTTTCTACCCTATTACAATTACATTTATTTTCTATCCTATTACAGTTACATTTATTTTCTATTCTATTACAGTTACATTTATTTTCTTTCCTATTACAATTGCATTTATTTTCTATCCCATTACAATTAGATTTATTTTCTATTCTATTACAGTTACATTTATTTTCTTTCCTATTACAATTACATTTATTTTCTATCCTATTACAATTACATTTATTTTCTATCCTATTACAGTTACATTTATTTTCTATCCTATCACAATTACATTTATTTTCTATCCTATTACAGTTACATTTATTTTCTATCCTATTACAGTTACATTTATTTTCTATCCTATTACAGTTACATTTATATTCTATCCTATCACAATTACATTTATTTTCTATCCTATTACAATTACATTTATTTTCTATCCTATTACAATTACATTTATTTTCTATCCTATTACAATTACATTTATATTCTATCCTATTACAATTACATTTATTTTCTATCCTATTAAAATTACATTTATTTTCTATCTTATTACAATTACATTTATTTTCTATCTTATTACAATTACATTTATTTTCTATCCTATTACAGTTACATTTATTTTCTACCCTATTACAATTACATTTATTTTCTATCCTATTACAATTACATTTATTTTCTATCCTATTACAATTACATTTATATTCTATCCTATTACAATTACATTTATTTTCTACCCTATTACAATTACATTTATTTTCTATCCTATTACAATTACATTTATTTTCTATCCTATTACAATTACATTTATTTTCTACCCTATTACAATTACATTTATTTTCTACCCTATTACAATTACATTTATTTTCTATCCTATTACAGTTACATTTATTTTCTATCCTATTACAGTTACATTTATTTTCTACCCTATTACAATTACATTTATTTTCTATCCTATTACAGTTACATTTATTTTCTATCCTATTACAATTACATTTATTTTCTATCCTATTACAATTACATTTATTTTCTATCCTATTACAGTTACATTTATTTTCTATCCTATTACAATTACATTTATTTTCTATCCTATTACAATTACATTTATTTTCTACCCTATTACAATTACATTTATTTTCTATCCTATTACAATGACATTTATATTCTATCCTATTACAATTACATTTATTTTCTATCCTATTACAATTACATTTATTTTCTACCCTATTACAATTACATTTATTTTCTATCCTATTACAATGACATTTATATTCTATCCTATTACAATTACATTTATTTTCTATCCTATTACAATTACATTTATTTTCTACCCTATTACAATTACATTTATTTTCTATCCTATTACAATTAGATTCATTTTCTATCCTATTACAATTACATTTATATTCTATCCTATTACAATTACATTTATTTTCTACCCTATTACAATTACATTTATTTTCTACCCTATTACAATTACATTTATTTTCTATCCTATTACAATTACATTTATTTTCTACTCATTTATTTTCTATCTTTTTACAAATTTACATTTATTTTCTATCCTATTACAATTACATTTATATTCTATCCTATCACAGTTACATTTATTTTCTTCCCTATTACAATTACATTTATTTTCTATCTTTTTACAAATTTACATTTAGTTTCTTTCCTATTACAATTAGATTCATTTTCTATTCTATTACAGTTACATTTATTTTCTATCCTATTACAATTACATTTATATTCTATCCTATTACAATTACATTTATTTTCTATTACAATTACATTTATATTCTATCCTATTGCAATTACATTTATATTCTATCCTATTACAGTTACATTTATTTTCTATTACAATTACATTTATTTTCTACCCTATTACAATTACATTTATTTTCTACCCAATTACAATTAGATTTATTTTCTACCCTATTACAATTACATTTATTTTCTACCCTATTACAATTACATATATTTTCTATCCTATTACAATTACACTTATTTTCTATCCTATTACAATTACAGTTATATTCTATCCTATTACAGTTACATTTATTTTCTACCCTATTACAATTACATTTATTTTCTATCCTATTAAATTTATTTTCTATCCTATTATAATTAGATTCATTTTCTATCATATTACAATTAGATTTATTTTCTATCCTATTACATTTATTTTCTATCCTATTATAATTAGATTCATTTTCTATCCTATTACAATTACATTTATTTTCTATCCTATTACAATGACATTTATATTCTATCCTATTACAATTACATTTATTTTCTATCCTATTACAATTACATTTATTTTCTACCCTATTACAATTACATTTATTTTCTATCCTATTACAATTAGATTCATTTTCTATCCTATTACAATTACATTTATATTCTATCCTATTACAATTACATTTATTTTCTACCCTATTACAATTACATTTATTTTCTACCCTATTACAATTACATTTATTTTCTATCCTATTACAATTACATTTATTTTCTACTCATTTATTTTCTATCTTTTTACAAATTTACATTTATTTTCTATCCTATTACAATTACATTTATATTCTATCCTATCACAGTTACATTTATTTTCTTCCCTATTACAATTACATTTATTTTCTATCTTTTTACAAATTTACATTTAGTTTCTTTCCTATTACAATTAGATTCATTTTCTATTCTATTACAGTTACATTTATTTTCTATCCTATTACAATTACATTTATATTCTATCCTATTACAATTACATTTATTTTCTATTACAATTACATTTATATTCTATCCTATTGCAATTACATTTATATTCTATCCTATTACAGTTACATTTATTTTCTATTACAATTACATTTATTTTCTACCCTATTACAATTACATTTATTTTCTACCCAATTACAATTAGATTTATTTTCTACCCTATTACAATTACATTTATTTTCTACCCTATTACAATTACATATATTTTCTATCCTATTACAATTACACTTATTTTCTATCCTATTACAATTACAGTTATATTCTATCCTATTACAGTTACATTTATTTTCTACCCTATTACAATTACATTTATTTTCTATCCTATTAAATTTATTTTCTATCCTATTATAATTAGATTCATTTTCTATCATATTACAATTAGATTTATTTTCTATCCTATTACATTTATTTTCTATCCTATTATAATTAGATTCATTTTCTATCCTATTACAGTTACATTTATTTTCTATCCTATTACAACTAGATTTATTTTTTTGTCTCTACTTCATTAAAGTCTGTTTCTGGCAATACTTTAAGTGGGACCAATCAACAAATTCAACATTTGAGATTTAATGAAATTCTAATGTTAGAAATTAATAATTTATTATATTTTTAAAAAAAAAATTGTTGTTGTTGTTTCAGCCAAGATTATAGAAGTGCCAGCTTTAAGAGTTGCCAGGATAAACGTCGAGACAAAGACGGTTACAATTAACTCGAAACTCTAGAGAAAACAACAATATTACTTAAGATGAACAAAACAATGTACGGCCTTCCAAATAGTTCGCAAGAAACATTTAAATACCCAAAATGACTTCGGAAATGTGATTAATAACTGGCTTCACATTGCTTTGTCATTTATGAAATTTTACCAAAATCAGTTAATTTGTCATGGAAATTTTTGAATCCGGTGATGGGAAAATTGGATACAATTTGTTTTAAGACACAATCGTCGCGAAAATGCAGAATACTGTTTTCATAAGTGTGTGGTTTTCTGTGTTTTTCCCAGACAGAAGAAGTTTCTATTTTTTTCTATTTTCTATAACTTTGAAATTGTAAATATGATTGTTTAGGTATGTGCAATGTAATCAAACCCCCAACCTAAGCATGCACACAAGTGCCCTAATTTATTAATCATGTGAGCGATCTAACAGCATAGTAAAATTGTACGTACTTTATATTTGGGAATAGTGAGGATCTTGTTAGAGGGACTAGAATAGTCTGCTTATGAATTTTTTTAACGTAAACCCAACAAAAAGGCCTGAAACGCGGGTTAAACTTAAACGACACGGATCGTTGTTGTTGTTATCGGGCTTCAAAGGCCTGAAACGAGGGTAATCCAACACTTAATTTAAACCACACTGATTATTGTTTTTGTAATCAGGCTTCGATTATTCAATCGTTTTTCACTTCATTTATACATTCTAAATCTAACTGGACATGTTTTATGTGTCCTATGTTTAAAGGGGCATGAGCTGCCAAAATGTTGATATTTTGACGTAAACACAGAATGTTGAAATTATCGGCTATTTTTCTCAAGACGTTTAATTCAGAAGCTTTTTAGTACTTCTAGTCTCAAAAATGTACGATAAAGTATTGTTTTGAACTAACCTTGACTTAGAATGAATGAATGGTCGTCCCGGTTATTTAAATTTTGCTACTTTTCGAACACGTTTTCGGTTCGTACAGGGCACATACTGTATGGATTTTCCTCATTCCAACGCCAATCATTTAGTTTTTCGATGGCCTTCAAAGCCTCTTACTGTCGTGACGATTAGAAATTATGAAAAAAGTGTGAATTTCGGCAGCTCATGCCCCTTTAATATTTATGATCACTAAAACACACGGGCACAGGGAAAATCTTCTTGTCTAAAATAACCACGGAGACAAGTTTCTAATTGTGTTAAAAAGAGGTATATCATTTAGACCTTTATACCCCATCATAAATTGTTGTAATAAAGTAAACCTATGATATTTCATTAGGTTGACGACTGACCGGAGCTTGGCATTATTTTATGGGATTACACTTTCTTGAAAAATGGGTAAAACCCGAAAAGGGAATCGAAGCCGGGTCCCAGAGTTGGGCACCTATCGCCAGCACTAAATGATGGCTGCCTTATGCATTCAGCCAACCAGCCTCCTGGATGGATAAGACAGCCAAAATCGGTAGAAGAATTTCTGCCATTTTTCAAAAAAGTGTTATCTCCAAAAAATAATGAATACTACATTGGGATTGTAAGAATAAATAATATATTTATGCAATGTAACTCGTTATTTAGTATTTAAGACCATTTTATAACCACTTTCTGTATGGTTGATTTGCAAAACACGTTAATACAATACATGCGTTTATTTAAAGTTTTGACTTCTATGCTTATGTTAGTTTTTTATGAAGTTAGTTGCTTTCATAATGTGATTAAGGTTAAATCCTAAATGTTCACACTAATCATGTCATAGCTTTAACTTTTAATACAATTGTACATTTCAGGGGTTTTTTTTTGTATTTTTGAAACTGGAACCCCTTTATATAGAATGTAGTTTTATAATGTGACTGGGAGATGATATTTTTTTTTTGTCTCTCCAGAGATTACTGATATCTTTGACTCAATTATTTTCATTGTTTACTTTTGGAGAGGCTTCACTTCTCTCAATCTCCAGTTTTTCAATCTGGCTCTTTTAGTCAATAACCCTCAGCTGGGGGATTGATGCTTGATAACTTAAAGTGGCATGAGCTGCCAAAATTCACACTTTTTTCATAATTTCTGATTGTCACGAAAGTAAGAGGCTTTGAGGGCCATCCAAAAACTAAATGATTGGCGTTGGAATGAAGAAAATCTATATAGTTTGTGGCCTGTACGAACTGAAAACGTGTTGGAAAAGTAAACAAAATTTAAATAACCGGGACGACCAATAATTTCAACATTCTGTTTCAACGTCAAAATATCAACATTTTGGCAGCTCATGCCACTTTAAGCCATGTTGGCTGACCTAGCAAGGAGGAACATTATGCCTAGCCGAGAAATCTTGGCTCTGCCGAATGTTTTTTTTTTCTTCTGTATTCGTCAAAGAAGGTGATTCATATTACCAGCCAAATATAAAATAAGTCGCCCTCTAGACGGAAAATCCAGGCTACATTATGCCCAATATGTCAGCGCCGTCAGATCAGTATATTTTTTACTCACGTAAAATAATGTTTGTGTATTTTTAATTCTGAAGAATATTGTATATATTTAATAATGATCAGCTGAGTTTGAGGTGGCTGCTGCTGAATTTTATTTCAATTAATTTATTACAGCATTGGTTGAAAAAAAAATTGTTAGTGCAAAAAATATTTTACATGTATTTGTGGTAAAAAGAGTTAGGATTATTTGTTTAATTTGGCGTATTTGTGGTAAAAAATTTGTTACATTTGGCAGCTTTGGTAATGCCGTTTTCAAATGCATTTATCTTGATTTTGATTTATTGGTTTCTGGATATGTCCTGGAGCCTGGGGCCGGTTGCACAAAGCTGTATTAAGTTTAAGTCCGGCTTAAATACGTCGCGTCACAAAGGAATTCGTTTGTGACGTTGCCTAGATAAGTCAGACTTAAGTTTAATACACCTTCGTGCAACCGGCCTCTGTAGCGCACGTTTTTACTTAAATGTCATGGCAAACCCACACTGTATCATATGGTAGTTAAACAAAAAAATTACGCTACATCCTTTCATGAAACAGGCCCCAGATATGCTTGTTTTTCACTTAAAAATATCGCACCATCTTTGCTAACTTTAAGGTTGTTTTGGTATTTTTTTTATTATTCTAGATTTTTTTTTCTCTCTCATGTAACTTATTTGGTACGAATGGCATAATATATTTTTCCATTACAAACTTGCATATGTAATTGGTAAGATCTCTACAGTATTATTAAAGTTTGTGAGCGAAGATTTAACCTGGTAACCCTGCCATATAAGTGAAACAAATGTTGAGTGCTCTGTAAAAAATCAATCAATCAATCAATCGTGTGACGATGTAAGATCTCTTCGATGAAATGGTCTCATAGTTATACGTATGAAATTGTTATATTTTTCTCAATGAATCTTGATTTTTAAAGTGACTGCAAAATATTCGATATTTTGTGGTAAGAATAAAAACTGAGAACCATTTTCCCAGAGGATTATGAATAACTCTTCATTCTGGATGAAACAAAAATTTAATTTTGATGGTTTCATTCGGTTGCTATATGTGGAAGAGTTGCCAGGTACTGGCTGAGATAAGGTGTTTCCTCCGGACATATAACCCGGTTTCCTCCACCACTAAACCTGGCTACGCTGCCATATAAGTGAAATAATCTTGAGTGCGGCGAAAGGCATCAATTGATGAATATTTTATCATTTTAATGGCCTTCATTTTGTTTCTCGATTTACTCAAAACACACAATAGGTCTCGAAAATCTGAATTGATGAAAAAAATTTACATTTTAGCTCCGGTCACTTTGAGAGAATACAATGGTTAGAAATAAGTTCAACGGACATTGAAATAAAATATATATATAACTTATTTTTGTCATTTTGGGTCTCTGTTACTTTTATATCAAATCTTTATATATTTGCAAGTAAGTGTTATAAAAAAATATCAAATATGCATTAGATTTGCACTCTTTCTTCTCATGTGGCTTGTGAGAGCTCTGGACTACTTGTTTGTATTTTTTTACGGTTTCAGGAACATATCCTGTCATTTGTATGTTATAGGTGGTTTACGGTTTCATTTGAACATAATTTTAGTTAAATGCTCATGTGGATTCTTGCATTTTCTAACAAATTGAACAAAAAAATGCTCAAGTTTGGTTATGTTTATCTGTACCTAAAAATGTCTTATAAATTTTTTTAATCATATCACTGCCCTACGAAAATTGCTGTCCGTGTTATTATTAATGAGGATTGTTTTCTGTCTAGTTGTTGATCACCCTTAGCACAGCAACATTTCTATATGGATTGAGGCATTGATCTTTTTTACGCCTCACTCAAGATTATTTCACTTATGCGGCGGCGATGCCAGGTTTAGTGGGGGAGGAAACCTCTAACCTTCAGCGAGTAGTAACTCTACCATATACAGTGATCGAGTGAAAAATCCAACAAGAAATTATTCCATTTTTATTTGGACGGAGAGGTATTCGTACCAGCCCCGCATCGATGGGAGGACTGTGTCAGACTGAGGGCCTATCACTCTAACCAACCGAGGCCCCAGCTATATGGATTGAGGCATTCATGGTTAAAAGCCTATTAGATTGATTGGGGCTTAATGTCACACTCAACACACCTCCCCACACACAACTAAACGTCAGAAAGGCTAATGTATGTGGCATACTTAATGTTCCTCCTTGCTTGGTCAGCATACATGGCTAAAGCAGAGCCACAATGCTCCAGCCCGAGGACCAAAACAAGAAAGCGGTAGATGGATTGATTGACGTTTTCTCTCCCCACTTTCACTTTTAATGATTACAATGTATATGGCAGTGTTGCCAAGTTAAGTGCAGGAAAAGTACCTTTCTCATTCGGTGACCAAGAGAAAAATACATCCAGAAATTTTCAATTTTCTTTCGACTAGATTAGATTTGTCCTTTGTGACCCATGCATTGATTGATTGTTTGGTGTTTTAAGCCGCGCTCAAGACTATTTCACTTATATGGCGGTGTTGCCAGTTTTATTGTGGGAGGAAACCGGACTGTATACCTGGAGGACACCCACGACCTTCCGCTGGTAACTGGCAACCATCCCACATAGGTCGTTCGAGTGAAAAGTGACCCATCGATGGATAGCCTGTCAGATTGAGAAACTATCACTCTGCTGAAAGAGCAACTGGTACCCCCAAATCTCCGGTGTTTTATGTCCCAAGCTGAAAGAAGACATCTCAAACAGACCCCCCTCGATCCATGCGACGATTAGAATCCCAATCAAATAAATCTTTTGACCTCTGGTGAATGTTATGAACCATCAGTTGTACATTTCATCAATCAATCACCCAACGCGGTCATGTCATTGCCGAAATGATTTACCATCACAATCAAGATCAGTTCACTTTTATACATGGCGGCGTTGCCAGGTTTAATTCGAATCAGGCTCTTTGCCCGAATAGTTCCTCAGTCCACCACCAGCCTTCCATCGATGCAGCACAGGATTTAATCACACTCAGACCAAATAAAAATTGAAAAAATGTGGTAGAGTTGCCAGGTACTTGCCGCATGTCAGGGGTTTCCTCTCGGCAAAGAGCCCAGTTTTGCCCCCACTAAACCTGGTATCACCTCCATATAAATGAAATATTCTTGAGTGTGGCGTAATTAATTAATCAATCAATCTTTGCCCGGAGGAAACCCTTGACCTGAAGGGGCTTGTGTGAGAATGAGGGACTGTCACCGACTCAGTTATATCAAAAAATATTTTTTTTTATAAAAGACAGTAACAGAAATAGTTTTGTAAAATTTATTTTTGAAGTTTGAAGCAGCATATATGATTTGATAATAGAGAAAGGTGTTAAATACAGAGAGGGGATTGGTTTGTATCAGGCAGCGTCAGGGTTTGCATATGAGAAAAACAACAGAGTAATCTATTAGGTCGCAATTAATTTCAACTCGACTTAGTGTTAGGGTTGAGGTCTGATATAGCGACATTCCATGCTTTAAATAAGGGAAAGTAAACTCAATAAATATCTCCAGACTTCCCTAAAAGACAGCCTACTGTACGGAAAGTCAGTCAGTGAAATTTGACATGGGAATACCAGGCCGAAAACAGACCTTAGACATCCCCGTGAAACTGACCTCTATGCCAATGCCTCGTGACCAGGCCAAACGTTCCAAAAGGTTAAGACAAATTCAACCAAACAGCTTTGTGGAGTCCCAATGGTACATTTGTCTAGCTATTGTAACGTTTGACCTGGCCACTTAGAGTTGGCCGAGAAGTGTATTGACGATGAATAGTCTTGAAATCTTTGAAAAAATATCATTGGCTAGTTTCAAAGATTTCCACCACCATTGCTAGCTACTGCAGGGGCCCATTGTCCAAAGGAAAATTAGCTGAACGGTAGGTTTGATGACGTTATGCCACAAAGGAATTCTTTTATTTCAGCACATCATTTAACCTGTCTTTAATTCAGTTTTCTTTTGAAAAAAAAAACGGCCTATGGTAACTAACTTTTAAATGGCCTGTTAAAAAGAAAATTAGCTTAACAGCAGGTTAAATGATATGGCGTGACAAAGAAATTCCGTTGTGATGCAATGTCATATAACCTGCTGTTAGTCTAATTTTCTTTTGAACAGCCGGCCCAGATAAGCTAAAAGCGCTTTTAACAACCAGCCCTAGGTGTTCAAAACTGCAGGATTTTTTTTTTCGACATTGAATCCAATGTTAAAGTTCAATACCAGACTTTCTTAGACATAATTCTGGATTGAATGAAATAACATTTCAGAAACATAATTAAGGTCTCTAATTTTGATATTTTCGTAAAACTGAATGATAAGGAAAGGTTTGTAAGGTAATCAGATAGAACATTAATTAAATAACAGCGGTAAAAATAATGTTATTTGTATGTTGAAACTGGTATTAAACAGTGCTGTATATGTATTTACAACTAACCGTTGGTATTAATTATTATATTCACAGCCATTTGTAGGTGTAGGCTTCAGCTAGATGTGGAGTTTATCAAACAAATCCCTGCAACTATATTAAGGAGTCACCCAAACATCTAGTTTTATTATAACTGAAATGCTGAGAGAGAGTTGGGCATCTACAGATGTACACTAACTGAACAACTCTAGAGCCAAGGGAGGCTACTCTTGAAAAGCTTCAGGTAAAGACCAATGGGTTATCCCCCCTTGACTGTTGATAGAGTAGACTAAATAATTGCTCCACCCTACATCAATATTAGGCCAGTACAGGGGATAGAAGAGGAAAACAAAAATTATGCTTTATCATAAAGACTTACAATAAATATTAACAAAAACAAAAAAGTAGGCAAACATAATTACATTAAGATATTTCACAGACAGTTACCAAGTGAACACTCTTTTTTCTAAAGACAGGCAAGCCTCTGAGGGCACTAAATTAACGCGGCAGGCCTGCAATCCTGTACAACAATATACAATTGTTCATCAATATGAGAGGAAAACAACCACAAGGCCAATTTATACATCCCTTCCGACTATAGACTGTTAGATTGATTCATACACAGGTTATAAATACAAGAACGACTGGACAGTACCGAAGCTTTTTGCTCGGGCTGTCGCTGAAGCTACGGAGCTTACAGTTTTCATCATTGTTTAACAGCAACAATGTCAAAAACTCCATTTGTCAACCAACAACAAAAATATCCACACTTTCTAAGCTTGTCAGAAAACGTTAGCTTAAAAAAAAAATTATTAACGCACCCTACAATTGTAACGATTAGAATATCACAAACCATTTCTGATTTACAGTATTTTAGTATTTCACATAAATAATGCATATACTCATGCATTTTCACGAATTAGCAGCGTGCAACTTCGATATTATTAACAAGTCTCAAAAACTTCCCATAGCAATGGACTATCCCTTAGTTTATCATAGATTAAATGGTTTAACCTGGCAAACGTGGTCGACCCATTCCAGCTGTTTCACATGGAACGATCACCTTTTTTACACCCCTACCCACGGTACCCCAAACTCCCTTTCTACTTCAACCCCCTAACAATTACATAAACGTGAAAAGAAATTGGACGAGACAATTTGAACAATCTTTTCCGAGACAGAAATGTGACCTTGAATTACTGATGGACACCTTGATTTACCTCCCTTTATTACAAGCAGAGATTTCCACTTGCGAAGAAAAAATGCCCCGTTAAAGGTTTAATGATACGTTAGTACTTTAAGTAAAACATATTCCTTCTCATTACATAGGTGATAAGTTTGTGTTAATTGCTATCGGCTATGTGAATAACTTTGGATGAGAGCTTTAAATCGGCCACGTGCAGAGATAACTGGGGCGACAAATCGGTTTCATCGTCATTTGATTGGTTGATGTTTTACGCCACACTCAAATCATCATCATCATTGGAAGATGGTCATGACAAAATGAAATAGCAAACTCTTTCACGTTGCTTGTATTGACTTTTGAATAAATGTTGAACTCAACGATTTATTTTTCCCATGAAATACCAAACTCTTTCACGTTGCTTGTATTGACTTTTGAATAAATGTTGAACTCAACGATTTATTTTTCCCATGAAATACCAAACTCTTTCACGTTGCTTGTATTGACTTTTTACAAAAATGTTGAGTTCAAAACATTTTTTTTTTTACCTAATTGCAGCAGTTTGAAATCTACAAATCCATAGAATGTATGTTTTCTCAAAACAATGTTATGTATGTTTCCATGTGAAGCGTACATTTCCATAAAAAGCTGGATATTGTGTTAGTATCGGGGCAGTTACTCCCTAGGTTAGCTTTGACAATCAAGGTAATACGGCAAATGCTTTATGTTATTCTAAGACTGTGTCTGAATGAAGGGCAAAAGAAACGAGCATATATGCACAGTGAAACCTCAAGTCTGTGGTCAGTCTGTGGTCAACTCTCTGACAATTTAAGTTGTCTGTAACTATCAGCATAGCAACAAACTTGCAGGTTTTTTAATCTCACAGTATGGTATTTCTGAGAAATACACAATAAGCTGAATTAGAAATGGGGATTAATATCATTCTGTGGGTTACAGATGATTCTAGTCAATTATCCTAGGATATGTTATGGGATACTTCAAGGACCTGCTTTCTTGATGGATTTAGGAGGATTAATTACATGTAGCTATTTTTCAACGTAGCAATTGGTAAGGTTTTATACATGCATGGAAACAGCTCGGAATGGCTGGATAGTTGCGATACAATAGCAGGAGCCTAGGTTGGTGTTATTACAGCACAAGCAACAGAACTGATGTCATCTTACATGGGAGTGTCGTTGAAACCTACATTTAGTCATCCTGATGGGACCCACATTCTTATACCTAAGAGACACACAACAGTCCACAGAGAGAGAAAAATAAAAAGATTGTTTCAGGGGGACCACCTGCCATCTCACTGTAGAGCTACACGAAAGTCCTCAGCTCAAATCTGGTTTCAAGAAACATCAATCATACAAAATTGATTGATTGATTGATTGACTGATGTTTTACGCTGCGCTCCAGATTTCTTTACTTATATGGTGGCATTGCCAGGGGAGAAGAAACCGGGCCCTAAGTTCGAGGGAAACCGCTGATCTTTGGTTTGAGGTCCGTACGCGGCCACCATTTCTTCCTAATAACACCCCTCTCTCACAGACAAACACGTAACTAAACATACCTAGAGTAACACTCGGAGTGATATATGGTATCATTTGGTTCAGATAATGAAAACTGGTCAGAAATCTCTCTTTAACAGAAGCCACCGGGCCTGACAATCAGCAAAGTCCACAAAGGGGCATTCAGAGAAAATTCAACAGCACTCAAAAATAATTCAAATTTATATAAAACGTTAAGCCCGAGTTTGTTAGCTGAATAGGGTTAATAGATTTGACTTAACAATATATCGAGAATAACACACATAGTTAGGTAGGTCAGGCCTTCAACAAACAGACATAGTCTACATTACATATCTAGAATTCAGGGTTTATCCTGGGTCAGTTTTTATCACTGAAAAGTTAGTTGACCATATACATAATAAGATTCCTCAATATAACATTATAAATTATACTCAGAAATGGGCTCAGCATGTACACTAATATCCCACTGGTTTTTCTTTTCACATCAGATTCGAGGCCAAAGTCCTACCCATGATGCAACTGGAATCACGAGTGGGTTTATTATGAATATTGTCGACGAGCACAGGCAAACAGACAGACAGACGATCAGTCAACACGTATGCTCCTACAAAATTAGCTCGCCTCACTGAAGGGTTAACAATTAAAGTAGTTAATGCATTAGCAGCAAACTACACTCTGTGACACTCATCCTCTGGTAAAAACTCGAGAGTTCTCTCCCCTATGTAAGAGTTATCCGCCCTTCCTAACTCTCCAATAAGCTCTCTGTAAACTTCCTTTTCCTTTCATTATTGTTAAGACTTGATCTTAGCCTTGTTGTTCACTTCCAATTTTTCTAACTTTTTCCACAGCTCTTCCCGGTCTTTCTCTTTTTTCTTTTCTCTGTCAGAAAAAAAATACACATTGTTAGATTTGATTGTTTGGTGTTTTTACGCAGCGCTCAAGATTATTTCACTTATATCATTATGGCGGCGTTGCCAGTTTTATTGTGGGACCTCTATGCCTGGAGGAAACCCACGACTTTCCGTTGGTAACTGGCAACCATCCCACATTGTTAGAAGACTACAAATGAATTAGAGCAGTTTATAAGACAGGAATAAAAGGCAATTAAAAAACCCCACTGTTGAGCGTCCAACAAAACAATCAAGATCATTTCACAGCGGTGTTACCAGTTTTATTACGTTCTATTTCCATTAGTAGAACTCTTCAACGTGGAGGTGCAATTTGGTGGTATGAGTGGGACAGCCTCATTATCGTTGTAATGCAAATAATGAAAGAGATCTATTTTACAGATAATTTCGTTAGGTTTAAATGAATAAATCAAACTTTTATATTTTTTTTTACTGTCTAAGATAAAATCCAAACAAATATTTTGATCTTATGGCCTGCCTACAGTTTCCAGTACAATTCCCCATTCATTAAACACAAGGCCCCTCCCAGAAATGACACGCGAGTTGGGAAAATACTTCTTTCTTTCAATAGGGATGAAATATAACCTATTGCGCAGGAAACTTGGTTGATTGATTGATTGTTCGGTGTTTTACGTCGCGCTCAAGATTATTTCACTTATATGGCGGCGTTGCCAGTTTTATTGTGGGAGGAAACCGGGCTCTATGCCCGGAGGAAACCCACAACCTTCTGTGGTAACTGGCAACCATCCCATAGTTCGAGTGAAAACCCAGTCAGAAAATTTTCCAATTTCATTAAACACAAGGCCCCTCCCAGAAATGACACGAGAGTGGGGAAAATACTTCCTTCTTTAAATAGGGATGAAATATAACCTATTGCGCAGGACACTTGGCTCAGTGCCTCGAGAAATCGTTCATCTTTTATTGGTACCACACAACCATCCCATCCCAGTGAAATAAACCCAATTAAACTCGCTAGAGTTCATTGAACCAGTGCAGATTTAGAGGTCAAAAATTGCGCCGATCCTGCACTAAAACTAATAGCCCCAATTTGACGGAGTTGCCCTGATAGATATAGGAGAGAATGCTCTTTACCCGACACGTTATAAAATATATCACATCATTCGTTGAGATTTTGATTGCCAATGTTTTGCTCAGATTGTCTAACATCTTGTACAAAATCTTCAGAATTTTGTTTATTTCAAAACATAAAAACTTGATTGATTGATGTTTTATGCTGCATTCAAGACTATATCACTTTTTGGCGACCTTGACAGGTTTAGTGGTGGAGGAAACCAAGCTCTTCGCCTGGAAGAAACCCCTGACCTTCGGCAACTACCTGGAAACTCTTCTATATATGGCTGTCGAGTGAAAAGATCTCAAAAGAGTTACGTCTGACGAAAATCAAATGCAATGCCTAACTGTCATGGCAACATATTTCATCTGCATTACATTAAAGTGGCATGAGCTGCCAAAATTCACACTTTTTTCATAAGTTCTGATCGTCACGACAGTAAGAGGCTTTGAAGGCCATCGAAAAACTAAATGATTGGTGTTGGAATCAGGAAAATCCATACAGTATGTGGCGTGTACAAACCGAAAACGTGTTCGAAAAGTAAAAAAAAATTAAATAACCGGGGCGACCATTCATTCAAGTTAAGCCAAAGTTAGTTCAAAACAATACCTTATCATACATTTTCGAGACTAGAAGCACAAAAAAGCTTCTAAATTATACGTCTTGAGAAAAATAGCCAATCATTTCAACATTTTGTTTTAACGTCAAAATATCAACATTTTGGCAGCTGATGCCACTTTAAGACCGAACACAAACTTTCGTCTGGCGAAAAGTTTTAATGTCGCGATCACAGAAATGCATCTCTAGAGTACGACTTCCATACTAGTAAGCATAAAGATAAAAGCGTGACTTACTTCTGCCTCTCCGCCTTGTAATTAGCCGTGAGTTCATCGAAGAGCTTACTGTTCATCTCCATAAAGGTTTTCAGCACGTTATAGACGAGGGCGACTATCGTCTGGTTCCAATGTTCCTTGGAGATTTTATACAAAGCCGGGAACATGATGGGTAAGATGACATTAGAATTGTCTTCCACTAGACTCATGATATACTCATTGTTCCAGTAATATAATGCTCGTTCAGATACCTGCAAATATACAGTCATAATATACTCATTGTTCCAGTAATACAATGCTCGTTCAGATACCTACAAATATACAGTCATGATATACTCATTGTTCCAGTAATATAATGCTCGTTCAGATACCTACAAATAACCAGTCGTAATATACTCATTGTTCCAGTAATATAATGCTCGTTCAGGTACCTAAAAATAAACAGACATAATATACTCATTGTTCCAGTAATATAATGCTCGTTCAGATACCTGCAAATAAACAGTCATAATATACTCATTGTTCCAGTAATATAATGCTCGTTCAGATACCTGCAAATAAACAGTCATAATATAATCATTGTTCCAGTGCTCGTTCAGATACCTGCAAATAAACAGTCATAATATAATCATTGTTCCAGTGCTCGTTCAGATACCTGCAAATAAACAGTCATAATATACTCATTGTTCCAGTAATATAATGCTCGTTCAGATACCTGCAAATAAACAGTCATAATATACTCATTGTTGAGCATTTCAGTTAATGTCATTAAGCTATCTGTATATTGTAAAATTGTAGAAAAGTCAACCGTATTCACATACCTGAAAGTGATTACTTGAGACACATCGAGAAATTTGTCGAAAAAGGGCTTCCATAATTTTCTGAAATTGCTGAGGTTCTATAACATCCAGTATTTCTTCTATCTCTCCTAAAAACATAACCTGTAGGAAAAAATGTTACCGTTAATATATCTCCAAAAGTGATTTGATGAAGCGATTGATTGATTGATTGATTAGTGTATTGGGTCAATTGATTGATTAGTGTATTGGGTCAATTGATTGATTAGTGTATTGGGTCAATTAATTGATTAGTGTATTGGGTCAATTGATTGATTAGTGTATTGGGTCAATTGATTTATTAGTGTATTGGGTCAATTGATTGATTAGTGTATTGGGTCAATTGATTGATTAGTGTATTGGGTCACTTGATAATATATGGTTAAGCTGGGCTTTCTACATCAGAAAGTGACATGAACTACCAAATTGAGAAAATCTTGCAGTATAAAAATGCCGAACAATTAGCTCAGGGCTTCATGCAAGTCAAAATTTTTGAGGTTTTAAACTGAAGTATTGAGATATTTCCAAGTCGAATTGGGTATTTTAGTTGCCAGAAATTGAATATTTCCTAACTGAATTAACTATTCAGTTTTTAACTGGGTGAATTGAGTTTATATGGTAGATATTCAACCTCAAAATTTGACTTGCAGGAAAGCTAGTAGCTAATTTTGCTTATATTTAGCAACTTGAGAGAATTGCTTCAGTGTTGTAAGGTGTATTAAAGCCTCGTTCAGGTCGATCCGATCATCGTAAACTCCAGTCTGTAGTGAATCTGCGATCAATCAGTCGGAGAACGTTTTTCGACATGAGCGGCCTTAAGACTCTTCAGATCGGTCTCAGACTCATCAGTCTTACGATCAAAATGAGCATGTTCTATTTTCACCCGATCAATCTTATGGTGATCATTTTTTTCTCGGAGATTCTGTAAAATTGTTTTGTTATGTCACTTCTAAGACTGTTGCCTAATATGATAACGAAATTCCCTTCCGATCAATCAATCGCATCGACCTGAGCGGGGCTTGAGACTGATCAGTCGGGAATCGTTTGGCTGAACAATAAACCAGTCGCAGTCGACATGAACGGTCTCAAGACTCAATCGAAGACAATCGGATCAGATCTTAACTCGACTTGAGCCGGACTTCAGACGGATATAAATTTACACCTACCTCTTTCTGACTACATGTCTTTGGCCAAAACTTTAACAATCCTTTTATCACCTGAAAAAAAACAAGACAACTTCATTTTACTGTAATTTTTAAAGGACTTATGAACAGGGTTTAAAGCTGGTTTGTTTATGGACTACAGGTATGTTTTAAAAACATAAGTTGAAACGAAACAACCTTTGCATTCATTCCCTGGTAGTCAAAACAGGAGAGAAGGGGAAATATGCATATTTTCCGTATTTACTTATCGAAAAATGGGTAAAAAATGACGTCATACGTGGCCTTCGATGTGTACAAAGTCAAATTGCCACGAAGACGCACTGACTCAGCAGAGATCGTGTAATACGTCACAACTATGAGGAAACAAACACAGCCGAGGTCGTGTTCGACATCATGTGTCACTGAGATAATTAATCATCATCAGGGAATTAGTCAAATAACCGACTCGGAAAAAAATTCAAATTTCATAACACTGAAGATCGGCAAATGTAGCATTGAATTTTGTATGCTCTGTGCTAGAAATTTCACTTTGTTTTTGGTAAGAATTCTAGTAAATTTAAGAAAAAACATTAATTTGATATATTGTCGCATGATTCATCGTGGACTAATGGATTGATTGAGTGATTGATTGTTTGGTGTTTATGCCGTGCTCAAGCGAATGGATTGATCAATGTTTACATAGGACTTAACATTAACTAATATATGGCGGTGTTGCCCAAGTTAAGTCAGGGAGCAAAAACATTTTTTTGTAAAAAAAAAAATGTATTGCAAATGATTTTAATGATCGGTGTTTTAATCATTGCTTGTAAGGTAACAAATTATATTAAAATGAATAACGTACGAGCGAGAAGCTCGAGGAAAACAAAAAATCCAGCAAATCTGGATTAGTATGGGGTGCATTTATCTACCTCTTCTGTTAAAGTTGCGTCCTTTTCTAGAAACTGTACCACACAATATGCCAACTGGAAAAGAAATAAAATACAAAATGAATGCCTGGTACATACAGTATTAGGTATTTGACGTCCTTCCGTGGGTATGCAGATAGATATTTGGTGTCTTATGTTAACATTTTTCTTAGGCAAAGACAATGCAAAATATCTGTCAGACACCAAATATCTAACCGCACACCCATGGAAGGGCATCAAATAACGAATTTATCACCATCCAGAGCAACTTGTTTACTTAAAACTAAATATTATCAGCTGTTCTTTGTTAGATAAGTTCACTTAAATGGGCGGAGTCTTTCTCGAAAGTGTATTAGACTTGAGTCACGTCTAAATGACGTCTCAAAATTCTAATGCAAAGTTGAGGCAAGCAAAGCGTTCTATGCTTACGAAACAACATTCTAAAATGACGTCACAATAGGATTTCATCTTGACTGAAGAATTCTGTGACGCACAACGGCCTTCACTCCGTGGTAATACCAGTGTGTGGCGCCTTAACTCCAGGGTGATATTGTATCAAACATATACATGACAGCACTGGCATTATGGGATACAGACTCACATTCTGGGCCTTTCGACCAATGAAATGGCCAGAAATTTCTTGGGCTGGTGATAATATAATGTATGTCGATTAATGACTTATTTTCTGGGTCTAATACTGAAACTGTAAAGGTCCGTTAACACGGTGCGATTTGTGGTACCGACTTGATACGATTTGTCAACCAATCAAATACATCCATTTTTATCGCATGGTACAAGTCGGTACGACGAATCACAACGTGTGAGCGGACATTAAGCGATTGGCTGCAATTGACTCGTTTATTCATGGCTAGGTTTATTTGGTCGATTGATATTTTACACCGAATTCAAGAGTATTTCAGTTAAACAGTGGTGGTGCCAGGTAATATGGTGGTGGTACCAGGTTATATGGTGGTGGTGGTGGCAGGTTATACGGTGGTGTTGCCAGGTAATATGATGGTGGTGGTGGCAGGTTATATGGTGGTGGTGGTGGCAGGTTATATGGTGGTGGTGCCAGGTAATATGATGGTGGTGGTGGCAGGTTATATGGTGGTGGTGGTGGCAGGTTATATGGTGTTGTTGCCAGGTTATATGGTGGTGGTGGTGCCAGGTAATATGATGGTGGTGCCAGATTATATGGTGGTGGTGCCAGGTTATATGGTGGTGGTGCCAGGTAATATGATGGTGGTGCCAGGTTATATGGTGGTGGTGCCAGGTTATATGGTGGTGGTGCCAGGTAATATGATGGTGGTGCCAGGTTATATGGTGGTGGTGCCAGGTAATATGATGGTGGTGCCAGGTTATATGGTGGTGGTGCCAGGTTATATGGTGGTGGTGCCAGGTAATATGATGGTGGTGCCAGGTTATATGGTGGTGGTGCCAGGTTATATGGTGGTGGTGCCAGGTAATATGATGGTGGTGCCAGGTTATATGGTGGTGGTGCCAGGTCATATGGTGGTGGTGTTAGGTCATATGGTGGTGGTGCCAGGTCATATGGTGGTGGTGCCAGGTCATATGGTGGTGGTGCCAGGTCATATGGTGGTGGTGCCAGGTCATATGGTGGTGGTGCCAGGTCATATGGTGGTGGTGCCAGGTCATATGGTGGTGGTGCCAGGTCATATGGTGGTGGTGCCAGGTCATATGGTGGTGGTGCCAGGTCATATGGTGGTGGTGCCAGGTTATATGGTGGTGGTGCCAGGTCATATGGTGGTGGTGCCAGGTTATATGGTGGTGGTGCCAGGTCATATGATGGTGGTGCCAGGTTGTATGGTGGTGTTGCCAGGTAATATGATGGTGGTGCCAGGTCATATGGTGGTGGTGCCAGGTTATATGGTGGTGGTGCCAGGTTATATAGTGGTGGTGCCAGGTCATATGGTGGTGGTGCCAGGTTATATGGTGGTGGCAGGTTATATGGTGGTGTTGCCAGGTAATATGATGGTGGTGCCAGGTTATATGGTGGTGTTGCCAGGTAATATGATGGTGGTGCCAGGTTACATGGTGGTGGTGCCAGGTTATATGGTGGTGGTGCCAGGTTATATGGTGGTGGTGGTGCCAGGTTATATGGTGGTGGTGCCAGGTTATATGGTGGTGGTGCCAGGTTATATGGTGGTGGTGCCAGGTCATATTACCTTCAGCAGCTAAGTGGCAACCCTAACACAGTGCAACAGAGTGAAAACCCCACTATTTGGAATGATTGGGTTGAGTTTGAACCAGTGCCATATCGATGGAAGGCCTGTGTCGGACTGACAAACTATAGCACTACCGACTAAGTCACGCTTTCCTTTGATGAGGACACACAGCTCTGTTCTCAAAGTTAATCCCTAACCTTCCAATGATATCCGGAAACCACTGACCACTGAGCCACATCAAATGTTCAAATTGTTTTGCAACCCTGTGGAATTCAAATTTGGTGCAATTTTGGTGGCCCGCTTATTGAATCTAGCTTCTAACAGACTGTTGGGACATTATGTTTTTTGTAAGTGTGAAAGTTTTTCTTACCTGTGCGTGATAGAGGCTAAGACTACGAGCCTTGTGAAGAGGGATGAGGACCTTGATAAGAAACTGTTTATGTTCTGTCTTCAGTGGTAAAGCAAACCCATTAATGATGCTGAAATCAATCAAAAATAAACCCATTAATGATGCTGAAACCAGTAAGAAATAAACCAATTACCAAATGCTGAAATCAGTCAGAAATAAACCCATTAATGATGCTGAAATCACTCAAAAATAAACCCATTCATGATACTGAAATAAATAAAAAATAAACCCATTAATGATGCTGAAATCAATCAAAAATAAACCCATTAATGATGCTGAAACCAGTCAGAAATAAACCCATTAAAAATGCTGAAATCAATCAAAAATAAACCCATTAATGATGCTGAAATCAATCAAAAATAAACCCATTAATGATGCTGATATCAATAAAAAATAAACCCATTAATGGTGCTGATATCAATCAGAAATAAACCCATTAATGATGCTGAAACCAGTAAGAAATAAACCCATTTATGAAGCTGAAATCAATAAAAAATAAACCCATTAATGATGCTGAAATCAATCAGAAATAAACCCATTAAAAATGCTGAAATCAATCAAAAATAAATCCATTAATGATGCTCGAATCCATCAAAAATAAACCCATTAATGATGCTGAAACCAGTCAGAAATAAACCCATTTATGATGCCGAAATTGATCAGAAATAAACCCATTAATGATGCTGAAATCAATAAAAAAAAAACCCATTAATGATTCTGAAACCAGTCAGAAATAAACCCATTAATGATGTTGAAATCTTTCAAAAAAACCCATTAATGATGCTGAAATCAATCAGAAATAAACCCATTAATGATGTTGAAATCAATCAAAAATAAACCCATTAATGATGCTGAAACCAGTCATAAATAAACCCATTAAAAATGCTGAAATCATTTAAAAATAAACCCATTAATGATGCTGAAATCAGTCAAAAATAAACCCATTAATGGCGCTGTGTGGTGGAAACTAGGTCATTCTGTTTCCACAACTAACTAACGGTATGATCTGTGATGTGATTTAATTAATAGGATATGCCTTGATGCAAGGGAACAATAAAAAATCAATAGGAGTTGGACAAGACGGAAAGAAGACAACCGCAACCCACAAGTCAGATGACATAAATGTTTGTAGGTTTCCAAGTCGAGAAATAACGAGACGAACAAATGAAAGTAGAAGTTGACCTGCTCATTTCCATTAGCTCTGATAAATACAGTAACACTTTATGGACGGCAGAGGGCAGCGTGAGAGCTAGCGGAACTCGGCAGGTTTTTATTTCCTCGCCGAATGGACCAGTTTGTATTGATCAGGCTCTATAGCCTGTCTCAGGCAGTTGTCACAGCATTTAACTAACGTCTCTTATTACATTGCAATAATAGTTTCATTTTTGATCAGATAAATCACAGCCTTAATGGATGATCCAAAGTCCAGGTTCTCATAAAAATGTGTTTCCAGCAGTCACTAAACAATGACACATTCTGAAGTGCATGACACAGATTCTGAAGTGCATGACACAGAATCGGAAAAACACGGCACAGATTCTTAAGTACAAGACACAGATTCAGATTGATTAATAAATTGGTGTTTAATTACCATTGCTAAGAAGAAAAAAATGGTCAAACTTTTCCTTACCTGCCTAAAATTTCCAATAACTCACCGACCCCATTAAACTGCTCTGTTTCATATATGAACCTGAAACATATTACAAAACACTTGTTTTTTTTTTGTTTAAACACACGTTAATTACTGACAATGTCAATACTCTCTATGCCCCTTCCATGAACCATGATAACTATTTTGATACGGTAAGAATTCCGCTAATTCAAGTACTCAAAACATTACAAAAAGCACTCTAAATTTTTTAGACTTTGTTGGGTGTCTTACCTCCTGCATGGAGTGACCGAAAATCCTATTGAGCAATCGCTATTGTTGTTGTTTTAGACCAAACATGGCAGAAAGCAGTCTAATAATTTGTTATCTTCACATTGCTCGTCCTTGAATTAGCGGAATTCTTACCGTATCTCAAAGAGCTTTACTTTTGTGTGGAATAGTCCCAAAAATCTCTCATTAATTCAATCACACAAACGTCAAATAGTTGCAATAGATGACCGGATACGAGACAACGCTACGACGTCATGAAACGACATCAGCATAGCGTTTGACTGTCACCCACAAAATAGTTGCAAAAAGGTGACCTGATGCAAGCAATCGCTACAACATCTTCAAATGATGTCATAAAAAAAAGGTAAATTGTTCAAAATAGCGTCCGAGGTTTTAACATATTGGGTGTGCTAGGACACCTGATATGAGTATTTCTCGGATGGTAATTGACCAATCAGATAGCAGAGAAACTTTTCTGGGCGATAATAATGTGTAACCGTATTTCTTCTAAAGATTCAGCCACTTTTTTCCTCATAAGGATTCGATCATTAGAAAAGAAATCTGCTAAATGAGGCCAGACAAATTTGCCCAATAGAGGAAATTTAAGGCAATAGGACCCGCTGAGCAGTGTATGAAAATGGTTATCCTTAAAGACAACTCCTCGTCTCCATTTTTGTCCGACTCAATGGAAAATTTAGGCCATTAGAATGGCTGAATATTTAGAAGAAATACGGTATTGATCCCTTCAGGGAAGAGAAATCAAAAACATTTCTTAAAGTGGCATGAGCTGCCGAAATTCACACTTTTGTCATAACTTCTGATCGTCACGATAGTAAGAGACTTTGAAGGCCATCGAAAAACTAAATGATTGGCGTTGGAATGAGGAAAATCCATACAGTATGTGGCCTGTACGAACCGAAAACGTGTTCGAAAGGTAAACAAAATCTAAATAACCGGGACGACTATTCATTCATTCTAAGCCAAAGTTAGTTCAAAACATTACTTTATCGTACATTTTCGAGACTAAAAGCACTAAAAAGCTTCTGAATTATACGTGTTGAGAAAAATAGCCAATAATTTCAACATTCTGTTGCAACGTCAAAATATCAACATTTTGGCAGCTCATGCCCCTTTAAAGGCTTATCTTATTAGGCTTGTGAAAGTAGTAAATTTACTTACCTAAGGAAAATATTGTTTATTTGCTTTCTAATAAAAGCTCTGAGACCTAAAAACTTCCCATAGATTCTATGAAGAACTGTCTTTAGAAAATCTCTCTCTCTCGGATCTTCGCTGTCAAATAAATCCAATAACTGAAAAAGGAAAGATAGACTGAGTCAGTTACAGCATGCTTGGATATCGTAAGATCCATACAATTTAACACTAAGCTACTGATTACATGTATAAATGATCTCTATATTTATGATCACTAAAACACACGGGCACAGAGAAAATCTTCTTGTCTAAAATAACCAATGATCTCTATGCATGTGTTAGGTCATTGTAGATGTAAAGAAAGGGTATTTGCATTCGATTTTCCTTGCAAACACACTATATACATACATGTATTTGTATACACATTTCAAATTGATGTACATTACCAAAAAATGAAATTGAACATTTTAAAACACATATAAGAAGATTTTCCCTTCACATGTACAGTGAAACCTGTCTGTGTCAACAAGTCTTGGGGAAATAAAATTATTGATTGATTGATTGATTTGTGTTTTACGCCGCGCCCAAGATTATTTCCCTTATATGGCGGCGTTGCCAGTTTTGTTGTGGGAGGAAACCACGACCTTCCGTTGGTAACTGGCAACCCTCCCACATAGGTCGTTCAAGGTAAAACCCAGTCAGAAAATTTTCCAATTTATTTGGACTGAGTGTGGGGAAATAAAAAGATGTTGGTTTAGACAGGGGTCAGTTTCTCAATGTTATTTTAACTTGCTTGCTTGATTGATTGATGTTTTACGCCGCACTCAAGATTAGTTCACTTATATGGCGACATTGCCAGGATTAGAGGAAACCCCCAACCTTCGGCGAATACATGACAACTCTTCCACACACATTTTAACATGCCTTTTAACACAGAAGGAAATTGGATATACTGTCCGTTTGTGTTTATCAAGGTTTCCCTATATCTCATATTAAATATTGTAGCGATAAATTCGGTGTAGTATGCAGATTAACATGTCAAACAGCTTTGAAAAAAGCATCTTGTGGTGATATGCATGACCTATCCCCTGCTAAGACCCACAATGCATTGCACCAGAAGACATAACTCACACAACTGTTGTTAAGACCCAGTTTTAATGGATTGGTGAAACAGAGCTCTATGGCAAGAAAGATAACCATCAATTTCATTTTTTTTCCAAAATGCATCCATATGTATCAGACAATGACTAATTCACCAATCAAAGGGACCTACAACTGATTTAAACTCGCAGCCCATTGGAAGAAGCTCTGCCAACCAATGATTGATTGATTGATTGATTAAAATACACCACGTCAAGATCATTTCAATTATATGGCAGCGTTGTCAGGTTTAGTGGGGGAGGATACGATGCTCATTGCGCGGAGGAAACACGCGAACTTGGGCGAGTACCTGGCAACTCTCCCACATACAAGCCCCTGGGCCCTGTTTCACAAAGCGATCTTAGCTTAAGGTGATCTTAATTACCAATGGCAACGAAAACCTTTAGCATTGGTTGCCATGGTAGTTAACATCACACTTAGCTAAGATTGCTTTGTGAAACTAGGCCCAGGCCATTAAGTATAATGTATGAAGAAGTCATAGAGCTAGAATTTAGCGTGAGTTTGCAACAATACAAAAAGACGAAGATCCAAGTACAATGTACAAATTAGAATTTGTCTGAAGCGGGATGCTGAGCCTGGCATTATATCCATTACGCAGTTCAATCTCATTTTAACGTCCGAACAAAACCGACCAGACATCTATCCCATATATACCTTACTAATGCCTGTGTCCTGGCATGAAAAGGGGTAATTTCTTTAGGAAAGCCCAGACATGTATACATTGTATTTTGAGCTCAGTATAACGACTATTGATTTATTGATTATCTATCTGCCGTAGTCTTCAATGGGAATTTCCTCATATGCTACTTTTTTGGAGTTTATATTTTCTACTAGCAAAATATTGATATTGAATTTGATTGATTGATTGATGTTTTACGCACACTCAAGATTATTTCACTTATATGGCGCTCATTGCCTGGAGGAAACACCCGACCTTCGGTGCGTACCTGGCAACTCTTGCATTGAACGTACGAGAAAGAATTTGAAATGTTTCTCAAGAAAATTGACTTTCAACATATCTTCTAATAGAACAAATTTAATTTTAAATACTAAACAAAATATATTTATATTATGAAATGATTTTTTTTGGATTTTTTGTAAACATTTGGAACATTTCACTTTATCAGCATACCTTTTAACAAAAGATTGAATTAAAAATTTATATCCATCTATCATTTATGTTTTAATATACATTTGTGACAGAGAAATTAAACAGATTTCAAATAGTCAGTTATATCAGCTGTGTCTAATGTAAAAAAAATATGTGAATTTTTAATAAAAAAATATATTGCTAAACTCATTATGGAAATTTCAATATATTGTTCAAACAATGCACCCTAGAAAAAACCTAAATGAATTTAGTAGTACTAAGGCTGTAATAGGGAGGAACACCTCAGAGGAGAGTGTTACTGACAAGCCATGTTCATTTCATGATCCTACAGGGGCTAATTTTGGCCAAATCCAACGAGTTAATTTGTGATAATGTACCCAGACTCGTCTGTGATTGACACCAAGACTCGAGCCGACAGTCTGATGTGGAGGTATACAGCCAGACCACAATATGTCATCACCAGCTACAGGCCCTACAATGCCGGGGATTAAGTTCATTATATGTCTTACTGGTGACTGACAGCCTCCCTTACCATGTTATACAGAGGAAGGCTTAGACAGAAAAAAACTGATAGTTTGCCAATAAAGAAATTCGCGCAGAAAAACGGGCATTGAGCGAAACTGAAGATCCCTAGAGAAATAATGGATATCACTGTGCTTGGTCTATTGTCGTTGGAGGTTTTCATGAAAATAAAACTTGCACGACTATGAATTAAACAGGAAGTTGTGGTAACATACTTGCATCTAAAACGGTTAACCTAAATCATTTCTGCAAATAATAAAGTATGTACAAGCTATAGCAATGAAATATATGTTGCCTGGTTTGTTTAACATTTTTTTTATAGAAATGTCTGAAATTGGATAAAATGATTGACTCTTTGATTAATCTTTTTACGACTTACTCAAGATTCGACTAATATGGCGTGAAACAC
The DNA here is from genome assembly GCA_963971465.1 of Lepidochitona cinerea. NCBI lineage: Eukaryota > Metazoa > Mollusca > Polyplacophora > Chitonida > Tonicellidae > Lepidochitona > Lepidochitona cinerea. The sequence continues at coordinate 31,809,865 of OZ020554.1, read as the reverse complement.
TCAACCTTGAAAGACCTGGGGCCGGTTGTTCAAAAGAAAATTAGCTTAACGGCAGGTTAAATGACGTGGTGTAACAAAGAAATTCCTTTGTGACGCGACGTCACCTAACCTGCCGTTAAGATAACAGCGCTTTGAACAACCCACCCCAGGCTCTTCCACATAGAGTTAACAACTCACTAGGACTCACTTGGGGACTATATTTAAACAGGCTCTTCCACATAGAGTTGCAACCCACCGATGAAAAATCGACAGCGTCTGACTGAGAGACTGTCACTCAGTCAATGAACCCCCTTCAAACCTGCGAAGCCTGTGTCTGATCGAGAGACTACTATCCCTCTGCAAACTGAGCCCTCTTAAAACCCCTGACCCAGTGATGGAAGGCCTGTGTCAGACTGAGAGACTATCACCCTGTCAATGAGACCCCTTCAAACCTGCGAAGCATGTCTGATCCAGAGACTAGTATCACTCTGCAAACTGAGCCCTCTTAAAACCCCTGACCCAGTGATGGAAGGCCTGTGTCTGACTGAGAGACTATCACTCAGTCAATGAACCCGCTTCAAGCCTGCGAAGCATGTGTCTGACTGAGAGACTAGTATTACTCTGCAAACTGAGCCCCCTTCAAACCCACGACCCAGTGATCGAAGGCCTGTGTCAGACTGAGAGACTATCACTGTGCAAACTGAGCCCTATTAAAACCCCTGACCCAGTGATGAAGGTCTGTGTCAGACCGAGAGACTATTTGTATTTGTATTTATTTATTCACCTCTTACATATTATGAAACGGAGTACAAAAGAAATGATTTACAGAAGCGGGATTAAAGCTCCAGGGAGCTCCATCAAAGCTCCACTATCACTCAGTTAACTATAAAAATTGACTGTCTAGCCCATTACCACATTAACACTTCTGTCTAGCCCATTAACATTGAGAGGGCCCAGTAAACTAGGAGTCAAATTTACGTTAAAATCAACTTGATTGATTGGTGTTTTACGCCGCACTCAAGATTATTTCACTTATATGGCTGCGTTGCCAGTTTTAGTGTGGGAGGAAACCGGGATCTGTGCCCGGAGGAAACCCACGACCTTCCGTTGGTAACTGGCTACCATCCCACACAGGTCGTTCGAGTGAAAACCCAGTCAGAAAATTTTCAGAAGATGACCAAAAATCAAGTTGAAAGCCACAGCTTACCTGAAGGACAAACTTCTGATCAATGTATTTTTTGGACAGACTTGGCTGAAAATCAGGCGATTCTAAAAACCTCAGAAAAAATTCATAAACAAGCTGAAACGAAAAAAACAAACATATCAAATGAAATACAGACAATACTGTATAAAATAAAAATAAATCTATGAAACATAGAAAGACCACAGCAGCTGTATAATTACTTTCAGATGTCATTTTCAAAAAATGTTATTTGACTTGATTGATTGATTGATTGATGTTTTCAGCCACACTGAAGATTATTTCCCTTAAATGATGACGCTGATAGGGGAGCCAACCTGACTCTTTGCCAGGGACTGGTTGTTCAAAAGAAAATTAGGTTAACAGCAGGTTAGATAACGTCGCGTAAGAAATTCCTTTGTTACGCTACGTCATCTAACCTGCCGTTAAGCTAATTTTCTTTTGAACAACCGGTCCCAGGAGGACATCGAAGGCAAAGTACTTATTCAACATAAGGTGATTGAATGAAAATTCTGAACAGGCTGAACTTTGTCAAAGCTTATGTCGCACTCAAAGTAATTTCACCTGTATTGAGTCAAGTTAATTGTGGAAGAACTCAGGAAGCCCTGCTTGTGGAATGAAACAGAACTGGGCTTTTTCTTTTGTCAAGTCAAAGACATGAGCGGCAAACATTTTTATATTTTTTGTTTAATCAAAAGAAACATACAAAATATGGTAATATTTAGCAGTAACTTTGAAAGAATGAACTTATAGCTTTGCACGGACCTGAGGCTCAAGAAGTATATTTCTTTCTATTTCAGTAGGTGTAATAATATCTGTTTTTTGATTATTTTAAAATAATATGAAAACGGTTAGACAAATCAAGAGTGACGGCTAAGTGCAAATGGCAGGACGGCACAAAGCGGTTTCCAGAAATTTGTCTGACTTTTCGAATGTTTGGTCTGGCCATATGACGCTGGCGGAAAATTAAATTGTTATGACGTACCTGTAAGTGAGGCCAGGAGGCTTCCAATGTAGGGTCATCTTCCTCTGGGTCAAAATCAGGATTATCATTAGGGGGAAGTGAGCGAAATATATTACAGGCAATCTGAAATTTAAATCATCAAAATTAGGATTAGGGGGAGGTGATCTGAAATATAAATCATCAAAATTAGGATTAGGGGGAAGTGAGCGAAATATATTACAGGCAATCTGAAATATACATCATCAAAATCAGGATTATATATTACAGGCAATCTGAAATATAAATCATCAAAATTAGGATTAGGGGGAAGTGAGTGAAATATATTACAGGCAATCTGAAATATACATCATCAAAATCAGTATATGGGGGAAGTGAGTGAAATATATTACAGGCAATCTGAAATATACATCATCCAAATCAGGATTAGGGGGAAGTGAACAAAATATATTACAGGCAATCTGAAATATAAATCATCAAAATTAGGATTAGGGGGAAGTGAGCGAAATATATTACAGGCAATCTGAAATATAAATCATCAAATTAGGATTAGGGGGGAAGTGAGCGAAATTAGCCCTAATTTTCATTGGAGGAAGTGTGTGTACAGGTGTTGTCAGGTTTACTGAAGGAGGGGGGGGGGGGGGGGGGGAATCCCAGGTCCCTGATACAGCATTGGGATGAGTAAAGTGTATATTGGCCATGGCTAACATCTAGATTTTATCAAAACCATATATTTCTGTATTGGGTCACTGACACACTGTGTAACTAATTTAATATAGCTTAGATTAGGGCCCAGTCAGAAAAAATAATCCAGTTTTTTTTTAAAGAGGAAGTGTTTTCAGACCATCAGAGCAGCCAATATTTTACTGGCAATTGAGTCACTGAACATCAGACAACGACGAAAACTGGGTTGAAATGCCGAAGTTGATAATGTATTATTTGACCGGATAAATACTGGCACAATAATCCAAGGCCTAATTCCACGAGAAGGCAGACTGTGAGAGAAAGTGTGTGAGATCTGGCCCAATGACACACAAACTACAGCCCACAGATGATTACAGAGTGTGCCAGGCTTCCTGCATTAGGTGTTCACATTGATTCTACTGATTGCCTATCCAGCTATGTCTTTTCCCTAACCACATAGGGTAGGTATCGGTAAGGATATACAATACATGCACATGTTAAAAGGTTTTGTTTTTTTTTTAACTTCATAACACACGGGCACAGGGAAAATCTTCTTGTCTAAAATAACCATGGAGACAAGTTTCTATGTAGATTGGTTGAATTTATTTATAAATTTAAAAGATAAATGCCAAGTCTCTTTCTGAACACCTAGAGGTGATCTGTACATTTTGTAGCTGTAAATGGTATTTGATGTTGAAACATGATGTTGAAACAAAACGAGCCTCCTGTAAGGTCTTGAGGTGTCATACAAAAAGCGATTGAGAATATGCTTATCTTCAGTCACCAATCAGAAATATCTTTGTATTAGACGTCATAATTAACATTTGAACGCTTCCGTCGTAATTTCAACCAATCTTGAAGACGCCTTTCCTCATTTGTGTGTGACGTCGCAGCAATAGAAAGTATTGACTATGACGTCACAAGCGCTAAGCTAATTAGTTTCAGTGTAAAGGTTGTAGACTGACTGATTGATTGATTGTTTGGTGTTTATTGGCGCGCTCAAGATTATTTCACTTATATAGCGGCCTTGCCAGTTTTATTGTGGGAGGAAACTGGGCTAACGGTTGTAGACAGAACAGGAATTACTAGAATTTTGAAAGTTTTGTGTCAGAAATCTTATTTTCTTTTGGACCGGGTCAGTACAGTATCGGTATATGTTCTTTAACAAATTGGTTACAAAATAGGAGAGATTGTCTTAAAAATTGTCATTTATCCTTTAAGTTAAATGTGTGTCAACAAAAATGTTAAGTATCCAGAAAAGCTATACCCCGTTTCACATAGCCGTGTAGCGTAAGTTTTTATGTAACTGCCATAGCAACGTATCTCTACAGTAGGTGATGCTATGGCATTTACGTGACAACTTACGCTACTCCAGCCGTCCAAAACATTGCGGTTTCTAAGTGGATCCTACACCCGATTGCCCCATGTGGAAGAGTTGTCAGGTAATCCTCACACCTGTTATTTTCAATGTGACACCGTACTGTATTAATTTATTGCACCTCATTCAAGATTACTTCACTTATATGGCAGTGTTGTCAGGTTTAGTGGGGGAGGAGTCTAAGTGGCAACTCTTTCACATTTCAGGCAATCAAGTCAAAAACCTGCTGAGAAATTGTTTAATTTTTCTTTCGGCTGAGTGGGATTTGAACCTGCACCTCGTCGGAGGGCCCGCGTTGGCCGAGACTATTGCTTCGCCCAGTGAGCCACCTGGAAACAAAATAACCTAATGACCCAATTTAGAATGACCTCCTTTTAACGTATATATTTGATCTCAAACCAATGTCTTATCTTGTTTTACATCCAATAGTAGGTTATTTTACCTGGGAATTTGACCTGATTGTGTGTTTCATGAACAAGGCAGACTGAGTTATTTAAAATAGAATAAAAGTGTATAGCATACATTTTGTGATTAAAAACACACGGCACACACTTTCTGGAGTACATGTACATGTATAGCATACAAATGATTTTGTCTGTATTTTAGTGTTGATAAATAGATCAAATTCAGCTAAAAAAATTCTGTTTAAAATAGATTGATAAATTTATTGATTTATTGACTCCGTTTAAAATAGACAGGAGTTTGACGAACTTAAATCATTTATCTAAAGGCCTTTCAATTTATAAGCAGTGTAGACAAGTCAGTTGTGGAAACATTGTGTTGGGCAGCTGCATGTAACTGCAACCGTACACATGAACTGGCAGCTTTGAAATAACGCAGTTGGACGGCTAAGTGGGATTTGAACCTGTGGCGCATTTTGTCGGACTTAGAGAATTATCCCTCTACTGACTGAGCCACCGAGGTCCCCTTATTAACATGAAGGAAATAAGAATAATCTTTTATGGGTTCTAAAGAAGTCTGAGGTAGGAATTGTCCACATAGAGCAGTTACAATATTATTTTCATGGCTTGTAATTTCCGACAAAAGTGCGTCGGACCAGCATTTCAAAATTCGTAGACTGAATGTTGGTATATGAAATATCACCATAAGTTTGGTAAATTGAACTACACTGTACGTATAACCTTACTACATGTATTTACATTTTGAGATAAGAAATAGTTTTTGACTCACCATGCGCACAACTTCGGGATATGTAGGTTCTGTTAGAACCCCTCTAGTAGCAGTTATATAATCCACTAATTCATTTAGACACGCCCTCTTGATTTCTTTACTTTTGAGATCCGAAACAGGGTCCATAAAATCAAACACAACACAACATTGCTGCAACTTTTTGATAAACAAATCTTGCTGTTCAGAATTTGGTGTATCTGAAATAAAAGCAAGACAGATACATGTAGGTTAATCAAAATGCGACAATTGATTATTTGATTTTTTATACACCATAAATAAATAAATAAAATAAACGATAGATACAAAAAACAATGGTGGAGATATATATATAATGATACATGCATATGTTAAGGAACATTACCCATGGAGAAGTTTCTAATTGTGTTAAAAAAAGGTATATCATTTAGACCTTTATACCCAATAATAAGTTGTTTGTAGAATTTTATGGTTGATTGATTGTTTTAGCTGCACTCAAGATTATTTCAGCGTTGCTAGGTTAAGTGGGGGAGGAAACCAGGTTCTTTGACGGGAGGAAACCCACAACCCTGGGAGGGTACATGTACCTGGCAACTCTTCCACCAGGCAATTGAGTGCCAAATCCATATAGAAATTTTTTAATTTGTTTATTTGGTCTGAGTGGGATTCGAACCCACATTTCATCGATGGGAGGCCTGTGTTAGATTGACATACTTTCACTCTTACTGACTGAGCCAGCAAGGCCCCCTTATAATTCTAGAATTTCACTCTTAAATTGTTCTTATGTTAGGTACATGTACAATACATATATTGATTCCAGAAAATTCTACTGACTAAGGCTAAGCTCCTGTCAGTCGTCAACCTAATGAAATATCATAGGTTTGGTTTGTTACAACAATTTATGGGGTATAACTGTCTAAATGATATACCTCTTTTTAACACAATTAGAAACTTGTCACCATGGTTATTTTAGACAAGAAGATTTTCCCTGTGCCCGTGTGTTTAAGTGTCCATAAATATATTAAAATAATGCTGTTTCTATTTTATTTTTTTTTACGGATGATTTGACTGAAATCATAGTAGATGTATCATTAAGTATCATCAATGAATTTATCATCTGGACGACAGAAATTGAGAAAAAGATCAATGCTAGAGAAATCAAAATATGCAATATTTTTAGACAGGTCAGTGAGCTTAGAAACTCCTCAGGCATGTAATTCCATGCTGTCAGTAGGGAATCAGAAAACTGGGTTTATCGAAATACCTGAGGTCCAATAAAAAATGTGAGAATATTTTTATCTTGTGTACGTCATTGGAATGGAGAGTGCTTGAGAGTCTGAAATGTCGGTGTTTATAAGAGGAAATATGGGAGGGAAGTCTGGGGAAAAACTTATCAATGAGTTAGAGAGACATGGCAGGCCAATTTTTCTTATCCAATGCTTTCTCCAGACACTTGGAATAGACACTACACAGGATTCTGTTTTCCGTGCCTACCTTTCCAATGAAACCTAAACCCTACACGTAGCGAAAAGAAAGCGGAATGGCAAACAAACTGAGGCAGATATAAACCGCAGACATGAAGGTCCAATTGCTTATTTGATTATCTTCTCAGTTCAGTTCAGTCAGAGTCCCATACATGTAGTATTTACATGTAAGATATAACAGGTCAAGTAAAAGGACCAGAAAGCTATAATATATATGTAATACAATTATAATGATCTGGCATGATGTAGAAAATGGTAATAAATTTTAAAGTTTATTTATCAACACTTAAAACACACAGGCACAAGGATATTTGAGAATGATTACTTCTTTTACTAATCGATTGATTGATGTCTAATGCCGCACACAAGATTATTTCCCGTACGTGTATATTGCCGCGTTGTAAGGTTTAAAGAGGGAGGAAACCGGGTTCATTGCCCGGAGGAAACCTCTAGCCTTCGGTGATTACCTAGCAACTCTTCAACATAAGGTGACAGAGAAAAGTGCACTTGGAATAAAAATGAACGAAATACACAATAAAAAGGGCAAAATGTACTAGTAAATTGAATGTTGGAAAAATAAATACAGGAGTCTGGTGTGCTGCAGTTTCAATGACGGTCATGAGGCAAAAATACTACAAGAATTTATTATAAATTTTTCAGGTTGATGTATGAAAAAATAATTGAAAAATTCAGCATTTCAGTTTGAAACTGAACATGTTATTACATGAGAGTTCAGGCCATTGTTGCCATATGGAGTGCTTACGATCGGGTTAAATATAACACCTTCAAAACTAGGTCACCTTACACTAGGTTGAGTGATTAACAGTAATTGCTGTATAATTGTGATTTCTCCGAAGGACTGACAACCCATTCCATCAAGACCACTTTCATTTTTAATCCCAGCCCCTTAGAGTTAACATGTCCTTTCAAGCTACAATCTGTGTATTTACGTAATACTGCCCGTTGGGAGGTTAATGTTTTGATTGGGAGTCTGCTCAGTTGATGAAGGGGCTCAGGCTCCATTGTAACGGCCGAGACCCAGTAAATAACGGAGAATAATCAATATCATCGGGAGGACGCTGGATTATTTTTCATGGGTGTTACATCCATTACTCATTATGTCAGCCACATGGCAATTTCTTTTCACTATCAGCTACATATAGACCTGGAGGGCAGTATATCAATATAACAAAGCTTGAGACCTAACATAAAGAATTGTTCTACTCGGTTTTCATGGAATTGAACACGACTGATAACTGGTATAAAATAATATGTACTTGTATGTCAAAAACATTAAATCCGTTCCTTACATGTATGTATTGAAATGATCGGAACAAGCCAGTACCAATGGTAGTAGCGTAAGTTTTCACATAACTGGCATAGCAACCCATACTGTAGAGATACGTTAGTATGAAAGTTACGCAAAAAAATACATCTACGTGGCTTTGTGAAAAAGGCCCAAGTTCTACATCATTCCATACACTGGCTTTCATGATAGGTAACAGATTTTCATTTTCGTAGTTTTAGAGCAACAAAAGTAACACAAGGCTACAGAAACAGATCGTTACCGTGAAATCCTATGGCCTGTCCTGGGGCCCATTTCACAGAGCGACGTAGTATAAGATTTTACGTAACTGTCATGACGACCCATACTGTAGAGATATGTTGCTATACATGTATGTTACTGCATAAAAGTTACCCCAAAAATATGTCAACACCGTTTTGTGAAACAGGCTCCGCGGCGAGGCTTTATAGTATACATTAGGGATGAAATTTTAAACAATTTTTCAAAGAAACCTAATGATGGCAACAATTGCGACCTTAAAACCGAGAGAGAACAACAGGGAAGACGATGAGTATTTAAAAATACTGTTAATGGTTTTGCAATAAAAAATTTAAAACGAAAATAAAAGTGTTTGATTATTTATTTCTGAATAATTTTTAATAGGGCTAATTTATTCTTGTTAAAAACCCATTGATATGAAGAGCAATTCAATTTGTCAATAGTTCAAAATGGTGAGTATCACCACTCAATATTTCTGAAAGTTGCCTCCGTTCAACTCCAAGGCCCTGGCGTAAGATGTACATGTAGTGGCATGGAATGGATTGCTACACTTTACGTGTATTTACCTATAGGCCTACTAATCAATAAACAAAGGGTTGCTCATTCTAGTACATATAATACTTTAGTAATTACCTACAGGTACATACAATGTATATCACATTACATCACAGGTATTAAAGTACTGAGGCTTGTCCACACTTGTTTCAAACGTTCCAAAGGAACCCATTATCCCAGATAAAAGACCCAATCACTGCTTCGGTTACGCCAGATGAACACTTACGCGATTCAGAGTAGGTGAACACAGAAAGTCGGCAGCTTGCTTACCGCACATTATGTCATTTGACAAGACGATGTACAATTCAATTATGTAATATTACATAAAGCAACAACGCAAAGTGACAATGTCTAACCTGATTAGTTTTGATTGGGTGATCAAGATTTTGCTGCGATTTATAAGCGACAGTGGGAGATTAGCTAGTTGACCACTCAGAATCGTATAGTATGCGCCTCGCTTTATTTCCGAAAATAATCTTAATTATCACAACTCATGACAAACATTCATTCATAGTCTTAATTCCTGATGCGAGCTTCATTCCTGCTGATGGTTTAATAAAGCGAAATATTGAACATTAAGCATGCTTTCTTTCTTCGGAGTTGTGACTATGGTCTATTATGTAAAATTATTCAGTGGGAATCATAGTCTTAAAACAGGGTGTGCAAAAAAAAAAATTAAATTCAACTTTTTACAAAGAGGTGGTGTCCTGAAAGATTGATTGATGTTTTACGCTGTACTCAAGATTATTTCACTTATACATGTATGGCGGCGTTGCCAGATTTAGTAGGGGGGGGGGGGGGGGGGCATTGCCAGGAGGAAAACCTGGATCTGTAATCTTGAAAAGGGGGTTTTACGCAGCGCTCAAGAATTATTTCACTTATATGGCGGAGTTGCCAGTTTAATTGTGGAAGGAAACCGGGCTCTATGCCCGGAGGAAACCTACGACCTTCGGTGGTAACTGGCAACCATCCCACAAGTGAAAACCCAGTCAGAAAATGTTCCAACTTTTTTTGGATTCGAACTCGTGACCCATTGTTGGGGAAGACAATGAAGATGAAAGCAAATGTAGCCTACAGATCTATAGGAAAAGACTAACTGGTACATAATGATGGTTACCAGAAATTCACAAAATGTTTTGGAGAATTTTTTTAAATATAAAGCCGGCCTTTGATCAAGTGATGACATACTGTAAGAATTCCGCTAATTCAACTACTCAAAACATTAAGAAAAGCACTTTAAAAGTTTGAGACTTTTCGTTGGGTGTCTTACCTCCTGCATGGAGGGACCGATAATCCTATCGAGCAATCGCTATTGTTGTTATTTTAGACCAAACATAGCAGAAAGCAGTCTAATAATTTGTTATCTTTACATTGCTTGTCCTTGAATTAGCGGAATTCTTACAATAGTTGATTCAAATATATATCTTATATTCATCAACTATCAGCCATGCCTAAACAGGTGCGGAGGATGTTCAAGAAAAAACAAACACCATTATTCTCTGCAACTTTAATCTACATGTACCAGTCTAAATTAATTCCAATACATATCAAAAATTTCACGGTGACAAACGATTTCGGTACAGGTAGTACTATTGTTCTAAAACTACGAAAACGAAAATCTGATGCCCATCATGAAAGCCAGCATAAAATACACGTATGCAGGGACTGATCCAGGGCAAATTTGGGCATACCATTTCGGTTCAAAATGTTCCAACAATAAAACAAAAACATCATCTCTGGCCCAAAATTCAACATTAAATGCCATTTTGAGGTTGGGGGGGGGGGGGGGTTATCAATATTTATTTTGATAAATGTACATGTAAACTGGCCAGATCCACATAATAAACAGATTGATTTATCCAGCAGTAGTTCACTGTAGACATAAACACAGCTAGTATTAAGCCATAGTTCACATAGATAGAGATCAATGTCATGTCCAATCACACTAACTGGATCAGCATATTTACGCAGACAATATGTATATATATCCTGATAAGTGTCGGACTCAAATAGACAGAAAAGGTATTTCTTCATTAACACTTCAATGGGCTAGCAGCATGTCAAATTCACGAAGACCTCTTGCACTAATACTCCCCAAGAATTTGAAATTGTAACAAAATCACACCGGGCTCATTGTTCGGAGAAAACCCCCAGGCCTCGAAAATTCGAAATTTAGCTTAACCCCCAAAAATATTATGTAAAAATGAGACCAGGTACATGTAAGCCATTTTTCGTTTAATAAAAAGTATTTGCTTAACCTAAGGGTTATGTGAAAGTGTAACGCAGAAAACAATAGCAAACGGTTACGTGAAATTTGTTCACATAATTTAAAAAACTTCAAACTTACACGATGCATCATGCACTCTAGAGTACATTATTTCCATTGCACGGCTACGTTGTCAAGCTTATTGGGGGGGAGGAAACTGATCCTTTAAGTTTGGCGAGTACCTGGCAACTCTTCCCAATATGCAATATGTTCAGAAAAAATATTTAAGTTAATATAGCTATTGCTGGGGAAATTATGCAATTTTAATGTACACATGTGTATGAAATCATAAATTTTCAGAAGAATGAAATTGTTGTCGTTCAAAATATTTATCTATATTGCAATAACAGATACTGTATCTACATGTACATTGCCAATGTATATTTATGAAGACTAAACCACATGGGCATATGGAGGACAAATACACATGGCCACATGGAGCATTAAAACACACGGGCACAGGGAGGACTAATCCACACAGGCACAGGGAGCATTAAAACACACAGGCACAGGGAGGACAAATACACACAGGCACAGGGAGCATTAAAACACCAGCCACAGGGAGGACAAATACACACAGGCACAGGGATCATTAAACACACGGCCACAGGGAGGACAAATACACACAGGCACAGGGAGCATTAAACACACGGCCACAGGGAGGACAAATACACACAGGCACAGGGAGCATTAACATACATGGGCACAGGGAGGACAAATACACACAGGCACATGGAGGACAAATACACATGGGCACAGGGAGCATTAAAACACACAGGCACAGGGAGGACTAATACACATGGGCACAGGGAGGACAAATACACACAGGCACAGGGAGGACAAATACACATGGACACAGGGAGGACAAATACACATGGACACAGGGAGCATTGAAACACACAGGCAACGGGAGGACTAATACACATGGGCACAACATAGAAAATGCTTGTAAATGTTAAATGTAAGTCAAAATGAACAAAACAGAAGTTAAACCATTGATTTTGTTTTTTGTTTATGAAATATTTGTAACAAATTAGGATCTGCAGCTGTTTTGCTCATTAAACATTATGCTCAAGGTGCACATGTACAAGCTAGAGGTGTGTGTCGATGTAATAGAGTGGGAAAGATCAGTGCCAGAGGGGAGAACGTTTACCAAGTAGTGTTGTGTATATAATATGATACAACTATCAGCTGACTCCAGTGAAGGTACCACCCTATCTCAACTACCTTCACATTCAACTTAACCACATGGGTATGTGGTTAGGTGTATTTATATCAGGAAGTCGGTTGCATATGCTTGCACGGAGGGAAAGTTAGGAAAGTCCCTGCTATAGGACAAGTATACATCACTATGGAAACCTACCGACCAATTGGGATATCATTAGAACGGTGTTCACTATTGCTGCCAGTGACAGATCTGAACCGTTGGGTTTCTAGGGACATGCTGTGAAACTGATGCATTCAAGAAACACAAGCAGGTTGTTGATCATTTAACAACATTCTTTACATTCAAAAGATAAAATCAAGCTAAGAGGCTTGGGAGTCCAATTCGGCTAAGACAGGAGAGTTTTTGAGGGCATAAAATGAGTTGATCACTTGAAGGCTTTGAGTATGGTAGGAGTTCTTGTGCAAGCTTCCAGACATATATGTACATTTATGTATTCATTGAAGATCTAAAAAAAAAAGGCTGTCCAAACTTTCAGGGTTTCCTGGAAGTCAATTTTTGAGGTTGAAAATCTGCCTCAAAATTACCATAAAAACTCAAAAAGTCACCTCATAAAAAATGAATAGCCGTTAATTTGGTTATTAAATATTCAATTTCTGGCAACTAAAATACTCAATTCTTCTTGGAAATAACTCAATGATACTGGTTAAGGTCTCAATAATGTTGACTTCTATGAAACCCTGAATTATTAAGAAAATGGGGTGTCAAAAATAACCCACTCTTGAAGAGTTCAAAACAATACATCTAATTGACACATTGTGTCCTTCCGCTGCCACACTTTTCGGGCTTTTGAATTTATTAATTTATTTTTTTAAATTATCTTGCACGAATAGGTGACAACTCTTCCACATAGGGTGACCGGGGAAAACTCTGGGCCACAGAGGCTTATGATAAAATCTTCCCAACTGGCATTACATGTAGTTTATAAAATTAAAGACAAAACCCATCTTACATTTAGATATTACAAAAATTTGCCCCAGATAACAAAAAGTTGTTTGTAATGTAGGCTGAGTTAAATGTTAACGGAACCCGCTTTGACCTAATTAATATTACACATGATTTTATGTGTTGTTAAATGACAAAGTTTGCTTTAACAACTAAAAATAATCCAAACAGCAATAAAGTGGCATGAGCTGCCAAATATAAGGAAAATTTAATTGAAACAGAATTAGTTAATTGGTCGTCATTTTTATCATGAAGTACAAAAAATAAGAGCTTTCTGCTGACATCAATATTGGGTATGTACATGTAGGTTCAGGTAGTTTTTATGAGCAGCGAAAACCAAAAAATGTACTCATACATGTAAATCCTTGTTATAAAATTGATTGATTGATGTTTTAAGCGGCACTCAAGATTATTTTACTTATATGGCAGCAATGGCAGGTTAAGGCGGGGCGTGTGATTCTAACCAGTGCCACATCGATGGTGGGACTGAGGGATGATCACTGGACTACTGCCCCCCCCCCCCCCCACCCAACCACTCAATCAGCCACCACCAACCCACCTACATGTACCCATGTGTAGTTGCCAGAAATTAAATATTTCCAAACCAGATTAACTGTTATTCAGTTTTTTTATGAGGTGAAGAGAGTTTTTATGGTCATTTTGAGGCAGATCTTCGACCTTAAAAACCGACTTCCGGGAACCCTGTGTACATGTTGATGAACATTAAGAAGTTGAAAAAGCCCCCTACATGTCCAATGTACATATACATTTTACCTTCTAATAAATATAGGTCATCACAAATAAAGAGACCAGTGGTGCCGCTACACAATTAGTTCAGCAGTTCCTATAGAACCATGCCCTAACTTGATTCAATAGTAAAAGATCAATGAAAATCATTGATAAAAAAATCTGCCCTATAAACTATTGTCGGTCTTCAACCTAATGAAATATCATTGAATTTGATTTATTACAACACCTTATGATTGGGTCTAAATTATATCCCCTGTTTTTAACATAAAGACCATTCTCCATGGTTATTTTAGACAAGATTTTCCCCTGTGCCCGTGTGTTTTAGTGTTCATAAATACATGTAGATGATTTTCCCTGTGCCTGTGTGTTTTCGTGTTCATAAATACATGAATAAATATTCCCTGTGCCGGTGTGTTTTAGTGATCATAAATACATGTATAAATATTCCCTGTGCCGGTGTTTTTTAGTGTTCATAAATACAGGTATAAATATTCCCTGTGCCCGTGTGTTTTAGTGTTCATAAATACATGTATAATTTTTCCCTGTGCCCGTGTGTTTTAGTGATCATAAATATAAATAGTACAGGAAACTTCTGGTGTAGCCAAGCAATACACAAACACAGTGACAAGTCTGCAGGAGCAAAAAAACATGTACCGTAATAATAATATAGCCCAAGCCTGCTTGTAAATGTTTTCAATTCTAAGTCAAGAAAAAAGACCAATCCCAAACTAGACAACCGATTGATTGATTGATTGTTTGGTGTTTTACGCCACGCTCAAGATTATTTCACTTAAATGGCGGCGTTGCCAGTTTTATTGTGGGAGGAAACCGGGCTCTGTGCCCAGAGGAAACCCACAACCTTCCGCTGGTAACTGGCAACCATCCCACATAGGTCGTTTGAGTGGACGACCGATTGAGTGATTGATATGATACTGGTTTAACACCACATTAAATATCATTTCAGGTCTTGAGCTGAAACTGGTAGAAAATTTAAAACCGAGTAGAAGTTTGCATTAGGTTGTTATTGTTGTTTCAGCTAGTGAAGATATAATATATATCTATGTAAATAGTTAATACTGCCTGGAAAATACTTTAAATTAACTACTGTCAGCCCTTACTTATATTTATGATCACTAAAACACACGGGCACAGGGGAAATCTTCTTGTCTAAAATAACCATGGAGACAAGTTTCTAATTGTGTCAAAAAGAGGTATATCATTTAGACCTTTATACCCCATAAATTGTTGTAACAAACCAAACCTATGATATTTCATTAGGTTGATGACTGACAGGAGCTTGGCCTTGGTCAGTAGAATTTTCTGGAAGTTACATGTTCTGTAAATTTATGTAGACCAACATGTGTGCAGTGTACTTCACTAGAGTAAACGGTCTTACTCGGTTATTTTATATTTTCTGACCCCTTTCACTGGTTTCTGGTAAAAAAAAAAAAAAAGTACTGCGTGTTTGAGGACATCTTTACAAACCAACGCAAAATCTCCATTTAGCTATTCCGTGTTTTACCTTGGCAGAATATGTCGCTTCAACCAGTACATCCAACATCAACTTTTGATTGGATGCAAGGTGCAAGGAAATCAGCAAATCAAAATGTCTGGCGCTTGCACTCTTCCACTGAGAGATGACGTAATGGAGGCTGTCAATCCTTGTGTATCGAGCGCTGATTGGTCAAGACTCTGTAAAGGCCCATTCTCACGGTGCGTTTTGTAGTACCGACTTGTAACATTCGACTGAATCTCACGATGAGAACAGGGAAGTTGGTCTGATTTTTGTAGCATCAAACATGTTGTTAGCTAGTTACTACAAATCGCTTCAAAATGCCAAACACGAGTTACTCCCCGTTGTACTGATCTATCATGTTTGATAGAGTCGAAAATGATATGATGTTTTTAACTTTGGTTGTATGCTATAAATCGCATGCGTCAAGTCGGCACTAAAAATCGCATCATGAGAACCAGGCCTTAAGGATAGGAAAGACAACTTTTACATTCCCACCAGTGTTCGCTCTATGGGTTGAACAGTCATATTCTGACAAGGTAAAGCATGGAAGGTTACATGGAGAATTTACCTTGGACTGAGAAGATGGTTTGAAGAGGATCACGTGGAAATGTATGTAATACCGAGAGGAGAAAAGACGTACAATGTACATATATAATCTATGGAAGGAAGTTTGGTCTGGCACCTTGAAATTATAGAGGGAGTTAGAAAGTATAGTTTCATTGAGCTAACCAGTAATCCCAGGCCAGTCGTGATCAATATTTATTCCAATGTCATGTCCAACACCTCAACCTCCACACCAATTCCCCAGGAATTCTTATTGGGCTGATTTAATCAATACATACTGTATACACTCATTCCCAGGCTCCCACAGTCAAGGGACACAACTCTGTGCTTGATTTCATGAGCCTAGGAACTATTGATGCACTGTCAAATATATTTTCATGATGTCTTGGGCCAGTTGCACAGTCCTACTTAACTGTGCCGCGACATCATTAAATTTTGTTGTGACACAAAGTATTTGAGGCTGACTTAATCGTGCAACTGACCTCTGACCTCTAGAGTAAGCTGGACCACCCGCCCAAAAACCAATCCAAGTGAAATTTATTTAAACTTTCTTCATTTCCATTTTTTCAACTTTTATTGCCGAAAACCCAAGTACATGAAGACTCATTTCTTTTTATTTTATATTTATAAACACTATAACACACGGGCAGAGGGAAAATCTTTATACATGTACAGGTCCATGTTGAGAGGGATAACAAAACTCAAGGAACCAAACGAAACTTCTGTTCAATAGTACTAAACTACTTGTTAACCAGTCCAATAACCTTTATCCAATACGAAATGGATCAGAAAAGATATATTTCTAAAATATTGGAGAATTGAATTGAATTCAGTCCCCTCTTAAGGGGATGTCCAGTTTTATGTAAAACGACAAGCAATGATTATCGTCTATATACATGAATTCTTGATGACATCTTCATTTCAAGGACTTGCAAACTAGTATATTGTGATCGTGATGTAGAAATTGAATGGGTTTAAGGGTCACATGTGGACACAGCCGACCAACTTGTTGTCGATTGTTCTCTGATCAATAAAATATCCTGCCTTCTCACTCGAGGAAGAATAAGGCAAGTTGACCTACCATGCATTAAGAAGGGGAGAATCAATCAACATGCGTCCAACTCATATAATGATCATAATTCTCAAACTAATTATATTTTCTGATGCAAACACACTGGCACAGGGAATACATTGTTTCTTCTTGACAAAATAGAAGTTCAAAAAATGTATTAATATTTTTGTGTTAAAATACATGCAGACTGAAACCGCCAATAGACTTGTAACCTCCCAATGTGTAGGATGTACCCACAGATGATTTTAAACAAAAAAGACAAAACTGAACCCCAGCATACACATGTACATGTGCAATGTGGCACTTTTGTGGAGCCAGAATGAGATTGAAGGACAGAGAGTAGAGCAGGCCATATCATTTCAGTGTCGGTCGGAAACATTGAATCGGTTCCGTATATCAAAATGCTGGGAACCAACCGATACCGATGCTAGTTTCGTTATATATCATACCATATACTGGCTTTCATGATGGGTAACAAATTTTTGTTTCCATAGTTTTAGAACAACAGTAACAACAGGCTACCGGAACAGACAGTTACCATGAAATCCTATGGCCTGTAGAGCCACCTACATGTACAGTATGACCACAGGTAGCTTGGGCCTAACGCTACAGGACATAGCCTTAAGACCAAGTAGTAAAACAGGAAAATTCCTGAATGGTTGGGAATACAAAACATGGCCGTTATGACTGCGAGGAAGTGTTCCAATCAGCTCTTGATATGGATGTAATGCAATAACTCTGGTCTATAATTCGACAATAGGGGAATGGATATCAAGACAGAAAAGGTTGGCCATTCATTTTAAGGCATTTATGGTACAGTGTATCAGTGATTGATTAATTGTTTGGTGTTTTTCACCGCACTCAATATTATTTCACTTATATGGCGGCGTTGCCAGTTTTATTGTGGGAGGAAACCGGGCTCTATGCCCGGAGGAAACCCACGACCTTCTGTTGGTAACTGGCAACCATCCCACACAGTGTATCAGTGAAGGCATTTTTTCGCAAGAAAGAAGGGACCGACTTGGCGGCTGTATATGCCAACCGTAGACTCGCAAGGCGACCCATCTACAATCCTCGAGCTCCTAGCTCATTAGAGGATTGTTTACTACAATTACACCACAGGAACCAGTCACACATTTCGTGGAGTAAGATGTGGCTGGAACCAAAAAACAATGGATAAAGGCATAGCTGAGAAATCTGGGCTCTGCCGAATTTTTTTTTCTCTCTCCGTGTTTCTCATAAGGCGACAAGACACATTAGCAGCCACATAATACCAGTCGCCGTAAGACCGATAATCCGGGCTAGATAAAGGCAGTGCTGAAACTTCCCACTCAAAAGAGCCACTTTTCATTTGCTTAAACATTTACATTTATGATAAATCTGGGCAACCGTATCTTGGCATGGGCAACCAGTTTTTCCATTCAACTTGCCATGGCAACCGCTCTAAGAAGTTAAGTTCCAGCACTGATTAAGCCAAAGGCCCGAATGAATCGTCGGAAACTACTCTCGCAAGCTACGGAGCTGAAGTTTTCAAATTGAGGTTCATGTAAGGTTTAATTTATAAACCACGTTTTACTGTACATTAAACCACACTTAGGTTGATAAAGCAGAGCAAAGTTGTTTATTGTACTTAAACATTTTTTCCATAATGAAGAATAATAATTCTGTTTAATAAAAGTTCAAAAGAGATTATAGACATTAAATTGCTTGTTGACATGTTGATGATTAGATTATACTGTGAACAGAAGCAGAGTTTTTCTGACGACAAGTAGCGTGCTAAATGGTACAGTATACATAAAATCAATCAGACATTATGAAGTCTACCTGGAACACAAAGCATGAATCATTGATTGAGTCGGTGGAACCCGACACTCGGCTGACGAGAAAAAAAATAATTCTCTATTACTAGTGGGGGCCTCACTGGCTCACTCGGTTATAGTGATTGTCCCTTAGTCCGACACAGGCCTCCCACCGATGTGGCACCGTTTCATAATCAACATGTGAAATTATGGCCCAAGTAAAACAGACGTCACAAAAGCTTTTTGTCATCAGGCATCATGACGTTAGGCTGGAGTGCAGAGTTGCCAAATATTATTTTAAACGGCTTGGGATGTTGCTCAACGCGACTGGTCGAGGCTACAGCAGGTGAGGCTACTCAACAAAAACCTGGGGATAGTTTCACAAAGCAGTCGCATCGCAAACGAAGCCTAGTTGACAATGGATACCATAGTGAAGAGATACGACGTCATGGCAACTGCGATTGATCGCACTGTGCGACGACTTCGTGAAACAGCGCCCTGATCGCCACACTTAATTATGAAAATACAATTCATATTTGGAGAATAAAATTTTAAAAGACATGTCAATACAGGTAGATGGCAGAAGGTTATATCTGGTGAGCTAAAATAACTATGGAGACATGACCAGTGTCCACACTAGCCCTACAGGAAACACTGTCTGTCTTTGGTCAACCCACATCATAAATCAGGCTTGGGGGAGATGGAAACTGTCAATTAAGCACCTCTGCTTGACCAGTCCTAATTTCAACAGCCTTGATAGTGTTTTATTCACACAGTGTACATGAACCATACATTATAAAACAGGCACCTTGTGGATCTGACCTCGTTTCTCCAAGGAGAAAATCGGATGCCCTTGAGCCAATTAGGGTCACTCTGTCTTGAAAAGTACCCAACACAAATATAAAATGCCTGGCGTTTTTATAGACAAAATAAAATTCTGTGGATAAGGTTAGGCTGACTTAGCCATGTAATATTTTCCAATCAAATTATATGGCTCAACTTGTACAGTATAAAATAATAATAATAATATTTAAATATATAAAATTCTATATCAACGATGTTCAGTCCAGGGTTCCTGGAAGTAAAGTTTTGAGGTCGAATATCTGCCTCAAAATGACCATTATGATTAAAACTCAAACCACTCCATGAACTGAATTTTAGTTAATTTTGCATGGAAATATTCCATTTCTGGAAACTAAAATACTCAATTGGACTTGAAACTTAGATTTGTGGCCTCAAAAATTTGAACTTCTATGAAACCCTGCAGTGGTGACTAAAGTTTTTCGTCAGAACGGAAACAGTGCTAAATAGTATGAATCAAGTCAAAAGTGGATATGCACACTGTACAGTACAGTGAAAAATGGATTTATTTAACTGATGTTTTTCGCCACATAAAGATTATTTCACCAATATCGTCATGGCAGCCTTGCCAGGTTTTGTGGGGGAGGAAACTGGGCTCTCAAAAATTTTAAATTTTTCTTTGAACTGAGTGAGATTCAAACCCGCATCTCATCAAAATAGGGCCTGTGTCGGATAGAGACACCCACTGAAAAATAAGAAAGACCTGCAAAATCTATACCTGTCCAGACTCATAATGATTCAAAATTGTGGCAGTTTATTATTCCATAATCAGGGATCATGAAAAATGGCAAAGCAAAAAGTCGCAAGTGAACAGTTGAAACAGTTGAGTGAGTCGTACATTCTTATTGTATAAACGATAGTTGTGACGTCACTCTATTGTTCCAACAAGACATTATTTCTTAGGAAAGTCGCCCAATTAAGTGCAGCTCCATTTAAGACGACACAATGACACAATTGATTGATTGATTGTTTGGTGTTTTACGCCGCGCTCAAGATTAATTCACTTATATGGCGGCGTTGCCAGTTTTATTGTGGAAGGAAACCGGGCTCTATGCCCGGAGGAAACCCACGACCTTCCGTTGGTAACTGGCAACCATCCCACATAAGTCGTTCGAGTGAAAACCCAGTCAGAAAATTTTCCCGCGACCCATTGGTGGAAGGCTGTTGGGATTGAGCGTCCAACACTCTACCTACTGAGCCACGGAGGCCCCACCATGACACAAAGCTTGCGATATTACAGAATACTTTATTACCTCAAATTACATCTGCCCAGTGAAATAAGATTTGAATTTTCCATCCTCAAATTAAAGACCATGCTGAGAAAAAAAAGGTTTATTTCTACTCCAATGTACCCGTACTGTACAAATTTAGATTTATGGTAATGCAATGACTTGAGCATACATTTTCAGACGTTGAATGCACAAAGTTCTGTTACCGTGATATAGGCCTATAGTACTGCATTTGTATAACACTAATAAAGAAGGTCGATGAGAAGCCCAAGCAAGTCCAAATCGTTTATGTCAGAGAAACACCTTGTCAGCGGGAATTCCAGAAACAATAATATCCTCGGCGCGAAGCTGCCTCGGTATTTCTCTTATACATAAACTGAACAGGTTTGTAGATTGTATGGAATCAGAAAACATGACCACTGTTTGCAGTAGTCGAATAAACCGAAATTGAACAGAATATGATAATGGGAAAAGTGAAAATATCTAATTTAGTTCCCAGGAATAAGACAGACAAGGGAGTCCTGTCTCGAAATTTTGTTCTTTTAATAACGGTCTAGCCATTTTACATTGAAGCAGTTTGTATTCTTCTGTTATAATCTGGGCCATATACATGTTGGCCCTATTCTACTGAAACACAAATGGTAAATGTACAGTTATTATATATGCATGAACAGTATTGTACGTGTACACAGGTACACACAAATCACTAAATGTCATAACCTCTGACACGGATTAATAAAATATATACTGTCCACTGGAGTATTTACCCAGTACAGAATACTGACGTCAAGTTAATACTCTCAAGGTGAAAACCCTTTAATTTGACTACATCTAAGTATTTATAAGGAAGTCAAATCTATCGTGTGGTTGGCTGAATATAAATTGATGGTGCATGTAGTGAATTTTTTTGGGATGTACTTGAATTTCACCTGGGCAGCGTTAAAAAATATGGTTGGATCAACAAGCCCAGGAAAATAAACAATACCAAGCTACTGAGCTTTCCAAATTTTTTTTCTTCTTTTTATTTTGTGAATTGGTTTTTGCTGCAACAAAAAGACCCCATGCCTCAATTAACAAAACTGGTGTAATGTTCTCCATAGGCAAGGTTACATCGTGACAAGAACCATGAATATGTCTCCTAGGGCAATGACCAACTGTGGCAAAATGTCTGTACACAACATTCTCATGTATTTTGGAGCCCAACTGACCTACTTTTATCTGTTGACACCGTTAAGCTACGTTTCCACTTGTGCGGATACGGACGCGGTGCGGGTACGGAAAGCCGCGCGGTAGCCTATGCGGCGTGTGTGTTTCCATATGTGCGGTTGTCCGTACGGCATCTGATCTTATTTCGTCCAGAAAATCGGGTTATTGATCTAGATGAGGGTTTGGTAACTACCGAGTTCCGTGCATTATTAGAAAAACTAAGACGAGAAAATCAAGTTGACAACGTTGACAAATATGTATATTTTACTATTGTTTACGTCAAACGGAGAAACTCTGAGAGATACATGTAAAAGTTCTTGTGCAAAACAATATCCATGAAACTGTAAGGTATAATATGGGGGATTGTCGTACGGATAACCGCACAGAGTGTTTCCACTTGTCCGTTCCGCATACGGTTCCGCATGCGGCTCCGCATGCGGCACCGTGCCGATCGCTACATGGTCCGGTCGGAATTCACCGCACCGGCGGCCATATCCGCAGCCGTATCCACAACCGTACAAATGGAAACACTACCTCTACTCTAACTACAAAGTGATTTTTGCCGCGTCCATATCCGCACCCGTATCCGCACAAGTGGAAACGCAGCTTTAGTCTTTCAACTTTGACAGACCATGTCTGACCTGAGGAGGAGGGGGGGGGGGGGGGGGGGGGAAGGGAAGGAACTAACGATATGTGTCACTTTGGATACAATACTAGCAGATCATTTAAGGGGCATGAGCTGCCAAAATGTTGATATTTTGACGTTACAACAAAATGTTGAAATTATTGGCTATTTTTCTCAAGACTTTTAATACAGAAGCTTTTTAGTGCTTCTAGTCTCTAAAATGTCCGATAGAGTATTGTTTTGAACTAACTTTGACTTAGAATGAACGAATGGTCATCCCGGTTATTTAAATGTTGTTTACTTTTCGAATACGATTTCGTTTTGTACAGGCGGTGAGGCCACATACTCTATGGGTTTTCCTCATTCCAACGCCAATCATTAAGTTTTTTGATGGCCTTCAAAGCCTCTTACTGTCGTGACGATCAGAAATTATGAAAAAAGTGTGAATTTTGGCAGCTCATGCCACTTTAAGGAACTAGCGTAATTTCATATTTCAATCCCTTGCCAAAAATAAAATTTGACCACGAACACATGAATGTAAACTGATCATCTGTAGATATATATATATATAAAAAAAATGTATATAGAGTGTATATCCAAATCATGCAATAATTAATGAGTTAGTTAATGATATGCCATGCTGGGGAAAATATAGAAGCCATAGCTAATTAATACATTTGCAAAGTCCATTGTGTAGAGGTGGTTACATTCTACAGGTATCCTCACGTAACATGTAGAATATATAGTCAGCAAAATGTAGGTTAATGAACAGCTAAATAAGAATGTTGAACAACACCCAAATGAGAACAGGCTTCGGCTCTCTACATGTAAGTTAGAGTAAACATGAAACTTATTTAAATATGAGTCTGATACATGTACAGGACTTGCTTTTAGTTTAATTTAGCAGGGAAACCGGCCAGATATATGCCTTGGATATATCCGAGCGGCCGATATATCGGCCGTCAGGGTACCTGTTTGTGACGTGGTAAATTCTGGGCGAATCAACGACTTTCTTTTATCAAGCTTCGGCCTGCTCATGTTTACCAGTAAGGTAGAAGCTTCTCAGCCAATCAGCGACCTTATTTCATTGAATTTCATTCTGCACTTGTGACGGGAGTTTTGTTTTTGTTGAACGTCGAACTGATGGCGAAACGAAAATTGTCAGCCGATCAGGTGATTGAGAATCTAAAGGGGAGAGCGAAGGTGGAGATGCATGCGGCCACAAAAGTGACAAAACTGTGTTCTTTTGAGTAATATTATACTTCAGAGGTAAATACAAAAGAATAAATGCATATGAAACAGACACATAACGAAAAAACATAATTTGTCCATTTTTGCCCAGGAGGCTCGTATATAGGTCTCTAGTCGTTCAGGGCTTCAGTGTCCAAAGGGTTAAATCATTACCGAATCAGTGGTTAACAGACACTGTTGACCCGGAAAAAATTCAGGTCCAAGGTGGGAGTCGAACTCACGACTATTGTTACCCTCACGCCGCTCTATCCTTACCTTTTAGGGGAGTCTACAGTACAACAAGAATCATTCAAGTTTCAAATCTCATGATTTTGTAGGTCCAGTAGATTGAAGCTTCTATTAGTCCAACTGTCTAATGAAAAATCTGTTTGGTCTCAATTATACAAAATCGTTTACTTTCTTAAAACTCACTATCCCTGGGGTACAGCTTAATACAATACAGAAAATCAAATATCTCCTATGAAATTAAGAATCCAAGTTGAATCCCATGAGACAATTTTGCAGGAGTATTAACGGGAAAATCAATGTACATGTACAGTATGCATTATGCCATCCAAAGTATTACATGTACATGTACATAGCAAGAAATAACGAACACACACACACACACACAAGAAACCCATTTTCGTTACAGTCTCTATGGATGATATATTTTTGGTTTCAATGTAAAATATTTAGTTTTTCCATGAGCTTCAAACCTTGTAATACTGATAGAAATATGATAATTTTATGCAAGGTTTTTTTTTATCCGTATAACTTCCAGCTTCCAGTTTCTTATATTGGACATCAGATGATAAATAAAGCTTTGTTGATTAATTGATTGTTTGGTGTTTGACGCTGCCCTCAAGATTATTTCACCTATATGGTGGAGTTGCCAGTTTTATTGTGGGAGGAAACCAGGCCCTACGCCCGGAGGAAACCCACAACCTTCCGCTGGTAACTGGCAACCATCTTACATTGGTCGTTCGCGTGAAAACCCAGTCAAAAAAATTTACTATTTTTTTTTGACTGAGTGGGATTCGAACCCGTGACCCATTGGTGGAATGCTGTTCGGATTGAGTGTCCACCCTCTACCTACTGAGCCACGGAGGCCCTAATAAAGCTTTGTATCTTGTTTCTTACAGAAAATCATAATTCAAGAAAAGAAACGTGGATTTTGCTCCGGGAATGTCATCAGAGCTGATGACCTCTTCAAAAACAGAGGGTGGTGACTTGACACACATTGTAACCCGCTCGTCAGTTAGCAGTGAAATTAACATATTCTTGGTTTGAACAGTTCTAGCTGGCATGAGTAGAGGCATTAATGAGCTTCCTGTACGTTAACTTTAGCAAATCTGGGTGTTTGCATACATTGTATATAAATATACTCATTCCCTCTCTAAGAGGTGTAACTTCTAAACTACAAAAGAGTATGTGCGAGTGGATTTGCCAATGAGTCAAGGTCACTTTTAATCAATTAAGTTAACCTGGACAGAAATCTTGCCTCTTGCAAGTTGTGAGTCTGCAACCAAACACTATTAGGCAGAATATCCCTCCTGGCATGGTTTTCTCCTCTGCTAAATTGCAAGTCCATGTGTCGTGTATGTGGGTTTTAGCTTGACCTGAAACACTGTTAATGGCCCTGTCCTCCTACATCTTCTGCCAATAACCGTTATTGACATGGTTTTTTTTTACGGTTTGATAAATTTATAAAGCTAAGGTCTTTCCCTTAGAAAATACAAAGACAGATAAATTCCTTCCTGCCTTTCCTGTATTTATGATCACTAAAGCATACGGGCACAGGGAAAATCTTCTTGTCTAAAATAACCATGGAGACAAGTTTCTAATTGTGTTAAAAAGAGGTATATCATTTAGACCTTTTTTCATATATCTACAGTTATACAATAGTGATACATGCAGTACTTCATTTTTTAACTATCTACATGTACCACAAAAATTGGTGTTATTGGCAGCATGAAGGAAGCAGGGTTTTTTATACATGTACATTGTATCTGTTTAAGGAAACTGTGGCTGAAAGAATATTGTCTTATACGGCAATAAATAAATTTGAAAGAAATAAAAATTTGTGGCCACCCAATGTTACCAAGCATGCGATGTGAAGAAGTTTCTGGGGAATTCTTTACACTGAGAACTAGGTAGTGGACTTAGCTTTCTCTTAAGACCGGTATGATCATTGCGTGTGTAAAACAAATGGCAATTGTCAATGATTGCCGTCTTCCAGTATTCAATGAAGATGATGGATATGAAGATAGACTCAGTGTATCGGGTTTCAAAGCAGGCGATCCAGTACAATACATTATACATTGAACACCTAGACGAAAATTTATATCCGCCTCTGTGTGTTTTAGTGTTCATAAATATATATATTTCCGTGTGTTTTAGTGATCATAAATATATATTGAATGCACAATTTTAAAAGAAATATATTAAAACAAATTTGATATACATTTGTAGCACCAAAATGCTTAAAATATGACACACAGGCAGGCGTACAATTTTATAACACAATTATGAACAAATTTGACCTGCATTAGCATCGAAATTTTAAAAATATATTTTTTTAACAATTCAACTTGTATTCCATTGATTGTCATTAAACAAAATTAAAAATTATGGTATTGAATATCCGTACGTTTTCACTTTGGAGAAGATACAATGTAGGCCCCCATGTCCAGATAAACCCACTGACCTATCTGATGATAATGCCATCACTTGCACTAAAGGTAAAAGACCAATGACTGCCATATAAATAAAAGAGTCAAACAGAGTATTTCCCACCTACATGTACTATAAATAATATTCAAGACTACAGCCTACAGGTAAATGATCACAACTACATCGTCATGTTTGGAGCAAGGTTAAAGACATGTACATGTATTTTATACACCTAACCAATGCAAAGAACTTGGTCGGTTTTCTTCGAAGAAACTTAGTGAATAATTAAACAAAGAAATGATATAGTTATCATAGAAACGTCTGCTTAGATATGAGGTGTGAATTTGCCTTGGATAAATGATGAATAGGACCGGTTTCAGTTTCTATTCTGCATGAATAAATCAATCCTCCACCTTGATAAGGCGATCTATAGTTAGTGTTGTGAACCTTTACGATGCTTGGATGCACGTTTCATGTCATGACGGCTAGACAAATGATTGTTAGACATACTACAGTAAGTAGTATGTTTGATGCTTTATGTCAATTAGCAATTGTGATTATTTCACTTATATGCCATCTCTGCCAACGAACGTTTATTGGGACGCAAAGCGATCGATTGATTGATGTTTTACGCCACCCTCTAAATTCTTTCATTTACAATAGTGTTGCCAGGCATGATCTAAAAATAGGGCCTCGAAAATAGGTGTTTTCTACATTCTCCACAAAAGTGGGTGTCCAAAATGACCTACTTTTGTATCTTGCTCATGTTAAATTGCTGGCTTATTGGGTGTCCAAATAAGATGAATTTTGACAACGGTGTCCAAAAGACGTGTGGACATCCCTCTGGATGAACCTCTGAATGCCAGGCGGTTAGGAAACGGACCTTTGTAAAGAACCTGACAACTCTTCTAAATTGGGTGATCAGGTGAAAAACAACTCAGAAATGTATAGATCTACTTATTTAGATTGAGTGGGATTCAAACCAGCGACCCATATATGGGAGACCTACAGCCCCCTGGATACAAACACTGACAACTGAGCAGCCTGGCCCCCTGGATACAAACACTGACAACTGAGCAGCCTGGCCCCCTGGATACAAACACTGACAACTGAGCAGCCTGGCCCCCTGGATACAAACACTGACAACTGAGCAGCCTGGCCCCCTGGATACAAACACTGACAACTGAGCAGCCTGGCCCCCTGGATACAAACACTGACAACTGAGCAGCCTGGCCCCCTGGATACAAACACTGACAACTGAGCCACTGACACCCAGGGAATAAACTGAGAGTTCAACATAGGCATGTACATGTACGCCCAAATGGGTCGCCAAAAGACTTTCAGTTGGTATCGAGTAATCATACTATTTGAGTAGAGCAAATTAGACATTTCCGAGTGCTATTCAAACCAAACTGAATTAATAAAATTAAAACTTTGAAAAATTCAGGGTCAGAAGTCAAAGTAAGGCTCGTAGAGAGCAGAACACCCTCATCCACACTCCTCTCAAATACAGTACCCCCTTAACCCCAGAATTTCACTTATATCATACAGCATTGCCAAGATAAATGGGGGAGGAAACCCCGGGCCTTTGGCTAGTACAGGGCCTAGTTTCACAAAGCGATCTTAGCTAAGTGTGGTCTTAACTACCATGGCAACCAATGCTAAAGGTATATGTTGTCATTGGTAATTAATCTCAACTTAAGCTAAGATCGCTTTGTGAAACTGGGCCCTGGAAACTCTTCCGCAAGCGAGTGAAAAATCCAAGCAGAAATTTTAAAGTATTAAAAGCTGTGGACGATACCAATGCGATGTTACTCCACTCTATTTTTATCTGTACAGAGAGTGAGAGTTAGAAATATTCAGGTCAGCCATCCTGAAGTTATGTCCTACTTAGACCAATGACAACTGAAGGTCTATTCAATATTTGTCCTAGATCAACAGCTCTCTGTCCAAACTAAACCATTCATAGACAGACGTTGACGTTCCATCATAATATTACTCAGTCACTGAAATAATTGTTATAATCAACTAATCAACAATATGAATTGTAACTAGAAACAATGAAGTATATGTATGGTACTCGGTGGAGTGACGTCGTATCACACAAAATTACCTCCCTTTCCTCTTGCCAGACATTGGCTATTAACATGGGAGTAAAGGAGAGAAATGAACTTTTATGCGCATGGTTTTAAATTCTGTCCAGAAAAAATTCTAAACAAGTATGATAAAGAATATACTGTTCTGAATGATTTACAAAAGTTCGACATCTCTTTCCCAATTTTATCTAACAGCTGAAAATGTGTTTTTTGTTCATTTGCACCTTCATCTTAAAATTCACCGCCACATCGGCCCAAAGGGACAAAACCCAGCATTGTTTTCGAAAAGTGTACGTACTATGAAGGCATACTAATTATAACGCAAACTGTACATGTGTAATAATGCTATGACTTCAGGTAGCTGATAATTTATAACATTATCAGACTAAGAGATGTGATAATAAACAAACAAAATTGGGGCAAGGGAATTTTCAGGACGGTCAGTGATGTGAACAGGAAATTTAATCTAACTAGCTTTAAATAAAAAGGTACAACATAAATTTAATTAAAAAAAACAAAAAAAAACATAGAAAATTAAGTAAATCTGACATACAGACCATTTGATAAGGCCATCGAGGAAAATGTTTTTTGACATTTTAATTTAAACCTTGCCTTAATTATCTGTAAATTTTAACTCATATTTCAAAATTAAGGTGTAGCATTTTACTAGACCGTAGATTTCAGAGACTGAGTGTTCATGAACTGGAACAGCATACATCATATGAAGAACGCCACAACCCACATCCAAAACATTTTATGTATTACAGTACATGTAGACAAAACAGCCATATTGCACCATGCCATTTTTTTTAAAGTCTGTGGCTGTCAAGTTGGTTCAAGTATATTTATGATCACTAAAACAAACGGGCACAGGGAAAATCTTCTTGTCTAAAATAACCATGGAGACAAGTTTCTTATTGTATTAAAAAGAGGTATATCATTTAGACCTTTATATCCCATAAATTGTTGTAACAAACCAAACCTATGATATTTCATTAGGTTGAAGAGCTTAGCCTGGCCCTTGGTCAGTAGAATTTCTGGAATCCTTTTGTAACACATTGACAATGGTTACGCATCTTAAGTTCTTAACTATGGCAAGGACATCGGTGGACTGAGATTGAACCCCATAAATCTTGCTTCCTCCAACCCCCACCCCCCTTCACCCCAGGCATAGACATGAGCTTTCCAATTATTAAAATCAAAATTCAAACGGTATACTTACAGGATTGTACAAATTCAACCTTCATGAATTACAAAGATAGCAAGAAACTCCTATAAAGACATGTATCTAGCTCCGTATTCCTATGTTGAACTGACTGATTCAAATAACAATCACACTTTGTATAGGCGGATAATTTTAACACGTAATAATTGTCACTTTATATAAAGTTCTCATTCACAGCTGTAAAGATATTTATACATATAAAACCTGTAAATAATAATAATAATAGCATCCTCAGAGTTATTTATAAAATCTTTTTATTTTCATTTATTGGAAAATAGCATCATTGGAGTTATTTCTAAAACCTTTCTGTAGCAATTATGAACAAACTACAATGGAACATAATCTTTGTGAGGGGACTTAATTCACTTACAGTGTAAATGATTTAATTGAGAAGACAAAAATAATAGAAGACATTGGTACAGGAAAATAACATGATAACATAAGAGGATTGTTTTTATTATTTTGCTTTCAACAGGGATGCCATTATAAGGGATTCATCAAATCATTCAAAGAAAAGACAAAAGATTTTAAAATCGGCGTTCTATCATTTCACAAGCATCTGAGTGAATAATCATTCGGTGTCCGATTGTCTGTACCTATATGCAGTCTCTGTCGTCTCTTGTTTACATTGTTGACCTATGACATAATTCCGGCCATATAATTTCGGTGTCAGTCAGAAATATTGAATTGTTTCAATATAGTGAAATGCTGGGAACCAAACGGTACCGATGCTAGTTTCGCTATACATGTACATCATCAGAGCCTAAGCTAGGCTGATTTTGAATCCCATATATGGGGTTTGGGCTTCTGCAGTTTCGGCGCCCAAACCAGGGTATGAGATGAAAAATTGTGACTGTTGCTTTAAATATTGAATAAAACTAAAATCTGCTCTTCAAAGTATTCAAAACATACATATTAGGGACATATTAGTCAGAAATAGTGGTTTAAAGTAGAAGTCCTCTCCATGCAGACTTCGTGGGCCCTGTGATGGTACATGTATTGTCAAGTGGTACTATGGGTGCCCAAACTTTTGCCCTAGATTACGCCCTGATCATACCATATAGTCAGTGGCTTTCATGATGGGTAACAGATTTTGGTTTCTGTATTTTTAGAACAAAGGCTACTCACTGGAACCGATCGTTAGATTCGTTACCATGAAATCCTATGTCCTGTAATTCAGCTATGAGAACAAAAAATTTAGCAAAAGGAAAATACTAAAAATTATAATGCATGTACTGTATATTATTAGAATTTATTATTAATGAGAAATGACCAAGGCACTACCACGAATATACATTGTACATGTAATATTTATTAAAATCATTTTGTATTAATTACCCTGAAGGTGGTCGTATTGGCCTGAGGTTGCAGGTTGAGGGTGGTCGTATTGGCCTAAGGTTGCAGGCTGAGGGTGGTCGTATTGGCCTGAGGTTGCAGTCCGTGGGTGGTCGTATTGGCCTGAGGTTGCAGGCCGAGGGTGGTCGTATTGGCCTGAGGTTGCAGGCCGAGGGTGGTCGTATTGGCCATTTAAAAGGTAAATGACAAGTTCAAGACAATACCTTCTACATGTTGTATTTTGTAATCAGTTTGTTTAAGAACATAACCTGTACGAACCCGGACCAAAAGAAAATGAGATTTCTGTCACAGAACCTACACAATTCAAGGCATTGTTTTTCTCTCTACGACAATAAATTAGATAAGTGCTGTGACATCACAGTTGATTTACTCTCTACGACCTCTACACAGAAATTATTTAGATAAAGTGCTGTGACGTCATAGTTGATTTTCTCTCTACGACCTGTCCTCTATACGGAAATTAATGAAATAAGTGCTGTGACATCATAGTTGATTTTCTCTCTACGACCTGTCCTCTATACGGAAATTAATGAAATAAGTGCTGTGACATCATAGTTGATTTTCTCTCTACGACCTGTCCTCTATACGGAAATTAATGAAATAAGTGCTGTGACATCATAGTTGATTTTCTCTCTACGACCTGTCCTCTATACGGAAATTAATGAAATAAGTGCTGTGACATCATAGTTGATTTTCTCTCTACGACCTTTATACGGAAATTAATTAAATAAGTGCTGTGACATCATAGTTGATTTTCTCTCTACGACCTCTATACGGAAATTAATTAAATAAGTGCTGTGACATCATAGTTGATTTTCTCTCTACGACCTCTATACGGAAATTAATTAAATAAGTGCTGTGACATCATAGTTGATTTTCTCTCTACGACCTCTATACGGAAATTATTTAGATAAGTGCTGTGACATCATAGTTGATTTCTCTATTCGACCTCTATACAGAAATTAATTAAACAAGTGCTGTGACATCATAGTTGATTTTCTGTCTACGACCTCTATACAGAAATTATTTAGATAAGTGCTGTGACATCATAGTTGATTTCTCTATTCGACCTCTATACAGAAATTAATTAAACAAGTGCTGTGACATCATAGTTGATTTTCTGTCTACGACCTCTATACAGAAATTATTTAGATAAGTGCTGTGACATCATAGTTGATTTCTCTATTCGACCTCTATACAGAAATTAATTAAACAAGTGCCGTGACATCATAGTTGATTTTCTGTCTACGACCTCTATACAGAAATTATTTAGATAAGTGCTGTGACATCATAGTTGATTTCTCTATTCGACCTCTATACAGAAATTAATTAAACAAGTGCCGTGACATCATAGTTGATTTTCTGTCTACGACCTCTATACAGAAATTATTTAGATTAGTGCCGTGACATCATAGTTGACGTCTGATACATGTATACTGTACATTGTTGCGATGTCACAGTATCTTCAGGATTTGTTGAAATGACGACGAAAGCATTCAAATGTCAAGTATGGCGTCAAGTACATGTATGACACGGTAAAACCTTACAGGAAGTTCGTTTTGTTTAAAAAAATTCGTTTTTAAAAACCTATAAGTATTTAGACCATTTACCGTTACAAATCACCACTAGGTGTTCAGAAAGATTTATCTTTGAAAGAGTGAAAAGGTAAACATGATGAACTTAACAAGTATTTGACAGATATATGTATTCTGTTTTCATCCTGATCAAGTTCATGACTAAGACAAAAATTTAGATGTATTTCCCTATTAGCTTGACCTAAAAAGGGAGACACTCCGGGAAAGAGAAGTGAAGTCATGACTGCTCAAAAGCAAAGATGAGCTGTTGTATAGTTCAGTATATGTATAACATGCCTACTACTCTGCCAGGCGGGTTCGTTTGAGGGACGAGGGAGGGAAGAAGGCAGGGAGTGTATCTACAGACATTATTAAGGTTTCTAGTTGAGATTTGGTTGCCTTGGCTATGTTCAGTTACACCAGGCAGTGTGATAGGACTAGGTGCTATATAGGAGCTAAGGTATATTTTTAGTTCTGCCTTGCCAGAGCAAGTGAATAGAGAATATATTGCATTAGACAGGCTTAACACTGATCTGCTTAACAGTGTACTTGAAGTAAGACTTCACCTGATATAGTCCCATGTCCATCTCTAAAATAAGGAACATAATCAACAGTATCTTGACATTATTCATTGTAATATAAATGACAATGGTTAAGAGATCTAATGTAAAACACAAGGTATGGAAAGTATGTGAAAAAGATGGGCCTTAACATGGCCAGGCATCGGATTACAGTTGCCTACAACTAGCAGCGTTTGTCTGGAAGCACATATAGTCAGTTTTAATAGGTTTCACATCCGTCTCTTCATACTCATACACAGGCAGTTTCCCTAAATACCATTATGTATTGTCCGATCTTGGTTCGGTCATGGCAAATATCCAAAACTGTCATTCTAACAGTTATTACATATGGAAAGTTGATATGATAATATTATAGGCAATGAATATTGGTTTTAAAACATCATTTGTTGACGATATTAGACTAGTGCCCTATGATCAGATTTGGGCAGCAACAAATCTTCAATATTTGACTTTAAAAACTGAATTATGGGCAAGGCCCCAAGGTATATAAATAAACAATAATGTACAGTATGTGTAAAGGTAGTGGGCCATCCAGCTAACCTACCACCTGTCCACATGGACAGACATATTGAAAATTGAAATTTTTTGTCAATACATGTATCAACAGTTTTGAAACGAGTCACCGAGATTGATTGGCTGATTGGTGTTTTACAGGGTACTATCAAAAATTATTTCACTTATATGGCAGCGTCATGAACTGCAGTATCTTTGGCCCATGTAAAACTATTCCTTTGCAGAAGGGTGCTCTGATTTAAATTCTTTCCTAAACACACGACAGGAAAAAGCAGTTGTATTTTTGGTAAATGTTTGAATAATGTGAATTAAAATAGCCATTGGAAACCTCATTGTTATATAATTTAATTTCCAGTGTGTTTACAACGAATACTTCAATTTGATTGGCTAATCTGCTTTCGTTCATAACCCGATGAACGAACCAGCTCCGGACTATTTTTACAACGATATACATGAATCGTCGACGAAACAACAATAGGCCTAGGCCTACTGCTATTTATTGAAACAGAGAAAGCAATCAATTTGAAAATATGTTGATTTAATATAGCTGCTTATATTTATTTTTCATTTCGATCAGATTTCAAAGAAATAAAGAACAGCTTGTTATGTCAGCTTACGAAAACGTTTATACTCATGTCATCACGGTGCACTGATAGACTCAACGCTATGACGCGAGATGACGTCATCTCGTTGTACAGTCGCTTTGCCTGTGATTGTGACGTCACTTGGCAGAGAGCTTTGAAATCAAGTGTAGCTTTGCGCGCGTTGGTTTGTTTTGATTCTTGAAAATAAAATATATCACTCCCTGTGAATATTTTTTATTGTTTTACGTAGTATATGTGATAGTAATTAAATTATAAGGATTGACTTCAATGTTTCTTCGGTTCATCGAGTTATGAACGAACTGGCCCCTGTGCAAACTTTTCATAAACCGCTTCGCGGATTTATTTAGTTTGCACAGGGGCAAGTTCGTTCATAACTCGATGAACCGAAGAAACATTGAAGTCAATCCTTATATAAACAACAGTAAATTAGCACATATTTTAACGACCTTCGCTTCGCTGGTTACGGGCATGTCCCTTTAAATGCAGTTTGAATGAAATTAACAATCCCCTGGCTGTACAAAAAGAACGTTACTTGAAAGAAACCTTTGGTAAGGTTGATCAAGATCAACTTTGTTGTTTGGCCAAAATATGGATCATATCAGCAAAATGTAATTGTTTGAGTTACCCTCTACAGCCTGGCTATCGTGTATATTTTCTGCTACATATAATCGGCACTGTGTTCTCAATATCACAAATTTTGTATTAGTTATATGGGGATGTTGGCAACAAGTTCTTGTTCTTTCTTGGTGGCTAGTCTACAGTACTCAAGCATCAACGTTTATTTGAAGAGTCCAGTATAGAAGCCGACCTAACTCTGGGGGAATCTAGGCTGACTTGAACCTGCATCACATTGGTGTGCAGCCTACAGGAGCCTAATCAGAAGCTAACATCAATATGACAGATGTCTTATCAGTGTGAAATAAACCCCCAAATAGATATTTAACTCAGCTCATGTAAAACGGCCTTCGTTATATATCACTTATCAGAATGTGAATTCTGGAAAACTGACCCTTTCTCAAACTGTTTCAAGGAAACAAATCAAAAGTTAATGTTACAGGCCTCCAATTGCAGGAAGGCAGCGAGGCTGGTGCTCATTTGGCTTTAATGGCCACCCTTTCACTCTGCGTGCCTCATCGTCTTGTGAATTTTAACAAAGTGGCCTTAAAACTGGGTTAAACCATTATTAATTATTCAAGTTTTAACAATTCTGATTTTAACTTAGTTGTGGTAACTCATTTATCAGGAAGTGAAAATGCAGCAGAAAAGCTAAATTAGGTCAAGTAAAAATAAAAATTACGTCAAATCTATAAAGTAATATATATTAATAATAATATACTCGATCATTAATAATAATATACTCATATTGTCATATAAATGATAATGATATACATGTATATTGAATCGATTGTTGCTAAATGATTGAAAATGATAAATCGAACAAATAGGCCTAAGTAAATTCATTGAAATGTGATTGTTAGGCAATGGACATCAAAAGAAAGGCCCATTTTGTTTTACCTGTATTGTAATTTACATTCAAATTATTTTCATCCTCCTGGAAAACAATACATCAACAACACAGACATTGACATTAATATCAGGCAATACATGTGTCATAGTCCGAAATATCTGCGATGATGATGTAAGACATTTTCTGACAGATAGGCCATCATCATCGTCAGAACGCATTTGATCAATTTACTGGGAATTTCTTGCCACCCTTCGAGGTGGCAAGACCACCTCTCGTTTCTCATCAAAAATATCGAGATTCTCTTCATAACTTTCAAAAAATAAAATTGCTAACCCGTACTTTAATGATTTCCCTTTCTCCTCGCACCAATCTTAAGTCTGTACGTTGACAAAAGCCATAAATCTGCCCGGTTAAATTTCAAACTGTACCAAACCTTTAGTTTGCCATCTGCATAATCTCATTGATACGTCACTATATGCGCGAAAGGTCAATCTGTCACATGACTACCCCACTAGCAGGCGATATAGTTCATTGGTCGTGTTGCTTTTTTGCTGAAGTCACGTGAACCAACACGACCAATGAACTATATCGCCTGCTAGTGGGTAATCATGTGACAAGTTGACCTTTCGCGCGTATATTGACGTAGTATGCAAATGGCGACTTTTCTAAATTAAAGGTTTGGTACAGTTTGAAATTTAATCGGGCAGATCTATGGCTGGTGTCGACGTACAGACTTCAGATTGGTGCAAGGAGAAAGGGAAATCATTAAAGTACGGGTTAGCAATTTTATTTTTTAAAAGTTATGAAGAGAATCTTGATATTTTTGATGAGAAACGAGAGGTGGTCTTGCCACCTCGAAGGGTGGCAAGAAATTCCCAGAAAATTGATCAAATGCGTTCTGACGCTGATGATGGCCTATCTGTCAAAAAATGTCTTACATCATCAGCGCAGATATTTCGGACTACATGTGTCATTGTTTATCGACAATGGCTGGTGACCTGATAGACACACAGTCCATTTCCTGCCTGAAAACATAACAAAAATTTAAGTGAAAACATCAACAAGACGAAATGCAAAAATAAAATTATAAATATTACCTTTTAAGTGCGGCAACTGTTGTAATTCCGGGGCATTTTTAGTTCTATAATGTGACGACCCCTGCGATCTCTTCTGTTTTTTAGATTTGATAGACACTTTGTTAGTAAATGGATCAATCCTGTCGACCACTTTGGATGTCATGATGTGGTCTTGTCGTACACGTACTTCCAACAGAAATTATAAACTCTCCGGACACCGAAGAGGTCTAAAAGGATATCATTCTAAAGAAAGATCGTCGAGTAACATTTCAACTCACAACTGAAATCCGTGGATACCGTACGTTTTTACTTCACCAGTCGCTCTAACCTCAGCCACCGTGTGTCGGTTTGCCGGGTATTTCTCGTCCCCATTAGCAGTCGGTAACCTTCTTTACACTTTCCACGTATAAAAGAGCGATGTTAGGGGCGTAATTATTGTAAATCAACCAAATATAAATACAATTTCCTTCGGTACCTCTCCTAAGACTCCAAACCAAGGTTGCTAACCCTCTTCCAGTACACACTTCTCGGCACGTGGTTTAAGAACGAGAAACCGCGGTGTTGACCTCGGTGACCTCCTGATACAAATTTGTGAGGCGTACAAGCCAAACACGTATTATTATGCGTTCTAATAATAATGTAATATCAGAAGTCCCCTTGATAGACTTCTGGTAATATACAATACCGATAGCATAAAACTATCCTTACAGTATAAATTACAGTTTACAAATTTAAAGTAAACCAACACTAGTCGACACGTAACTTAATTTTTTTAAATAAAGTGAAATTGGCTTCAGTTCGTTGTTTTGGTTGATATACATGTAATAATAATTTTGTTTTATTCTAAATCAAGGGGAAGACGATTAATAAAGCTAGTTCTATGGAGTTTTTCATGTATTCTACGTAGGCTACAGTGTGTGGTTTTCACACACAACTTCAGTGTAGTCATTAAATTAATCTTACTATTGATTTCAAACTAAAAAATATATATTATTCGCATTACTGCCAAATTTAAAATCGGCCATACCAATTATGTTTAAAAAATGTTAATAGTGGTGTGAAGGCATACCCAGAACATGAGTCCAAACGTTAACATTGATCAGAAGTTCTATGTTGGAATACACTCAAAACCGGTCTTTTTGTTTTCAAATTTACTGTCTCGAATTTGTCCGAAGGCCTTTATTTTCTTTGTCCCTCAAATCAAAACCGTCGTCGATATATTTCAGGTTAGTTCCGATAATTGGGTCAACTGCAAGCTGATTTAACATTCAGTATTCAAGCCATTTAAGACGCTTATTTATGCGCATTACCGGGCTCGTCATTTTTATTTAACTGCGGGTACCCAACAAATCAAATCTTCATTTTCAAATTAAAAATACTAAATGATGTCGAAACTTTTGGCAAAAATAAAAGTCCCTCACTTCTTCTACCTGGAAAAAACACAGAAAACGGCCCTCCTTTTTAAATTTAAACAGTTTTCTGGACTTCAGTGACGAGTGTGTCTATAAAACAATAAATTTAATTTATTAAACTGTAGCATACGGCTACATGCAGCTATTCTTTTTTTATGGACTGTTTAGTAATTTTTATACGGATATCGATAGGCCTACCGTAAAAAAAATAATCATGAACTGCCCACTTTCATTTTACATTACATTTCAAAAACACATTTCAACAGTTCCGTGTCAGGAATAAGAATTTATTTATTAGACAATTGATCTGCAGCTGTATAGTGGAAAACAATCTCTACTAACAGGTCGAGAAATACACCTAGGACCTGTATGTGCGGCAAACAGGACTCCTGATAAAACAGCAAACTATAGGTATTTATGACCACTAAAACACACGGGCACAGGGAAAATCTTCTTGTCTAAAATAACCATATGTTTGGAATAGAATTCGTAAATTTTGTTCTTTGTCAGAAGTAAAAGGTTAAAGCCCCACTGGCCGTCACCGTTTCTGTTTTACACAGTCTAATTATTTGACTTTTTTTTCAAAGAAAACTTCTCTCCACTCTTCCAAAACCTACCTTATAAATTCACGAACTCTATATTATTGCCAGTTACCAACGGAAGGTCGTGGGTTTCCTCCGGGCATAGAGCCCGGTTTCCTCCCACACTAAAATTGACAACGCCGCCATATAAGTGAAATAATCTTGAGCGCGACGTTAAACATCAATCAATCAATCTGTGTATGGCAAATTGCGCTACTTTGAGTTTTTGGATCAATCGTACGTTGAAATCGTGCTCATTTTGTCTAGATGCGATAGAGGGGTGTTACAGCGCCTACAATTCGAACGTCATTAAAAGCATATTCTAAAACAGCAAAAGGTCTATTGAGACAAATAATGCAGTTCGCATGTCTTGGCGTGACGTCACATGGAACTGGCCGAATCCAAACGGTCTATTTCTCAAACTTTGCTAGAGTCACAGAGTTACGTTAAAATATATTTATAAAAAACTGTTTCTTACATGTTTCATCT
The DNA here is from genome assembly GCA_963971465.1 of Lepidochitona cinerea. Classification (NCBI taxonomy): domain Eukaryota; kingdom Metazoa; phylum Mollusca; class Polyplacophora; order Chitonida; family Tonicellidae; genus Lepidochitona; species Lepidochitona cinerea. The sequence goes on along the minus strand of OZ020554.1, from coordinate 31,769,952 downwards.
TGTTCGGTCCATAGAACGAATAACAAGGATGTATTGGTTATACTTGCACGTAGCCTATGTATGTCAGTTATGCTTGGTTGCGGCAGTATGAAATGCAGGCAAGGATGAACAATGCAATATTGGATAAATCGGCATATTCATTAAACTACATAATAGTTCTTCCCTGTACATATCTTGTTTATCTTCGCGGGCCAGTCTGAAACTTCGGGAATTAACGTACGTGGAAAACTGATTCGACAGGTAGCGGGCGAAAAGAGCTGAAGTTTGTTCCGGATATTTGTGGGCGTTATAAATAACTTATAATACAATAAAACTGCATCTGATCGCGTCATTTTTATCAATGTTTCTCTCGATGCCCTTACAGTATGTATTCAATGTCGTCGCACATACGCTGGATATGAAAATTTCATTCAACATCTTTTAAAGAGACCATCATCATTGGTTAATAATTTTCTGACTGTTTGGAAGTGCCCCCTATGGTCGCAAGCGGCGAACTTGCCAGGTGTATCCGCAGATATGTCGAATGAAGAATGTACATGTATTAAATAAATTGATTAATTGACGTTTTACGCCACACTCAAGATTATTTCACTTATATGGTGGTCTTGCCAGGTTTAGTGGCGGGGCGGGGGTTGGTGGGGGGGGGGGGGGGGGCTGTCTCATTGCCAGGAGGAAACCCATGACCATCCGCAAGTACCTGGCAAATCCACTCAGAAATTGTTCAATTATGATTTTTGTATGAGCGTGATTCGAACCAGCGAGGCATCAATGAGAGGTATGTGTGGGACTGAGGGATGATCACTCTAATCCACTGGACCACCGGGGCCCTTAAACTATTAGGAATTCACACCGGCTGTATGACCATCATCAAACCACAACAAGGAATCTGCGTGCGCGTATCGGGACTGCTTAGTTGGAAGAGAGAAAACATCACCTATTAGGCTATGTAACAAGTTATAACAATTTTCTACTCGGGTGGAATTCAATTTTCACGGCCAACCCAATTTGCGTGGACCCACGCAGCTGACAAGAAGAGGGTAAATGTCATATTTCTTGCGTATATAGGATGTTCATATAAATACCTTCAAGTAACCTGATGACTAATGACAGTATGTAATGAAATCTGACCAAAAAATCGATTTTCTTCCAGATCAATTGCTGGGGTATGCCTCGAAGAGTACGGTAACTTAGGTAACATAGACTATGTATATGTATAGTATAAATTCCAGGCAACTGTGTTATAATACTCATTTTAACTATCCCCGAAGTCACTGATTAGAATTGTGTCAAAACCCACCAACGGTTACATTATCTGTAAATCATTGAAATCAAACAAAGTACATAACCCAAGGGAGATTACTCTCAGTGAATCCAGGCGTGGGAGAAATACATTCACGGCGAAAGTTTGTAAAAACGTTGCCCGGATTATCGGTCTGACGGCGACTGAAATACAAATATATCTATAAACTATTTGTTGCGATTTTTTTTTCACTAAAATATTTGCTCGTTACGATGTTCTCCTCAAGAATTGATCGTGTTGTTTACAAATTTTCTCAATTTTAGCACTCTTAAAAACGTAAAAATCTAAGTATTTATACTTGCATTTGATCCATTGCCCGCTTCATTTAATTAATTGCAAGTTTGGGAGTTGATTGAGAAATGAAATCTATATTTCAAGTTTGACATAGGGTTAAACTTTCGAGTTGATCTCATTCATACGAATGGCCGAGCCAATAAGCTAAAACAACACCAATAATTTGACAGTTCTTTCCATTACTTGCTTAATAGGCATTTAGAAGTTGATTTATGAAACACAAAACATCTTTCGTATGGTAAGACAACTTCTTATTATATATATACAATACATATATACATGTAGTAGCGACGTTTCGACCCAGTTCCTAAGGTCGTTCTCAAGCTAACTCAATCAGACTTATTATTACCTGAGACGAAACCAAAGAATTCCAGTCAACCTAAAAATGGTTGGGCTATATTTCAAGTTACAGGACAGTGCAGTCAGGATTCCAACCGTTTTAAGGAAACCGATGTAGATCTGCCAGCCAAAAAGAATAGAAAGAAAAGTAATGGATTAGGTGGAGTGAGAAAATATGCTGGGCTGACACCAAACAGTGGCAGAGATTGGCGAATTGGGGCCATAACAGGGGGCCCGGAACCTCCACGAATCCCTAGAGGTGGATGGGAGATATTTTTGGTATCTCCGGAAAACTTGCCGGGCCGGAATAAAGTGGAATCCATTGCCTCCAACCAGGAAGAAGATGGTTGGGCCAGACGCTTTATTGGCAAAGAGGAATAAATGATTTGTGCTTATATATCGTTAGCAAAATATTCTAAAAATATTTTATAAATATACTTTTAACTTACTCAAAATTTGTAGCCTATAGCTTATTTTAAAGAATCACGAAAAGTACACCATTCGATGGACAACAAGGAAACCCCTTTCAACGATGGACAAATGGGTAAAGACATTTGTGCTTTCCTAATGGTGAATATAGACAAACCTTTCCACGCGACCAGCACTTTACAATGCTTGTGGTATATCATTCACCTAATAATATAAGAAACAAGCATCTGTCGCTGTATATATATTCAGGATTCCCATTTAGACTTCAATGTTGATGGCTCCTCTTTGTCAGGGCTATAGGTTTTATCAGATTTTGTATATCTTACATTTAATGCCAAACATATATAGCTATGGGTTATGTCAGATTTTGTATATCTCATAGTTAATGCCATCCATATATATTTGCTATTTTATAAAATACATTAAGTATTTGAATTTTATTTATTGTCTTTTATTTCATTTGATCAAGAGGGTTCATTTAATTAGGAGTCTGGCGTAAAATGCCAACCGATTAAAGGATTTATGAACAACCTTTGGAAATATTTTCTAATTTGCGTTAAGTGTGTTGTAGAACATGTACTTTAAAAGTCTGACCAAAAAGAAAATTAAATTTCGGTCGCAGCACATACAAAATTCAAGCTACGTTTGCCGATCTACAATGCTTACGAAGCGTTAAAGACGACCTCCGTTGTGTACGTATCCTCACAGCGATGACGTAATAAACGATTTCTGCTGTCTCAGTACGTCTTCGTGGCAGTTTGTACACATCGAAGGTCGTGTATGACGTCCGAGTAGTTACGAAAAATATGCACATTTCCTCCCCGTTCTGTTTTTGACTACCAGGGAACTAACGCGAAGGTTGTTTCGTTTCATCTGATGTTTTTCAAATATACATTTAGTCCATAATTAAACAAACACAAATCAGCTTTAAATCCTGTTCATAAATCCTTTAAACGTTCCGATAAAGTTTTCGTTTTGCAATGTGATCGAGAGAATAATTTTGTTTTTGCAGAAGGTATGCGTGTTAAACATCCAGGAACATTTTAATAAAGTAATAGGCCTACAACTTAACCACTGTATGATATCGCTCACCAATAGGCCTACAACTTAACCACTGTATGACATCGTTCACCAATAGGCCTACAACTTAACCACTGTATGATATCGCTCACCAATAGGCCTACCATTTAATCACTGTATGACATCGCTCACCAATAGGCCTACAACTTAACCACTGTATGATATCGCTCACCAATAGGCCTACAACTTAACCACTGTATGATATCGCTCACCAATAGGCCTACAACTTAACCAATGTATGATATCGCTCACCAATAGGCCTACAACTTAACCACTGTATGATATCGCTCACCAATAGGCCTACAACTTAACCACTGTATGATATCGCTCACCAATAGGCCTACAACTTAACCAATGTATGATATCGTTCACCAATAGGCCTACAACTTAACCAATGTATGATATCGCTCACCAATAGGCCTACCATTTAATCACTGTATGACATCGTTCACTAATAGGCCTACCATTTAATCACTGTATGACATCGCTCACCAATAGGCCTACAACTTAACCACTGTATGATATCGCTCACCAATAGGCCTACAACTTAACCAATGTATGATATCGCTCACCAATAGGCCTACCATTTAATCACTGTATGACATCGCTCACCAATAGGCCTACAACTCAACCACTGTATGATATTGCTGACCAATAGGCCTACAACATAACCACTGTATGATATCGCTCACCAATAGGCCCACAACTCAACCACTGAATGATATCGCTCACCAATAGGCCTACCATTTAATCACTGTATGATATCGCTCACCAATAGGCCTACAACTTAACCACTGTATGATATCGCTAACCAATAGGCCTACAACATAACCACTGTATGATATCGCTCACCAATAGGCCCACAACTCAACCACTGAATGATATCGCTCACCAATAGGCCTACAACTTAACCACTGTATGATATCGCTCACCAATAGGCCTACAACTTAACCACTGCGTGATATCGCTTACCAATAGGCCTACAACTTAACCACTGTATGATATCGCTAACCAATAGGCCTACAACTTAACCACTGTATGATATCGCTCACCAATAGGCCTACAACTTAACCACTGTATGATATCGCTCACCAATAGGCCTACAACTTAACCAATGTATGATATCGTTCACCAATAGGCCTACAACTTAACCACTGTATGATATCGCTCACCAATAGGCCTACCATTTAATCACTGTATGATATCGCTCACCAATTGGCCTACCATTTAATCACTGTATGACATCGCTCACCAATAGGCCTACCATTTAATCACTGTATGATATCGCTCACCAATAGGCCTACCATTTAATCACTGTATGATATCGCTCACCAATAGGCCTACAACTTAACCACTGTATGATATCGCTCACCAATAGGCCTACCATTTAATCACTGTATGATATCGCTCACCAATAGGCCTACCATTTAATCACTGTATGATATCGCTCACCAATAGGCCTACAACTTAACCACTGTATGATATCGCTCACCAATAGGCCTACAACTTAACCACTGTATGATATCGCTCACCAATAGGCCTACAACTTAACCACTGTATGATATCGCTCACCAATAGGCCTACAACTCAACCACGGTATGATATCGCTCACCAATAGGCCTACAACTTAACCACTGTATGATATCGCTCACCAATAGGCCTACATGAGTGCATATATCCTTCGATTGGCGCCACTCCTTCAATCCAAGAGATCTTATGTTATTTGAGGGCCTGGATGGCATCTCTTAATTTATATATCTCCTTGTCACCACATCGTACACCCATTGGTCAAATGACGCTTGTCATTGCCGATTAATTAAAAAAATAATTATTAAAATACCGAAGCCATGTTTTGGAATAATACGGGCGTTTTTTTGTCTTACAAAGGTCTAATGTATTTTATTTTTAGTGTATTCTAAGCTTATCGGGCTATCTTAAAATGCTACGGGCTGGAAAATTCGGACTTCTTTCATAAAATCCAAATACATGAGCGTTTGAAATATCTGGGAAAAAGTAAAGGATCGCCGTACGGACAGATGTCAAACTGCCCGGATGTAATGTTGCCCATAAAAAAACCTTAACGTACATCTTAAAGATTGGTATCAGCGAAAAGGCACTTTTTTAACGAACTTTTCTTACTCATCGGCAGCTCATGCCACTTTAAAGTGATACCACGCAGGCTCTATGGTATAGGCATACGCAAAAATAGTATAAACGAAGTTGCTATTTATTTATCAAAGATCCAAGTTATAGTTCTATCCAAATCACTAACATACGCTACATGTTCCCAACGCACTTACGCCCATCGTAAGTCCGATGCAAGGCCTAACTGTCATGGCAACCCATATCTTCAACATTACGTTACGACCAGGCACAAAGTTACGATGGGCGTAAGCGTATTGAGAAACAGCCCCCAGTTCCCTATTTCACAAAGCGGCGTAGCGTCAGTTTTCACGTAGGCCTATATATAATGCCATAGCAACCCATACTGTAGAGATACGTTGCTATGTCAGTTACGTAAAAACTTACGCTACACCGCTTTATGAAACAGGGCCAATTATTTGAAATTATAAATTAGAATTTTAATTATTATTTCAATTATAAACAGGGCCAACAGGTATCAATTATTATACATTTCTGCTTTTTTAGAAACATTTCAGAATTCCAAATAAAAAGTAGGCCTAAGACGATTTTGAGTGGTCGTAGTCTTTAATATTGATCGACAGAATTCTTGATTAACGATCTCAAATTGCACGGTCAAACATCAATAAATGCAAGGGATTGACAATCAATGCCATCAATAGCAGGACTTACTGCATGGATACATGCCTAATGTAACATTATATAATAGCCTTGTTAACATAGTTGACATTAACCGAGAAATCTGGGCTCTGCCGATTATTTTCCCCGTAGACGCATTAGCCTACCAGCCATATGATACCAGTCGCCATTAGACCGATAATCCGGGCTAAGTTGACATGTCTTATACATTGTCAGCAAAAGTATTATTATTGTTATGGTTACTGAACTGTGGAGCGATATAGATACGAATTAGTAGTGTTTCCTGAGCTACCGCGATAATGAATGGTTTGTCAGATTCTGAGACAAGGGTTTAGTAAGATGACGCAAGAATAATCCATACCATGTATTATTACGCGGTGACATTATGATATTCCCTAGTTCAATTTATCGAACTTATGGTGATATTACATATATACCAACGTTCAGTCTGTGAATTCTGAAATGCTGCTCGGAAAACTCCGACAAACTTTTGTCGGAAATTACAAGCCATGAAAATAATATTGTAACTGCTCTGTATGGACAATTCCTACCCCAGACTTCTTTAGAACTCATAAAAGATTATTCTTTCCTCTTGTATTTATTTTTATTTATTTTATTTATTTGACATGCACCGTTTGACCCAGTTCGAACGTCGCGCAAAATGGCGGCAAAGTCTCCAAGAAATGACAGTTTGTTGTTGTTTAAGACCAGGTGCACGCCCTTTAGAATAGCTACATATAATTAAACCGGAAAAGAATAATCTTTTATGAGTTTTAAAGAAGTCTGAGGTAGGAATCGTCCATACCGAGGAGTTACAATAATATTTTCATGGCTTGCAATTTAAAGGCACACTTGCCGCGAAAATCAGGAATATTGTTTTCATTAAAAAAGAAAGACCGTTTTCTGTATTTTTCCCAGACAATATAAGTTAGGAACTTTCTATTTTTACCAAAATTTAAAAGTTTGGACGTCATTTTGTATTTTTAATTTGAATTTGAAAATTTGAATTGTTAGGGGTACGTAACGTAAACAAACCAACCTGCCCCCTATTGGCGATTTTATGTTTCAGTCGAGTGAGTGAACTAACCGCACAGTGTAATTTTACGTAGGCCTATTTATCTGAGAAATACAGACTGGCGATCGGTTAACAGCGACTGGAAAAGCCTGCTGACAATTATTTGATTGTAAACTACAGATAAAAAGGCCTGAAATGAGGGTAATCCAACACGAAAGTTGACCGACACTGATCGTTGTTGTTGTAATCAGGCTTCGATTCTTCGTTTGTTTGTCACCCCATTTCTACATTCTAAAGCTAACTAGACATGTTTTATGTGTCCTATGTTTAAGTTTAGTTGTATAAGTCGTAGTAAGCTCATGTAAATTGGTTTTCTTAGCAAATTTAAACAGGCTACGGCGGCAAGTGGGCCTTTAAGCATCATTTCCACCTTGTATTTCTAATTCGTATACCGAACGTTGGTATATGTAATATCACCATAAGTTCGGTAAATTGAACTAGATATTCCCGTAATTAGATTAAAGTGGCATGAGCTGCCAATATTCACACTTTTTTCATAATTTCTGATCGTCACGACAGTAAGAGGTTTTGAAGGCCATCGAAAAACTAAATGATTTGCATTAGAATGAGAAAAATCCATACAGTGTGTGGCCTGTACGAACCGAAAATGTGTTCGAAAAGTAAGCAAAATTTAAACAACATTCATTCATTCATTCATTCTAAGCCAAAGTTAGTTCAAAACAATACTTTATCGTACATTTTCGAGACTAGAAGCACTAAAAAGCTTCTGAATTATACGTCTTGAGAAAAATAGCCAATAATTTTAACATTCTGTTTTGAAGTCAAAATATAAACATTTTGACAGCTCATGCCACTTTAAGGGATTGCTAAGTTCTAGTGGAAAGCAGGGGTTCGATCCCGTTTCACAGTAGGCTACAAGTCTACTGACGTCACTCGAAAAAAATATGGGATCCAGGGGCTCGTTTCTCAAAGCAGTCGCATCTCAAAGCTTAGTTGTCAAGGGCACCTTTTCAGCAATAATGCACGAGAAATATGTAACGTGCACGTCTATATGGCATCAATTTAGTGTTGGATTAACGATATAAACCTCCTCAATGAGTTTTTTTGTGTACATCTATTTTCGGTACATTCCGGTCCATCTTGGTACATTCCGGTAATTCGTCGGACCCATACCATAGTGTAGAGATACATGTACGACGTCATGGCAACTGCGAATGATCGCACTTAAAGGGGCATGAGCTGCCAAAATGTTAATATTTTGACGTTTCAACATAATGATGAAATTATTGGCTATTTTTCTCAAGACGTATAATTCAGAAGCTCTTTAGTGCTTCTAGTCTTGATACTGTACGATGAAGTATTGTTTTGAACTAACTTTGACTTAGAATGAATGAATAGTCGTCCCGGTTATTTAAATTTTGTTTACTTTTCGAACACTATTTCGGTTCGTACAGGCCATATACTGTATGGATTTTCCTCATTCCAACGCCAATCATTTAGTTTTTCGATAGCCGTCCAAGCGTGTTAATGTCGTGACGATCAGCAACTATGAATTTGCCACTTTAACGAAGGCTTGTGAAACCGGCTCCAGGAGGCATCTTGTTAGTAGCGACACGCATGACTGCACAACTATATTTTTCTGTGAAGATAAATTCCAATCTTTCTTATTCCTCCTATGACGTCATTAAGCTATTGGTATAATGACGATCTTCATTAAAATGGCATGAGCTGCCAAAACGTAGCTAATACCATACCCATTGTACAGACATTTTGAATGTGATGTTTTCAAGGAACTTGAAAAACTAAAGGATGGACGTTGAGATAATATCGATAAATTCATTCGAACAGAAGATTTGTGTAGAACTTCATATAGCAGGGATCTAAACTGTCTGGTATAGGGCACAGCGGAGTGGCGTCATTCCATGATAAATCACCTCTCTTTGCTTTAAGTTGGCGTTGACTTTTTACATGGGAGTAAACGTAGAAAAATCCACTTTTCGTGTGTGGCTTAATAATTCCCGCGGAAAAATATCCCAAACTTCAGTATGATAAAGTATATGCCGTTTCGAATGACGTTTGATATCTTGACAAGATCCCAATTTTATCTCGGTTATCCCAGTGATCTTTTAAGACGAAGAAAAAAAAAAGAAAAAATCTGACGCAGCCCAGATTTCTCGATTACCAGGGATCATGCAGTTCACAATTTAGGATTTGTGTTGCTTTTAAAAACTAAGACGTATGACCTGCCAAATACTGATTTTTTTCCGGTTGAAAGAAAAAAAATTCGGCTATTTTTATCAAGCACTAAAAATCAGAAGCAGTTTAGTGCTACATAGCCCCAGGTGACTATCCTGCCATTCTGTTGTGGCAGGATAGTCACCTCGGGCTAAGTGCTACAAGTCTCGAGAATTTACATTGGAGTAGTATGCGCATGTTGTAACTTAATGTTGAAGGAATACGTTGCCATGGCAATTAGGCCTTGCATTGGACTTATGTCGGGCGTAAATGTTTTGAGAAACAGCCCTCAGGGCTTCGTCGATAAGAAGTCCTGGCTTTCATAGAGCACCTAGCAAATCTTAAAAGACGAAGAAGTGAAAAATCCTCATGTCACATTTTGTACACATCTAGTATAAAATATGTTCTTCATATGGGGAGATTGACTGATTGACATTTCACATCACACTCAAGATTATTTCACAAAAATAGCGGCCTTGTTAGGTTAAATGGGCGCAGGAAACTGGGCTCTTCGTCCATAGGAACCCGACCTCCGTCCAGTACCTAGCAACTGGTGGTATCCTTAATCTAATTAAAAACCAGAAGCCGAAAAACATATTTTTTTAACAAATATTTATTGGATAACTTACTTAGTAGGTTTTGTAAAATGAAGTTTTTAATGAAAACCCAGAAGTCATTTTAATAGTTTTTGTAGGTTATTGTGTTGTTAGTCCCTAGACTTTAAAACTCAAAATATTAGAACCTAAAAAATTAAATACAGATGCAAAAAATATTTAAAGTGTGAAAATGAAACAAATCAAACATAGAAATTCTGTATATTTCTAGGCTATATATTTCCTCTCATTGTCTCTCATTACTTTAAAAGAAATTAAAATTTAAAACAAATTAAGATTACATAAAAAAGTAAATCAGTAACAAATGCCAGGACAGGATATTTTCTTTATGATGGATAGAAAATCTTTATTCTAAATCTTCTTCTGTCAACGGTGTCACAGTAGGTCCTTTAGAAGCCGGGCTGGCAGCTGCTAATTTCTGTGAAAACAAACAAAATGAAAGCATAAAGAATGCAATGTTTCGTTTATTGAAAAATAGCATATCCACTATATTGACGAAGCGCTCAAGATTGTTTCACTTATACGTGTACCTTAAATGTAGGAATGTTTTGGTCCAAAATCAAACTACAAATGTACCCCCCTCCCCCCCCCCCTCACATTTTGAGAGCCATAAAAACTGATTTTTTGTAAATTACATGTACTTTGTTAAGAATTGTTAAACCTGACATGTGTAAGTCGGCCTTTGATTGATATGATTGATTGATTGACGTTTCACGTCGTATTCACGATTATTTGGTATTTGAAAAAATTAACACAATATAGGTACAGAGGGCAAGCCCTGTTACAATAACTCTGTGACCGATAGATTAAAACTCGTCATGATTATTAGATGCTGTTGACATATTTATTAGATGAGGAAACTGGGCTGTATCCCTGGGAGGAAACCCCTAACGATCAGTATCACCATGGCAACCATCCCACAATGATGAACCAGATTAAAATCCAATAGGGAGCGCAAGTCACGTGTGAATTCCACTTATTTCCTGTCACCGGCACTGCATTGCGCATGTGACTGAGCATTTTTCGTTCCAACATGACGTTTAAATCTGACGTTATGGAACAAAATACGTCAAATGGAATTGCAACGTCATCAAAAACGTTCTGAATGGCGTCATCTTTCACCGGATATCACAAAATCTCGTAATGATTCTTATGAGACTTGCTCTCCCTATAAGACAAATCACCTATTTTTCAATTGATACAGATTTGATTGATTGATGTTTTACGCACTCAAGATTATTTCATTTATATGGCGGCGTTGTCAGGTTTAGTGGGGGGAGGAAACTGGTCTCCTTGCCCTGGAGGAAATCCCAAACCTTTGGCAACTTTTCCACATTTGGTGATCAAGCTAAAAATCCACTTAGGATTGAGATTTGACGTGGGAAGTTAAAGAATAAATTCACTTACTTCACTAGCCACTGGTAACTGGTCGAGAAGAAGTTTAAATATTGGAGGTGCGAGAGTCTGTTGTAAAACCTGTAAGAGTTGCTGAGGTTGTCCACAAACTGCCACAGCATTCGCTAAATGTTCAACTCCTTGTGGGATCTCACCTTCAAGTGAAAACCAAAACATTTAGTCAGAAATATCAAACAGTGATAAGTGATGAAAGATCCTGATTAGTGATTTTGCCAAATAATTAAATGGTGCTACACAAAGATGCTCTTGAGTCTACTGAATTTTTCTTTTTTGCAATATCGCGAAAGTTCCCGTAATTTTGTGTTTAGGGCCTGCATTCCGCTGGCTCAAGAAAGAAAACTTAATTAAAAAATCCATGGTTTAACTTTACTTTATGGAAGTTAATTAAGTCAACTCCGTCATGACGTGTTGTGACGTCATAGACAACCTCCATCTGGGGCTCGTTTCACAAAGCAGTCGCATCGCAAACGAAGCCTGGTTGCCAATGGATACCATATTGAAGAAATACGACGTCATGGCAACTGCGATTGATCGCACTGTGTGACGGCTTCGTGAAAAGGCCCCCTGGTCAGTGTGTCCACCAGGTTGGTTGAAATGACAAGGTCATGCATGATGCCACCACACAGCGATGAGTAAAAATGTCCACATTAAATTGCTTATTCTTGAACGAAGCTTATTTGGTTTCAACAGCATGATTTGTTTTTATACATATTTATGAACACTAAAAACACTGGCATGGGGAAATTCTTCTTGTCTAAATTGTGTTAAAAATGGCCATATTACTTGGAGACCTTTATACCAAAACATGTTGTTATAATAAAAATAACAGGCAGGAGTTTGGCCTTTAGTCAGTAGAATTTTTCTGGAACAGATAATTTGGCAACAAATCATGTATTCATGTCTTTTACTGACAATACTTTTACTGGTATGTTTTTGATATATAGAATATAAATAAATTAACAGGACCTAAGTTTTTGAAACTGTTGATTCATCAAAAATCAATTACCTAAGGCAAGCTTTTCTTCTCCTAATTGTACCTCTTGTAAGAAAAACCGTTGCATAGATTGAGGGTCACTTATATTTGGGAACTGAAAAACAATACATAAGAAAACAGATCTTGAAAGTTTGACAATTCTTTCTTTCATTAGAGACAGATGTAACATGTTAATTTGTAAATGAGAACAGAGATAGGAGATAATAATTGTCAGTCAATCAAATTTAATGCCTCATTTTCTGAACGTGCAATGAGTTGCCAGAATTTTTTTTCTTGTTGTCTAGAAAAGTTCAGCATTTGAGGTATCTTGTAAAGCTACAGGATTGACGTTGAAATAAAAAAAATACATGTTAAGTCAGTAAACCGAAGTCGGTTGCTTCGGGTCTGGAGAGATCTGGACATGCTAGATATTTATCAAGAATCGGGTTGAGTCGGGTCTGGTCAGACAGTGTATCCACTCTTGCGACGATCGTCGTAGAGAGTCTGAATCCGTAGGCCAATCAGAAACTTTACTACAGTCACGTGACGTCAAACAAGTGTCTTTTTTGTATCTTTTTCTGATAGAGAGTTCCGAACGTCATGTCTTTCAATAACTATAGTTGTGTGCAGTGTATACCAGTCTACGCCGCGACGCAACTCAAGCCGACTTAACCCTACTCGATTCTGGTACAGTCGTGTCGGGTTGGGTCACAGCAAAACTCTCAGTGAATACCGGGCTTTAAAGCTTATTTTAAGGGGTTTTGCTGCTACTTACACAACTAAATAAATAAAGCTGCTATTTTGATAAAATTGACTAACAATAAGCTAATTCGGTTTCAACAAAGGTTTCCCTATATTAGGCAGCTTATGCAACTTTAATTATACAACAAAATATTTTAATAAAATGGTAATTTTGTATAATTAATGAGACAGACTTACTGCATTAGCCGAGGAAGATTGAGGATTGCTTTCTTTGGCTCTCTTTCGTCCTGTCAAAAAGAAAACATTGTATGTAAAAGAGCATCGATGATGAAATTCAGCATAATAAATATCATTATAAAGTTCTTTGAAATTACCACCTCATCAGGCTGAATTTGCAAAACTGCAAAAAAACTCATCCAAAATGTTCTGAATTACAACCACTCTTCAATAACAAGCCACAAATGAGAGCGTAGTTGAACAAAGGGATATTTTTAGAAATTGGCTGTTGTAGTTTTAGATACGTTATGTTCACGAATTTCGAACTTTGAATTTTAACAAAATCGTAGCACACCTGTTAGATTTTTCAAATGCACCTTACGTTGACGTGGTTTTGAAGAGGCCCATGTGGGTTCTAACTTTATCAGATAAACTTCAATCCAATCAACATATTAGGGACTAGCAAGACACAAGGAATAAGGTAACAAAACAATGTTATCAAAACGCGGTGGAAAAATCATATGCCAAGTATAAGTAGCTGATTGGCTGCGACCGTATAACTGATTGACAGAAAATAAAACATGCTGTGTCCTCACAATTATAAATGTAAGACTGATCAGTCTCTGACCCATTGAAAGATTCTACATGTAAGTTAACAGGTTGGGGAAACGTTCGGATCGGGAGCAATTCTTTCGAATGTGCCCATTGACTGTCTAAACACTAATTCTTTGGTACATTTTGACCTACGATACCCCTATAGACATCAGAGGAAAACAAAATGGCGTCCGCTCCCTCTGTATAACGTACTGGTGTTTCGTATAAAATTTGGTGCAATAGACATGTGTACGCATGCGCTCCACTGAAAATTCCAGTCTAATATACGAAACGGTGACATTCTCTACAAATTAACAGTCGCCATATTTGTTTGACAAAACTGTTTAAACCATTATCGTGGGTCAAAATGGGCCATAGAAGGAGTTTCTAAACTTTTATTTGGATTTTTACCATTGGAAATGCAAGCGGGACACCCAAACTGTTAATAAAGTATGTTATTTTATCATTTAAACCCTGATATAGGCTAGCTCCGGTATGTAGCGTTATTGTGAAGCCTCGAAGGGCTGCTGAACGCTACAAGAGCAGCCATTTTTTAATTTAGTAAAATAACCAACATTCCACGGAGTGCTCTCCCATTATCACACTATATTATAAGTAGGGTAAGGGGAGAGCACTACTTGTGAGATTACTAAATATGGCCACCTTATTCACGGGGAAATGTTCCAACCCTCTTTCGATATCGATGTAATGTAATAACCCAAGCCTATAGTCCGACAAAAGGAAAATCGATATTAAGACAGAAAATGTTGGTCATTCATTTTAAGGCATTTATTGCACCGGTGAACGATTTTTACAAAAGGGCCAGTTTTCAAGGGATTCGTAATGTAATTATGAGAAAATGGCGTCCCTTCTACAATGGTCAGCCCCCAGCTTGTAAGACCATTGTTTTCTAAAATTAGATACAGGCTACAAGACCAAAAGTTAGGACCGTCCAACAGAGCCAAATGGCACCGATCTGTGAGTATACAACAGAATGGCAGGATAGTCACCTGCTACCCCGGAGTGGACTCCCGATCGCGACGTTTCCCCAACCTGCTCAGGTCGAAAAAAAAAAATTAGTTGACTACTTAGATCGTAGATTTACTGTAGACTGGTCCTTACAACCATCGGATCTGATTTAATGTCGACCTGAGCGGGACTTACAATTTTAACTAAAACTCAACAACCCCTAGTCCGCAATATGTTGAGTGGATTGAAGGATTAATTCTGATACGCCCGCACGGGCTTCTTCAATACCATGTCAACATAGGGTGCATTTGAAAACGTTAAGAGTTGCTCTCGGAACTTTTAAAAATTACTCACCTAAAATTTTGTCCAAAAGCTAAACCATCATCTGAGAGCTTAAAATCTGTTCGCTAAGTTTGAATTCCGTCTGTGTTCACTACAATTTTTCTCTGGCGATCACACAGCCATCTACCGCGAAATTTCAAATCATGCTCGCCACTACAACCGGTAACGGCTCTCGGGGAAGGTCGGTGATAACGCAAAGGGAATTTAAACTTAGCGAATTTCGTTGTTTGGCGATGTGTATGGTCACAGATGATGGTTTAGCTCTACGAAGGGATTATCAAAGAAGCTTTCTGACAAAATTTTAGGTAATATTTAAAAATTGCTAGTTATAATTTTTTTTAAATTCCAAGAGCAACTCTTAGATTTTTCAAATGCACTCTATGTTGACGTGGTGTTGAAGAAGCCCGTGCGGGCGTATCAGAATTTATCCTTCAATCCACTCAACATATTGCTACCTTACAACCCTAACGAGTAACGTTGAGGGGATGCGCCATGTGCGTTTGACAGTTGTTGTTGTTGACAACTTGTGCCTTGAGAAGCTTTCGATCACTCACTTTCACGCAACTTTTTCTTGAACAGGGGATCACTTCGCCTTTTTCTATCAAAATAAATACAATATCCTATAAAACACAACCCGGCACCAGCAGCGGCGATGCCAAAACTTGACTTTGACATCATCTTTTTTGGCAAATTTTACAAAAACAAACCGGAAGCAGTGCTCTGCTATGCGTTGGTCGCGACATCTATTGGGGGAAAGAAAGAAAAGGAATTTAGAGTGACTTCCCTTTAACTGTTGTCTGCGCATTAGCAAAGTAACTCCGAATAAATTCAACAAACGCATATTGACAATCTCAATATTTCGACAATGGTATATTTGTCATCATCAGGAAAATGTGACAGTGTAGAAAAAATACAGATATTTATATATTGATAAGATATTATTTCTAATGGATTAATATACAAAGATAAAAGAGATAAGGGCATCAGACACAAATATACACGTATATTAATCCATTAGAAATAACATCTTATCAATGTATAAATATCTATAGATTTACTACACTGTCCCATTTTCCTGAAGATGACAAATATACCTTTGTCGAAATATTGAGATTGTCAATATGCGTTTGTTCAATTTATTCGGAGTTACTTTGCTAATGCATTACGCTAAGCTATTCAGTGGATCGACAAGATATCTATGTTGTCTAACCAAAGATTTCATATAATATAAGATATTGGTTAGTTGGTTGTTTTAGCTTATTGGCGCATCTATTCGTATGAACGGTGTACGTCATCTTATATAAAATATAGATCTATATAGATGAGGTTTAACATATCCTGAAGTTAGCCGGAGATACCAAAACTCTGTAGCCAAAGTATATTGATGATATGTGCCTATGTGGCCAACGTATATCTCGAAGACGTGCCATATTAAAACCTGTAACTCTTTAGAATCACCCAATTTTTCTCTGATAAGCAACGCAAGCGGCCTATAAACTTTACGCACATCCCATTTTATCCTTAAATTCGCCGTTTCACCACACAAAAAGATCAACGAAAAACACGACAAACTGAGACGGTTTGTCCCTTCAGAAACGCACCGTGAGGCGGAGGATGCATGGATGCATATCCCCACCCCTAAGGCTATTAGTTTTAAAATAAGTTTCTTTTTCATATAAATAGAAACGTGCTTTATTTTAGTATTCTAAGTTGGCAATGGTATAGATTAATGACAATGGCTGAGTCAGGTTTCTTTTATACTATAAAAAAAACAATACTTTATTAACGGATGTAATTCGTGTAATATGGGATTTTTTGTTGTTGATAATATGTACATCTTAGTGCCATAAGGTTAATTAATACATTATCTCATACAAGATTCAGTTTACATGGAAGAATTTAGATACATAATATAAAGAAAGTTCAAGAGAACTGAAATTTGGATTCGGCTTGCATTTTGGCAATACTTTTTTAATTGATATTGTTCCTTGATCGACCCAAGTGATTTATGCGGCACTAGTTTTCCCCAAGTGATTGCGCGCTATGGTAAAGCACGGTAAAATAATTTGGCACCCCAAAGAGGTTTGTCTGTACACTGCGTAAAACATTCCAAACACTTATATCATTACGCAAAAACTTGACGCTTCTTCGGACCGTTTCTTGCCCTCTCTTCTCTTTCCATGTTTATGTCTTCGATATGACTTTTCTTGGCTTTTCTCTCGGATATACTTTTTCTGGTATACGTGATACCCCCTGGGACTCTCTTTGCGGATTCTTGGGTCGGCAATCCCGTGGCGAGAAGACCGACGTTTGTGGGATCGCGTTCTTCGATCGCCCTCAGTCGGATTTCCAGCATTAACCGGGCTGTTGTCCGGTGATCTTTTTTTGAGTTTGTTTTTATCAGAAACATCAACTGTCTTCGGAGCACGTAACTGTTGCACAGTAATTTCTCGATCCCTGGAATATCGTTTAGGAGAGCCGTCCCGGGCCGGTGTTACCCACTCTCGGGTTACTGTTCTCTTTGTTGTTATCTCCCCTCCGCCTTTATCATTTGTTTGGATGACAACAGACTCTTCTGCCGTTGGCCATGATGTTCCGGTAAGGTCGGGGATTTTCATGAAGTCTCTATTGGACTTAATCCACTCACTGACTTTGGCCCCACTTGCTACAGTTGATTCAACAGGCCGTGACGTCGACGGTCCACCAAGCGGACTATCATCGAACGCCTCCATCTGCAATTCTCCTTGTTCCTCATAAACGTTCTGAGTCTTTTCTGTTATTTTAATTTCTGAATTAGCCGATCGGTATGTGCTCGCCGATGATTTCGCTTCGGAACCTCTTTTCAGCGTAAATTCCACATGTTTGTCACGTTCCGGGGAAAGCCGGGGCTCTTCTAGTTGAGATTTCGACATGATTGCTTTTGTTGGCTTGGCTTTCTTAAGAATGCTAGGGCTGATTGAACGACGATTAGTCGGACTCTTGGATTTAGATTTAGATTTTTCTTTTACAAATTGAGGCCCCAAAGCAACAGTAGCTGAGGGAACTTTTCGAGGAGAACAACTGTAAATGATACAAAGTCTTTCCCCGGATGGTGATTGTTGAACGTTAATCGGAACAAGAAGTCTTTTCTTTTTTTCAATTTCTTTCGTCAAAGCCTCCGGGGTCATAGATTTGATATGACTAAACGGGGAGAATGTCTTTTTAGAAGAAGAACGTTTACCCTTTCCTTTCCCTTTACCTTTACCAGAGCTTGTACTTCGTTCTGGGGATTTTTTCACGTTAACAGCAACTAACCCAGTACTTGTAGGATCCGAGGGGCCTACGGATGACGCCATCTGAATACTTTCAACGACGTAGTTACCTGGTTGGATTCCGCTTGGTCCGGGTTTGGGGGAATGTTTCCGTAATTTCCTCCATCCCTCCCGGAGACTAGGGAATGACCTGCTATCCCCACCGCTGTCCGTATCCCCCGGGTGTGCAATGCTGGACCAGGAAAACTGTTTCAACTGGAGGGTCGATGGAGGCGTCTTCTGTCCTGGCACGGTGTAAGATTCCTTAATCAAGTCGAAGTACTTTTGATTCATGCCAGGGATACGCCATAGCTCCTCAATATGTTTGAATGATCCCATGCGTCGCTTGTACCGGTTGATTAATGCACACAGCTTCACTGGTATTCCTAGTGTTTTCCGCAGAGTCCGAGTGGTCTCGAAGTTAAGGTTTTTGTTCCCGGTCATGGTTGAAGTCAGAGTATAAAATAAAAAATAAACACAGCTATATAACAATCAGCCAAAGCCTGACATCTCCATTTTGACCGTTTGTTCAAACATCGCCGATTGTTTACTATTCCCCATAGCAACGCTCTCTATACGTGGAGCTTTTTACGTGGACGTGATTCTGTGCGACGTCAGAAAACGTAATGATATTTGAAGTACGTCATAACCTTAGATTGATATGGCGACAGATTGACAACGTCATAAACTCATGATAAAAAATTAAGACGTCACCACGTAGTAAGTTAAATATTGAGGGCATGGATTGGGCTACATTCCGTGATCTAATTAGAAGCTAGGGTAACATTTTAATTCAACCTGACTGTTTTGTAATGTAAAACATAATCGGCATATAATTGTTGAGATGGACGCTTTACCCGTTGTCCAAATGTGTACAAAGTCTGTAGGCTTATAACAAACCTGAACAGGCCAACAGGCCTGAGAACAAACAGTTACACTTGACAAAGATACCGGTATTGGTGTCGAAAGTTCGTGTTGTTTAGGCTACAAACAACTAACTACGTGGTGATGCGTTATTTTTTTCTTATTAGTATGGAACCCATATTTAAAGAGAGTTTCAAACATTTCTTACGTCTGTATAACTTATATAACTGTACGACGTCGTAATTAAATTTCTTTGTTATGTATTTAAGTCTGATTTAATCTGGCATAAGCTATAAAAAGAAATCGATAAAGCCGAATTAACCAGTTATTCGACATGTTGGTCCGAAAATACAAAATAAGCTAATACCAATCTTGGATTTTTACGTTTTTGGTAGTTTATAAACATAGCAACTGCATTAGGCACAGCAGCCATAGCAACTTTCTCTGTCTGACGTCAAACAGCGTCACACGAAAACGTGATGATCTTTGAGATACGTCATAATTATACATTGGCATGGCGACAAACTAACAACGTCATAAACGTCAGCGGTAAATGAGTGGGGCGAAGGCGAAGGAATGGAGCCGACCAAATTCTGGTTGGAAATATCCAAACTCTATGGCCGACGTATATTGATGTTGTGCTTGCCGGTAAAGTTGGAAAATGCAACTTATTTTTCACTCATCTTGGATTTGTACGGAGCTGCGCAGGAGCTGGAGCTGCGCAGAACTATATGCGCACTATCCATAACCGTAGCCTTTAACCACTACACTAACTACTAATATGAAGGCTTGGTGGCCACATTTCCATGTCTTACTAGCGCTTCGGTGTGCGCATGCGCACTTCCGTTTTTTCGCACCCTTTGACCCGCGATGACGTATTTTGGACGAATCCTTCACGGAAACAACCGAGGAGATCAGATCTCGTTAGCTCGGTAACGACAACTCTGTCTCAAAGTAATTTTACGGTACACGACCGTAAAGCTTCCACTGAAGTATAAAACGGCAATTTACCGTTAATTTTAAAATATTCTACTGTAGAATTGACGGTAAACGGTTACAGTGTAGTAGGCTTAATACCGGTATAACTTTGTCAAGTAACAATTGAATTTCTTTGTTACGTGATGTCATTTAGACCGGTATTAAGCCTAATATACTTTTGAGCAACTGTATGGAAGTTGAATTGAAATAAACAATAAGCATTTCTTACGTCTTATATAACTGTACGACGTCATAATTAAATTCCTTTGTGATGCGGCGTATTTAAGTCTGATTTAATCTGGCATAAGCTGCAAAATAAATGTAAAAAGCAACTTTCTCTGTCTGATGTTAAACAGCGTCACACGAAAACGTGATGATCTTTGAGATACGTCACAATTATACATTGGCATGGCGACAGATTAACAACGTCATAAACGTCAGCGGTAGACGAATGGGGCGAAGTTGAAGGAATGGACCAGCCCAAACTCTGGTTGGAATTATCCAAACTCTATGGCCGACGTTTATTGATGTCGTGCTTGCCGGTAGAGTTGGAAAATGCACTCATCTTGGATTTGTACGTTTTTGGCAGCAGTGTTATAAGCAACATAGCCACCAAAACGTACTTAGGGGCGTATAAATCCCGACTTGAGTATTGTGTCCGTTATTTGCACACATCTCCAGCCTGCGGAGCTGGTGATACGAAATATTTACATGGTCAGCGTGGTTATTCAAAACGGTCGAGCCGACAGGCGGGGTGATACGAAGTATTTACGAGGTTATTCAAAACCATCGAACCGATAGGCGCGCGGGATGATACGAAATTTGTATATATTTCTGATCACTAAACCACACGGGCGCAGGGAAAATCCTCTAGTCTAAAACATATGGGCTGAGTTGTTCAAAAGTGTATTAGGCTTAATACCGGTCTAAATGACGTCGCGTGACAAAGAAATTCAATTGTGACGTTACAAATACATTTTGACCGTTTGTTAGAACATCGTCGATTGTTTACTATTCTCCATGGCAACGCTCTCTGTACGTGGAGCTTTTTTACGTGGACGTTATTCTGCGCGACGTCAGAAAACGTGATGATATTTGAGGTACGTCATAATCTTAGCTTAGCATGGTGACAGATTGACGACGTCATAAACGCCAGCGTCAATGACGGCCTTATGTGATAGACCCAATGAACTATACGCATATAGTTCATTGGATAGACCGGCTAAATAACATTGAGGGGATGGATTGGGCTGCATTCCGTGATCTAATTAGAAGCTAGGGTAGCATTTTAATTCAACCTGACTGTTTTGTAGTGTAACAAATAATCGGCATATAATTGTTGAGATTTAAGTAATTTCAATTCAATTCAAAGTTTACTGTACGAATACAAAGCCCACAAAAGGGGCGGGTACAACATGGCAATACAATAACAATATAACAACAACAAATAATCAAGATATATTATTGACTGCTTCTCCTTTGAAAACAGTCATGAATACATTTAGAGACCATCGTAGCTATTTCACTGGGAGGGTCTAATAAAAGAGAGAACAATTCATTTTGTGTCAGGTGCACAATAGATGGCCAGGATGTTATTAGAGTAGCAAAAAGGTTTTGGCGGAGGCATGCATAGAGAGGGAACTCTAAGAGAAAGTGCCACTCACTTTCTATCTTCCCACCTTGGCACTGGCGACATAATCTTTTATCTAAAGGGCATTTGGTGTAGCGGCCGGTTTCAATAGCTTAGGGATGGGTGCCTCATCTAAGAGAGGTTAAAGCTTTCCTGTAGTTAAGGTTTTTTACGGATTTGAGGTAGTTAGAAAGTTTTATATAGTATCTTTTATCAAACCATATGTCCTCAGTTTGACAGAGTGTTCTGGATTACATGAGTTTAGAAATAGTTCGCAGAATTTTTTTTTAAGTTCGGTCATAAAAGTTATCTGATTAACATGGTGAGCTGAGAGGATCAGTGTAGTGAAAATGCGGTGGATAGCATAGCATAGCAACTGCATTAGGCACAGCAGCCATAGCAACTTTCTGTCTGACGTCAAACAGCGTCACACGAAAACGTGATGATCTTTGAGATACGTCACAATTATACATTGGCATGGCGACAAATTAACAACGTCATAAACGTCAGCGGTAGACGAATGGGGTGAAGTTGAAGGAATGGAGCAGCCCAAACTCTGGTTGGAAATATCCAAACTCTAGGGTCAACGTTTATTGATGTGCTGGCCGCTAGAGTTGGAAAATGCAATTTATTTTTCACTCATCTTGGATTTGTACGTTTTTTGGCAGTTTTATAAGCAACATAACCACCAAAAACGTACTTAGGGGTCTATATATCCCGACTTGAGTATTATGTCCGTTATTTGCACACATCTTCAGCTTGTACGGGTTACTGGCTATGCCAGTCTTTTTTATATCAAAATCCTTTAGTTTTTTAAACTCTAAACTTCGGAATTTATAAAAAAAAAAATCGGATTTTCGCCCGCTCGTGCCGGCCACTTTAATACTCCCATATGGCTTACAAGTATGGGGATATCCCTAATACATTGGACTTAACAGTTAACATAAAAAATGCCATTTCAGGGGATCTAACGTGGGTTTCAGCGTATCAACTTAAACAGTCATCATCAGAAGTAACTAGTTATATATACTTCTGTTATCGTGGTTCGTGGAAAGGGGAGCCAATACGGTTGGTGGGGGAGGGGGGTGTGATACGAAGTATTTCCATTTTTATGAACACTACAACACACGGAAAATCTTCTTGTCTAAAATACGTGGTCAGCGTGGTTATTCAAAACAGTCGAGCGAAAGGCAGCCTCAACTAAGCAACGTCATCAAACCGGCTTGTTTTTACGTTCACGTGCGTACAAAAACGTCATAATTTGATTGGCATGGCGACAGATTGATTGACGACGTCATAAACGTCCGGGGTGAAAGAAAGAGGTTTTGTGGAGTTCTCAACCCAGTTTGTCAGAAAGGGCGTTTGTTGTCAAAACTAATGATTACAGTGATATCACAGAAAAATTATTTCCAGTCTTGAAACCAATCCACAAGAAACATCATTTTACTGAATTCAGTATTGGATTACACTCATTTCATTTCCTTTTGACAGTTTTATGAACAACCTTTGGAAATATGTTATAGAATATGTCCGTCCCTTTGAAAACTTCTTCTGTCAATAAAAAAATGTCGGTCATCGTAAATATTTTATGATTGTCAGGGGGGGGGGGGGGGGAGAACCCCCCAATAATTATATTTCTTTTTTTATTTTTATGAATTTTTAATAAAGAAGAAATGAAAAAGGAAATACATGCACTGTAGGCCTACGGGCGAGAAATAGTCGGTCACCGTAAATATGTTATAATCGTCAGGGGGCAAGCCCCCTATAACCCCCCAAGTTTTCTTTATGAATTTTTAATAACGAACATAAATTAAAACAGAAATAACCCCGAAGACTGAAGTCACAGTAAAAAAAAAAAGAGGTGGAGTGAAATCGGCGATTTTAGTAAATGTGAGCGGTTTTTGTTTTGTGACTGATTTTCCGATTATGGAGTTTCCTAAGGTATTATACAGAATATTTGAAAGGAAACTAGGTGTTTTACTATAAGTTTCAGGTGACGGACCTATTCTGTATTCGCACCGATATATTGAAGTATTTAAGAAGCCCGTGCGGGCTATCAGAATTTATCCTTCAATCCACTCAACATATTGCGGACTATTTTCCAGGTTGCTTCAAAATGGCATTAGCTGTCAAAATGTGTGTACCGTTAGCATTCAGATAAAACAAACTCAGTGTGTCTGCGACCTTTATAAGGAAAAGCGTTTTCGGAAAGTAAATAAACTGGATGCACATTCGAGTAAAGTAAAACTTTAGCAAAAAAAACCAAACTTGTTCTGATAATTTATAACCATTTAATTCATATAAGGATTAAGTTTCAGAAAAGGTATAAATTTATGGCTACTATAAATACATTTCTTTAACATGGATATATATATATATTTGTATATAGCAAACAAGAAAATATAATTAAATCACAGAGGAATAAATTTGCTAGCCAAGTTGCTGGTAAGTTTTGTGTACATATGTAGATATTTAACAAAACATAAATAAACAAACAGCTGAATAATATAGAATATAAAATTTTTGAATTAAAGGGGCATGAGCTGCCAAAATGTTGATATTTTGACGTTACAACATAATGTTGAAATTATTGGCTATTTTCTCAAGACGTGTAATTCAGAAGCTTTTAAGTGTTTCTCGTCTCGAAAATGCACGATAAAGTATTGTTTTGAACTAAATTTGGCTTAGAATGAATGAATGATCGTCCCGGTTATTTAAATTTTGTTTACTTTTCGAACGCGTTTTCGGTTCGTACGGGCCAAATACTGTATGGATTTTCCTCATTCCAACGCCAATCATTTAGTTTTTCGGTGGCCTTCAAAGCCTCTTACTGTCGTGACGATCAGAAATTATGAAAAAAGTGTGAATTTTGGCAGCTCATGCCTGTTTAAGTATCTTAACAGAATCAATAATCAAACTACACAAACATTTACCATGTAGAATTAAGCAAGGCATAAGAAATAATCTCATTTTTTGGTACTGGGTGAAAGACAGAAAATATTTTATTAGACACATGCATGCAGGATCCCATTGAGCATGTCTCAAAATTTTTAGCCTAAACTTTTAGATAGTCTAGATAGGACTAAATAGGCTGAAGATGAGACCTTTGAAAATGTACATTTAATCTGAGCTAAAGATTTTGTTTCTCCAAATGTGTGGTGTCCCCGTGTTAATAGTTTTGAACGTTCTCTCCCTGCAATCACTTTCTCATTTCAGAAATTTGATTGGTTGATAGATGTTTTACGCCGCACTAAAGATTATTTCACTTATATGTCTGCGTTGCCAGGTTTGGTCGGGGAGGAAACCAGGCTCATTGCCTGGAGGAAACCCCCGCCATTGGTTGAGTGCCTGGCAACTCTTCCACATATGGCGACCGAGTGAAAAATCCACTAGCAAATTTTTCAATTTTAATTCGGTCTGGGTGTGATTTGAATCTGCGCCTCATCGATGGAAGGTTTGTGGGGGACTGAGGGACGATCACTCTAACCCACTGGACCACCGAAGATTAAGTTTAGATTTATAAGCCAGAAATATCCTCCATTACATCTCTGGCTATCTAGGGTAGTCTTCCAAATTTCCCCCCACTCAGTCCAAAAAAATTGGAAAATTTTCTGACTGGGCTTTCACTCGAACAACCTATGTGGGATGGTTGCCAGTTACCAGCGGAAAGTCGTGGGTTTCCTCCGGACAAATAGCCCGGTTTCCTCCCACAATAAAAACGGGCAACGCCGCCTTATAAGTGAAGTAATCTTGAGCACGGCGTAAAACACCAAACAATCAATCAACCAATCATTTTCGATCAGCTCGCTTTTTGCCTATTTGACACGTTTTCAGAATACTTTACCAAAAAACACCAAACAATCAATCAACAATGCAAATTTCCACATAGGGCAATGGAGTGAAGAAAAAAACATCGGAAACACATCTTACAAATCTTTCACATCCAATTTTCAACTAGAAACAATATCATTAATGCACATAGCTTAAATATATATAACTTGAAAAAGATAGATATGTCAATATAATGTTTTCATTAATAATTAGTCTATTGGATATAGGCTATCAAATCTGTGGGCTGTTTCTCAACACATCTACGCCCGACGCAACTTTGTGTATGGTCCGTAACATAATGTATTGTGGAAGGTATATGTTGCCATGACAGTTAGGGGTTGCATTGGACTTACGTCCCCTGATCATATATAAATTTTTAACTGGATCAGAAATATGTAAATGTTGAAACTAATTTGCATATTATCAACATAATTAGCAATATCAATGCTGGGGTGGATTGCTTGCTTGGATATTCAAAGCCAATAAAAATTCTTTTCTTACATGAGCGTGGTAGTTGATAGCGGGGTATTCCCGAGGTAATAGTGTCAGAAAACTTTGTAGAAAAGTGACGATAAGCTACATGTATGTAGTGAACATTTCAAATCCAAACTGAGTAACAAGACTTAACATATCAGCATCCAGTTTTGATGCGCAAAATTTGTTTTACGACACAGCGTCTAGGGTCAGGGCCCTGGGTCTTTGTTTGAGGAGAAATTCCAGATTTTCTTCCGTTCCTTCATCTTCCGGGTCTATTTCACCCTCAAACATGTGCTGCAATAAAACTTCAACCTTCTTGCGACCTGGAATGAAAAACAAACAATGGTTTTGTGATGCTTGATATAGAAAATGTATGCATAAATATTTAATGAGGGTACCTTTATCTGAATAATTGATCTTCTTGGTTGCATTTCAGAATGCTGTATTTCTTCTAAACATTCAGCCACTTTTTTCCTCATAAGGATTCGAGCATTAGATAAGAAATATGCTAATTGAGGCCTAACAAATTTGCCCATTAGAGGGAATTTAAGGCAATATGACCCACCGTGCAGTGTGTGAAAATGGTTATCCTGAAACACAACTCCACGTCTCCATTTTTGTCTGACTCAATGGAAAATTTAGGCCATTAGAATGACTGAATATTTAGAGGAAATACGGAACTCATAATTGCTGTGTGGGAAAGAAATCTACAGGACGGAAATCACATGACATCACATGAGAAGGAATTTCTCTGATTCTGAGAGGAGATCCCAAATGGTCTGAGGAAGAAATCTCCTACGTCTTAGGACTGAGGATATCTCAAATCTACCCAAAGAGGAAATTTACAATGGTCTGAGGGGGATATCCAAAATCTACCCAAAGAGGAAATGTACAATGGCCTGAGGGGGATATCTCAAATCTACCCAAAGAGGAAATTTACAATGGTCTGAGGGGGATATCCCAAATCTACCCAAAGAGGAAATTTACAATGGTCTGAGGGGGATATCCCAAATCTACCCAAAGAGGAAATGTACAATGGTCTGAGGGGGATATCCCAAATCTATCCAAAGAGGAAATTTACAATGGTCTGAGGGGGATATCTCAAATCTACCCAAAGAGGAAATTTACAATGGTCTGAGGGGGATATCTCAAATCTACCCAAAGAGGAAATTTACAATGGTCTGAGGGGGATATCCCAAATCTACCCAAAGAGGAAATGTACAATGGTCTGAGGGGGATATCCCAAATCTATCCAAAGAGGAAATTTACAATGGTCTGAGGGGGATATCTCAAATCTACCCAAAGAGGAAATTTACAATGGTCTGAGGGGGATATCTCAAATCTGCCCAAAGAGGAAATTTACAATGGTCTGAGGGGGATATCTCAAATCTGCCCAAAGAGGAAATTTACAATGGTCTGAGGGGGATATCTCAAATCTACCCAAAGAGGAAATTTACAATAGTCTGAGGGGGATATCCCAAATCTGCCCAAAGAGGAAATTTACAATGGTCTGAGGGGGATATCTCAAATCTACCCAAAGAGGAAATTTACAATGGTCTGAGGGGGATATCTCAAATCTGCCCAAAGAGGAAATTTACAACGGTCTGAGGGGGATATCTCAAATCTACCCAAAGAGGAAATTTACAATAGTCTGAGGGGGATATCCCAAATCTGCCCAAAGAGGAAATTTACAATGGTCTGAGGGGGATATCTCAAATCTACCCAAAGAGGAAATTTACAATGGTCTGAGGGGGATATCCCAAATCTGCCCAAAGAGGAAATTTACAATGGTCTGAGGGGGATATCTCAAATCTATCCAAAGAGGAAATTTACACTGGTCTGAGGGGGATATCTCAAATCTACCCAAAGAGGAAATTTACAATGGTCTGAGGGGGATATCTCAAATCTGCCCAGGAGGAAATTTACAATGGTCTGAGGGGGATATCCCAAATCTGCCCAAGAGGAAATTTACAATGGTCTGAGGGGGATATCTCAAATCTGCCCAAAGAGGAAATTTACAATGGTCTGAGGGGGATATCTCAAATCTGCCCAAAGAGGAAATTTACAATGGTCTGAGGGGGATATCTCAAATCTATCCAAAGAGGGAATGTACAATGGTCTGAGGGGGATATCCCAAATCTGCCCAAAGAGGAAATTTACAATGGTCTGAGGGGGATATCCCAAATCTGCCCAAAGAGGAAATTTACAATGGTCTGAGGGGGATATCTCAAATCTACCCAAAGAGGAAATTTACAATGGTCTGAGGGGGATATCCCAAATCTGCCCAAAGAGGAAATGTACAATGGTCTGAGGGGGATATCTCAAATCTGCCCAAAGAGGAAATTCACAATGGTCTGAGGGGGATATCTCAAATCTGCCCAAAGAGGAAATTTACAATGGTCTGAGGGGGATATCTCAAATCTGCCCAAAGAGGAAATTTACAATGGTCTGAGGGGGATATCTCAAATCTATCCAAAGAGGGAATGTACAATGGTCTGAGGGGGATATCCCAAATCTGCCCAAAGAGGAAATTTACAATGGTCTGAGGGGGATATCCCAAATCTGCCCAAAGAGGAAATTTACAATGGTCTGAGGGGGATATCTCAAATCTACCCAAAGAGGAAATTTACAATGGTCTGAGGGGGATATCCCAAATCTGCCCAAAGAGGAAATGTACAATGGTCTGAGGGGGATATCTCAAATCTGCCCAAAGAGGAAATTCACAATGGTCTGAGGGGGATATCTCAAATCTGCCCAAAGAGGAAATTTACAATGGTCTGAGGGGGATATCTCAAATCTACCCAAAGAGGAAATTTACAATGGTCTGAAGGGGATATCCCAAATCTATCCATGGAGTGGACTCAATGTGTCCATAGGTGAACTGAAATGTTCCACATGATGAAATCCCTTATTGTTTGAGGAGGGCATCCGAAAATATATCCAATGAAAGGACTAAAATCTTCCCAAATTGGAAATGAGGAAATCCCACATCTACCCCGATTAGTGGACTAATATGTTGTTGGATTGATTGATTGATGGGAGGTTGTTCGGATTGAGCGTCGAACGCTCTACCTACTGAGCCACGGAGGCCCCCCTCAGGCCCCTATATTGTTGGAGAGAATCCCAAATATATCAGTTGGGGAGAAAGGGGGGTGGGGGGGGGATAAGTAACAAAAAAAAGTAAATATTCGTGAGTATTTCTTCATCAATAGCCTGTATGGCAAGAGGTACTGACTTTTCTTCTTTAGGTGGAAGCGAAGTCCTTTCTCTTTAGTGATATCGGGTAGGTTGTCGTTGGTAATATCAGGAAGACTGTCGTTATCGGAATCTTCCTCGATCACATGATCATCATTGTCTGTTTCATCAACACACTCCTCGTTGTCAACCAACTCTATCTTGTCGTCTTTAGTTTTAAACGGACTCGGTGTTTTTCTGACAAAAACATTTTTTCTAAATTAAGCTCTGAAATGCACAGCTTAAACTTAAAGGCACACTTGCTGCGAAAATCAGGAATATTGTTTACATTAAAAAAGAAAGACCGTTTTCTGTATTTTTCCCAGACAATATAAGTTAGGAACTTTCTATTTTTACCAAAATTTAAAAGTTTGGACGTCACTTTGTATTTTTAATTTGAATTTGAAAATTTGAATTGTTAGGGGTCCGTAACGTAAACAAACCAATCTGCCCCCTATTGGCGATTTTATGTTTCAGTCGAGTGAGTGAACTAACGGCACAGTGTAATTTTACGTAGGCCTATTTATCTGAGAAATACAGACTGACAATCGGTTAACAGCGACTGGAAAAGCCTGCTGGTAATTGTTTGAGTGTAAACCAAAGATAAAAAGGCCTGAAATGAGGGTAATCCAACACAAAAGTTGACCTACACTGATCATTGTTGTTGTAATCAGGCTTCGATTCTTCGTTTGTTTTTCATCCCATTTCTACATTCTAAAGCTAACTAGACATGTTTTATGTGTCCTATGTTTAAGTTTAGTGGTATAAGTCTTAGTAAGCTCATGTAAATTGGTTTTCTTAGCAAATTTAAACAGGCTGCGGCGGCAAGTGGGCCTTTAAAGCAGGGGCCACATAAGTACAGCACACAGGCCAGAAACGG
Source organism: Lepidochitona cinerea (assembly GCA_963971465.1). Taxonomy (NCBI): domain Eukaryota; kingdom Metazoa; phylum Mollusca; class Polyplacophora; order Chitonida; family Tonicellidae; genus Lepidochitona; species Lepidochitona cinerea. Next base: position 31,739,448 of record OZ020554.1, on the reverse strand, counting down.
TGTGCGATGTAATGTTCATTTCTAATGCACGCTGAACCATAAACAAAAATATACATAAACCAGTTTTGTCAACCCAAACCACTAAGATTACACTTACAAGAAAAAAAAATAATTAAAAAAACTTTAAAAAAAAAATAAAAAATTTCTAAACATACATACATGTACTATAAGAAGATTTTTCCTGTGCCCGTGTGTTTTAGTGTTTATAAATATTACTATAAGCATTGCATGCAGTTCATAGATCAAACGTGATAACAAACCAAGTCACTTGCCGAATGCTGCGGCTAATGTAAAGTTCCAGCACTGGCAACCCAGAAGGCAATATTTGTTATCAATGCCAGACAGCGATTCCATATAAAGTCATTGTCAGCATATTGAGTTCTAGCTAAGCGGCATTCAAAAACTTATGATGACAATAGACTTGCTCTGCTGGTTGTTTGGTGTTTTACGGTGTTGCCAGTTTTATTGTGGGAGGAAACCGGGTTCTATGCCTGGAGGAAACCCACGACCTTCCGCTGGTAAATGGCAACCATCCCACATAGGTCGTTCGAGTGAAAACCCAGTCAGAAAATTTTCCAATTTTTTTTGGACTGAGTGGGATTCGAACCCGCGACCCATTCGTGGAATGCTCTGCTGGTAAATATATGAACATTTTAAAACATCGAAATTTTCAGAAGGTAAAAACTTTCCATCAAATATACTTCAAGTTAAACTTTGGCGCCCTTAAAAAAGTTTCTTTAGTTGGTTACCTTGAAGGCATAGAGAAAGTCAGCGCTGTTTTACGTCAACAAATTAACATAGGATTAACTTACACTCCAATTCCTAATCCCAAATCCTTAATTTTTGATTCGACGGCCGATTCCAGGCGACCAGCTCGGGACAATGAATACTCCAAAATGAAAGCCTCCAGTACAAAGGCCACAAAAATGCTGTGAAAGAAATAGACAATAAAACACTAAAATGTGGTTTGGTCTAATGGCATATTCTATTTCAATGCTGTTAAAGAAATAGAAAATAAAACATAAAATGTTGTTTGGTCTAATGGCATACATGTACTCAATGTTGTTTGGTCTAATGGCATACTCAATGTTGTTTGGTCTAATGGCATACTCAATGTTGTTTGGTCTAATGGCATACTCAATGTTGTTTGGTCTAATGGCATACTCAATGTTGTTTGGTCTAATGGCATACTCAATGTTGTTTGGTCTAATGGCATACTCAATGTTGTTTGGTCTAATGGCATACTCAATGTTGTTTGGTCTAATGGCATACTCAATGTGGTTTGGTCTAATGGCATACTCAATGTTGTTTGGTCTAATGGCATACTCAATGTTGTTTGGTCTAATGGCATACTCAATGTTGTTTGGTCTAATGGCATACTCAATGTTGTTTGGTCTAATGGCATACTCAATGTTGTTTGGTCTAATGGCACACTCAATGTGGTTTGGTCTAATGGCATACTCAATGTTGTTGTTTCTATCGACTCTGGGATGCAGGTTTGATTCTCGGTTTCTGTCATTTTTTAAGAAAGTGTAATCCCAAAAAACTATAGATTGAAAAGGCTGGTTTTCTGATTAAAACCCTTCCATTTTGTACACTGAAATGTAATTAAATTACATATAATATGTATTAGAATAGAAATAAATGTAGTCCTGGTGAGCTGTGTGTTGCTGAATAAAGGGTCATTGGCGGAAATACTACTATTATACCACTACTGCTATACTCACTTTCTAAAAGACACAAAGTAATTAAAACTGACTTACTTTAGCACAATGACGACAGTGACCAGGTGGAAAGAGAAGAAATACAGCCTGGCTGCTTTGTGGGTGACATGTACAAATCCAGAAGACAGAAGTGATGTATGTTAAGGGGGGATAACTCTGGTGAGATATTACAGCAATAAAACATTGGCATTTTGGTTTTAAAAAACCTAACATCGGCAGGATTAACCATGATGAGACATTGATTAAATTTGTTAATTTATATGCTATATTTTAATTCCCTATGTATATGTACTTGTACCAAGACAGACGATTTTGTATAAAACAAAAGAAATGCAACTCCAAAAACTGAAGCCAACTGAAGGCAGATCTACGTAGCCATCATCAGGAATAACGACGCATATCATTATTTTTTTTTATTTCCAGACGGTGACTTGACCTACCAGCACCCCTTCCCCCCCCTCCCACCTGAAAAGATAATTAACTTGTCTAGTGGTTCTAATTCTAGTTCCAATAAAAGTGTGTGGACACTTGTTGATAAATTAGAAAATAAATTTATACAAAAAAGGATATCATGCCACTGGTTGACAACTGTCAGTTCAAACAGCACGACAAATGCCTTGAGAATGTTGTTAAAGTTGTTGCTACAGTAACGGAACTTGAAGAAGTCAGAGTTCTCCAGACTTTTGGCTCCACAGAATCTCTGACTGTCCGGGATCGCAGAAGTGTTGTATCCGTTTTCAAAATACTCAATGCGACCATGGTATATCTCCATGCCGATAATAGCAAAGATGTAATAGATAATCTGCAAAACAACAACAACACATATAAGAAATGTTTGAAACTCTCTTTAAAGGTGGGTTCCATACTAATGATAAAAAATTAAGACATCACCACGTCGTCAGTTGTTTTTGAACAACACGAGCTTGTCAAAAGCTCGTGTTGTTCAAAAACAACTGAAGACGTGGTGATGTCTTAATTTTTTATCATTAACAGCACATATATCAACGCAATTACCTACATTTTATTCTTGTCAGATAGGGATTGGTCAATTGATGATGCCACACTCAAGATAATTTCACTTATATGCCGCGTTGCCAGGCTCAGTGGGAGAACTTAGCAGGAAACCGGGCTCTTTGCCTGGAGGAAACCCCAGACCTTCGGCGAGTGCCTGGCTACTCTTCCACATATGATGATTGAGTCAAAAATCCACTCAGAAATTTTCAATTTGTCAGATAGTGAGGAAATAAAAACAAGAAATAACAATGGACTAAAAGTTCTAGAATTTAAGAACATAAACCAAATTGTAACCTAAAAACTGAATTAATAAATGTTTTGATAATATTATTTAAATCAACAATGAATGTCTTAAAAGAGTAGGCCTACCGAGTGACACAATTAAGTTTATGCTAAAAATACAAATTAATGAATTACAAATGATTCCTTAACATGCACATTATCTAAATTAGTACAAGACACTTTTTGAAATGGATAGATGTAAGTTAGTACCCATATTAAAGTGGCATGAGCTGGCAAATATATATGCTGGGAACCTTTTTTTTTCTCAATAGAATATGTTAATTATTTGTCATTTTTATAAAGAAAAACAAAATAAAAGATTTCCACTGATACCATTCTCACAAGGGTATGTTATGGTAGTTTTTATAAAAACCCAAAATGCACCCAGCTATTTGAATTTTATCCATTATCTATCTTGGGTACAAACGGGTTACGGACTATTTCACTGATATTTTTTCATATCAACGTCAATCCTTTAGTTTTTCAAGGTATTTTAACGCTCGCTCCACTTGTCTTGACAAACAGAATTTGGGAAAAATGCTGAATTTTGGCAGCTCATGTCACTTTAAAGAATGCAAAAGGTAAGAAGATGTATGGTTGGAGTAAGAAGGACAGGGATTATTCATTGGGGGGGGGGGGGGGAAGAAATGCACAAGTCAAGGACACCCGACCTATAAAGCCTACATGTAGACTACGATTAGGAATTGTTCCTAAATTTTCTCTTTGATCAAGTAAGAAATATAGGAAAAACAAAGTTTGATTGGAGTGTTTTGTGTGGTAGGCACAGGTCAAGGTGACCTGATCTATATAGCCTACATCTTACCCAAATTGGTGTAATTACCTTGATGATTATTGGGTAAGAAATTGTCGGGGGAGGGGGTTGGTACAGAAAATGATAGAAAGTGGGCATAAAAATGGGTGGTTGGGAGTGGGGAGGTGGGGTGCTGAACGGTTGGGGAGGGGGCAGAAACAGTTGTGTGAGGGCGGAGGGGGGGGGGGGGGGGGGTGCTTAACTTAAGGAGCATGATCTTGGCGTCTAGCACCAGGTCCGAATCCAAATTATTGTTTTAGTAGGATGCATACCTTGATCAATTTTACCAAGAAAAATTAATGAGCCATTACAGGTTAAAATCAATTGAAAAGTTTTTTCTGTTAATATTTTCCAAGGTGTTAAAATCTGCCACCGTGGGACTGGGATTGAATTTTGCCTCAGGGAATTCTGGGTAAGGGCGTAGAACCTAAAAGCTTACAAAGATAACCCCTCCAAAGGAGAGGATGGATGGACCAATATTGACTATTGTAAGAATAATCACTTTGAATCTGAAATCAAACAAGCAAGAAAGTTATACAAGAGAGCAGCATCAGGTTTCCATAGAAACGAATTTCTGAGGTGAAATATCTGCACCAAAATGAGTATAAAATCTCAAATTTTCCCCATAAAAAATTAATTTCAATTAATTTAAAGGCACACTTGCCGGGAAAAGCCAAAAGACTGTTTACATTAAAAACAGTGGTTGGTTTTCTGTATTTTTCCCAGACAGAAAAAGTTAGGAACTTTCTATTTTTACCAGAAATTGAAAGTTTTGACATCATTTAGTATTTTTAATTTGAAATCGAAGCTGAGCGTGTGCACAAGTGCCGTACTGGTTTGAGTCGTGTGGGCGATCTAACGACACAGTATAATTTGACTAACTTGATCTAAGAAATACATACTAACGATCGAGTAAGAGGGACTATAAAAGCCTGCTGAGTGCAAACCACAGACAAAAACGCTTGAATGAGGGTAATCCAACACTTAAGTTAACCAACACTGATCAGTATTGTTGTTGTAATCGAGCTTTGATTCTTCGTTTGTTTTTCACCCTCATTTATACATTCTAAACCTAATTGGACATGCTTTATGTGTGCTATGTTTAATTTTAGTGGTAGAAAGCTTGTGCAACTTGGTTTTCTGAAAATGTCAAACAGGCTACGGCGGCAAGTGGGCCTTTAAAGGCCCACTCATCGCTATAGCCTCTTTAATAGTTGCGAAAAAAAGCCAATTTTTAGGAGCTTACTAATAATAAAATCCATAAACCTAAACATAGGACAAATAAAATACGCCCAGTTTATTTAAAAAAATGTCTTAATGGTGGAATAAAGGCATACTGAAAAGGGAAGTCTGTACGTCCACCTATTGATCTTCTGTTGTAAATTACACATTTTCAGGAATTTCGATTTTTAATTTACAGTCTCAAACTGTTTGTGCCACTTACACAAAAACTGTGGTCTGTATTTTTCCTGTTAGGTCAACTGACAGCTGGTTTATAAGACATTCTTATGAATGTAGTCATTTTTCGCGATTATGTGCATAACCGGCCTCGTCTTTTGTTTACGTTGTATTACAAATCAAATTTTCATTTTCAAATCAGAAGCACAAAATGATGTCAAAACTTTTGAATTTTGGCAAAAAATGAAAGTACCGGTAGCTAAAATACAGAAAACAATCTTCCTTTTTCAATGTATACAGTTTCCTGAATCCGAAAGTGTGCCTTTAATTAGGAAATATACAATTTCTGGGAACTAAAATACTCAATAAAAATTTGAAATCCCTTAGGGTGTGGTTTCAAAAATTTTGACTTCTATGAAACCCTGAGCCTTTACAACATCCAAAAAGCTACAGCATAGAAAAGATTGAAAACATAACAGAAAAGGAACAAAAATAAAGACACTTTAAATTGTGCAAATAACAACATTAAAAGCATAAACATAAAAATAGATAGTAAATGCAAAGGAAAGGTCCTGTTATTTACAATATGCAACAAGATAAATAAACAAAAGGTATCAGCTGGAATCTACAGATATAGTTACAAAATTAAATAAAGCTTAAAGGGGCATGAGCTGCCAAAATGTTGATATTTTGACGTTAAAATAGAATGTTGAAATTATTGGCTATTTTTCTCAAGACGTGTAATTCAGAAGCTTTTAAGTGTTTCTAGTCTCGAAAATGTACGATAAAGTATTGTTTTGAACTAACTTTGGCTTAGAATGAATCAATGGTCGTCCCGGTTATTTAAATTTTGTTTACTTTTCGAACACGTTTTCGGTTCGTACAGGCCGCATACTGTATGGATTTTCCTCATTCCAACGCCAATCATTTAGTTTTTCGATTGCCTTTAAAGCCTCTTACTGTCGTGACGATCAGAAATTATGAAAAAAGTGTGAATTTTGGCAGCTCATGCCACTTTAAAATTGATGGATTAATTGGGGTTTTAGGCCACCTCAAAATTATTTCACTAACATGCTGGCATTGCTAGCAGCATAGGGCAGTGAGTTAAATCCAATGTTCACGGAATTGAAATTGATATTTGTTTTCGCATCAGACCCGAATATTTAACTTATATGGCCGTATAGCCAGGCTTAGTGGGGGAGGAGGCCAGACTCTACCTGGAGAAAAAAAACCCAACCTCTGACGAGCTACTCTTCCAGATCAAGTCAAAAAATTCCTGTCAAAAATTTTTCATTGGACTGATTTGGATTTAAATCTGAGCCTTTTTGATCGAAGGCCTATGTGGGACTGAGAGACCATCACCCTGCCCACTGAGACACCAAGGCCCCAAATTTGCTTGATAATGTTTTTTTTCTGAATACAGCTCAAGTTTGTCTTTCTTTCTTCAGTATTTCTCAGAATACAGTACACCAAAAAAGTTACCACTATTGCACACGAGTGTGTAGTGCACTGCAGGTCACACGGGTTTTTTTAGTGGTAACTTTTTGGGTGTACTGTACATGTAGGTTTCTAAAAAAATCTACAGTTAGCTTGTACATTCAAATCATATCTTATTTGTTTCTCCAGGTTATTTGATAATACAAAAGCCTGACAGGCCTCAAAAATGGATGCTGCCAAATTATCCCAAAATTCTAATTCAAGACCAGGGGGCTGTTTCTCGACACCGACATAACTTTGTGCCTGGTCGTAACATCATGGCAACATATACCTTTAACATTACGTTACGACGGGCGTAAATGTGTTGAGAAACAGCCCCCTGTAAGTCCATATACAGAATACAAAAAATACAACAGACTTATAAAGAAATAACTAAAAAAAAGCAACTGATGTGGGGTATAAAGGCTAACTCACCGCTGTATGCTACCAAAAATCTTTATCAATCTCATTACACGGAGAACTAGTAGAGGGTCAAGGGTACTCAACTCATCTTTGTCTACGGGAAGAAATAACAAAACACTCATTGCAATTTATACACAACAGTAACACCAGGGGGCTGTTTCTACTTTCTAGACACGACGTAACTTTGCGCCTGGTTGTAACGTCATGGCAACATATACCTTCTACATTACGCAAAGTTACGACGGGCGTAAATGTGTTGAGAAACAGTAACACCAGCTTTTCGTTTAAGTGGCATGAACTGTCAAATCATGGAATTACTGTTTCATCATAAATTCTTATTATCAAGAGATTGAAAGATTATTTCCCTTATATGGCAGGGTTGCCAAGTTTAGTGGGGGAGGGGAGGACACCGCGATCTTTGCTCAGAGGAAATCTCAGACCTTGGGCGATTACCGGGCAACTCTTCAACATACGGCGACTGAGTGAAAATCCACTAAGATAATTTAAAAATATTTGGTCTGAGTGGGATTTGAATCCACCGCATGATTGTCAAGAAGTTCAGCATTTAAAACTACCTAATTGACCGATTGCTTGATGATGTCACTTGGACATTACACGCACAGCATTTTGAGAGATTGAGGGATATTAAAATAATTTTACAAAATGGCGGAAGGAATAATACTTTATCGAGAAGAGGATGTAAAAGGAGCCAGATCTTTTGACGGCGCTTATCTGTTGTGCTTCAAAATGGCAAACTGAGGTACATTTTACCCAGAAAGCTTTGCGTAAATCTGTGTGACGTCATCAGGCTTGGTGGTAATAGAATATCTCAATCTGTAAGAATAGTATCAATGGAAAGCTCTTATATTTAAAGCTAATTTTGTTTGGCAGCTCATGCCATTTATTTCTTTACTGATGCCCAGTGATGAGCAATACTTACAATTTTATTAAAAGTTTTAAGTTTTAAAAAAGACTTAGAGGATACCTTAAAAACATGCACCGTATAGGCCTACAAATTCAGCCAAAAGAAAATGAGATTTCAGGCACATAACCTACAAAATTCAAGCACTCTTTTTCTACAGTTTAGATATGGAAATTAATTAGCTTTAGCGCCGTGACGTCATAGTTGACATCTAATTTATTTACATATATGTACTATAGTTGTGACATCTTACACAAACGACATTAAGCCAGGGTTTCTTCAGGGTTGGCTGAAATGATGCCGAAAGCGTTCAATGTCAATTATGACGTCAAATACGAAGATATTTCCGATAGGTGATGGAAGATATGCATAATTTTTAATCGCTGTTTTTTTGATACCCTGGGACCTTACAGAAAGTTAGTTTTGTTTCAACATTTTGTCAGTTTACAATAACAAATCACCGATAGATGTTCAGAAAGAACTGGACATTTATCCTTTGAGTTAAATAGAGTAAATGTTAAAAAAAATCGAATGAAAATGAATTTATGTTCCAAAAGGCCCGCTCACACAGTGCGATTTGTTGTACCGATTTGTAGCATGCGATAAAAATGGATGTATATGATCGTAACAACCAATTAAAAGTATTCATTTTAATCGCATGCTACAAGTCGGTACGACAAATCGCACCGTGTGAGCGGATCTTAAGTAACAAGTTGTAGAAATTCTGTGTACAAACGATGAAATCTGTAACTCATTTGTTGTAAAACAAAGTGTTACATACCAAGGTCCATAGCAGATTCAACAATTGTAGCAACAAGAGCAGTGCCAATCACAAAAAAATCAAATCTGAAAATATAATATAAGAAAATTGAAGTTATAGAAGTTATGTTAAGATTGAAGCAAACCAAAGAAAGACATGCAAGGCATATTTACTAAATATTTTGGTTTATTTACAAACCATCATCAGGAGTACCGGTACTGGTCTTAAATTGAGACGCTAAATCTACTACACTATTACGCCAAGCCAGTCAGTGGAAACTCTAATAATTTGAGCATAACTCGACAAGTGATACCCTGTAGGGATTGAATGTGTAATTCTGTGGCACTCGTCACACAGCAAACTTACCCTTACAGTATTAGTCTAAAACAATTGTTGAGATCGGATTAAAATTTAAGCAGTTTTACATAATCCAATATGGCTGCCAAATGTAACAGATGATGACAAAAATAGGTCACGGCACACTTTTTACCCATAAGATGAATATTCTGAAACATCATCCAGATTGCTTACAAAATTTACAAGTAGCATATAGGAGATAATTCTATATAATTTAAATAAGGCCAGCATATTATTATAGGTAATAGGAAATGACAAAAAAAGTTGGTGAGACGCCAATGAATTTTTTGGGGTGGGAAATCTGATCAATGGTTAAACTATAGAAGCTATGGGACACAAGGAACTACTACATAATTCAAAATTACTGTTGTACTATATATGTTCTATAACAGAAAATAGTTCTAGACACATCGCCTGGCCATAAGGTGTATACTCTGACTGAAACATTTGTGGAAAATGGATACAAATTGAAGAAGAGGGCATAGACTGATCCAGAGACATTTTGATACCTGTATACAGGTATGGGCGCCCAAACTTACAAGCAAAAAATCCGCCCAAATTCTTCAAATCAACAGATTTTAATGTCAAAATAGCATTTAATGTTGAATTTTGGGCTAGAGATGTTGTTTTTGTCTTATTGTTGGAACATTTTGAACCGAAATGGTATGCCCAAATTTTCCCTGGATCAGTCCCTGGAGGGTATATGATATACGGCTGTTCTGGCACTCGGTATACGATCATTTATGACTTTTAAGTCAGGCATCAGGGGGCTGTTTCTCAACACACTTACTCCCAACGATTTTCGCCTGGTCGGAATGTATTGTTGAAGGTATATGTTGCCATGACAGTTAAGCCTGCATTGGACTCACGTCGGGCGTAAACATTTTGAGAAACAGCCTACAGATGTATTGTATGTGATTTCTATATATGAGCTTTGTACAAATAATTCTAGCCTTAATGAACAGGGACACAACAAATCACATCGTGAGAAAGTGCCATAAGAAATGAAACTACGATAAATCAAGTTATACATTGATTGATTGATTGTTTGGTGTTTAACGTCGAGCTGAAGATTATTTCACTTATATGGCGGCGTTGCCAGTTTTGATTGTGGGAGGAAACCGGGCTCTGTGCCCGGGGGAAACGCACGACCTTCCATTGGTTACTGGCAACCATCCCACATAGGTCGTTCGAGTGAAAACCCAGTCAGAAAATTTTCCAAATTTTATTGGACTGAGTTTGGATTCGAACCCGCGACCCATTGGTGGAAGGCTGTTCTGATTGAGCGTCCAACGCTCTACCTACTGAGCCACGGAGCCCCCCCCCCAAGTTATACAGGTATAGCACATATTTCACTATAGTTTTTGAGGTCTTCCCACTGTTGGTAATTGACCACAACAATGCTGGACAATTTGCAAATGCCAAATCGGTATGTTACATTAGCAAAAGAAAAAATAAAATAAAGTCAAAACTATACTTACATGTTCCAAAATCTTGAGAAGAATTCCTTAGCACCGAATGTGTAAAGTTTGAGAATAATTTCTATCGTAAATATAACCAGGAAGAACCAATCTGCTTTATCAACACCAAATCCAATAAAAAACGCGTTCAGAAATATCATAAAGTCAAAGAAATAACGGAAAAACCTGAAAAATAAAGCAAACTGATAATGGTTGCAACACAAGTAAATGAAAGCATAAGACAGCAGGGGAGGAGGGGGGGAATCGTACCAGACTGACAGTTTTCTTTCGTCACTGTATATCAACCTCTTCGCCATTGCCAAGGTGAGACAAATTCAGCGACACAGCTCTGTAAAGCCAGGCACACATTAGGCAATTCTGAGCCAAATCGGCTACTCGTTTGCAGCACATTAGGTAATTCTCTGTGGCGTTGTAGAACTCAATTACGTCAAAGAACAATGCCAAGTGACGTTATATCTAAAACATGTGACATTACGTTTAATTTTGATTGGATGGTCAAGATTTTGTCACTGACAGTTTACCGCACACTGGGCACCTCGTCGGCGACCGTGGCCAACTATCAAACATGCCAGATGTCTCGGTAACAGTCGCCCAATGTTGGCCGATAACAATGGCACGTTAGACGATTAGCTAGTGGGCCAGTGTCGGCCACTCAGAATTGCCCAGTGTGCGCCTGGTGTAAAAGCTTTTGACTTTCGATTGATTGATCGATTGATTGTTTGGTGTTTTACGCGGAGCTCAAGATTATTTCACTTATATGGCGGCGTTGCCAGTTTTATTGTGGGACTGACCATTCTGAATTAAAGGATATATGAACAAAGCAGTTTGGCTGAATGTATCAACCATATACGAAAGTTAAGGCCCACTATGTGTTAAGGCCCACTATGTGTTAATGGCGGAGGGGTCAATATGGCGGTGTATTGGGTGAAAAAACACAGGATGTTTGTCCCGAGCTTCTGTCAGTACCAAGCCGTATGTGGAAGAGTTGCCAGGTACTAACTAAAGGCAGAGAGTTTGTTTCCAAACAATGAGCCTGGTTTCCTCCCCCCACTAAACCTGCCAATGCAGCCATATACAAGTAAGTGATACAGTCATTGAGTGCGGCGTAAAACATCAATCAATATGCCAGTACCTGGAAAACTGGACACATAGGATCAAAAAACTAGAAAGAAATGCCTACTTGTGTCTGATGATCATCTGCAAGTATTTGCTCGTTTTGTGGTTGAAAACTTGAGGGAAATATTTCTCAATGACGGTCATTCTGTCCTTGACCTCTGACACAGGTAACTGAAGAAGGTCAGCCAAGGTCAAAAACTCATTCTTTTCTAAAATGTATAAAAAGGAAAAGAAATTAATACTTCAGTTTCTGAGCTTTGAACCGTCTTTGACTTACCCTTTCCCTAGATTTCATTTTGGCCAGGAATTCTCACTAATTGCTCGTTAATTGTACATTTGTCATCCAATGTCAAATCCCTCTTATTTTTTAAATAAGTTACATTTGTTAAGAAACCGCATTTACCAGGCTTACTACAACTAAAACCATTAAATATTAACATAAAACATGTCCAGTTAGGATTAGAATGTATAAATGGGGGTGGAAAACAAACGATTAATTGATTGATTGGTGTTTTACGTCGTGCTTAAGATTATTTCACTTATATGGCGGCGTTGCCAGTTCTATTGTGGGAGGAAACCGGGCATAGAGCCCGGAGGAAACCCAGGACCTTCCGTTGGTAACTGGCAACCATTCCACATAGACAAAAAAAGGAAGACTGATTACAACAACAATCAGTTTTGGTTAACTGAAGTGTTGAACTACCCTCATTTCAGGCCTTTTTCGTGTGGTTTACACTATTAAATTTATCAGTCTTTTCCAGTCCCTCTTAACCAATTGTCAGCAAGATTAATTATTAGATTATCAGCAAAACCGTCATTCCTACAACAATCTACAAATCTCATGAGAAACGGGATTTATTGGAAAAAACATTTTCAGAAGTTATGAAAAATTAAAAAAATTTACAACCTCGGCCTATTTCTAATTTCCAGTCAAAAACCATCTTGCTTAAAAACTAAAATCCAAAATAACAATATGTATATCGCAACACACTTTTATTAGACACTTGTGCTTGCATTTCTGAAGATTTTATTAGTTAAAATTAAGGACGTTAGCAGAAATACGCAATTTTTGGCAGGGCGCAACTGTGTCAATCACAAAATGACCGTAATGATAGTCTGTGTAAAACAGGGCACAGCAGATTTTACTGCCATATGAATATCTGTTTGGATAACAATAAAATCTCACAGCATTATTCATTCCTTTTATCCTTTTAATGAGGCCCTTTTTGTATTGTTTAAGAGGGCCTCCGTGGCTCAATAGGTTGAGCGTTGGAGCATCCGAACAGCCATCCACCAATGGGTCGCGGGTTCGAATCCCACTCAGTCCAAAAATTGGAAAATTGTCTGACTGGGTTTTCACTCGAACGACCTATGTGGGATGCTTGCAAGTTACCAGCGGAAGGTCGGGGGTTTCCTGCGGCCACAGAGCACGGTTTCCTCCCACAATAAAACTGGCAATGCCGCCATATAAGTGAAATAATCTTGAGCGCGGCGTAAAACACCAAACAATCAATCAATGTATTTTTTAAGTCAATTATAGAGGTCTCACCCACCTATACAGTAATCCATATTAGTATCCAGGACTCTCAGAAGTAGGTCAATACAGGTATGACTTTTGCCAGGTAAGACAAGTTTCATCAATTTTAACCACCTGTCTTGTGGGACCACATATCTATCCCCACGCCATACCTTGATAATGTGGAAGGCTTGAGCCAGTTTTCTTCGCTTGTTATACACAGATATCTTTACCTCGTTCTGAAAAAAATAAATATGGAATTTGCTGATTTTCTCTCATTGATTGCGCTTGCAAATCAAAATAAAATATTATTATAAGAGACATTATCAAGTAGGTTTGATCAGGAACTAATTATTGAGATATATGTAATTAGTAAGAAGGAAAACACAGACAAATTATTGATGAGTGGCAACTTCCAATGAAATTTTATTTCAAAGCTGAATTTCTTTTTGTTCTTTGTAAGAGGCAGGTTGGATGAGCTAACAGGGCATAATCTAGGGCAACTGTTTGGGCGCCCATAGTACGGCTTGACAATACCATCCCAGGGCCCATGAAGGCTACATGGAGAGAACTCCTACTTTGAAATATCATTTCTGTCTAATATGTCCCTAGTATTTATGTTGTTAATACTTAGCACAGCAGGTTTCAATTGTGTTCAATATTTAAAGCAACAATTTTTGTTCTAACTCCCTGGTTTGGGCGCCCAAACTGAAGAAGCCCAAACCGCATATATGGGGTTCAAAATCAACCTAGATTAGGTCTTGGCTAATATGTTTTTGAACATGAGCCTAAACTTCCATAACTTCAACCAAACAAAAATAGAAAAAAACATTTTGATCAGCTGCTTCTTTAAGCTCACCTAAATTTGAGTGATACAGTACAAAAATTATTTTCTCTTCTGTCTGGAAGAAACCCTCGATCTTGGGCAAGTACCTGGTCACTCTTCCACATAGGGCGATTAAGGGAAAATCTCACACAGAAATTAAACATTTTTCTACGATCTCAACAATTAAATATTCGAGGACCTTAGTGGGATTCGAACTCACGACCCATCGTTGGACCTAACTTGGACTAAGAAAATATGGCTGTAAAAAGTTCTGTTTAGTGACTCAATTGACTGATTGCTTGATGACGTTACTTGGAATTTTCGGGCAAAGCATTTCGAGGGATTGAGGGATGTGGAAATGATTTTAAATATGGCGAAAGAAATAATACTATATCGAGAAGACGTAAAAAGCGTAAAGTTACCAGAAAAATGTGTGGACAAAAACAGGTTATGTCATCAAAGTTTTCCAAAAAAGTGACATCTTGTTAAGTACCACTAAAACAAGTGGCGAACTGAGGTACATTTTACCCAGAAAGCTTTGCGTAAATCTATGTGACGTCATCAGGCTCGGTGGTAATTCTACAGTTTAAGTAGTCATATGGTAAATGTGTTCAGTTTTACCTTGAGGTTTTTCTTGTAGTTGTTATAGATAACAGCCAGTACAATACTCATGAAAATATACAGACAGATGATAAGGTAGACCCCAAAGAAGAGAGCATACCAATTACTCCGATCATAGGCTGGCATCCTAGAAAAAAATACACAATCCTTATATATTGCTTATTTCTAGTCTGCTACAGTCAGCAAAGTTAAAATGGCAGAGATTGTTTGTCCTGATCACTTTGATATATAGGGCCCGAGTCGCACCAATAGAAGGCCTGTGTTGGACTGAGTGACTCCCACTCTAACCCACCAAACCAACAAGGTGCGCCTCACAATAGGAATTTATATTGTTAATAAATTGTTATTAATAATATTGACCATCACCAACATATGGGAAGGTCATTCTTTTTATTAAACTCACTATCCCTGCGGTCCAGGGGCAGGTTGTTCAAAAGAAAATTAGCTTAACGACCGGTTAAATGACGTGGCGTACAAAAGAAAATCCTTAGTCATATAAGCTAACATTAAGCCCCAGTTCAATACAATAAGATTCTGGGCCTAGTTTCACAAAGCGATCTTAGATAAGTGTGATCTTAACTACCATGGCAACCAATGCTAAAGGTATACGTTGCCATTGGTAATTAAGATCGCCTTTAGCTAAGATCGCTTTGTGAAACTGGGCCCTGGTAGCATGACCTACTTACATGACATCAGGGTTATTGGCTGTGGTCACGAGTACATACAGATCCCACAAACTGTCCAAGTAGTTCTTGAAGTAAGCTCTGCCATTGGGGTACTGTAAATCAGGTCTGGGGGAGAAATTACAACATTAATATATTTGAGTATGTTAATTAACTATCATCATTGGCTTTTTTCATAATTTCTGATCGTCACAACGTTCTGAAAACGTGTTCGAAAGTGAACAAAATTTAAATAACTGGGAAGACCATTCATTCATTCTAAGCCAAAGTTAGTTCAAACCAATACGTTATAGTACATTGTCGTTATACGTCTTGAGAAAAATAGCCAATAATTTAAACATTTTGCCAGTTTAACTATCATCATTGACTTAAATTGGTAGGATTGATTACTTAGTGTCTTACATCATATTTATTGAAGTTTTACGCTGCACTCTTGATTATTTCGCATATATGGCTGAGTTGCCAGGTTTAGTAGAAAAGGAAACAAGGCTCATTGGGGAATGTTTCGATGAACGCTATTAAAAGACTTATAAACAACCTCAGAACTATAGGGCCTGGGAGTCTACCGTGAGATTTCGCGATATCCGGTGATAGGTGACGTTTTTTCATGACATTCTCAGTTCGATTGACGTTTTTGTTCTGAAACGTCATTAATGAGCGTCATAATCGAATGAATATGAAAATTGGAAAAATATTTCCTGGAATTCAAACCGGCAGCATTTTTCATTGGAGGTTAATAATAATTTGTTGACTTAGGTAAAAACATAAAATATGAATGAGTTATTGCTTCTTTGCCATATAGGGAGCGAGAGTAACGTGCCGACAATTCCACAAATTTCCAGTCACCAGCGTTGTCATTACACATGTGGAGAGCCTTTATCGTTCGAATGTGACGCTCATTTCTGACGTGGTAGAACAAAAAAAAACATCAATCGAGCTGAAAACGTCATCAAAAAACATCATCTGTCACTGGATATCGCAAAATCTCTCGGTAGACTCCCAGGCCCTATTTCAGATTATTTCACTTATATGGTGGTGTTATCAGGTAAACTGGTCTCCAGAGTGAGTTGGATTCAAACATGCGACCAATAGATGGAAGGCCGGAGCGTGATCATATATATTGCTTAACAGACGAGAAGGCCAAGCTAAAATTTGAGTACAATTTTCCACTAGGGAAAAAAATGTTTTCTACTTGAGACGGATGAGTACAATTTTCCACTAGGGAAAAAAATGTTTTCTACTTGAGACGGATGAGTACAAGTTTCCACTAGGGAAAAAAATGTTTTCTACTTGAGACGGATGAGTACAAGTTTCCACTAGGGAAAAAAATGTTTTCTACTTGAGACGGATGAGTACAAGTTTCCACTAGGGAAAAAAATGTTTTCTACTTGAGACGGATGAGTACAAGTTTCCACTAGGGAAAAAAATGTTTTCTACTTGAGACGGATGAGTACAAGTTTCCACTAGGGAAAAAAATGTTTCTACTTGAGACGGATGAGTACAAGTTTCCACTAGGGAAAATAAGTGGCTGTCGCCATCAGGACCCCTCGGGTCTGGGCCAAAGAAACCGAAGATATATTTATTTTCCAGACAATTTGTTGTGAGTGAAAAACTACTCCACATACATGCATCACATTTACAAGGAGGGTTTTGGCTGATAGTCATGTAAGGGGCATAACTCTTGAAAAACATGTCCGAGCACATCGATTTTAAATAGGCTTCTTGTACTTGCTGTATTGAACAAATGTAGGAAGTTTCAAAGTTGTAAGTTAAAGACTTTTTTAGATAATGTGTTTACAAGGCTTTTTATAGCAGCGGTAATAAAAGGGACATAACTCTTGAAAAAACATCCAAGCCCGTTGATTTTAAATAGGCTTCTTGTACTTGCTGTATTAAACAAATGTGTGAAGTTTCAAAGTTGTAAGTTAAAGACTTTTTTAGAAAGTGTGTTTACAAGGCTTTTTATAGCAGCGGTAATGTAAGGGGCATAACTCTTAAAAAAAACATCCCAGCGCGTTGATTTTCAATAGGCTTCTTGTACTTGCTGTATTAAACAAATGTGTGAAGTTTCAAAGTTGTACATGTAAGTTAATGATTTTTTTAGATAATGTGTTTACAAGGCTTTTTATAGCAGCGGTAATAAAAGGGGCATAACTCTTGAAAAAAAACATCCGAGCGCGTTGATTTTCAATAGACTTGCTGTATTAAACAAATGTGTGAAGTTTTAAAGTTGTAAGTTAAAGACATTTTTAGATAATGTGTTTACAAGGCTTTTTATAGCAGCGGTAATAAAAGGGGCATAACTCTTGAAAAAAACATCCGAGCGCGTTGATTTTCAAAAGGGTTCTTGTACTTGCTGTATTAAACAAATGTGTGAAGTTTTAAAGTTGTAAGTTAAAGACTTTTTTAGATAATGTGTTTACAAGGCTTTTTATAGCAGCGGTAATAAAAGGGGCATAACTCTTGAAAAAAACATCCGAGCGCGTTGATTTTCAATAGGCTTCTTGTACTTGCTGTATTAAACAAATGTGTGAAGTTTTAAAGTTGTAAGTTAAAGACTTTTTTAGATAATGTGTTTACAAGGCTTTTTATAGCAGCGGTAATAAAAGGGGCATAACTCTTGAAAAAAACATCTGAGCGCGTTGATTTTAAATAGGCTTCTTGTACTTACTGTATTAAACAAATGTGTGAAGTTTTAAAGTTGTAAGGTAAAGACTTTTTTAGATAATGTGTTTACAAGGCTTTTTATAGCAGCGGTAATAAAAGGGGCATAACTCTTGAAGAAAACATCCGAGCGCGTTGATTTTAAAAAGGCTTCTTGTACTTGCTGTATTGAACAAATGTGTGAAGTTTCAAAGTTGTAAGTTAAAGATTGTTTTAGATAATGTGTTTACAAGGACCAATGGACAGACGGACAGACAGACAGACGGACAGACGGACAGACGGACGACGGAGGCAACGACAGTACCCTTCGGGCAAAATTTGCCCGAGGGGTAAAAATGTTTTCTACTTGAGACGGATGAGTACAAGTTTCCACTAGGGAAAAAAATGTTTTCTACTTGAGACGGATGAGTACAAGTTTCCACTAGGGAAAAAAATGTTTTCTACTTGAGACGGATGAGTACAAGTTTCCACTAGGGAAAAAAATGTTTTCTACTTGAGACGGATGAGTACAAGTTTCCACTAGGGAAAAAAATGTTTCTACTTGAGACGGATGAGTACAAGTTTCCACTAGGGAAAATAAGTGGCTGTCGCCATCAGGACCCCTCGGGTCTGGGCCAAAGAAACCGAAGATATATTTATTTTCCAGACAATTTGTTGTGAGTGAAAAACTACTCCACATACATGCATCACATTTACAAGGAGGGTTTTGGCTGATAGTCATGTAAGGGGCATAACTCTTGAAAAACATGTCCGAGCACATCGATTTTAAATAGGCTTCTTGTACTTGCTGTATTGAACAAATGTAGGAAGTTTCAAAGTTGTAAGTTAAAGACTTTTTTAGATAATGTGTTTACAAGGCTTTTTATAGCAGCGGTAATAAAAGGGACATAACTCTTGAAAAAACATCCAAGCCCGTTGATTTTAAATAGGCTTCTTGTACTTGCTGTATTAAACAAATGTGTGAAGTTTCAAAGTTGTAAGTTAAAGACTTTTTTAGAAAGTGTGTTTACAAGGCTTTTTATAGCAGCGGTAATGTAAGGGGCATAACTCTTAAAAAAAACATCCCAGCGCGTTGATTTTCAATAGGCTTCTTGTACTTGCTGTATTAAACAAATGTGTGAAGTTTCAAAGTTGTACATGTAAGTTAATGATTTTTTTAGATAATGTGTTTACAAGGCTTTTTATAGCAGCGGTAATAAAAGGGGCATAACTCTTGAAAAAAAACATCCGAGCGCGTTGATTTTCAATAGACTTGCTGTATTAAACAAATGTGTGAAGTTTTAAAGTTGTAAGTTAAAGACATTTTTAGATAATGTGTTTACAAGGCTTTTTATAGCAGCGGTAATAAAAGGGGCATAACTCTTGAAAAAAACATCCGAGCGCGTTGATTTTCAAAAGGGTTCTTGTACTTGCTGTATTAAACAAATGTGTGAAGTTTTAAAGTTGTAAGTTAAAGACTTTTTTAGATAATGTGTTTACAAGGCTTTTTATAGCAGCGGTAATAAAAGGGGCATAACTCTTGAAAAAAACATCCGAGCGCGTTGATTTTCAATAGGCTTCTTGTACTTGCTGTATTAAACAAATGTGTGAAGTTTTAAAGTTGTAAGTTAAAGACTTTTTTAGATAATGTGTTTACAAGGCTTTTTATAGCAGCGGTAATAAAAGGGGCATAACTCTTGAAAAAAACATCTGAGCGCGTTGATTTTAAATAGGCTTCTTGTACTTACTGTATTAAACAAATGTGTGAAGTTTTAAAGTTGTAAGGTAAAGACTTTTTTAGATAATGTGTTTACAAGGCTTTTTATAGCAGCGGTAATAAAAGGGGCATAACTCTTGAAGAAAACATCCGAGCGCGTTGATTTTAAAAAGGCTTCTTGTACTTGCTGTATTGAACAAATGTGTGAAGTTTCAAAGTTGTAAGTTAAAGATTGTTTTAGATAATGTGTTTACAAGGACCAATGGACAGACGGACAGACAGACAGACGGACAGACGGACAGACGGACGACGGAGGCAACGACAGTACCCTTCGGGCAAAATTTGCCCGAGGGGTAAAAATGTTTTCTACTTGAGACGGATGAGTACAAGTTTCCACTAGGGAAAAAAATGTTTTCTACTTGAGACGGATGAGTACAAGTTTCCACTAGGGAAAAAAATGTTTTCTACTTGAGACGGATGAGTACAAGTTTCCACTAGGGAAAAAAATCTTTTCTACTTGAGACGGATAGTGTCAATATCCTCACTTACTTATTAATGAAAAGCCTCAGCGCCAACAGGGCAAAGAGAAGTAGACTTAGAAAAAACAACAACAACACATTAGCAATTTCAGGTAGAGTTTGTCTTATGTTGCGAAATGATCTTCGAACCTAAAAGTAGAAAAAAACAAAAAAAGAAAGTTGATGCATGCCAAACAACATCTTTGATACATGTACAGTCAAACCTGGACAAGCGACCACCTGTAAACAGCGGCCACCCCGCGAACGAAATCCCGTACTTAAGACACTGTATAGAGTGACCACCTGTCTAACGCGATAAAGAAGCTGATAAAGTATACACAAAATCTGTATTAAACGACCAAAACTTGGTTCTATAATCGCTAAAACGCTCCACGTGGTCTTAAAAAAACAAAAAAAAACGGTTGGGTTCCTTTTTAATCCTATACAAATCGTAAAGATGTACAAAAATCAGTGAAATAAGTCAGAATGCAATCGCGTAAGACTGGCAAAGCCCTCATTTTTCATGAGAAAAGATGACAGGTTATCGAGATGTTGGTTACATAAAACCTGGATTAAGAGACCACCTGTCTTAAGAGACCACTTTTCACGTTTCCCTTAGTTGGTCGCTTAAACCAGGTTTGACTGTATATGCTCTATTTGAAGAGGGGGGCTCAGTGGCTCAGCCGGTTAGATTGATTGTCCCTCAGTCCAACACAGGCCTTCCATCAATGCAGCTCAGGATCGAATCACACTCAAGCCAAATAAAACTGAAAAATCTGTGAGTTAATTTTTCAATTGATCAACGTATGTGGATGTGGTACTCACTGAATTTCAGGGTGTTTCCTACGGGCAAAAAGCCTGGTTTCCTCCCCCACTAAACCTGGGAACGCCGCCATATAAGTGAAATAATTTTGAGTGTGGTGTAAAGCAGCGTTTCTCAAAGTGGGCGATGAGACCTCCTTGGGGGGCGACGGCTATGAGCAAGCAGTTTCAAGGGGGCGATGAGCTTGACAAGTTTGAGAACCACTGGTGTAAAACATCAATCAATCAATTTGAATAAAGAAAATAATGAGTGATTGATTGATTGATAGAAAATGTACCTGTCTGCCGTCTGGAAAATTAATAATGAAAAGAGGCCTAAGAGGACGAGAGAATCTGACAGCAACATCGGCAGGTCCATAATTCACCCAAAATATGTAACAAATAATGTCGATAACAGTCACCTGAAAAAGGATAAGAACATATTTTTCAATGTCATATTTTACAATGCATAGTGTGTATTCAAATTTTATAACTAGAGAAAAATACCTTAAAGCTAGTAAGGAAGATTGATTGATTGTTTGGTATTTTACTTATATGGCGGCGTTGCCAGTTTTATTGTGGCAGGAAACCGGGCTCTATGCCCGTAGGAAACCCACGACCTTCCGTTGGTAACTGGCAGCCATCCCACATAGGTTGTTCGAGTGAAAACCCAGGCAGAAAATATTCCAATTGTTTTGGACTGAGTGGGATTCGAACCTGCGACACATTGGTGGAAGGCTGTTTGGATTGAGCGTCCAGCGCTCTACCTACTGAGCCACGGAGGCCCCCTAGTAAAGAAGAGGAACTATCTTCAGCAAACAGGTATATACATATAAACATGCTTAAGGGGGGGGGGGGGGGGGGAATTTTTTGCGGACTCTCCAATAAAATATATAAAGCGTATCATAAATAACAAGATCTTTAAAATATTTGCTTTAGAAGTAGGACACACTCAAAATTAAGATAGAACATTTTTCAAGCTTACTTTTTCCAGACTATCTAACGTTTAAAATCATTAATCAGAGTGCCAAAGCAAACTGTAACTATTGGCAATGATGAACTACAAATAAGGACTATGCAAACAAAAAAGAGGAAGCAATGCACTTACTGATATTCCAATAATGACCATTATGTTCTTCGAATCTCTCCAAAATTTACTTTTTGAATCAAAATAGAATGCATGAGCTGTGCGGAAAGTGAAGAATGACAGACAAGCAACTTCAATGATCATTGTGGCCTGGAAAATATAATAAAGCCAAAAATAACCAAGCTATCTAAATGATATTTAAACCATTTACTTTTACTTTTTTTAGGCTGGCCTAAAGGAGGATCTCTTCAAAAGGAGTAAACATGATGTTAAAACTTATGCTACTCAAACTGAATTAGTAATTCTGTAATTTCCCTGAGGATGATTGCAGCTTAAATTCTGATGTGTTCAGCAAATGTTATGATCTCAGCCTCTCACGCAAGATGTTAATACTTTTCCGTTAAATCAGAATGTGGAAATTATTTTTCTCAAGACATGCAATTCACAAGCTTTTCAGTGCTACTAGTCTCGAGAATATATGTTAAAGTAAACCAATGTATGCTTGTAATGAATGAACATTCACCTTGGTTATTCTAATTTTATTTACATTTCATACACTATTTCAGACTGTCTGGATTTAGCTCCTTCCAGCATCAACCGTTGGTGACTTTCAAAGCCTCTAACTTTATGAAAAAAAGTTAGAGTTTAGGCAGATTCTGGTACTTTAGTGATTTTACTTGCAGTGAGAAAGGCTAACTAATGCAAATATTTAACTAGCTTACCCAATATGGGGCTTCGCACCCAGGCAGTGCGGGCTTTTCAAACAGAGCAAGTCCCAGATTCACAAAAATGACAAAATACAATGTGTACGTTAAATACCATTTATGGTACAGTAAGTAAGCTCTGTGAACAGAAGAAATGTTAAACTTAAAGGATTTATGAACAGCATTTGGAAATATTCTCTAATTTGCTTTAGGTGTGTTGTAGAACATGTACTTTATAAATCTGACCAAAAAGAAAATTAAATTTCGGTCGCAGCACATACAAAATTCAAGCTACGTTTACCGATCTACAATGCTTATGAAAGGTAATTATCTCAGAGACTTATGACGTCAAACACGACCTCCGTTGTGTAAGTACCCTCAGAGCGATGACGTAATAAACGATTCATGTTGTCTCAGTACGTCTTCGTGGCAGTTTGTACACATCAAAGGTCGTGTATGACGTCATTTTTCCGAGCAGTTACGAAAAATACGGAAAATATGCATATTTCCTCCCCGTTCGTTTTTTGACTACCAGGGAACTAACGCGAAGGTTGTTTCATTTCAACTGATAATTTTCAAATATATATTTAGTCAATAAACAAGCACAAACTAGCTTTAAATCTTGTTCATATCTCCTTTAACAAAAACTATCATTTACATTCATAAATCACAATGATTATTTCTTTGACAAATAAAATAAACAAAAAGTTCTTGTTTATAGTAGCAGAGGCACTTGAAACTTATCCAAAAAGATAATTATTCAAAGAATATTTTTACTTTAGATTGAAAGAGTAGGGTTCATGTAGTCTATTTAAAACAATAGTTCAATCTATTTTTTCCCCCTCCTAAACGAATAATTGAAATTTGAATGTTTTGTTGTAATAAAGAATAAGATCCAACAAACACAAAGCTGTTGCCAGTTTTTCATTTCGTCAACCTAATGAAATATCATAGGTTTACTTTATTACAACAATTTATGATGGGGTATAAAGGTCTAAATGATATACCTCTTTTTAACACAATTAGAAACTTGTCTCCGTGGTTATTTTAGACAAGAAGATTTTCCCTGTGCCCGTGTGTTTTAGTGTCCATAAATGATGAATAAAATATAGATTCACTCCACACTAGTCATGTGATGCAATTAAGCCAATGGCTTCACCTTGGCTAAGAAATGAGAGCAGTAAAAATATGTCCTTATTGATCTAAAAATACATGTAGCTTATGCAACATCACATAATCTTAAAGCGAAGAAAATGGCCACACTTAAAAGGCACAGACAGGACATACTTGTGTCTTTTATTATTAGCTTGAACCTCACTGGCGGTAAATTAACGTGGGATGTTTTAAGTACCCAGTACTTTGATGGTTGTTATGAATATTATCACAGTTAAACCATACATGTATGTATTTCTAGAGATTTCCCGTCTTTTAAAAATATTATTTCGAGTAGTTAGATTAAGGAGCAAAAAATTAAATGAACCAAATCATATCTCCATAATTAAACTTACCTAACATATTTGCCGTGAGGCTTAAAAAACATGTTTCTTCCCTTTTTTGCATCTAAAACAACAGTGGATGCTATGAGGTATTCCTGCAAGAAAATTTGTAAACGATAGTTACACATTCCTTCATACTAAGCTTGGTTTATTGATATATGCTTAACACCACAGTCAAGTATAATCCATTGACTTCTATGTAGATTCAGCAAGTGTAATCATCTACATGTATATCCTTATTTTCATTCTTTTACTTGCTGGTCACAGCGAGGTTAGTCTACGTTACCTTTAAAACAATTTTTATTTTTGTTCACGATTTTTCACAAGACAAAGTGTAAAGACCAGGCCTGTCATTAAGAATAGACTGGGAGGGTTACAACATGCTCTCCCAAAACTATCAGGGTGACCAGTTTCACTCTCACCAAAAATGGTCTTCCAAAATTCAATGGGATTGCATTCCTCTCCCATGTTTTTCAGAGAAAGAACACGATCATGATGAAAATAAAAGGGTCTGAAGTTGCAGAAAAGGAATTTTTATTTTGGTATACTTATATATGTCGGAGTTGTCGTGGAGAAAAAAATCTTTAACAAAATGTTATCCTAGTTTTTCATATTAACAAACAGTTAATTTTGTTTAATGGACATGAAGCGTAGGAGAATAGTTTCATCTTGGGAGAGTGAAAAACATAAACAAGGGGCATGAAACCGGTACGGAGAGTTAGGGGAGGGATAAACAGCTCTCCTCAGGCCCCTCTGGGGGTGTGTGGAGGGGAAGGAGAACAATCAGTCTCCCTATAATGCCAGGCAATAAGAAATCATAATGCTATAGGTATTTGCAGAGAACTTCAATAAAAATAGCAGAGCTATGTCCCTTTATAAATGCGAGGAGGTGAAAATTAACATGTGAGTAAATAGACAGCAAACTGTAAAGGTAATAAGAAATCACAATGTTATTCATACATGATGAATCATGATTGATTAAAAGAGACTAACGATTTACCTATGAATTATATTTATATATTACCAGTTACACACCTACCTACCTCTTCAGATAAAGTTTTGTCTTCATGTTTTTTCGGTTCTACTTCAATTGAAGTGGCGGCTTCACTCCGAGCGGCCTTATCTGGTTGAACCTCAATGATTTCACAAATTTGTTCACCAGAAATCTGTTTGTATGAGTGACTTTTGTTAACTCTGTCATTTTTAGGTTCGTTAACATCCCCATCCATTGCTTCATTTTCTTGGATTTCTTCATTTATTTGGTTCATTGGTAAATAAGCACTTTCCTCGTTAGATGAGGTAGTCTGAAACATACTGGTATCCATCGTTCCAACACTGACTGCGCTATACAGTTTACACAGTTAAACGATACACATAGAAATTATTATCTATAACATTAACAATAAATTATAATAAATATCCCAAAGTGGAAAAAAATGACTAAATTCTACACAGGCAAATGAAAAAGCGATTGATAACATTTTACCTTCAGTCTTTTTTCTAGGAAAGGAAATAAAAAAAACTCTCAGTAAGATCTTAATCTTTTCTTATCAAAAAAAAATCTGGCTGGACACTTGTCGTCTGCTGAAAGAAAAACGCCCCCTTTACGTTGACAGCTTTAGACCAAAACTCCATTTGCACTTTACTTCAAAAGAGGGTTAAGTCATTTCCTCAGTCACTTGGTACAAGAAATTTGTGCAGTTTATCGTACGCAGATATCGCACAAAATAAAGTTAATAAAATATGTCAAGAAAAACTCAAAAAACTTTCTCCTACAAAATTTGCCGCCCCGTCTGACATGTTGGACGGTCACATGATTTTCCTAGCTGTCATAACAAAATAGTTAACCTGAAAATTTAAAAGAAAGTTAAAATCAGATATTTGAAAATAAAGCGGCTTAGTTGAGTCGTTTAGAAATAATTACATAATAATGTGAAATAATGACTATCATTCATGAAGTATGGCTGAAATTCGTCAACTTATTTTTGCAGGCTACAATCCGGTTCACCTTCCAAGGTTTAGTTCTTGTTTTTCCTCACCCTTACAATTTTAAAAATGATTGCAAATTAATTTCCCACGTCTTGAATAAAAACAAATTAATTGTACGATTTTCTCAAATATTTTTTAAATCATTCTATTTTAATGCGAGGAACAAAATCAATTCTGTATGAAATACTAGTGATGTACAGTCCGTTTTACATGAGGCTTTTTCACATCCTAAGTTAGGTAAATCAAAATGGCGGACAGTTCGGTGGATGAAGACAATTCGGGCACCGTTATTCAAGTCGGTATTTTGACAGGTAATCCCCGAAAACAAAGTTCCGATGAGTACCAAACTTTTAGCCCAACTATATGTGTAACATTTTTGTTTGTTATAAGATTGTTTTTGGGTTTGTTTATCTTAGCAGTTGCAGTGCTGGCGAAGATAAATTTGGAATAAGATTTTTTTGTTCAAATTCCACATCACATGGTCACAGGTCAGTGTTGCAAGTCAAGTTACACTTACCTGCTTACAGTTACACGTTACAGTGAGTTAATACAGACTGTAGGCCTAAGTGAAAATGAAAAAAAATAAATAAAAATACAACAGAACTAAGAAAGGAATTCTGTGCTTCACAGCTCAAACAAAGTTCTTTCTCCTTTTTTTTCTAATTTTCTGACATTTAGGCTACATAAAAAAGGC
Organism: Lepidochitona cinerea; assembly: GCA_963971465.1. Lineage (NCBI taxonomy): Eukaryota > Metazoa > Mollusca > Polyplacophora > Chitonida > Tonicellidae > Lepidochitona > Lepidochitona cinerea. The sequence continues at coordinate 31,712,389 of OZ020554.1, read as the reverse complement.
TATATTAATATTATTATGTAGGCGTGAGTCTTAATTAATATAACTAGTAGGGGCTTCCGTGGCTCAGTAGGTAGAGCGTTGTACGCTCAATCCAAACAGCCTTCCACCAATGGGTCGCGGGTTCGAATCCCACTCAGTCCAAAACAAATTGGAAAATTTTCTGATTTGGGTTTTCACTCGAATGCCAATGTGGGCGGAGCAACCGTGGGAAAGTTTTTAATTGGCTTGCATTCATTGGTTCATGACTAAACGCTCTATAATTACTGAGGCCAAGGGTATTTTAGGACTATATAAAAATCCTAGGTGGCGACGTCGGAATCGTCAACAGCTTCTTTCTGTATACAACAGCATGATCTAACCGCTTACGGTAGATAACTTCCTTCACTGCAAAACACCTAGTACAGTAGTTAAGAGAATACTATTTTCTATTTACATCCGCCCATAATGGGTCTCCAACCCCTACCTTGCCAATCAGAAGCTGCGCAGAACCACATGCGCACTCAACAACGCCGTGGCAACTTACGACTAGACTAACAACCAACACAGCGTTACAGTTATCAAGTACATGTATTTAAGAGCTGGCATAGTGCCAACAGTCATCAACCACAGCCACGCCCCCACAGCAGGGTCACTAGAGCTCTCAATATAGTGTACTTTACCCAAGCCACATATTGTCGAATTATAGGTGGGGGAGGGGAGGGGGGTGACTTACCGAATGAATGATTGCGAGATAATAGTCTCTGTGTTTTTGACATTTTTTTTTTTGTAATTGTTATTTTCAGTCAGTGACAGCTGTTTCAAGAAAGCTGCCGATGATAAAAGTGGTAGAAATCTTCGTAAACTTATTGAAGAAAAGCACATGTAAGTACAATAATTAGCAAATCTTTTACCAATCGCATTCATTGACCAATCAAATCACTTTAAAATCCCAAACATTAGTTGCTCCCCTTTGCATTGAGCTCTATCTTGGGCGCCAAGTCCTATTGATCCACAAACAATATGAGCATCATTTAGATCTAAAAATAAGAACCTAGAGCCTGTTTCACAAAACGGTGTAGATCTATTTTTGGCGTAACTTTCATACTAACATATCTCTACAGTATGGGTTGCTATGGCAGTTACGTAAAACCTTACGCTACGTCGCTTTGTGAAACAGGCCCCTGTTTAGCTCTCGATGGGTGGTTTACTTTACCAGCCACACGTAATTTTATTCTCTCAATCTGCATCAATTCAGCCCCTTATGATCACTCGGATGGCATGTAGAATCTCGAATTTGCAAATAGCTCAATTAATTAATCATTGCTCTGATTTGACCTTTTATTTATTATCAAGTATTAATGGGGTTGTCGTTGCTCAAGCTATTGTTCCTGATGAAGCGGACCAAATTAAGGTAATTATTTTTCCTTTTCTAATAGTGCTGGTATTAGTTGGGAATCTCCAAACTCAGTGGCCAAAGTATATTGATGATGGGTGGCCAACAGAGTTGGAGGACCTGCCATATCGAAACATGTACATTCGGAGAAACAACACTTTTCGCAGATTTTCTCTCAATTTCTAATTTAAACAACGCAACTGGCCCAAACTTTACACACATTCAATTTGATCTCTTAGTTCGCCGTTTCACCAAAAAAAAAAGCGTTCAAGCACTCACATTTGTGTTGCATCCTCTTCGCTTTTCCAAAGATAGCCCGAATCTACTGCCCGCTGCCTTCAACTTGGGAAATGTACGAACACAAGTTGACCTCTGAGCCTTGCTTTCAGATTTTCTTGATAAACACAGTTGTTTAATTTGAAAGCAAGGCTCAGAGGTCAACTTGTGTTCGTAAGATTATTGTCAGTGAGTAGGTTGCCAACAAAAACATTCATAGGCAAAGAGTTTCTCTGAACCACTGAAATTTCAGTGTTGTCTACCCAAAATATCATTGCTATCTCTCATTTATGGTTGCTCTTATACTCAATTTGTAACTAATTTCTGCAATATTTTGTTTTTATAAAGTCTGTGTTGTTGTCCTGGAGTGATGATAGACAGCTGGACCTGATATTGACCACTGGTGGCACTGGCTTCGCTCCAAGGGATGTCACCCCGGAGGTAAAGCTTTAATACTCCCAAAAGATATATACGGTATCTGATTTACTTGTCCACATGTACGATGAAGTATTGTTTTGAACTAACTTTGGCTTAGAATGAATGAATGGTCGTCCCGGTTATTTAAATTTTGTTTACTTTTCAAACACTATTCCAATTCGTATAGGCCACATACTGAATGGATTTTCATCATTTCAACGCTTATCATTTAGTTTTTCGATGGTGTTCAAAGCCTCTTACTGTCATGACGATCAGAAATTATGAAAAAAAGTGTGAATTTTAGCAGCTCATGCCACTTTAAGTTCTTTTATATATTTTGTTTACAGGCCACCAAGTCTGTGCTGGAAAAAGAAGCTCTGGGTATGACAGTAGCCATGTTGAAAGGCTCCCTCGATATTACACCTCTTGCTATGTTAACAAGGTATGGGCAACAACAACAACCATTCAGCAAGTATTTATTTGAAATCAATTACAGTGAAACCTGGGATGAATATGAAAGGGAAATGAAACGCCTTTGTTTTGCAGTCAGTCGACTGGCAGTTGTTTGGCTCGCTATTGTTCATGTCAGACTCCCCGTGACGGCATTCTGATCCGCTCAGAGAATAGTCGAAAGCCGTGTTGTGTATTCCGATTCATTCTGAACCATACCGATGTCGTTGATATATGGTCTGCGCATGCCCGTTTGTAAGCTAGCAACAGAAAACAATCGCCATTTTGAATATTCTGACAGTGTTGCTAGCTTATAAATAGGCATGCGCAGCCCATATATCGACGACACCGGTATGGTTTGGAATGAATCGGAATACACAACATGGCTTTCGGCTATTCTCGGAGCGGATCTGAAAGCCGTCACTGGGTGTCTGAGAAGAACAATAGCGAGCTAAACAACTGCCAGTCGACTCACTGCAAAACAAAGGCGTTTCATATCCCTTTCATATTCATCCCAGGTGAAATTAAACAGGAACCTCCAAGGGAAAGCAACGACTTGTCAAGGTTATAATAATAATAATAATACTTCATTTCAAGAGGGAGATCATTTAGTACAAATAATACTAGTACAAATTACTAACTAACTACGGTAAGATCTCCGCTAATTCAAGGACCAGTGATGTGAAAATAACGAATTATTACATTGCTATTTGCCACATTTGGTCTATAAAAACAACAACAGCGATCGTTCAATAGGATTATTTGATCGCTCACTCCAGGAGGTAAGACTCTCAACGAAAAAAGTTGAATTTTAAGTGTACTTTTGTTAATGTTTTTCTGGCCCTTGAATTTTTTAGAGTACTTGAATTAGCGGAGATCTTACCGTAGTACAAATTATTTAACATAAATAGTAGCTTGGTATTTATAAACACTAAAACACACGGGCACAGGGAAAATCTGCTTGACTTAGATAACCATGGAGACAAATGTCTAATTGTTTTATATACTACTAATAATAATAATAATGTATAAAACAATTGCACATTTGCCTCCGTGGTTATTTAAGTCAAGATTTTCCCTGTGCCCGTGTGTTTTAGTGTTCAAAAATAGCATATTTACAAGGAGGGGGGGGGGGGGGGGGTTGTCATTTAAAACTTAATACCCAATCACAGATTGTTGAAATAAACCAAAACCCACTGAAACACAATTGGCATAGTACTGCTTTCACAAAACCTTACTGGGTCAAAGTGCAAACCCATAGGGTAAACAGTTTGAATCCAAAAACTTCCCTTTCCAAATGATTGTGTTTTGTATCTGAGAAGTGTGATTTTTTCAATGGGCATGATTTCGAAATGGTCCCTAACCGAATGACCTGGGGTATTGAAATTCTGGTCCACAAGCAAAGTCTAATACCAGATAAATGGTTGGCTGCTCTTTGTTGTACAAAATTCTAAGTTTCTCCTTCGTTTTCTAGCTTTTATAATTGCTATGTTTGTAGACTGGTATGTGGTACAAGAAAGGGAACCTTGATTGTCAATTTACCAGGCAGCACTAAAGGATCACAGGTACGTTTAACTATCAATGAACATAGGGTAATTAATTGTCCCATGTCCTATGGCCTGACTGGGCTCAGTTTATATTCAGATTCACCATCATGCTGACTGGGCTTTACATGCGCTATCATACTAGCATGATGCCTGTCATGCATTTTTTTATGGGATACATTCCTTCTCAATCTATTAACGAAATGAAAAAACAAAATTCTGACAGGGTTTACACTTGATAACCCCATTTGAACAGGTATAAATGTAAGATAAGTAGTTTGTTTCAGGCGAAAAATCAAGTCCCCAAACAAACCCACCTCTCTCCCTTTGACGTTACATTACAATCAGTCAAAAAGTTACACAGGGATTCTCTGAAAGTTTAAGAACTGTTGTTTTGAATTTTTTAAATTTTTTTTATAGCTTCAATAATTTAAAATTGCATTTGAAGGGAGCGCAAGTCACGTGTGAATTCCACATATTTCCTGTCACCGGCACTGCATTGCGCATGTGACCGAGCGTTTTTCCTTCCAACATGATGTTTAAATCTGACCTTATGGAACAAAATATGTCAAATGGAATTGCAACGTCATCAAAAACGTTCTAAATGGCGTCATCTGTCACCGGATATCACAAAATCTCGTAATGATTCTTATGAGACTTGCACTCCCTATTATTTTTTTTCATCATCCAATTTACTATTACTGTCCTGTAATGAATGTGTTGATTGATGTTTGATGCTGCGCTCAATTTTTTGTCACTTATATGTTCTGCTTACCAGGCTTAGTGGGCGAGGAAACGGGGTTCTTTGTACTGAGGAAACCCTTGACCTTTGACACATACCTGGCAACCATTTTACAAAATGCTGTCTAATGAAAAACCCACTTAGATTTTTCTATTTGAAATGAGTCAGAAACTTCCCATTTACGTACCATCACAAGCATTAGATACCAACAATTTTGAGCTGATTTGGACAAAATGCTTGAAGAACGATATTACCAGAAACTATCAACCAATCAGAATCCATATTAGCCATATTTGACTATATTGTCACCAGAAATTATCAACCAATCAGAATCAATATTAGCCATATTTGACTATATTGTTACCAGAAATTATTCAACCAATCAGAATCCATATTAGCCATATTTGACTATTTGATGATCTTATTTTTCTAGGAATGTCTAAGTTTTATCGTTCCTGCCATTCCCCACGCTGTGGACCTTTTAAGAGGTCACAAAGGTAACGTCCAGGCCACCCACAAGACACTACAGCAACGTGGCGTTGAGACTCAGGTTTGTGTTCTTTACAACTATTCATACAACTGGGGGGCTGTTTCACGAAGCCGTCGCAAAATGTGATCAATCGCAATTGCCATGACGTCATATCTCTTCACTATGATATCCATTGGCAACTGCGTTTCGTTTGCGATGCGACTGCTTTGTGAAACGAGTCACAGGAGCGTTTTTCACAAAGCAGTAGTTTTATGTATTTATCATAGCTGCCGATACTGTATACCTTGTCGGTAAAACATAATTTTTTAACGCAGGCTCCAGGTCTGCATCATTGTATCTAGAGGAAAGCCATTGATGGTCAACATTGATTCCATGAAACTTATTATTATCCTTGCCCCTTAAAGTTGTATTAAGGTCCATTTTCACTTTGCAATTAGTCGTACGGATGCGATAAAATGCATGCTTTTTTAATTGGTCGATATGATTTGTCAACCAATCAAATGCATCGGTGAGAACGAGCCTTAAGCATTCAGTTTTCATCGAATGGTACAACATTCGTTTTTTTTGTCAACACTGAAAGAATGTATTGATATATATATATATTGCTTAATATCTCTTTATTGTTTAATAACTGGCTGTTGATGAAGTGTGCTAAAGTTTATTGAGAAGCAACTGTTTTAGTTATTCAAAATGGAATATGAGGGCGGGCTATCCTCCAGATATATTTGGGGGCCTCCTTGACTCAGTAGGTAGAGCGTTGGACGCTCAATCAGAAGAGCCTTTCACCAATGGGTCGCAAGTTCAAATCCCACTCAGTCCAAAAAAAATTGAAAATTTTCTGACTTGGTTTTCACTCAAACGACCTATGTGGGATGGTTGCCGGTTTCCTCTCACAATAAAACTGGCAACGCCGCCATGTAAGTGAAATAATCTTGATCGCGTAAAACATCAAACAATCAATCAACCAGATATATTTGGCCAATAATAAGTTCTGGATGGTGGCCATAAGCATGATAATATAACACAATCTGGATGAGTTGTTTTCCGGAGGCCTTGTCATATATGTTCCGGCATAACCTTGTAAAGATAAACTCTTTTCGTCCCAATTGTCTAAATAATAACCATTCAAGTCGTTGATAAATTCTTCTACGGGGTTTTGAAACCAAAACATATAGGAAATAAAAATCTTTAAGTTGCTGAGCAGTCAGCTGCTCTCAACCTCTAGAAATTACATTATCCCAGCTCAGTTTACTTTACGGAAGGTCGTCTTACACAAGAACACAATCATTCTCAAACAAATGTCAGTTTGTTATTATTCCTGACGATTTTGTATTCAAAAATTTAATCCATTGTGTTTGAGACAGACTTGAGACGGTCATCTCCGTGCAGTTTGAGACAGTTTATCGTCTGTCATTTGAGACGGCCTTTGGTGTATCATTTGAGACGGTCAGCTCCGTGCAGAATTTGAGACAATTTATCGTCTGTCATTTGAGACAGCCTTAGGTGTGTCATTTGAGACGGTCATCTCCATGCAGAATTTGAGACAATTTATCGTCTGTCATTTGAGACGGCCTTAGGTGTGTCATTTGAGACGGTCATCTCCGTGCAGAATTTGAGACAATTTTTCATCTGTCATTTGAGACGGCCTTAGGTGTGTCATTTGAGACGGTCATATCCATGCAGAATTTGAGACAATTTATCGTCTGTCATTTGAGACGGCCTTTGGTGTGTCATTTGAGACGGTCATATCCATGCAGAATTTGAGACAATTTATCGTCTGTCATTTGAGACGGTCATTGGATGCTAATTGGACACAGCATAAAGTCTGTCATTTGATGCGGCCATCTTAGTGTGTCATCGTGCAAAATGGCAATTTAAGACAGCCTATAGTGTGTTGTTGACTGAATGCTTATTTGAGACAGTCTTTAGTTTGTATATGGTTAAATACCTTGTATATGCTATACTATAAGTGTTATTTTTTACATTTGACTTTTTGTAATATGAGGACTATATATAATTAATGTATACTCTACTCATTTTTGTATAACTCTAACATTAGTTACATGTATGTTAGTTTACGATCTAGCCTTGAATTATAAACCTAGTGGCTTGCCCTCCTGTATTTATATCAGGGTAGCAAGTCGTCGGCCACAGAAGAAGATACCAGTGATGTGCCAGTGGAAGCAAAAAAAGGTCAGAAAGAGTTTCCTCAGAGGTCCAAGAAGAAACCGAAACGTCATCGGTCAGCATCCAGACATCTGAAGGCAAAACACAGAAAAACACAAAAATCTAAAACAATAAGAACTGTTCATTCAGAAACTATTTTTGTGGGCAAGTCACCGAGTCAAACTGACGCTGCCGTGAGTAAAGAAACTCCTGTTTCAACTGTATCAACCAGACTTAGACGGTCCCGGAGATTGGAACCTCTGTCGGACAATAATCAGCCCCAAGGGAAAGTGCCCAAAACAGCGAGTGCCGAAGTGTCCTCAACAAGTTCAACATTAGAAGAAAGCAGTTTTACAAAGTTAAATTCAATAAGTGATAAAAATGGGGGTAGTGTTGGGACCCCAGGAACAGCAGTTGGTAGTGTTGTTGTTGGTTCTTATCTTATCCAACCATGTCCAGATATGGCAGTTGTTACCACAGCTGCAGGTACAGATGGGGCTAGGCATATGTGCGTACAAAGCTCTTGTAGTTCACCAACAGGAGATACATCTGAGGTGCAAAACCCTGTAACTGGGGTTGAAAATAGATGCGAGGATGTTATTCAACAAAACTTTCAGTTATTTCTTTCCTGCAGTGAAATGGTGGCTCCACCTGGTGGCCAAGAAGCAAACAAGGAAAATAGCCAAAAACATGATTCTGCTGCATTTCAAACCGCTAGCCACACGTCTGCTTGTCCTGGTGACGATTGTGAACAAACACCGGTTAGTGTTTATGAATTCAATGAGACAGGGTCGCAGGCTATAGAAAGCACATCGTCAGGAACAACTGGGTTACCTCCCCCTGAGTCCTCAGACTCCTACATTAACAGCAAAAAATCTGGTCGCAAATCTCATAGCAGCAAGAAAGAAATCTTGCCAGCAAAGATACACAAAGTGAAAACCAACGAGTATCCCATCGATTACGTAGAAGCCGGAGAAAATTTAAAATCCTATTTTCGAAATCATCCTGCCATTAGGGGAATATACTTGAACAAGGGTAAACGGGAAGTGAAGCGTCGCCTAGTGACGTTAAGCCGGGCTGACACTGCCATCGACAAAGGTAGCTGGCAGAGAGGAAAACATGTCCACGAAAGAAACCGATTGGATGACAGTTTTGAATTAACGGAGGAGGGGAAGAAGAAACGAGATATGATATTGAAGCGCATGTACCGAGATGAATACGCTGTTAATGGCTACCTGTTCTGTCCCGGTCATGGTAACTGTCGAAGGAAGTGTGGGGAATATGGCAAGTGTACTGAAGGTAGGTCCATCTCCATTCTATTGTCAGTCTAAAATCAGCATTCAGGGATGTGGTTTTTCAGGTACAAGCAGATGGGGGCTTGTCCGGGATTCCTATGGAATGGTTGCCAGGGAGATGAAACAAATTTTGAAATGCTCAGTCTATCACAAGCCTTCAATCCCCCTCTCCAATACGCGTCTTCTGTGGCTTGATTGAGTGATTGACAGCTACTCTGACACCAGTCCAACTTTCAGGGGGCCTCGGTGGTCCAGTGGGTTAGAGTGATCGTCCCTCAGTCCCACACAGACCTTCCATCGATGCAGCAAAGGGTTCAAATCCTACTCAGACCAAATAAAATTGAAAAATTTCCGAGGGGATTTTTCACTCGATCTCCGTATGTGAAAGACTTGCCAGGTACGCGCTGAAGGTCAGGGGTTTCCTCAGGGCAATGTGCTCGGTTTCCTCCCCCACTAAACCTGGCAATGCCACCATACAAGTGAAATAATCTTGCTGTGTAATGACATCAATCAATCAAGTTTCAGACTTAAAGATGACCTTTCTATATATTGACTTCACCGCAGATATCCCAAAGCGATTTGTATACTAATCATAGTAATATAAAAGCAAAGTGATTTAGAGTGAAAAATAATAACCAGTCTCCCAAAAGGGTGTGTACTCCTTGTTGTCTAAAAGCACTTTAATTGTGGGATTTCTGTGTACTGTTAACAATGATCTATTTTGTTTTTATTGAAGGTTGTCCAGGAATGACCCATAAACAAGATCGTCACAACTGCTCTCTAATGGTGAACCTCAAACTGTTCCTCAGTGATTTAAAGACTTGGCGGGTCCACATTACTGGTTGTCACGTGCCTGTCGAGGCGGGGTTTTGTTGGATACCGCCACCTGGTTCAACGGAAAGGATTAATGAGGATGTCCGAGACATAATACTGTCGTGTTCAGACAGGAAGGCCACACCCTCAGAAATCCAGGACGAGGTTACCAAATTCACCGTCCCCAATCCTGATAAAATTTTCACTCCGTCCAGAAGGCAAATCGGTAGACTCGTCTCCAGTATGAAGAAGCGACGCTCAGTTAAAGAATACAACATCAGAAAAGCCAAGCCTTCTAAAAGTATTTCCACCACACAGACTCGGGAAAATACGCAGGATGATTCTCGGGTTGTTTCTGACTCAACTCAAGCTTCTCAAAATATGGACAATAGATCATGTGATATGCAAAATAATTCATATCGGGAGCAAGAAAGCAATATCCAAACACGCACTTCCATGTCAACTCACCCAACCAATCACATTGTTTGTAATACACACATTATGCATAACCAATCACATCCTTCTATGATATCACATGACCAAATGCAGCCAATCATGCAAGCTGTTTCAAACATGAATCAAAGCTCTTGTACAAATTTATTGGCCCATCCAGTGGTAATGTTTGAGATTCCTGACCAATCAGTGAACACGTATTATTACAACCCGTCTGGTAACTCAGGGCCTGTTCAAGCCGTTATTGGCAACGGAATACCATTGGGGACGGGTACAGTCACGATCAGCTCAACGGCAGCGGGATCCATGACACCTTCCCAACATGCACCTGTGCTATTCCCGTCTGCTCATCAAAATGTGGAAATGATAGAAATGGCTAACGGCAATCAACAAATGACTTCTTTGAACAACGTTCATGTGAACAATTTACGTGACGCTCTCGTAGCATGCCAACAGCTACATTAGCAGCAGTGTTACATCTGTTGGCTGTGACTCGGCTGTGAAATTAAGGAATACTTTTGGATGTATAGTGTTTTTCTTATCTGTTACATTAGTCTGTTGTCTGTTAAAGTGTTAAACATGTAGATATGTGTTAAATTAGTTAGTGTTGGTTTTAAACTACGGAAACGAATGAAAGCCAGTATATGCTATGATGTATAACGAAACTTGAGTTGGAACCGATCGGTTACCAACATTTCAATATACGGAACCGCTTCAATGTTTCTGACAGACACTGAAATTGTTTTGCCTGTATTAGATGAATCTCGTGGGTTTATAGACATGTATATGTCTTGGGCTAGAAGGGCCATTTTCTTATCAAAATATTTAGACAATTATAGACACATAGTATTAATGTTAAGATGGTTGCCAATCACCTGGCATGTTATCATCTTTGTGAAATAATGTTGAGTGCAGCAATAGGGAAGAGTATATAATAACACATAATTGAAACCGATCAGTGGACTAACAATAGACTAACCCCCCCCCCCCCCCCCCCCCCCCCCCCCCCCCCAAGTTAATGTTAAAGAGCTACCCACATGATGCTGGCCATTCTTTTCTTTTCCCACAAGTCAGTCAGTTGACCTACCATGTGGTTGATTTCAGAGATTCGTTTGTTATTATTTTTTGCTTGTTAGTTTCTGTAATTCGTCATCTTGTTAGCTGAGGTATTCGGGTATAACTTTGAATAATGCCTGTAAGTTGATTATTTGAAGGATTGTAAAATAAAATTATAATAACTAGATTGGCGAACGACTAGCGACTTCCGGCAAGAAATGTTTCTCAAGCGGTAAACTCGTTCTGAACTGTAACGTTAACATTATAGTCCACCATTTGCTATGTGACGCACTATTGTGATGTTCTCTACTGCACAGCGCGTAGCACTCGGCCAATCTAGTTAATATAAGATATCTATGATATCAGGGGAGGTAACTGGAAATGGATACCTCAGATAACTGTTTATAAATAATACTTAGGTCCCACCTGGAGCCTGTTTCACAAAGCGACGTAGATGTATTTTTGCGTAACTTTCATACTAACGTATCACTACAGTATGGGTTGCTATGGCAGTTACGTGAAAACGTACACTATGCCGCTTTGTGAAACAGGGTCCAGGTGTGTATGTCTACATAAAGGTCTAAATGATGTACACATTTTAACACAATACGAAACTTGTCAATTAATGCTAAAAATTTATGGCATCACCATGTCGTTATTTGTTTGTGAACAAACAACACAAGCTTTCAACACCTATACCGATGTCTTCATCAGGTTGAAAGCTTGTGTTTTTCACAAACAACTAACTACGTGGTGATGCCTTAATTTTATGGAACCCACGTTTAAAGAGTTTTAAACATTTCTTAAGAAACTTTTCTTCATGGTTATTGACAAGAAGATTTTTCCTGTGCCCGTGTGTTTAAGTTTTAGTGTTTGTGAATATATATTATGACTTTTGTTAAAGCTCTAACGTTGTAGATATGAATATTTTATGATTCATTTAAGGCCCACTTGCTGCCTTGGTATGTTGAACATTTGTTAAGAAAATCAATTTACATGATCTTACTACCACTAAAACCACTAAAATTAAACATTAGGGTGCTTGTTCGCATGTTCAGGTTTGGAGTTGGTTTACATTGTGGGTACCTGATAAATCTAATTTTCAATTTCGAATTAAAAATACTAAATGAGCTTCTGTGTGGGAAAAATACAGAAAACCGTCCACTGATTTTTATCTAAACAGTATTCTGGATTTTCGTGGCAAGTGTGCCTTTAAGGAAATTAGCTCATTTGCCATTTTAAAGATGCAATAATAAAAACATTAAGATATACACATTTACCTCTCAATTTATTGTAATGTTTTGCCAACTATTGAACCTCTCCATGAAATACCACATGTGAAGCTTTATTAATTGTTTTTTTTAGAAAATACTATGTTTATAAGCTTTGTTATGTCTGATGATGAAAATAGCTACTTACACAAGCTCTTAAAAGATAAATGCCAAGTTTTTTCGGAACACCTAAAGCTTATTAATTTCCGTACCTAGGCCTTGAATTTTGCAGGTTTTGTGCCTAAAATCTCCCTTTGCCTTTGGATGAGTTTGTAGGTCTATACGATGCTTTAGACAAACGGATAACCTATCCTTTAATGTTATAAATTAGGTTATTCCTTATTCGAATCCGCCGCCATATAAGTGAAATAATCTTAAGTGTGGCGTAAATCGTTACTCAATCAGTCAACCTATTGGAATTGTTACAGGTCCATGGACAGCCATATTGGTCTGAGGCTGTAGGTCGAGGGCCAATACGGGTGTCAGAGGACCTTTGACAATGCCAATAGGGAATATCCTGATTAATTGACTATAAATGTTACTTTTCGTAATATTAATTATATTATTTTTCACAAAATAATTATATTATTTTTCACAAAATAATTATATTATTTTTCATAAAATAATTATATTATTTAAAGAAATAGTGTTTTTGGGTTAATCAATACCCAGGCCGTGATGTTTAATCTTAATTATTCCTCTTTGTTTGTTAAAATCTTTAAACCATTTTATTCCGACAGCAAAGTCAATACCCCAAGATTTTTAAGGTTATCACTTGAAGTAAAATACACAAGCAAACGTAAACTGATATGCCCACGTCGGTAAGCCAAAAAGTGAGACACAGGGGGCTGTTTCTCAACAGATTTACGCCCGTTGTAACTTTGCGCCTGGCCGTAACGTAATGTTGAAGGTATATGTTGCCATGACGTTACGACCAGGCGCAAAGTTACGTCGGTGTTGAGAAACAGCCCTCAGAGCACTATGTGAGCATGATTTACTTAGTACATGCTGTAGCAAGGGAAGGTGGCTATTAATTTTTTAAATAGCGGGCAACATTTCTGGTAAATCACGCTGTCTTGAGATTGAGAATTGTCCCCTGTTTTACTATTGGCCTTTCAAAGACAATGTCAAGTTTATAAACAATATGCACTTTAAAAATAGTTGGGTGTTGTGTGTCAAAACTTGTCACCCTTTTCTACATAAAACATAGGAACATATTTTTAATAATGATAATGCAGTTTGCAATTTATTGTAGGACATAGAGGGAATATTTTTTTCTTTGACTTTGCATTGGCTATTTCCTTTTTTTCTGTTGATGATTTCAAGAAAAATCGCGTTGACATTTTTAAGTGTGAACACCGAGACTGTCGCCATGTTGGATCTCGTATTGGCCCAGTCCGTATTGTCCTTGTTTCTTCGTATTGGCCCAGCCATTTTTAAAGCTCCGTATGAGTATGACTGTTTCTCCATATTTTGTCAACATTGAAAGTCAATTAATAATATATGCTATTGATCATATTGGGGTGAGGGGCAATAGGGCTACCCCAAAGGCCCATATCGGGGCAATGCAAAAACTTTACATAGCGTAAAAATTAGACTACAAACACTGTTTTTTTTTATACTGTACATCAATAATCCTGAATGTATAGGTCAGTTTGAGTATTTGGTCAATGTTACATATTTTTGTTATTATGTATGTTTTATATTTCTGTTTTCATTTGATCACCCTTGGTGTAAGAGTTTGGGAATGGGTTACCTCCCCTGCTAAATCTTTAAACACCATCATATAAAATTTATAAATCATCTTGTGTGCGTTGTAATTCATTAATCATTCAGTTTATATTTCTCTTAAGTTACATCAACTGTTTTTTTTTTTATGTTGACTTAAACAATTATTCACATCTTTTCTTGGGAATTGGTTCCTGCAATAAATAATCTTTGTTATACTTATTTGATACCAGATCTATTTAAGTTTATTTCTTTCTGATAAGATGTTCAGTGAGTAGAGCGACATATGCTCAGTGGGAAGAGCGACATATGCTCAGTGGGTAGAACCATATATGCTCAGTGGGTAGAGTGATATATGCTCATTGGGTAGATCGACATATGCTCGGTGAGTAGAACGATATATGCTCAGTGGGTAGAGCGATAGATGCTCAGTGAGTAGAGTGATATATGCTCAGTGAGTAGAGTGATAGATGCTCAGTGAGTAGAGTGATATATGCTCAGTGAGTGGAATGATATATGCTCAATGAGTAGGGTGATAGATGCTCAGTGGGTAGAGCGATAGATGCTCAGTGGGTAGAGTGATAGATGCTCAGTGGGAAGAGCGACATATGATCAGTGGGTAGAGCGACATATGCTCAGTGGGTAGAGTGACATATGCTCAGTGGGTAGAGCGACATATGCTTGGTGGGTAGAGCGATAGATGCTCAGTGGGTAGAGCGATAGATGTAGAGTGATAGATGCTCAGTGGGAAGAGCGACATATGCTCAGTGGGTAGAGCGATAGATGCTCAGTGAGTAGAGCGGTAGATGCTCAGTGAGTAGAGTGATAGATGCTCGGTGGGTAGAGTGATAGATGCTCAGTGGGTAGAGCGATAGATGCTCAGTGAGTAGAGCGATAGATGCTCAGTGAGTAGAGCGATAGATGCTCAGTGGGTAGAGCGATAGATGCTCAGTGGGTAGAGTGATATATGCTCAGTGGGTAGAGTGATATATGCTCATTGGGTAGATCGACATATGCTCGGTGAGTAGAACGATATATGCTCAGTGGGTAGAGCGATAGATGCTCAGTGAGTAGAGTGACATATGCTCAGTGAGTAGAGTGATATATGCTCAGTGAGTGGAATGATATATGCTCAATGAGTAGGGTGATAGATGCTCAGTGGGTAGAGCGATAGATGCTCAGTGGGTAGAGTGATAGATGCTCAGTGGGTAGAGTGATAGATGCTCAGTGGGAAGAGCGACATATGATCAGTGGGTAGAGCGACATATGCTCAGTGGGTAGAGTGACATATGCTCAGTGGGTAGAGCGACATATGCTTGGTGGGTAGAGCGATAGATGCTCAGTGGGTAGAGCGATAGATGTAGAGTGATAGATGCTCAGTGGGAAGAGTGACATATGCTCAGTGGGTAGAGCGATAGATGCTCAGTGAGTAGAGCGGTAGATGCTCAGTGAGTAGAGTGATAGATGCTCGGTGGGTAGAGTGATAGATGCTCAGTGGGTAGAGCGATAGATGCTCAGTGGGTAGAGCGATAGATGCTCAGTGGGTAGAGCGATAGATGCTCAGTGGGTAGAGTGATATATGCTCAGTGGGTAGAGTGATATATGCTCAGTGGGAAGAGCGACATATGCTCAGTGGGAAGAGCGACATATGCTCAGTGGGTAGAGTGACAGATGCTTAGTGGGTAGAGCGACATATGCTCAGTGGGTAGAGCGACATATTCTCAGTGGGTAGAGCGATATATGCTCAGTGGGTAGAGTGATATATGCTCAGTGGGTAGAGTGATAGATGCTCAGTGGGTAGAGTGATATATGCTCAGTGGGTAGAGTGATATATGCTCAGTGGGTAGAGCGATATATGCTCAGTGGGTAGAGTGATAGATGCTCAGTGGGTAGAGTGATATATGCTCAGTGGGTAGAGCGATATATGCTCAGTGGGTAGAGTGATATATGCTCAGTGGGTAGAGTGATAGATGCTCAGTTGTTAGAACGATATATGCTCAGTGGGTAGAGCGATAGATGCTCAGTGAATAGAGCGATAGATGCTCAGTGGGTAGAGTGATATATGCTCAGTGGGTAGAGGGATAGATGCTCAGTGGGTAGAGCGATATATGCTCAGTGGGTAGAGTGATATATGCTCAGTGGGTAGAGCGATAGATGCTCAGTGGGTAGAGCGATAGATGCTCAGTGGGTAGAGCGATATATGCTCAGTGGGTAGAGCGATATATGCTCAGTGGGTAGAGTGATAGATGCTCAGTGGGTAGAGTGATAGATGCTCAGTGGGTAGAGTGATAGATGCTCAGTAGGTAGAGTGAGTAGAGCGAAACAGGTTCAGTGTTTAGAGCTATCGATGCTCAGTGGGTAGAGTGATAGATGCTCAGTGAGTAGAACGATATATGCTCAGTGGGAAGAGTGATAGATGCTCAGTGGGTAGAGCTATCGATGCTCAGTGAGTAGAGCAAAAGATGCACAGTTGGAAGAATGATATATGCTCAGCCAGTGAAGTGCTAGATGCTCAGTCGGGAAAGCCATAGATGCTCAGTGGAAAAAACCTGGGATATTCTCGGGAAACAACTGTAACAAAGTTTTAACGATATTTAAAAAAATTTCAAGGATTTAATTTTATACTCAGTAGCTAAGTGTCTACAGTATTCAGGCCACAGACTATTTATAACTATGTTATATGTTCTGTGTTGTGGTTATTACTGATTAATTTTCTAACTCTAATTGAGGAATTTTGTTTCTGTATTGAAATGGATTATCACACCAGAGATTGCCAATAATTTCAACATTCTGTTTTAAAGTCGAAATATTAACATTTTGGCAGCTCATGCCACTTTAAGCTGATGTCAGTGGAATGTTATCTATGTCTCAATTCTGTTTCAGATTGCCACAGTGTCAAGCTCTCACCACAATGAGAAACATCACCATGGCAACCATGTACATGGTGGGAATTCCCATGGCAACCACAAACATGGTGGATCATCACATGATATTCAAGTTCATCACAGATCCAGTCATCACGCTGAGCATCATCATCACAATAGTGATGGGAAGTTACATCATGGAAGTTCTCATGTCCATAAGTCCGAGCACCATGGAGACCATAACCATGGAAGTCACCATCACCATACTGGTAAGTTCAACTTTTTTTAGGCTTGAAGTGACATCTGAGTTTGAAACAACATTTTTCCTCGATATACATAATTTAATTGTACACAGTGTCTAATAACTGTTACATGTAAATTATACTCTGTGGCATGTTACATGTAGGTGATTAAGACAGCTTTTTAAGAAAGACGTCATTTTTTGTGAACCCTTCTGAGGACTTTGTGTTCCGATTTATCAGGGTGTTGATTTACACAGTTTTCAATGAATATGGGATTTCTAACATTGTTTTTTCAGACATTTCAAAGGTAGCCTATCGGCCACGGGAGTCCCCATATCCCATGATTCCTGTGGATGAGGCGTTGGATATTATCTTCTCGGAAACCCCTTCACTCGACACAGAACTCGTCCCAATTACTGGTAAGATTTACTAATTTGCACAATTTCAACAACAACACAATATTGTTTTAAAGTTGATATTTTGACGTTAAAACAGAATCTTGAAATTATTGGCCATTTTTCTCAAGACGTATAATTCAGAAGCTTTTTATTGCTTCTAGTCTCGAAAATGTACGATAAAGTATTGTTTTGAACTAACTTTGGCTTAGAAGGAATGAATGGTCGTCTTGGTTATTTAAATTTTGTTTACTTTTCGAACACGTTTTCGGTTCGTACAGGCCACATACTACATGGATTTTCCTCATTCCAACGCCAATCATTTAGTTTTTCGATGGTCCAATAAGAGCCTGTTACTGTCGCGACGATCAGAAATTATGAAAAAAGTGTGAATTTTGGCAGCTCATGCCACTTTAACAAATTCCTGAAGATGTGACACCAGCTACAGATGGAATTGATATTAATAACATCATTTTGATGATGTTCGCTATTCAAATCTGTGTCATGATTAAGTCATGGGGAAATTTTCCTGTAACAAGTTTGTAGAATTAGAACAAATTAAGGCATCATCACATAGTTAGTTGTGAACAACACTAACACTAATGTATTTTTGTGTGTGATTAGAAAGTTCAAAAGTTTGTAGAAGTCACTTTAAATGTTTTTGTTTTTTTGTGATACTGTGATGTCTCTTGGATATTTGAGGTAGAGGTACATGTATATTTGGAAGAGCTGCCAGGTACTTGCCGGAGGGCGGTGGTTTCCTCCGGGCAATGAGCCCGATTTTCTCCCAGGCTAAATCTGGCAACGCCGCCATATAAGTGAAAAAATCTTGAATGTGGCATAAAACATCAATCAATCAATCATAGGGAATTTTGGACAAAATATGTTGACTATAATTTTAATGTATCCCATTGTAACGATGTGCTTCAATAGGTTGTATCAGATGTATATGAATGGGGAAGTGTGAAACGTCCAATTTAAAGTGGCATGAGCTGCCAAAATGTTGATATTTTGACGTTAAAACAGAATGTTCAAATTATAGGCTATTTTTCTCAAGACGTACAATTCAGAAGCTTTTTAGCGCTTCTAGTCTCTAAAATGTACGATAAAGCACTGTTTTGAACTAACTTTGACTTAGAATGAATGAATGGTCGTCCCGGTTTTTTAAATTTTGTTTACTTTTCGAACATGTTTGCGGTTCGTACAAGCCACATGCTGTATCGATTTCTTTCATTCCAACGCCAATCATTTAGTTTTTCGATAGCCTTGAAAGCCTCTTACTGTTGTGACGATCAGAAATTATGAAAAAAGTGTGAATTTTGGTTAAATCAGAATTTTTTCTACTAAGTTGTCGTAACTTGGGCTTGTCGTGAAAGTATGAATACAGTTAGGTCATTTGTTTGATCACCCAAATCCATGCCCACGATCTCGTCAAACAGCCCCAGGGTTGCATACAAGGACCCTGTTTCATAAAGCGGCGTAAATGTATTTTTTGTGTAACTTTCTTACTAACGTATCTCTACAGTATGGGTTGCTATGGCAGTTACGTGAAAACTTACGCCACGCCGCTTTGTGAAACAGGCTCCAGGGCATGATTTTTATAAAAAAAATTCGATTTAAAATTTTCAGCATGAACATTCGAAACAAAATTCTCTGAATTCTTTATTTAGGTGCTTTAGGGCGGTTCCTAGCCAATGATGTGATGGCCGCTGACCCTCACCCGCCTTTCCCCGCCTCGATCAAGGACGGATATGCTGTCATTGGTCAGTTTTTCACATTCTAATTTAAAGTTATATTTGTGTATACTTAAAAATACATTTTTATATCTATGGCACATTATCAATTATTTTTTCATTCAAATTTATTATTTTTATACGCCCGGCTTGAAAAGCGGGCTGTATTATGGTATCATCTCCGTCCGTCCGGCAGTCCGGCTGTCCGGCGTCCGCTTTCCCTTCCGCTCCATAACTTCTAAAGTTTTGATTCCATCTGCACAATTTTTTCTGAGTATATACCTTATGGGTAGAAGGTGTGTCGCAAACTATTTTTAACATCACTGGTTACATAATATGTGAGTTATATTGGATTATGTAATATTCCCTTCCGCTCCATAACTTCCAAAGTTTTGATTCCATCTGCACAATTTTTTCTGAGTATATACCTTATGGGTGGGAGGTGTGTCGCGAACTATTTTTGACATCATACATTGCGTAATATGGCAGCCATATTCGGTTATGTAATATTTACTTTTTCTCTCCGTAACTTTAACAAATATGATCCGATGTTTTCAAATCTTTCATGTTACATACCATATTAACAGACAGTGTGTAACAAAATTGTTTATGATATCAACTATTGCAAATTATTGGATTATGTACATTCCCTTTTATTCTTACTTTTATTTTCATGAAAATAACCTTTAAATTATAAAATGGCTTCTACTTTTCCGATTCTCATCAAAAAAGGATTTTTTCAAATTGCAATAATGTTTCTAAATTGATTAAAACTATTCTTAAATCAATATATAACGTTTTAATCAAATGAAAAATACATAGAAGGATTAAAGTTTTATCTACAGATAAAGAGATAAGTAACCCAGCCTTGTTCTATTTACAAACATGCCTCTATTTAAACATACTCTAAAGCTCTAAGTCTCTTATCACTACAAGTGTTGAAGGTTTTATGGTTTTATGGTCTACCACATGGCCTAAATGTAGGCTTTGTATTAATGTTTGAGCCATGCCATATTGAACTGTTTTTTTTATGTAGCCAAATAATATAGAAAAATGATATTATGAGAAAAAATTTCAAATCTACTTGTGAGCCTCAAAATTGCCAATTAATTGCATTTGTTTAAGTATGATTAGTAAATTATAAACTACTCTTCTAAAAAATTGAAACATTTTAGTCCAAACTATATTGACAACAAGCAATGTTTAACATCACGATTTAACAGCAGCGAGACCGAGTACAAATCTTGTTAATAATCTTTGATCCAAATAGCCCATTTTAAATTTGAAACAGATGATTTTTAAAGGTTTTAGTGGTAAGATTTCATTTTGTTGACATTACATCACCTTTTACCAAGCTTCAACCTGCTTCCTCTGAATTATGAAAATTAAATCCAAATAAATATGGAAGGATTTGTTTTGGTATGGCCGCAGTTACTGTGCCTTTCCGGGCGTATTTTGGGTTTCCCGAAACTCGTGTTTTAATTTTTTTATCATTTAATTATCATTATCATTAATTATTTTTCAAGATTATTTTTTATTTTCATTGTGTTTGCCCTTAGTGTTTAGCTTCACTATTTTATAAGGTCATCCCTTATAGCTTTAAAAAGATGCTCGTTGTCCAATACTGTTTACATTTGTCAGAATACTTCTGTTAAATTTATAGCAGTGAACTGACTTTGGTTGAAATGTGCTAGATTGATTTTCAGGGGAAAATAATGTACAATTAACAAGTAATTGACCGATTGCTTGATGACGTCACTTGGAATTTACGCGCAAAGTATTTTGGGAGATTGAGGGAAGGTAAAATAATTTTAAAATATGGCGGAAGAAATAATACTGTATCGAGAAGAAGACGTAAAATGCGTAAAGTTACCAGAAAAATATGTGAAAAAAACAGGCTCTGTCATCAATGTTTTCCAAAAAAGAGATCCTGCTAAGAACTAATAAACAAAATGGCGAACTGAGGTACATTTTACCCATAAAGCTTTGCGTAAATCTATGTGACGTCATCAGGCTTGGCGGTAATTAGTGGAAATTCCGTGGTACTTCTGTTATTGTCTGATGAATAGTTTTGCGTAAACGTAAACAAAAGTCCTACTTATGTGAAGCGTAGGCGTAATGTAGTGAGTGTGAAAGTGTTAATAATAAATTTCTACATTTTAAAATCGTGACACAAAAAAGTCAAAAGACGTTGATATTTGTTTGGACTTTTTATTTCAGCCTCTGATGGGAAAGGTGCGAGGAAAGTACTGGGAGAATCTTCGGCTGGTGACAATGTAGGTCAATCAAATCCTACGTGACGAAGTGATTATCTCACCGCTCACCTTCTTGGTTCTGATGGCACGGGGGCCTCCGTGGCTCAGTAGGTAGAGCGTTGGACGCTCAATCCGCACAGCCTTCCACCAATGGGTCGCGGGTTCAAATCCCACTCAGTCCAAAAAAATTGGAAAATGACGTAATTGATATCCTTGCCCTGTTAAATGGATGCCAATTTCCTGCTGAAGGTTTGGGGTTTCAGATAGGCAAAGAGCCTGGTTTCCTGTCCTATGAAACCCAGAAATATGCCATATAAGGGAAATAATCTTAAGGTGCTCTTGAGATACCATCTTTCTTATCCCCCAAATAACTAAACCGACTTGGGGCCATTTTGGCTTTGATTTAGCCATGTTTGCAGACCTAGTTAGGAGGAAATTCAACATTAAGTTTGTCAAACACATTATTAGCCTTCCAGATGTTCTATGGTCTGTGGAGCCTAATGTCCAAATTTAGATGGATTGGCTGGAGGATGATCTGTTGGTACTTTTGTCACAATACATGTATGATTGATTGATTGTTTGGTGTTTTACGCCGCGCTCAAGATTATTTCACTTATATGGCGGCGTTGCCAGTTTTATTGTGGGAGGAAGCCGGCCAATACATGTATGACCTTAGCTGCTAAGTCCGGCGTTAAGCTCCAATCAATCAATCAATCATTAAAAACCCAAATAACTTTGGCTTTGTCAATGTTTTCATGAGTGATTAGAAAGTTCAAAACTTTCCTTTATCGCTATATGTGTTCATGGCCTCCTTGTTTGTTCATATTTTTGTTCTATTTCTGTCTGGTTTTTTTTTAGCCTGAGGTTGTGGTAACCGTGGGAACATGTGTTCGTATTAACACTGGGGCACCTGTCCCCCAGGGAGCAGACAGTGTTGTTCAGGTGGAAGATACCAAACTAACCAAGGAAACAGATGAAGGCAGGACAGAGCTGGAGATTGAAATAATGACTGCTCCCACACAAGGACAGGATATAAGGTGATATACTCTATTTTCTGTGTACATGTTAAAGACCTAATCCAGAGAACCTGTGTTTTATTTGTATATCATACAAAGGTAGCTATTTTTTTATTAAAAAAATTGAAAAAAATCTCAACACAACAGTTATGAAATAAATTAGCATCAAAGTGTGCATTTTGATATAATCCGAATGCCTCCAATGATCGTTTCAAACTGAGGCTCTTTAGAAACTCCTGGCGTGTGACGTCACATCC
Organism: Lepidochitona cinerea; assembly: GCA_963971465.1. Taxonomy (NCBI): domain Eukaryota; kingdom Metazoa; phylum Mollusca; class Polyplacophora; order Chitonida; family Tonicellidae; genus Lepidochitona; species Lepidochitona cinerea. The sequence goes on along the minus strand of OZ020554.1, from coordinate 31,689,554 downwards.
AGACAAGATCCCCACACACGACCATGGCAGACAACCACACACGCTACAAGGGTGATGTGGAGGAGATAGACAGCATTGACGAAGAAGTTTTTATTGAATGTTCTGTGGAAGACACGTAAGGTAAAGATGATAAGGAGTCTTTACTTTCTTCCCATGGTCTAGAAATCTCCCATACAGGCATAATTAAACCATATATGCTCTAACCGGAGTTGACAGATGTAGCACTAACACAAGGACAAGATTCGGCGAGACCTGACGAAGAACAAGTTCTTGTCGGCCATTCATGTTAACTGACTCTTGACAGCGTTTGACACAGAACAGGGGCTCGTTTCACAAAGCAGTCGCATTGCAAACGAAGCGTGGTTGCCAATAGATACCATGTTGAAGAGATACGTCGTCATGGCAACTGCGATTGATCGCACTGTGCAAGGGCTTTGTGAAATGGCCCCCAGTCGTACACAACACACTTTCTCACCATGACCTTTACTAGCTAAATTTGCTTACTAATGACACTCACTGGCGAAGTTTTGTCTGGATGTGACGTCACATTGCGGAGAGTTACTAAACTTGCCAAACTTATTTGTCATTTTCAACAAAATATTTAGACCAACTTAATAGTCAAAAACGGTTGGGAATTTTTCAGAATGTTTTTCTTCACTTATTATGACATGGTATACCCTGCTGATTTCGTACCCTCCTTTTGAACTCTGAATTAGATCTTTAAAAAATTTCTGAACAGTTAAGGGCATGTAGAATGTGTAACCACGTTAGCCCAAGAATTACAGGCAACAAGATTCGTGTGACCTTGATATTGGCATTGTGGGCATCATTTTAGAGGAACTTTATTGTTTCTTGCTTTTAATTTGAAGGCCTATCGGGTCCGATATTCCTCAGGGTCATAAAGTATTGTCATCCGGGATGAGACTAAGTTCAGCGGAGTTAGGGCTTCTGGCAACAGTTGGCGTATCGAAGATATTATGCTACAAATTCCCTATTGTTGGGATCATGTCCACAGGGAATGAGGTAGGACTAAATTCCTTCTTACCAGGGATTTATGGTCTGTGGATTTTCCCTGTGTTTGATTGATTGATTGACTGATGTTTAACGCAGCACTCAAGATTATTTCAGTGTGTGTTTTTTTTAGAGGGAGGAAAATGGCCACTTATGCCCAAAAGATTAACTGATTGATTGTTTGGTGTTTTACGCCGCGCTCAAGATTATTTCACTTATTTTGCGGCGCTGCCAGTTTTATTGTGGGAGGAAACCCACGACCTTCCGTTGGTAACTGGCAACCATCCCACATAGGTCGTTCGAGTGAAAACCCAGTCAGAAAATTTTCCAATTTTTTTGGACTGAGTGGGATTTGAACCCGCGACCCATTGGTGGAAGCTTTTACGATTGAGCGTCCAACGCTCTACCTACTGAGCCACGGAGGCCCCCTATGCCCAAAAGAAGCTGCAAAGTTTGACTCTCAATATGAACAGCCTTCGTCCAGTTTGGGGGCTCAGTAGGCAGAGGGATAGTCTTTCAATCTGAGTCCGGTCCTCCATCGGTACGGTATTCAGTTCAAATCCCACTCTCCCCGTGTGGGTTCGGGGAATAAGAATTGGCTCACAGTTCCCAGACAAGCTTGATTGTAAAAGGCGACTAACCTGGGGTAAATTTGTAATTATTATGGTATAAACCTATTTGTTAAAATTACACTCTATCAGAACATATTTACAAATTTGTATATTATTAAAAATGTTATTTATATAAACTATTTATTGTTGCTCCATTGGAAATAATTGTGATATTTCTTGTTTTTAATCTCCGAAAATGATTTTTCAGTTTTTATTATTTCCGTTTCTATAATTTTTCAGTTCCAATGTATTTTTGATGTTAAAAAATGTGTGATGATTTAATTTCTTTTCGCCGCCGTATAAGTGAAATAATCTTGAGCGCGGCGTTAAACTCTAATCAATCAATCAAATCCCACTCAGTCGAAAAAACATAATTTGAAAAAATTTCTCTTGCCCTATGTGGAACAGTTGCCGGGTTCCCAGCAAAGGCAGAGGTTTCCTCCGAGCTAAGAGTTGGTTTCCATCCCGTCTTAACCTGGAAACCATAGAGGGGAAATAATCTGGAGCGAGGAAAAACTTCAATCAATCCATCGGTTTAGATTCAACTCTTTTTCTCTTGAAACAAAAAGTACAACAAACATTCTGTCCGATATTTTATCTGATCAATATCTGGTACAGTATGTGGTCTATGTGGAATGGTTGCCAGGCAGAGTGTTTCGGATTGGCAAAAAATATGGTTTCTTTCCCTAGGTTACTTAACCTGTAGTCTGGCTTTCTGACTTCAAAATGACATATTTTTTATACTGACGGGCGTATTTTTGGAGTCAGGGCTCATTGTAATCAAAAAGCCAGAGTAGACTGCCGGCATTTTAACGGACATTTTGTGGTCAGATTTAGACAGTTAATAACAATATATCCTTCTCAAATAGTGTCATCACGACGTTCAGATATAATTTTGCTTTCTGTAAAGTGAATTGAACGTTTAAAACCTGAAAAACTGTGCAACAGTGTTAAGTCATCAATGGCGGAGAGTTTGAGATTGAAGGAGGCAAAAGTGAATTCAGGGAACAAATTATATTTACTGAACAAACCTGCTCGTCTATATCAGACACTGGTAGGTAGCTAAATTATTCATGGATGCGATTTGGGGCGTTTGATACAATTTGAGTAGGTAATATTGTTTTTTTCACTGTCTAAACCGGACCACATACTGCTCGCTCAAAAGCTGGCAGTCTACTCCTGCCGTTTGATTGCAAAGAACCCTGACTCCAAAATACGATCGTCATTTAAAAAAAAATTATTTCGGACTACTTAACCTGGTGATGTCCCCTTCAATGGTAAAACATTAATCATTCTTTTTGTTTATTTCAGTTAATAGAGCCGGAGACTCCATTATCAAGTGGGAAGATTCGCGACAGTAATAGGACTACCCTAATCTCACAGTTGACGGAGGCGGGCTTTCCTACAGTTGACCTGGGTATTGCCAAAGATAAGTAAGTATATACCGTAATTCAAGTACTCAAAACATTACGAAAAGCACTCTGAAAGTTTGAGACTTTTCGGTGCATGTCTTACCTCCTGCATGGAGCGACCGATAATCCTATCGAGCAATCGCTGTTGTTGTTGTTTTAGACCCAACATGGCAGAAAGCAGTCTAATAATTTGTTATCTTCACATTGCTCGTCCTTGAATTAGCGGAATTCTTACCGTATCTCCTTTTTGAAAGGGCCGTACTGGCTCACTTAGTAGAATGGAATTTCAGCTCCCCCACTAAGCCTACCACCGCTGACATACGCTTGGAAGCGAAATAATTTTTAGTGCAGCTTTAAAGCATCTATACATCAATCTGTTTGGTTTCCGCTCACTGTAATTGATTGATTGATTGTTTGGTTTTTTACGCCGGGCTCAAAATTATTTCACTTATATGGCGGCGTTGCCAGTTTTATTGTGGGAGGAAACCAGGCTCTATGCCCGGAGGAAACCCACGACCTTCCGTTGGTAACTGGCAACCATCCCACATAGGTCGTTCGACGGCTCACTGTAAAAGTGATAAAGTAAAGAGATGAAGTGAGTTGATTCAATACCTCACTATAAAGCTGATAAACTAAAGCATTATAGCACAGCCATAATGCCCCTAGTCCTTGGGTCTCAAACTAAAGACGACATCCACTTGTTGGGGAAAATAATCTTGAGTACAAAGTGAAACAATAACCAATCAATTGTTATTAATCGTTATGTTTGTTGGATGTTTCAGCACGGATGATTTGAGTACATTGTTAAAGTCGGCCATTAGCCAAGCTGATGTGATAATCACTACAGGGGGCGTCTCCATGGGAGATAAAGTAGGTCTTACTAAGTAATGGCTTAATTTTAACTTAAAGTGGCATGAGCTGCCAAAATTCATACTTTTTTCATCATTTCTGATCGTCACGACAGTAAGAGGCTTTGAAGGCCATCGAAAATCCATACAGTATGTGGCCTGTACGAACCGAAAACGTGTTCGAAATGTAAACAAAATTTAAATAACCGGGACGACCATTCATTCATTCTAAGCCAAAGTTAGATCAAAACAATACTTTATCGTACATTTTTGAGACTAGAAGCACTAAAAAGCTTCTGAATTATACGTCTTGAGAAAAATAGCCAATATAATTTCAACACTCTGTTTTGACACCAAAATATCAACATTTTGGCAGCTCATGCCCCTTTAAAGGATAAATGCCAATTTCTTTCTGAACACCAAGTGGAGATTCGTAACTGTAAATTGACTAAATAACTATTTCAAAAACATTATGTTGAAAAATAACGATCTTCATGTGCGGTCAAAGGGTGTCAAAAAAAGTGTTTGAAATATCTTCGTATCTGACGTCATACTTGAACTCTCTGGTCGTAAATTCAACAATTTTAACAAAGACGTGCTGACGTACATCATGTATGACTTCATAGCAATGATAATGTACATATCTGGACCCTGTTTCACAAAGCGGCATAGATGTATTTTTTGCGCAACTTTCCTACTAACGTATCTCTACAGTATGGGTTGCTATGGCACTTACGTGAAAACTTACGCTACGCCACTTTGTGAAACAGGCTCCTGATGTCAACTATGACGGCTTTAAGCTGATTAATTTCCGTATAGAGGTCATCGAGAACAAAGTAATGCCTTGAATTCTGAAGGCTTTGCCCCAGAAATATAATTTTCTAATTTTGCTGGAGTTTGTACAATATATGTTCCTAAATAGGAGGTATTGTCTTCAACTTGGAATTTATCCTTTATTTCTTTAAGGGGGATTTCTTTCAGCTGTTGTTGCCAGTTTCCAGCGGAAGGTCGTGGGTTTCCTCCGGGCACAGAGGCTGGTTTCCTCCCACAATAAAACTGGCAAAGCCGCCATATAAGTGAAATAATCTTGAGCGCGGCGTAAAACACCAAAACAATCAATCAATCTTTCAGCTGTTAAGGCCAGTAGGAGATTTTCTTAGAGAGTTTAGATGAATATTTTGACCACAAATAAAACGTAGTTCATTATAGGACTTATTGATGTATTTTAGATAGATAGCATAAGTTCTCAATGGCAGCCAAAAAGTTCTTAAAAAATTGAAATAGAGGTTAGAAACAATATTTATCCAGGGCCAATGTAGTTATATATCATATGACTTCGGCCATTGTTTAAAACAAAGATGGTGGGTTGCCATGGTGAGTAACGGAAACTCGAGCTCTCGAATTTCACAAGCCCGTATTTAGACAAAGAATTTCCTGTGTTCGATGTACATTGTAAGTGAAATAATCTTGAGTACGGCGCGAACACCAAGCAGGCTATTGGCCGTGAACAAAATTAGCCATTTGCCAGTTTTTTGCGTAACAATGACATGACGTCGCAGCATCAATCTTTCACCGGACAAGCCCAGCAGTGCTCTTGACCTACCATATTCGGTCAAAATCACTTGACGTTCACGATTTTTTCGCATTTCAAGATTCATTCGGATATAAAATGTCACTATACAGGTTTTCCTTTCTAATATGTTTTTGTAAAATACTGAAAATTTTAAGTCAAAAACAGGCGGATCCTTGGTCCGGTCTACCACTTACGTAGGTCAGTCGCTAAATTACGTCATTTGCATGCAACTGGAAAGTCACCTAAAAGCCAATAATGCTTTATCATTTTAGGACCTGCTCAAAAATGTCCTCCAAGAAAAGTTTAAAGCTAAGCTACATTTTGGAAGAGTCCATATGAAACCTGGGTGAGTTGGGTTTAACAATTCAGAAAATTTAAATGAACAATTACTGTCCAACGTGCATTTTCCCATTCCCAAAGTTCGGAGTGAAAATGGGAATTCCCAATGGAAGAATCTTGAATTAAATTTACTTTCCCTGTCTGCCGTTTTTGAGTTTGAATCTGTTAAGACCCAGGGTCACTTTTCTTCAAGAAACTCGAGTCAAAGCTAAATCAATCAAAAAAATTCAAGTCTTTTCTGCATTTGTATATTTATGAAAACCAAAACACACGGGTATAGGGAAAATCTTCTTGTGCATTTGTATAATTGATTTAATAGTACTAATATTTCTTTTAAAAAAATTATATTTTGTACATTTTAACAGAAAGAAGGCAAATCCGAATTCAGGTTTATAGTTTACTTTCTCATTACTTGATTATATATGTTTTATGCTTTCAGAAAACCCACCACCTTTTTCACCTTGAACCAGGATTCAAAGAAAGTTGTTATTTTTGGTTTGCCCGGAAATCCTGTGTCTGCTTTAGTGACCTGTAACCTATTTGTGATCCCCGCCCTTAACAAAATGGGCGGGAACCCAGAGCCAAACAGAACCCTCATCAAAGTTAAGGTATAATGAGCCGTCTATTCTCTTTCATTCCTATTTTGCAGGGGGAGGGTGGACCTCAGTGGGTTAGAGTGATAGTCCCTCAATCCAACATAGACCATCCATCAATGAGGTGCGGGTTCGAATCCCACTCAGACCAAATGAAACTGGAACATTTCTGAGTGTTTTTTTCACCTGATCGCCGTATGTGGAAGAGTTACCAGGTACTCGCTGAAGGTCTGAGGTTCCCTCCGGGGCCACTAAACCCGACAACGCCGCCATATAAGTGTAATAATCTTGAGTGAGGCGTAAAACATCAATGAATCACTGCAATGGGAGGGCTATAATTTCTCCTGGCACAGAGCTGTTTTCTTACTGAACATCAAAGTTATATTAAACATGGCATAAATTCTCAAATTCTGTGATCATCACAAGAATTGCATTGATTTCTGTTTACAATATGGATTTGTGTGATAAGTTTGAATAGAGTGATATAGCTTATTTGGTCTGAGTGGGATTTATAGCATAACTTATTCTGAGTAAACAATCCCTTTGTTTATTACCCATTGGGGTTTTGGTATAACATGTCATTAATATTGAATAAATAGTATACATACATCTATTACCAAAATAGAACAACAATATCTGCTTTTATGAGAAATAATAAGGTCCAACACTAGCTGTAAACTCCTATGTCCATGCCTTTATCAGGTGCAATTGTAAATTTTATCACTTTTCATTAGAATGGATTGATTGATTGATTGATGGTTTACTCAAAATTATTTTACTTATATGGCAATATTGCCAGGTTTAGTGGGGGGAGGGAACCGGGCTCATTGCCTGGAGGAAACCTCCGATGAGTACCTGACAACTCTTCCACATACGGCAACCAAGTAAAAAATCCAATCCGAAATTTTTCAATTTTTATTTGGTCTGAGTGTGATTCGAACCTGCTTTGCATCGATATAAGGTCTGTGTGGAACTGAGGGACAATCCCTCTAACCCACTAGACCACCGAGGCCCCCATTAGAATGGAACCCATGTTTAAAGAGAGATTCAAACAGTTCTTAATGTGGCATGAGCTGCCAAAATGTTGATATTTTGACGTTAAAACAGAATGTTGAAATTATTGGCTATTTTTCTCAAGACGTATAATTCAGAAGCGTTTTAGTGCTTCTGTCTCGAAACTGTACGATAAAGTATTGTTTGGAACTAACTTTGGCTTAGAATGAATGAATGGTCGTCCCGGTTATTTAAATTTTGTTTACTTTTCAAACACTATTTCTGTTCGTACAGGCCACATACTGTATGGATTTTCCTCATTTCAACACCAATCATTTAGTTTTTCTATGGCCTTCAAATCCTGTTACTGTCGTGCTGATCAGAAATTATGAAAAAAGTTTGAATTTTGGCTCATGCCACTTTAATATCTGTTTTTCTTTTTAGGTTGACCGAGACATTCGACTGGACCCTCGCCCTGAATACCACAGATGTATCATAACCTGGAATCCAGATGACCCTATCCCATCAGCCACCAGCACAGGAAACCAAATCAGTAGCAGACTACTCAGTGTCTGCTCAGCCAATGGGCTTCTACTCCTGCCCCCTGGTGGTAGAGATAAACACTTCATCAAGAAAGGGGGCATAATCGATGCTATGATTATAAACAAACTGTGATACACATGAGGAAGTAATGTTTAATCAAAAGATGTTATGTATTTGTGATTTTGTTTGTTGTTTAATATCCAGGTTAATTAATTACAAGGAAATAGTTTATTTAATTAACTAAATTTGAAATACACTGTGCTTATATTGGCTGATTTTCTCTACATACCTCACTTACAAAACGTACTCTAGCTTCAATGTTCACAATTTCAGCAGGAATATATTTTTGTATGATATAAAAAAGTTTTTGTGTTATTGAACTATGTTGTTGGTCCATGACTTTATAATAGAGAGTGCCAGTGTAGTAAGAATTCAAGCGGTTATTGTGCAAGTAGTTGAGTCTTTTTCATTCTTATGTGACACTTACTTGTGAAATGGAACATCACCAAAAATGCTCTTCATAGCGTCATCCGTCTACGGATATCGCAAAATCTTGTGTGTAATTTGCAAGCTCTGTTGCCAGGAGCCAGGGAATGGTTGGAGATTTCCTCTGAATTGGTTCACTTTCCTGACAATGTCCTCATACAAGTAAAAAAACTTTTCCATCCTCACCCTTTTTATTCCCCTGGCGGGGGCATAAAGTGATCAGCTTGTCTGTCTGTCCGAATCATTTCTTGTCATCGCACCTATTTCAGTTGCGCTGGTTTCATTATTTTCAGAGTTACTGCCCTTTTTGACAGTATAGGAAGACATAGACAACAAATGCTTGTCATCGCATCTTCTTTTATGTTTTTTATCGGATTTTTTCGAAACATTATGGTGGACATAATAGATATGATGCAAGAATGTGCATCTCCCATTTTGGTTGTGCTGGTTTAATAATTTTCAGAGTTACTACCATTTTCCAACAGCATAAGAAGACATAGAAATTTTTGAAATTTGCAGCACAATTATTCCCAGAGTTATTGCCCTTGAATAATTTTTGCCAACAAAAATTTACACATGTAGTTGTGAGGCTAGGTCAATGAAATTTTGCGTACATGTTACCAATGGTGTGGATTTGAAGTTTGTGGCGAGATTATTTTCAGTGAGATTATTACCCTTGAATAATTGATGGATGAGAAAGGGGTAAAAGGTTTATTCGACAAGGTGAAAAAAAGTCATTCATTTGATTATGACTTAAAACCTGGACAAACAAACGCACTCGTGCATCTACTAAATGGCGAAAATCTGGCGCTCGACGCATCAACTGGATTTGGCAAAACCGATGTGTGCACACTTTTTCGACTTTTCAGTGATCAACCATTGTAATCAGGGAAGCACATTGCAATGGTTATAGTGTGTTTTCTCGAACATGCGTTTTTATACAGGTTTGCAGCAATTTACCTCTCGAGTCGGACATCGCGGTTGTAAATAACAAAATGGAGTTGTAACTTAGGTCAAATGGAGTTAGGGTTGTGTGCATAAAGGGCAGGGAAGCCCTCTTAAAAAAGCCAGGCGACTTATGAAATTCTCAACAAGCTTCAGATCACGTGATACGTTGTAGTTGTATGAGGAGACATATTTTTTACACTGTTTTTTTACAAAGAGGGATTTGCAGATTAACGAAATTCAGAGAAATCAACGGGTACAATGAAAAGAGGAATGTTTAAAATGTATGTTAGGTGGTAACAGCTTAAAGGCAGGGGAGACTAATGGATAATTTAGACTATGCTAAAATCTGAAAGCCAAATTTCAGTCATCTATTTCAATTAAAAGCCACGACTAACTTCACACATGTGTAGTTTTTAGGCCAGCTCAATGAAATGTTGTGTATATATTACTAATGGTGTGGATTTTAAGTTTGTGACAAAGTTATTTACAGAGTTATTGCTCTTGAATAACTTTCGTCAGACAAAATTTACAAATAGGCGTGCCCATACTACAACTGGATGTTAATGCAGCGTAAAACCTCAAAGCAAAAAACTTACAAATTGCTGTTTGATTTTTTAACTTTTTATTTGCAAGCGTGCACTGTTATTGTACAGTCCAGTAATTAATAACCAGACACTTTTCAGAATTAGTGTAGTAAAACTAACCTATTGTTCAGTAGCCTAGAAAAATAAATAAAACTAGAATTATATGTACATATTTGTGATATATCATCTAACAATGGCCCCTTGATAATTTTGAAGCAGAAAAATTGTAAAACATAAAAATATGGACAGAAAAGATTAAATAACAAAATTCTTCTCGATTTCATAAATTAACAATTTGCCATTTGCCAGAGAATTTCAATCTATTTAACATTACAATAGCACTGAAAAATCAGTTTCTACAAAAAAATTAAAATTACAGAAACATATTTAAAATTGATTAAGGGTACAAAAAAAGATGAGTGGCTATTTTCCTTTATTTCTGTAAGATATTATTTAATTTTCAATTTAGAAACTTTAAATGACATAAGCTGTCTGAAATCGTGAGTTCGATTCTCCGGGTCAATCAGTGTCGGTTAATTTACTAATTCAGTAAACCTTTGAATGGTTTACAACATAAAGCACAATAAGATAAATGCATAGAAAGAATATATATATCACAATTTAAAACATAGAACATATTACTGTTCTCATTATTTTTGGGAAATAGCAGAAATTCTTCTGATTTTCCGATTCCCAGAGAATGGCACCTATCGCCAGCACTAAATATCGACTGTCTTATCCATTAAGCGGACAATTAGCGCCGATTTACTATAGGGCATCACCCAAAATTGGAAAAGAATTTTTGCCATTTTTCAAGAAAGTGTCATCCAAAAAAGAACAAAAATATTGTTATACTCACTTTCTAAAAAACATTAACTAATTAAACTAAATAAATAGAACATATAACTAAAGATTCACAAACAAGAAAATACCTAACTACACTGATAGAACATATAACTAAAGATTCACAAACAAGAAAATACCTAATTATTCCATATGGCATACCAAAAGATTAGAATGCAATATTCATGGAGAAAGATAAATTCTAGATTTCGGAGTGACGTCACAATCGCGAAAATGGGGCTCCTAATTTGTAAATAGGTGAAAACAATCTTTTGAATACGCCATTTTGACTTAGTAATTAGAGAGAGATCGTTGCAACTTTAATCCTCATCATGTTGTGGTTAATACAACCAGAGGCAACACAACTTTCAGGCAAAGTCGATGTTTTGCAAAGTTAACTTTTTTCACATCTTGGCTGCTCAAAATCACTTTTCAAAATGGCGTCCGAGTTGTTTTCAACCAGTTTCCATGTGGACCTAGGGAGAGTGAAAACCACAAGTACCTGGATGTCCGAAAAACCGAGAATACAAAGTTTTGAAATATCTCAGACTTATTTGACGTCACAAAAAATTAAGGGATTATAAAGGGATATTGTCATGTTATAATAACGCGTAGCGACACACATGATTACACATCTATATACTTTCCAGGAGAGAATACTTCTGGTCGGCCATGCTGATTACTGAATATAGCCTGATGACATCATTAAACAATCGGTCAAACACACAATGGAGGAAGTAGAAAAATTGACATAGCTGAGCAGGGGAGACAACTATTATTACATCATACATTTCACTGTTAAATTTCACTTAACACGATTAATTGTAACTCAAGCGCATTAAGCAACAATAATATATTGCAGAAAAGTCACAATTATCATAGATTTTAATGCAAACCTAAAACTTCATCTTCATCATCTGTTGATATTTTACTCAACGACTTCAAACTTGACGTTGTGTTTGTTAAGTCTCTCAATCAGGCTGGTGTCCGCAAAGGCAGCGGCAGGAGAGAAAACGCCTCCTCTGTGAAATATAGAAGAAAAATGTCTAGCAATATATATATATATAACCTAATGAAATATCATAGGTTTGATTTGTTACAACAATTTATGGGGTATAAAGGTCTAAATGATATACCTCTTTTTAATACAATTAGAAACTTGTCTCCATGGTTATTTTAGACAAGAAGATTTTCCCTGTACCCGTGTGTTTTAGTGATCATAAATATATAATAGAAACATTTGTGTTATTTTAGTGAAGAAGATTTTACCCGTGCAAGTATGCTTTAGTGTCTATAAAAATATAAGCACTACCGTATTTCTTCTAAATATTCAGCCATTCTAATGGCCTAAATTTTCCATTTAGTCAGACAAAAATTGAGATGTGGAGTTGTGTTTAAGGATAACCATTTCCACACACTGCACGTTGGGTCATATTGCCTTAAATTCCCTCTAATGGGCACATTTTTCTGGCCACATTTAGCATATTTCTTTTGTATTAGTCGAATCCTTATGAGGAAAAAAGTGGCTGAACCTTTAGAAGAAACTTATGGTTTGAATGTTTCGAAATTGGTTCCCTGATTTAAGTATTTTAAACGTTGAGTTTCCCAGGGGGAAATAATAAAGCCATCAATTGCCAACTCTTCCACAGCGGTCAACGAAGTAAAAAAAACTCACTCAGAAAATGTTTAATTTTATTTCATCTGATTGGGATTCCAACCCCCAACCCATCAATGGAAGGCCTGTGTCGAACAAAGAGACTTAAGGCCCGTTCACACAGTGCGATTTGTCGTACAGTACTTAAAATAGATGCTTTTAATTGGTCGATACGATTTTTCAGCCAATCAAATACATCCATTTTAATCGCATGCTGCAAGTCCGTACAACAAATCGCAGCGTGGGAACGAGCCTGAACACACTTCCGGCTAAGCCCCCCCCCGAACAAAATTAACCCCTCATTCAAACAAAGTTTCAAACCGGGCTTACTTGTTTGGTAGTTTGTTTTCCTCTCTCAGGATGACCAGTCCAGCCTGAACCATACATATTGGCGTTGATATGTAACCGGCTTCTACAGACACAAACAAAAAGGATAAATAAGTGGCTATCGCCATCAGGACCCCTCGGGTCTGGGCCAAAGAAACCGAAGATATATTTATTTTCCAGACAATTTGTTGCGAGTGAAAAACTACTCCACTGTATTAAACAAATGTGTGAAGTTTCAAAGTTGTAAGTTAAAGACTTTTTTAGATAATGTGTTTACAAGGTTTTTCACAGCAGCATAACTCTTGAAAAAAATCCTAGTGCGTTGATTTTCAATAGGCTTCTTGTACTTACTGTATTAAACAAATGTGTGTAAGTTTCAAAGTTGTAAGTTAAAGTGGCATGAGCTGCCAAAATTCATAGTTGCTGATCGTCAGGACATTAAGAGGTTTGGAAAGCTATCGAAAAACTAAATGATTGGCGTTGGAATGAGGAAAATCCGTACAGTATGTGGCCTGCGCGAACCGAAAATCTGTTCGAAAAGTAAACAAAATTTAAATAACCGGGACGACCATTCATTCATTCCAAGCCAAAATTAGTTCTAAACAATAATTTATCGTACAGTATCGAGACTATAAGCACTAAAAAGCTTCTGAATTATAAGTCTTGAGAAAAATAGCCAACAATTTCAACATTCTGTTTTAACGTCAAAATATCAACATTTTGGCAGCTCATGCCACTTCTTTTGTAGATAATGTGTTTACAAGGTTCAATGGACAGACGGAGGCAACGACAATACCCGTCTTGCCCGAGGGGTAAAAACTAATACAGTGTATGTTTATAATCAATAATGTAAATGGGAGTAAAATGTCACAAACAACTGAGTCCTAATTTTGCCATGGCAGCAGATTCTGTACAGGATAAAGCACAACTAACTTGATTCTCTAAAAATTATCCGCGAGGCGCGATAGCGCAGAGTGCATTTCTTTTGTTAAGAATCAACAGTTACAAGTGTTTTATCTGGTTTAAACCCTGTTACTGGCAGAGGATTATTTTCCTATAATCCACAGTTTTGATTTGCTGTGTTATGCAAATACGTTTTTATCATGTGGGCAAGTATTGGGACACTTGTGTGGAGGCTAACATATTGGTGTAGCTTCATGTCAGACCACACGATTTCCAACTGTAGGTTCTAGAAAAATAAACCGCCGTTGGAACAATAGGGAGCGCAAGTCTCATGAGAATCATTACAAGATTTTGTGATATCCAGTGACAGATGACACCATTCAGAACATTTTTGGTGACGTTGCAATTCCATTTGACATATTTTGTTCCATAACATCAGATTTAAACGTCATGTTGGAACGAAAAACGCTCAGTCACATGCGCAATGCAATGCCGGTGACAGGAAATATGTGGAATTCACACGTGACTTGCGCTCCCTATAGTGTGATGTCACAACAGTGGTTTAAATTCTACTATGGAGTGGTTTTACTAAAGCCAAAACACATAGGACAACTCGTACTAATTTCTGAAAACATAAATATACACCATCATGTACAATATAGTACGAGTTGTCCTGTGTTTTGGCTTTAAGTGGTGACGTCACAACAGTGGTTTAAATGATGAAGCTTAGAGGTCTCATACCTGGCCCAATGACTTTTGTGACTATGTTCTTATCCGGCGACTCCTCATGCGGCACTGTGGGGTCAGCGACCTTCTGACTATAACCTTCACCCACAAAGGTCATCACAAATGAAGACGTCTCTACCTGGTGGATCAACATCAAGTCAGGGGCATGTAACTCATGTTAAACAAGTGGCAACAGCTATCAAGAATGAAAAGTAAGTTTTTACACTTGATAAATACATCAGCTTGTGGGGTCTTAAGCTTGTGTTGTTCACAAGAACATACTTCAGAGTGATACATTATTAGAATGGAACCCAGGTTTAAAAGAGAGATTCAAAGAGACTTAAATACAAATCAGGAAGTTTTTCTCTCAATAGCAACAGACGGACACATGTACAGACACCAAAAGTTGATCAACTGCAAAGGTCAACCGATAAACTATAAATAAAATTTTCATAAAAGCAGAAGCCAAAGAAAATATCCAAATTGAAGGCTAACGGAAGAACGGACAGACACATCAGGGATTCATAGAAGTCCAAAATTTACGAACCGAAATTGAAAAATTCAGTTTTTTAGAAGGAGAAATTCAGTTTTTTTTTTAATTTACCGACCATTTTAGGGTTAAAATTGAGTTAAAATCTATGTTACAAACCAGTTCCAATAGATGATTTGCCAATTACTTGCAGATGACGTAATTTAGCGACGTCACAATTGCTGCCCCAAGTAGTAGACCGGACAAAGCATCCGTCTGTTTTTAACATCAAATATTCGGTATTTCCCCACAGATATAAGAAATGAAAAGCTATATTGGGACACTTTATATCCGCATGAATCTAGAAATGCGAAAAAATCGAGGACGAAAAGTGATTTTGACCGAATAAGGCAAAAGCCAACATGACTGCAGGGCTTGTCCGGTGTAAGATCGATGCAGCGACGTCATTTCATTGTTGCGCGCAAAACTGGCAAATGGTCTATTTAATATTTCTTTTTTTCATGAATGTATGAATTCCAAGAAAAAAATCAGGTTTGACAAAAAACTAATGATTATAATATATATGTAATGTCAAACCTAGATCAAAGTTATCCCTAATCTCTTCTTCATGTGCAACAATAAAAAAATACACAATGATTTAAATGAATTGAACTAATTGAGAACTATGATTCAGGGGAGGTAACTAACTTATTATCGACACTAGTTGTCTCCCCTTTTATTTTCTATACGACCAAAAGCAGCTGAATAAATATAACAAGTTGCGAATTATTACGATTATTGTGGGTAATACTCCCCAAAACTCATCAGTTCAACAAAATCAGCTTATTTTAGAAATGTTTAGGTAATTAAAAAGACTTCCAAAGTGCAAAATAAGCCATGTTGTTGAGACACTGAAAACGAAACAACAACAACAAGAGAATGACGGCCACGGCCATGATTTTTTCATTATAAACAGTGGATATCAATCAAACAATATTCAGTTTTTCACGCCCAAATTGAGTTTGGAAATTTTAGTTTTCAAAAGGAAATTTTAAACTGAAAATATTGAGTTTTTCAACACCAAATTTAGTTTTAAACTCAATTTTACGAACCGAATATCGGTAAGTAAATTGGACGTGTATGAATCCCTGCACATGTGTCAAAACTTGAACAATTAATAAGGACCTGACCAAGAAGTTTAACATTTTTTTTTAGATATGCTGCAAACAAGCTTTAGTTGCTGTACTGGCTTTGTTATTCTAAGAGTTTATAAGGAAGGAACAAAGAAGTAAAGTAGCAAAATTTATTGCCAGAAATTTCATCTGTTTTCCATGGTTGCCAGTTACCGCTGGAAGGTCATGAGTTTCTTCTGGGCATAGAGCCCGGTTTCCTTCCACAATAAAACTGGGAGAGCCGCCATATAAGTGAAATAATGTTGAGTGAGTCCAGGGAGATGATTGAACAGCAGTTAATTCTTGAATGTTTTACAAGCTCTCTCTTGAATTAAGATGAGAATTTGCACTCTTCTACTTTTTTCCAGCACTTGAATTAACTCAGACATTATCGTACTTTTGGTAAATTCAAGCTCTTACTATTATTGTAAAAGATTAATTTTAAAATTTTGTGATTGAATTTAAAAACATGTACAATGCCATACCTGTTTTCTGGTTGGACCATCTCTCGTGAATATTCCAAATGAGAACAAAGACGGAAACTGAAATGGAATCAAAATGAAGAAATATATAACTACCAAGAAAGTGGTATCTTTGCTTTTAGCAATCCATGTGAGAGAAACGTGGTGAGGGCAAAAAACTACAAAATTAAATTAAAAGGGGGAGGTAGGGCCTTCCATCAATGAGTTTTGGGTTCAAATCCCACCTAGTCTAAGGAAAACTTTTTTTAAAAAATTTATCGTTGGTTTTTCGATAAGGTTGCCAATCTCCTCAATTAATCACCTAGATAGGTGAGCTTCAAATCTCACCCAGTTCAAGAAAAATTTGATGTTTTTTTCTTCTCTCGCTTGATTGCCTTATGTGGGAATGTTACCAGGTACTCACCAAAAGTCTGGGGGATTCCTAAGGGCAGCAGAGAGTCCGGTTCCCTCACCCACAAATCTGGCAATGCTGCCAGGCATATAAGTATAATAATCTTGAGTGTGGCGCAAAAAACATCAATCAACGTGTGTTATCAAATGAACAGTACAAAAGTTGCCTGAAGAAGACATGAAGGGAAAATTACAAACTGAACTGACAGGCTTCACTGACCTGTAACAGGAGAGCTCGACCTATTCGGAAAGAGGCCATCACGCCAAATATCACACCCGCCATGATGGTCAAAATGGCTGAAAAATATCCACCTGTACAGAAATAAGCATTGAACTGCACCTAAAAAAAAGCACAGAAAACAGTCTTAAAAGTTATTATTAAATATTATTATTGTTAAATATGGGTATTGGTTTTTATAGAAAGATTCAAGTGGATTATTTGGTGTTGTCTGAGTGTTTCTCAAGGAAAATAAAGTTACTAGACCCCCCCCCCCCCCTCCCTCAACATAATCAGCACTTTCTGCCCCTCTGAGCTTTTTAATTAATAGACCCTTTTGATTTAGAATGATGTGTTTATGACGTTGTTCGAATTGTATGGCATTGATGTTATTCCTTGGTTGCAGTTGCTGTGACACGCACACCTCTTTTGCATGGTGTCATACACGAAATGAACAAGATTCTGACGTCAGATTGATCCAAAAACTCAATTTAGCGTCATTTTGGTCATACAGATAGGCTTCTGTGCAAGTCGAAATGGTCTATTGCTAATTTTGTAGGAGGTTGAGGTTGTGTTACAAGGATGTGAAAGTAAAATTATTTGCTGATTTTATAAAAAAATAAATAGATAAAATGAAACATGTTATAACCTTAAATTAAACTAATTCTGTGACAGCAAGCATGGTCATTTTAATAGCCAAAGGAAATCGTCTGCTTCATTGATTTTTCTTATTCAATGTACCACCCCTAGATACATTACGTAGACTCGCCTCTCGTGACGTCAACCTTGTGAGGAAAAATCTCTATTGTCTATTTTTGACCACTCGAAACTAAACGTTATATGTAGTAACAAATGCGGTGAATATAATTTAATTATTTTAAGTCTTACTGGCCGTCTTTTCTTGTTTTCAAACAGATATCTCTGAGATCGATTGACGACAGATCTGTCACTTCCTGGAAACGGAACGCAATGACTTTTCGCTTCTTTACTCTCAAAAATAGTTGGTCTGAAAAAATAAAAAAAGACATTTCGACAAATGCCTCATTTCCAAGTCTTGGTAATATGACATCTAAAAAACCTCATGGATAAAAAGACTTCATAGAAAACATTTTTAACCAATTCATTTAAACTTTATTTTCGTAATTTTAAGATATATTCTCTCATAGTTTCTAGAAAATGAATGACGTTACAGGCACTTTTAATTTAAAAAGCATACACAACAAATCAGTCTGTGTTGATTTTCTATGCACAAATTAACCCTAATGTCAAGGAATTACTGCACTCTCAAGAAAAAGGGGCAAGGGGAGATAATTCATTCTACATTTATTATTGCCGTAAAGCCGGACAAGAGGGAGATAATCCATAATAAATTTGTAACTATTGTAGTAAACGGGGACAAAGGGGAGATAAATCTGTGTCTGTTGTAGTAAACAGGGACAAAGGGGAGATACATTTGTGACTATTGTAGTAAACAGGGACAAAGGGGATATAAATTTGTGACTATTGTAGTAAACAGGGACAAAGGGGAGATAAATCTGTGTCTGTTGTAGTAAACAGGGACAAAGGGGAGATACATTTGTGACTATTGTAGTAAACAGGGACAAAGGGGATATAAATTTGTGACTATTGTAGTAAACAGGGACAAAGGGGAGATAAATTTGTGACTATTGTAGTAAACAGGGACAAAGGGGATATAAATTTGTGACTATTGTAGTAAACAGGGACAAAGGGGAGATAAATTTGTGACTATTGTAGTAAACAGGGACAAAGGGGAGATAAATTTGTGACTATTGTAGTAAACAGGGACAAAGGGGAGATAAATTTGTGACTATTGTAGTAAACAGGGACAAAGGGGAGATACATTTGTGACTATTGTAGTAAACAGGGACAAAGGGGAGATAATTGATTAAAATTAATTTTTACTTCTTTATTGATATAGTTACCTTTTCTTCATTTTGTGGTTACTTTTAGGAAGAGGATTTGTGAACAGTTGTTTACGAAGCTCCTTTAATTCCGCTGAATGAGCAAATCCATACACGGCTGATTCAAACGTCGCAAAATGACCCTTAGATCCCTGTTAGACAGAAAACATCCATTGATTTATAACTTAGTCCACAATATAAATATATTAAATACTAGGCGGTTTTGAGATCAAACCATATGTCTCCCCCTGCATTTCTGCTGAAGAGGTTAAAAAAATACTAACATGACAAGGGGGGGGCACCCAAACCTCATTGTTGTTTGCCCTCAGAAATATTAGCATAAAAAAAAGATCAAAATTGTGTCTATAATAGAAAAAAAAATCTCAAATCATAAATTTGTTTCCCTCTGCAACATTAGGTGTATTGTCAGATTTATCCTCTATTGACGTAGAAGGTTGATTGACTGATTGGTTTTTTACCCCGCACTCAAGACTATTTCACTTATGGCGGGGTTGTCAGGTTTAGTGAGTGAGAAAACTGGGCTCATTACCTGGAGGAAACCTCCGACCTTCCGCGAGTGCCTGGCAACTCTTCCACATACAGCGACAGAGTAAAAAATCCATTCAGAAATTTTTCCATTTTTTTATTTGGAGGGTCTGTGGGGGACTGAGGGACGATCACTCTAACCTACTGGACCATCGAGGTCCCCTGGAGTATTTGGTAAAACATCAGACTCCGATTAAAATGCCTGCCCTTTTCAGTTCATGACGAAATGATAGATTGATTTATGTTTTTCATCGCACTCAAGATTAATTCACTTATAAGGCTGTGTTGCAAAAACCGGACTCTTTACCCGGTAGATACCCCTGACCTCTGGCAAGAACCTATCAACTCCCCCATATATTGCAAACGAGTGAAAAACCCGCTCAGAAATTTGAACCCACACTCCATCGATGGGAGGCTTGTGTCGGACAAGGAGACTATCGCAGGGACAACTTAACTACTGAGGCCCTCAAAATGATAGAAACGTCAGAACATACCTCTGGTCCTGAGATAACCTTAATATAGCTCTCAAGGCTGTTCAAATCACCTACAACAAAATGAAGGAAAAAAAGGAAATGAATTAGGGCAACTATTTACAGTTTTCAGTTAGGAATAATTAACTCATCACCAAGCAGTAAATTTTGTCAAAAACACACCAATGCTGAAGTCTTTTTCAAGTGAGGTGGCCTCGGTGGCTCAGGCACTTAAGAGTTATGGTCCCTCAGTCCGACAAAGGCATGGTACATGTATGCAGCGCGGGATCAAATCCCACTCAGACCAGATAAAAGTTGAAAAAATTTTGAATGAAGAGTTGCCAGATACTCGCCGAAGGTCAGAGGTTTCCTCCAAGCAAAGAGCCCGGTTACCTCACCCACTAAACCTGCCAATGACACCAAAAAAGTGAAAAATCTTCAGTGCGGAGTAAAACATCACTCACTTAATTTTTCGAGTGCATCTACAGCCCTCGCAAATAACTACGACAAATGGCAATTGCCGTGGTAAATGCTGAGGCACAATGAATAACTGTCAGCAAATATTTGCTGAAGCACACTTATCCTTAGAATAGAACCCACATTTATATTGAGTTTTTAACAGTTCTGGTTTATATGTGCAACAGCTTCTTTCCCTAAAAATTATCTTTCAGCAATTCCAGACCTCCAGTTGATTCTTGCTGAACATCCATGAGGATTGATTGATTGGTTGATGTGTTATGCCGGACTCAAGATTATTCCACTTTTATAAAAACAATTGGTCACAAAATTCCATACGTGAACTAGAACTTGCAACAAAATGGTGGAAAGCTGTTTTGTCAAACTGAGCCATACAACAAGTAGCCTGCCTGAAGGAATCTTACAGCTGCAAGGCAGAGTTGGACTCGATCAACTTTGCTTATAGTTTTGTTATAAAACCAAGTATTACATAAAGGTTTCTAATAGGGATCCGAGTTACTGAGTAATTTAGATGAACCTTACCTTCAAATTTGTTTTGTGTAAACAGGGTACCCATATCAGCAGGAATACTGTCAAAGCCACAAGCTCCCACGATGTACACACCCGCCTCCTGGGCTTTGCCGTTATACAACAACTGGGTCTTCTCCAGGTACTAAACAGAAAGGAAAACTCAGGGTTAATTTGACCAAGTTAAAGTGGCATGAGATGCCAAAATTCACAATTTTGCATGAAGTTAGATTTTCACAACGATAAGAAGGGTTGAAGGTCATGGAAAAACTAAATGATTGATGTATGAATGAGAAAAATCAATACTGTCGGAAACCTGCATGTAACAAAATTTTGCCCGGATAAAATACCTGACAATATTTCCACATCAAGTGAAAAAACCCACTCAGAATTTTTATTGAATTCGAAAAGAATTGATTCTCATTCTCTAACTAATAAATAAACTGCTTCATAGCTCTTTTCCTAGTTGTGTTGTGTAATTTTAAAATGCTGCAATCGAATAACATAAGGCCAAGCTCCTGTCAGTCGTCAACCTAATGAAATATCATAGGTTTACTTTATTACAACAATTTATGATGGGGTATAAAGGTCTAAATGATATACCACTTTTTAACACAATTAGAAACTTGTCTCCGTGGTTATTTTATACAAGAAGATTTTCCCTGTGCCCGTGTGTTTTAGTGCTCATAAATAAAGATTACTACAATAACAATCAGAAAATTTCAGTGTTTTTTATACCAGTTTCGTCTGTGGTTCCCAACTAATAACCATATGATGTTTTTTTCTGTCTCACCTGTGGTTCCCCACTGATATCAACATTATGTGTTTAGTTTTGTCTGTCTCACCTGTGGTTCCCCACTGATATCAACATTATGTGTTTAGTTTTGTCTGTCCCACCTGAGGTTCCCCATTGATATCAACATTATGTGTTTAGTTTTGCCTGTCTCACCTGTGGTTCCCCATTGATATCAACATTATGTGTTTAGTTTTGCCTGTCTCACCTGTGGTTCCCCATTGATATCAACATTATGTGTTTAGTTTTGTCTGTCTCACCTGTGGTTCCCCACTGATATCAACATTATGTGTTTAGTTTTGTCTGTCCCACCTGTGGTTCCCCATTGATATCAACATTATGTGTTTAGTTCTGTCTGTCTCACCTGTGGTTCCCCACTGATATCAACATTATGTGTTTAGTTTTGCCTGTCTCACCTGTGGTTCCCCACTGATATCAACATTATGTGTTTAGTTTTGCCTGTCTCACTTGTGGTTCCCACTGATATCAACATTATGTGTTTAGTTTTGCCTGTCTCACCTGTGGTTCCCCACTAATATCAACATTATGTGTTTAGTTTTGCCTGTCTCACCTGTGGTTCCCCACTGATATCAACATTATGTGTTTAGTTTTGCCGATCTCACCTGTAGTTCCCCACTGATATCAACATGATGTGTTTAGTTTTGCATGTCTCACTTGTGGTTCCCACTGATATCAACATTATGTGTTTAGTTTTGCCTGTCTCACTTGTGGTTCCCACTGATATCAACATTATGTGTTTAGTTTTGCATGTCTCATATGTGGTTTCCACTGATATCAACATTATGTGTTTAGTTTTGCCTGTCTCACTTGTGGTTCCCACTGATATCAACATTATGTGTTTAGTTTTGCCTGTCTCACTTGTGGTTCCCACTGATATCAACATTATGTGTTTAGTTTTGCATGTCTCACTTGTGGTTTCCACTGATATCAACATGATGTGTTTAGTTTTGCCTGTCTCACTTGTGGTTCCCACTGATATCAACATTATGTGTTTAGTTTTGCATGTCTCACTTGTGGTTCCCACTGATATCAACATTATGTGTTTAGTTTTGCCGATCTCACCTGTAGTTCCCCACTGATATCAGCATGATGTGTTTAGTTTTGCCTGTCTCACTTGTGGTTCCCCACTGATATCAACATTTGTGTTTAGTTTTGCATGTCTCACTTGTGGTTCCCACTGATATCAACATTATGTGTTTAGTTTTGCCGATCTCACCTGTAGTTCCCCACTGATATCAACATTATGTGTTTAGTTTTGCCTGTCTCACCTGTGGTTCCCCACTGATATCAGCATTATGTGTTTAGTTTTGCCTGTCTCACCTATGGTTCCCCACTGATATCAACATTATGTGTTTAGTTTTGCCTGTTTCAGCTGTGGTTCCCCACTGATATCAACATTATGTGTTTAGTTTTGCCTGTCTCACCTGTGGTTCCCCACTGATATCAACATTATGTGTTTAGTTTTGTCTGTCTCACCTGTGTTTCCCCACTGATATCAACATGATGTGTTTAGTTTTCTCGGTCTCACCTGTGGTTCCCCACTGATATCAGTATTATGTGTTTAGTTTTGCCTGTCTCACCTATGGTTCCCCACTGATATCAACATTATGTGTTTAGTTTTGCCTGTTTCAGCTGTGGTTCCCCACTGATATCAACATTATGTGTTTAGTTTTGCATGTCTCACTTGTGGTTTCCACTGATATCAACATGATGTGTTTAGTTTTGCCTGTCTCACTTGTGGTTCCCACTGATATCAACATTATGTGTTTAGTTTTGCATGTCTCACTTGTGGTTCCCACTGATATCAACATTATGTGTTTAGTTTTGCCGATCTCACCTGTAGTTCCCCACTGATATCAGCATGATGTGTTTAGTTTTGCCTGTCTCACTTGTGGTTCCCCACTGATATCAACATTTGTGTTTAGTTTTGCATGTCTCACTTGTGGTTCCCACTGATATCAACATTATGTGTTTAGTTTTGCCTGTCTCACCTGTGGTTCCCCACTAATATCAACATTATGTGTTTAGTTTTGCCTGTCTCACCTGTGGTTCCCCACTGATATCAACATTATGTGTTTAGTTTTGCCGATCTCACCTGTAGTTCCCCACTGATATCAACATGATGTGTTTAGTTTTGCATGTCTCACTTGTGGTTCCCACTGATATCAACATTATGTGTTTAGTTTTGCCTGTCTCACTTGTGGTTCCCACTGATATCAACATTATGTGTTTAGTTTTGCATGTCTCACTTGTGGTTTCCACTGATATCAACATTATGTGTTTAGTTTTGCCTGTCTCACTTGTGGTTCCCACTGATATCAACATTATGTGTTTAGTTTTGCCTGTCTCACTTGTGGTTCCCACTGATATCAACATTATGTGTTTAGTTTTGCATGTCTCACTTGTGGTTCCCACTGATATCAACATTATGTGTTTAGTTTTGCCTGTCTCACTTGTGGTTCCCACTGATATCAACATTATGTGTTTAGTTTTGCATGTCTCACTTGTGGTTCCCACTGATATCAACATTATGTGTTTAGTTTTGCCGATCTCACCTGTAGTTCCCCACTGATATCAGCATGATGTGTTTAGTTTTGCCTGTCTCACTTGTGGTTCCCCACTGATATCAACATTTGTGTTTAGTTTTGCATGTCTCACTTGTGGTTCCCACTGATATCAACATTATGTGTTTAGTTTTGCCGATCTCACCTGTAGTTCCCCACTGATATCAACATTATGTGTTTAGTTTTGCCTGTCTCACCTGTGGTTCCCCACTGATATCAGCATTATGTGTTTAGTTTTGCCTGTCTCACCTATGGTTCCCCACTGATATCAACATTATGTGTTTAGTTTTGCATGTCTCACTTGTGGTTCCCACTGATATCAACATTATGTGTTTAGTTTTGCCTGTCTCACTTGTGGTTCCCACTGATATCAACATTATGTGTTTAGTTTTGCATGTCTCACTTGTGGTTCCCACTGATATCAACATTATGTGTTTAGTTTTGCCGATCTCACCTGTAGTTCCCCACTGATATCAGCATGATGTGTTTAGTTTTGCCTGTCTCACTTGTGGTTCCCCACTGATATCAACATTTGTGTTTAGTTTTGCATGTCTCACTTGTGGTTCCCACTGATATCAACATTATGTGTTTAGTTTTGCCGATCTCACCTGTAGTTCCCCACTGATATCAACATTATGTGTTTAGTTTTGCCTGTCTCACCTGTGGTTCCCCACTGATATCAGCATTATGTGTTTAGTTTTGCCTGTCTCACCTATGGTTCCCCACTGATATCAACATTATGTGTTTAGTTTTGCCTGTTTCAGCTGTGGTTCCCCACTGATATCAACATTATGTGTTTAGTTTTGCCTGTCTCACCTGTGGTTCCCCACTGATATCAACATTATGTGTTTAGTTTTGTCTGTCTCACCTGTGTTTCCCCACTGATATCAACATGATGTGTTTAGTTTTCTCGGTCTCACCTGTGGTTCCCCACTGATATCAGCATTATGTGTTTAGTTTTGCCTGTCTCACCTATGGTTCCCCACTGATATCAACATTATGTGTTTAGTTTTGCCTGTTTTAGCTGTGGTTCCCCACTGATATCAACATTATGTGTTTAGTTTTGCATGTCTCACTTGTGGTTTCCACTGATATCAACATGATGTGTTTAGTTTTGCCTGTCTCACTTGTGGTTCCCACTGATATCAACATTATGTGTTTAGTTTTGCATGTCTCACTTGTGGTTCCCACTGATATCAACATTATGTGTTTAGTTTTGCCGATCTCACCTGTAGTTCCCCACTGATATCAGCATGATGTGTTTAGTTTTGCCTGTCTCACTTGTGGTTCCCCACTGATATCAACATTTGTGTTTAGTTTTGCATGTCTCACTTGTGGTTCCCACTGATATCAACATTATGTGTTTAGTTTTGCCGATCTCACCTGTAGTTCCCCACTGATATCAACATTATGTGTTTAGTTTTGCCTGTCTCACCTGTGGTTCCCCACTGATATCAGCATTATGTGTTTAGTTTTGCCTGTCTCACCTATGGTTCCCCACTGATATCAACATTGTGTGTTTAGTTTTGCCTGTTTCAGCTGTGGTTCCCCACTGATATCAACATTATGTGTTTAGTTTTGCCTGTCTCACCTGTGGTTCCCCACTGATATCAACATTATGTGTTTAGTTTTGTCTGTCTCACCTGTGTTTCCCCACTGATATCAACATGATGTGTTTAGTTTTCTCGGTCTCACCTGTGGTTCCCCACTGATATCAGCATTATGTGTTTAGTTTTGCCTGTCTCACCTATGGTTCCCCACTGATATCAACATTATGTGTTTAGTTTTGCCTGTTTCAGCTGTGGTTCCCCACTGATATCAACATGATGTGTTTAGTTTTGCCTTTCTCACCTGTGGTTCCCCACTGATATCAGCATTATGTGTTTAGTTTTGCCTGTCTCACCTGTGGTTCCCCACTGATATCAACATGATGTGTTTTCTCCTCGATACAGGCTCTTACCACCTGGTCACCATAGAAACGATACTGTAAGGTAATAAAACAATAACAAAAATCAAAACAATAACAGAAATCAATTAATTATTGATTTAACATGAAACGAAATACAAAAAGACATTTTTTCCGTGATAAGCATCTTCATGAAAAGTAGTAGACAGTAATATGTTGGATTTATTAATGTGATAGGTCTTTTTCCTTTTATGTGAGGCTTACCAGAATTTTTTTTTTATTAAGATGTCTGCTTTAGAGTAGAGAAATAATACAAGTTAAAGTGGCATGAGCTGCCTAAATGTTGATTTTTTTAATATTAAAACAGAATTTTGAAATTATTAGCTATTTTTGTCAAGACATATAATTCAGAATATTTTTAGTTCTTCTAGTCTCGAAAATGTACTATAAAGTATAGTTTTGAACTAACTTTGGCTTAGAATGAATGAATGGTCGTCCCGGTTATTTTAATTTTGTTTACTTTTCGAACACTTTTACTTTTCGAACAAAATCTTTCACTTTTAATTTAATTTACCTCTACTTGGGATAGATCAAGCTCCGTTCGGTGCTTTACTCCCGCCAATGCCTTACAAAATTATTATGTAAACATGTACAAATTCGTTTATTGGTGAATAAAGATCAATCAATCAATCAATCACGTTTTCGATTCGCACAGGCCACATACTGTATGGATTTTCCTCATTCCAACGCCAATCATTTAGTTTTTCCATGACCTTTAATGCCTGCTACTGTCGTGACGATCAGAAATTATGAAAAAGGTGTGAATTTTAACAGCTCATGCCACTTAAATGGTGGTATTTAATCATCATTGAAATGAAAAATGACACATACCATTTGATACACTGTCGGTGAATTAACATGGATTATTCACCGAAACACAAAAACCCAAACTGCATTATAATCCATTCAAAGGGATAGAATGGGCTTCATGGAGCCTTATTCCCACTACAATGTATAATACTCTAGACTGTTCCTCTTCTGAAATTCTTTATATAAATGTTACAAATATTTATATTGGTGAGGGGGGCCTAAGTTGCTCAGAGTGATAGTCCCTCAGTCCGACACAGTCCTCTCATCGATGCAGCGCGGAACAAATCCTTCTCAGAAATTTTTTTTATACAAATTTCTGAGTGAATTCTTTCACTTGGATTAGTTTTCCTCCCCCAATAAACGCCACCATAAAAGTGAAATAATTGTGAGTGCGGCGTAAAACAACAATCAATAAATTGGTAAATAAACAAAACAAAAATGCAGGTTACTTACTGGTCCGACACAGTTCAGTAGTACTCTGGCTTGTTTACACATATCCAGGAGGGACTGTTGACTACTCACATCAGCAATAAGGATCGGTGCTTGATACAGGTTCGTTTCTGAGGAAAGACGAGAAAATACAAAATATCTATGAGAATTGCTCGATTGTGGTTTTAAGTCATACTCAAGATTATTTCACTTATAAGGTTGTTGCCAGGTTTAGTTGGGGAGGAAACCCAGCTCATTGAGGAAAGCTCCAACCTTAGAGGCGTACCTGGCAACTCTTCCACAAGGTCAATCAAATCAAAAACACATACATTGATTGGGATTCGAACCAGAGACCCATCGATCAAAGGTCTCTGTGAGGACTGAGAGACTATATTGTATTGTCATTATTGTCAATTGTTTATATCTAACTCTGATATTAAATTATTTATTAACACTTAAACACACCCACACAGGAAAAGTCTTCTTATCTAAAATAACCATGGAGACAAGTTTGACCTTTATACCCCCATCATAAATTGTTGTAATAAACTAAACCTATAATATTTCATTAGGTTGACGACATTAAACTATGAAGTAGGAAACATAGACAATGAAAGAAAAAGTAATTTTATTCTCATTTGGATTGTGGATAGAATGTGCTTTGCTTCAAAAAGGACACCCTAAATAAAATTTCTTGAAAACCCCCTGGGGCTCGTTCTACTAAGCTGGCGCAAAGGTACGCATAGGTTCACAGCATAGAGTTGCGCCTCCAGATTTGCGACCATGCGCAAGTTCCTATAATTTAACACACGTTTGCGACTGGCGCAACTTACGCCAGCTTAGTAGAACGAGCCCCTGGTTCACAACTTCCCTGTCTCTATAAGATGTTGGCTTGTGTTTAATGGGAGACAGATGTGAGTTAGTCATTCTCATAAAAGATTGAGTACATATATGTTGATGGTCTGACTCATGCAGCTGGTCCTCTACAGCATGTATGTTATATGTAATCCTCATTGTAATATTGAGCTTTAAGGTTGAAATTTTATTTCAAAATGAAAACACTCCACCTCAAGTTGTACTGCGAAAAAGTCACGTCATTACCACTGTAAGAATTTCCAATGCTGAATTGCAAATTTATTTCTGACCACGTTTAAAAAGAGTTTCAAACAGTTATACTCAAACTTGTTGCCATTTATCATGAAAAAAAACTTAAATTTTTGGCATTTTGGCATGTGAAACTCGTCATTTTTTTATGGGAAAATAAGAACTCTTTGCTGATTCAAGTGTCAGAAATTCAAGTTTTCCTCCAAAACTTTTTCTAATACAATTTATCGGGTAGGTTAATTTACAGGGGCGGGTTGCACAAAGCTGTATTAAGCTTAAGTCAGGCTTAAATTCGTCTCGTTGTTGATTGTAAAGTAAACCTTTGTGCAACTCTGACACAAACAAAATAAAATAGTTGTTCATAAATTAACAATCCACAAATAGTCCTTTGTTTATCTTGAGAAATATAATACTCATAATTAGTGTTTTAACACCTCGTTAAAAACCAGTTTAAAATAAAAGCCAGCTAGCTTCAATATATATACAAATTCTTGGTATTTTGAAGGAATACACAGTTTTGTGCATGCATATTTAAACTAGTTGCTATGACAACACAACCCCACATTCCTACACAGGTCATTTACATTACAGGTGGGCGTGGGTAGAATGAATAAACGATGAAAAACAGAGGTAAATATACTAAGAAAAAAGTTCAAGGAAAATCAGGCTTTATTATATTCTCTACTCTAGTCATAAATTTAAATAATACAATATCAAAAACTTACAAATAAAGATAAATCATATTGACTAGTTCAGTGGAATTTTTTTTTTGTTGGGGGGGGGGGGGGGGGGGGGTTTCAGGAGGGAGAAATGTGTTAAATAATAAAGAGAGACAAATTGGTATTTTATGCAAGCCGAATAAAATGGAAATAAAAATTAAAAAAACATTGAGAATTAATTTCTATAAGGTAATTCTACTATGTGTAATGTATGCAATTAAAAAAGCAACAAAAAAATGTTGCAAGGCATTTGACTGATTGATTGATGTTATTTATATGCCACACTCAAATGCAAGAATATTAAACTTGGATGGCATGTGTTGCCAGGGGCTCACTTCACAAAGCAGTCGCATCACAAACGAAGCTTCGTTGCCAATGGATACCACAGTGAAGAGATACGTCATGGCAACTGCGATTGATTACACTGTGCGACGGCTTTGTGAAACGGCCCCCAGGTTTACTGAATCTGTAAGAGGAAAACAGATTTTTTGCCTGAAGGTAATCCCATTAATCCCCGCCCTTTGGCAAGTACCTGGTAATTTTCGCAAATAAGGTGATCAAGGAAAAAAAAAACACTCGGAAATTTGTCAGACTCAGTGAGATTTGAACACATTCATGGAGGATTTGAAAAGTAAGATACAAAGGTAACGAAAAGATAGGGGGCCTCAGTGGTTTAGAGTGATAGTCCCTCAGTCTGACACAGGCCTCCCATTGATGCGACGCAGGTTCAAATCCCACTGACCAAATAACAATTTCTGAGTGGATTTTTCACTCTATCATTGTATGTGGTACTCGCTGAAAGTCAGGGGTTTTCTCCGGGCAAAGAGGTCGGTTTCCTCCCCCAGTAAACCTGGCAACACCGCCATATTAGTGAAATGATCTTAAGAGGGGTGTAAAACATCAATCAATCAATGAAAAGATAATGAACGAAATAGACAGTTTGTGACCCCCCCCCCCCCCCCCCCCCCCACCAAAACCTGAGTTAAGAAAAAGGAAGTTTTGTAGGCCAACTTGGGGCACTTATGCTATAACCAAACAATGTAATAAAACTGTAATATATCTATTTTATAGGTGATTTGGCAATTTAATACTGTTATAACTTATACAATACAAATTTACGTAACTTAGCGATATCACATTTAGTATGGTCTACCCTAGGCTAAGTTGGACACCTGAGAACAATCCATCTGTATCAACTATACATTTTTGGCATCTTGACAACAAATTTTACAACTTTAGGAAAACTGAATATTGTGACAGTCTATGTCGGTGTCTGAATTGATTGATTGATTGTTTGGTGTTTTACGCCGCGCTCAAGATTATTTCACTTCTATGGCGGCGTTGCCAGTTTTATTGTGGGAGGAAACCAGGCTCTATGCCCTGAGGAAACCCACAACCTTCCGTTGGTAACTGGCAACCATCCCACGGTGTCTGAATAAATCTTGAATTAAAGGG
This sequence comes from Lepidochitona cinerea, assembly GCA_963971465.1. Classification (NCBI taxonomy): domain Eukaryota; kingdom Metazoa; phylum Mollusca; class Polyplacophora; order Chitonida; family Tonicellidae; genus Lepidochitona; species Lepidochitona cinerea. The sequence continues at coordinate 31,658,647 of OZ020554.1, read as the reverse complement.
AGTTAGACTCAAGTTGGGAAAAGTATTTAAGGAAAAGCTGGGTTTGTCTGCACTAAGATCGATTCCACAACGTCATGTTATAATATTGTGTTATAATACAAAAGTGGCAAATGGTCTTATTTTATTTTGATACATGACGATGTATGTATTTTGTCGTGAGCATGTAGCTACAGTACATGTGGCTTAAGTTAATTATACTGTTCACGATAAAAACTTCATATCATTATTATCTACATATTAACTAATTAATATCCATATGATATGAGCCTTAAGAGCATGTGAATGTCACTGGGGAAAGTCAAACAATGAGGGAGTCAGTTTGGTATGTTGGATATATATGTGTATCTATGTACCTTGGCTGTAATCTGCATATAAGGTTAACACGACCTATACATGTAGATATCAAAGTTTACATTTGTACATTGTATCATAAAAAATACTAAGGGTACCATATTTCTTCTGAATATTCAGCCATTCTAATGGCCTAAATTTTCCATTGAGTCAGACAAAAATTGAGACGTAAGTTGTGTTTAAGGATAACCATTTTCACACACTGCACGGTGGGTCATATTGCCTTAAATTCCATCTAATGGGGAAATTTTTCTCGCCACATTTCTTTTCTAATGGTCGAATCCTTATGAGGAAAAAAGTAGCTGAATCTTTAGAAGAAATACGGTAAACATGTTATTGTATCTTAACTCTGACAGATACTCAATGTGATGGAAGTGTTAACAAAAATCAGAAAGACATTGAAATTTTCTAAATTAATATTTTTTTAGGTTGACGTGATTTTAATTTAATATCAGTGTTCAAGAAAATGTCTTTTTTTAGCCTGAGTAGAACATTGATTTATCCTGATTCAAACTTTGTCGGTAATTTCTGAGTAAGCACTAAATGTGGAGTATACAATTGTATATAGCCCTAGACATGAGTATTTTATGGGTAACTAATTGGACCCTTTTCGTGACACTACGTGTAGCTCTAATTATATGGTAATACCGAGACACTGGGGCCGCTGTTTGTGGCCTTGTTACCTTTGCATCTTTGTATTTAACCTGGGATGAATATGAAAGGGCTATGAAACGCCTTTGTGTTATAGTCAGTCTACTAGCAGCCTGTTTGGCTCGCTATTGTTTGTCCCAGACACCCTGTGACGGCATTCCGATCCGCCCGAGAATAGCTGAAACCCGTGTTGTGTATTCCGATTCATTCTGAACCTTACTGATCTCGTAAAATATGAACATTACCCAAAGAAACCTGTGTCAGGGACATTCTTTGATAATCCCTTCATAGAGATAAACCATCATCTTTGGCCTTAAAATCTGGGTTGTTTAAATTTCTCTGTGTTTGTAAAGATTATAAATTCTTAGATGGGGAGACCGCCATCTACAGTGATAAATAATGGTGGTTGCGGAAACTTCGCTTTAGCGCACAGAGACTTTAAACTTAGCAAAATTTTTTGTTAACGTTGTGCAAGGCCACAGATGATGGTTCAGCTGTACGAAGGGATATCAACAAAGTTTCCTGACACAGTTTTATCAATTTTGAGTTACAATTTTTTTAAAATTCCGAGAGCAACTCTTTTTTTCAAATGTACCCTATGTTAACATGGTACTGAAGTGAAGAAGCCCGTGCGGGCGTATCAGAATAACTTCAATCCACTCAACATATCATTCAACTAGTATAGGCCTATATACTCTACTGTTTGTGTAACACGTGATGTACATGTAGACTAGCCCCAGGCAACTATCCTGCCATTCTGACTTTCTGTTGTATACAAATTTGTATACAGAGTTGAAGGACCGGCCATATTGGAAAACATGTAGCTCTATTGTTCATGATTTTCTTTCAATTTCTCTTAATTTAAGCAACCCAACCGGCCCCAAAAACGACGAGGATGCAACACAGATGTGAGTGTTTGAACGTTTTGTTTTTTTGGTGGAACGGCGGGACAGGATATAGAATACGTCCGTCACTTTGAAAACTTCTTCTGTCAATAAGAAATGGTCGGTGATCGTAAATATTTTATGATAGCCAGGGGGGCAAGCCCCCCTAGAACCCCCTAAGTTTTTCTTTTTCTTTTTTTTATAAATTTTTAATAACGAAGAAATTAAAACTTCGTTGAAGTTGAACACTGGCGGAGAGACTCGTATTCAGACAAGCTCGTACATTGTCCTGTCTCATACATTAAACGAAGCAAAGATGGCCAGGCGTGTGTTTGGAATTGCTTGTGTGTAGAGTGAAATCGGCGAATTAGTAAATGTAGGCGAATTTTGTGCAAGTAAAGACGGATTTTCCGATTAGGGAGTTCCTTAAGGTATTGTACAGAATATTTGAAAAGAAACTATGTGTTTTACTGTAAGTTGCAGGTGACGGACGTATTCTATATTCGCACCGAACGGCGAACTAAAAGATCGAACTGAATGTGTATTAAGTTTATCCCGGTTGCGTTGCTTAAATTTGGATTTTGGAGAAAATCTGAGCACAAAGAGTGGATTCTCAGTTTTATATGTTTTCCAATATGGACGGTCCTTCAACTCTGTTTGCCACACATCATCAATATCTTTTGGTAAAAGAGTTTGAAGAATTTCAACTACGTAGGCCCAGGCATACTTTTACAGTAATCATTACAATTACATTCTGATGATGGGGCATAACTTTGAGTTTGACAACAACCCCCTCTGCAAAAGTTTTACTTTTGCAACTGACAGCGATAGTGCTAAGCCCTAGGGGAGTATAGACAAACACTGTTGACAGTGTTATGTTAACGCTCCAGACTGGAGTGAATGTGAAGCCTCACCCGAACGCTTAGAAACTTCCTCCAAAACAGCTTGTAATTTTTCCATATTTCGTCCCGCTATCGCCCATGTCAACCCAGGCTCTTCTTCGGCGATTCGTGCAACTTCTTCTACGACATATTTCCCAGTAAATCCAGTGGCTCCAAATACGACAATATCGTATTTTTCCACAGTCGAACTAGAGACTTTGTCGTCTGCCATGCTGTCTGCTTCAAGTTTGTAACGTTGAATGGCCCCGTGCTATTTGTAGCGAGAACTCGCGTGTGATGTATCTGGAATGTTCCATTTTGTGTTTCTCTGTTTCGATGAAAGGCGATGGGGCCTTGAGACTTGATAATTAATTCAAAATTTCTCTGGTCGATACAATAACAGCTTTGAAATATGACAATAATTGAATCATAATAGATATATTTATAATTTATATATGAAAAATTATTGTTTATTATCGTTTGATACCTGACCGCCCCTAGAAATAATTGAATCGCCACGTGTAAATGTAAACATGGACAAGATTCTAAAAAAACTTTTAAACTGTTTTTTTTTGTTGCCCAAATTTTACGAAAATCCAAAGCACCACAGTCCAACTCATATACATATCAGTAGTCCTGAAATAATTTGTTATGCAAGACACTACACTTTTTAAACTATTACTTTTTTAAGTATTAGTTAAAATTTATAAGTGTACACCACTACTACTACCGGTTGTATAGGCCTACACTACACGAATTTGAACTCGTCATTAAAAATAAAAGCGCTAAAGGTTTTTTCCTCATTACACCAAGAGAAGGGTCCGTTAACGACGCCACGTAGAGAGACTGCCATTTATTAGGTCATGTGGCTCCCACTGCAACTCTTGAATCTAATTCTATTTAGCATTTGGCACCAATACCAATCTTGTAGGCTAAGTTAACTAGCGAGAGTGAGCTGAGTGGCGTTAAACACAAATGAAACCATTCTAAAAGATAGACCCGTATGGCCTATATGGATTCAACATCATAAGTAACTTTTTGAATGATAACAACTTCTTACGAGATTTGAATTTCAGCACAGTTACTGTACTAGTGTCATTATCAACGGATCACAAGTTGATAACTGCGCTAATACCTGTGGTGAAATGTAAATTTGATGTTGTTAAAGGAGAAGAAAACCAAAAAATACTTTAGGGTTCAAACCAAACGCGCTTGTTTTTCCTTTCCAACGGTACCAAACACATATTTTTGCGATTTTTTCATGGGACATGATGCTATTTATAAAATACCGTATTATGTTACACACACAAAACAAATTGGTAAACTTTCAAAATCTCCCATTAAAACCCAGGTTAATTTCACTCTCTTCAAAGTATTCCTATGTCCAGCAAATTGCTTTCAGTTTCACGAAACTTATATTGAATTACAAAAGAAGCTTTGAGGAAAATGTGACTAGCAGAAAATTGGTCTGTGTGCCATATTGGTGAATTACGAAGGCCTTAAAGAGAATGAATTTAACCTAGGCTTAAATGGGAGATTTTGAAAGTTGACCAATTTGTTTTTCTTATTGTGGAATTTTATTTACTTCACTGTTAGGAGTAAAAAAAAAATGTTTGGTATCATTGGAAAGGAAAAGTTAGTGCGCTTCTTCCCAACCCTAAAGTGATTTTTTGTTATCTCCCACTTTAAAGTTGTTGTCATCCATAAAATTGCTTCCAGTGTTGTAGATCACCAACGTCTAAATATTGCTACAAAAATCTCATGTAAATCAAGGGAATAAAACAAACACAATAAAGACAACTAGTATATTTTTTAATTTTTCCACATTTTTTAATAAATTAGAAAGTAGAAAAATATAAAGAAACAAATGACATAAGTATGTAATTAAAGAAACAAATAAATTTCAAATTTAAGAGCACTCTTCACATTAAGAAATAAATTAAAACAAATGGTATTTAAATTATTTGAAATCCTGGAAATAGAGTCAATCAAAATTATCTTGGCAAAAAAAAAACCCCTCCAGTATGGAATAAGTTGCAATGATTTGACATAGAGAAATAAGAAAATTAACCAACCCCAATTACAGCATATTAAAAGCTTCATCTTAGTGATGCCATTTATGATCTTCCATTTCCTTAATTGATTGATAGATATTGTATGCTGCACTCAAGATTATTTCACTCATATGGAGGCTTTGCCAGGGTTAAAAGGGGGAGGAATCGGGGATTATTGCCCGGAGAAAAACCAAGACGTTCTGCGAGTACCTGGCAAATTGTCCATATAGTCTTTTTCAAGAGAAAAATCCACTCAGAAATTTTCAATTTTCATTTTAGTGTGAGTGGGATTCGAACCCGCAACGCATCTATGGAAGGTCTGTGTGGGACTGAGAGACGATCACTCTAATCCACTGGGCCACAGAGGTCTGTGTGGGACTGGGGGACTATCGCCCTAACCCACAGGACCACCAAAGTATGTGTGGGACTGAGAGACGATCACTCTAACCCACTGCACCACCAAAGTATGTGTGGGACTGAGAGACGATCACTCTAACCCACTGCACCACCGAGGTCTGTGTGGGACTGAGGGCTGATCGCTCTAACACACTGGACCACCGAGGTCTGTGTGGGACTGAGGGACGATCGCTCTAACACACTGGACCACCAAGGTCTGTGTGGGACTGAGGGCTGATCGCTCTAACACACAGGACCACCGAGGTCTGTGTGGGACTGAGGGACGATCGCTCTAACACACAGGACCACCGAGGTCTGTGTGGGACTGAGGGACGATCGCTCTAACACACTGGACCACCAAGGTCTGTGTGGGACTGAGGGCTGATCACTCTAACACACTGGACCACCAAGGTCTGTGTGGGAATGAGGGACGATCGCTCTAACACACTGGACCACCGAGGTCTGTGTGGGACTGAGGGCTGATCGCTCTAACCCACTGGACCCCCAAGGTATGTGTGGGACTGAGAGACGATCACTCTAACCCACTGGACCACTGAGGTCTGTGAGGGACTGAGGGACGATCACTCTAACCCACTGGACCACTGAGGTCTGTGTGGGACTGAGGGACCATCACTCTAACCCACTGGACCACTGAGGTCTGTGGGGGGACTGAGGGACCATCACTTTAACCCACTGGACCACTGAGGTCTGTGTGGGACTGAGAGACGATCACTCTAACCCACTGGACCACCGAGGTTTGTGTGGGACTGAGGGACGATCGCTCTAACCCACTGGACCACCGAGGTATGTGTGGGACTGAGGGACGATCGCTCTAACACACTGGACCACCGAGGTCTGTGTGGGACTGAGGGCTGATCGCTCTAACCCACTGGACCCCCAAGGTCTGTGTGGGACTGAGAGACGATCACTCTTACCCACAGGACCACCAAGGTCTGTGTGGGACTGAGAGACGATCACTCTAACCCACAGGACCACCGAGGTCTGTGTGGGACTGAGAGACGATCACTCTAACCCACAGGACCACCGAGGTATGTGTGTGACTGAGAGACGATCACTCGAACCCACAGGACCACTGAGGTCTGTGTGGAATTGAGAGACGATCACTCTAACCCACAGGACCACTGAGGTCTGTGTGGGACTGAGAGACGATCGCTAAAAAGTCATTCAGGTTTATCGAAGAAAGCCGGTTCTTTGTAAATGTAAACTAGGATTAGTCCTCTTCCTTGAGTTGAGATCAAACCCTACGATTCATAAATGTCATTTTCCCTTGGACTGAGTTATCTCCCCTTCACCCTGTCTTCAGATGGAGCTACTTTCCCAAAATCTTAGCAAAATGATGTGACATTTTATACAGTGGCCCTTTTCCACTTAATCCATGCAAATCTATTATAAGTTAAGCACGTAGTATAAAGCCATTTTATTAACCTAAATCCCAGTTAAAACATTATCAGAATATACGAGGAATTACACACAAATCTTGATAGCATTAAAGCAAGAAAGCTTTGAGGTAATTTAGTGTCAACTATTTTGTTTTTGCTTGGGAAGTCTATGTTAATAAACATGTTATAAATAAAATAAAAAAATTATAGAGATTCTTTTCTGAACGCTTATTGTCCTTAAACAAAAACTCTGTGTTTATTGCACAGTATTTCTAAGTTAAAATGGATTCTGCCAAAAATACTTATTCTTCAAAATGACCGCTTTGAAAACATGGTGGTAGTGTAAGTAATTTTTTAATAAAATCTTTCTTTCAATTTACCCATTTAAAAAAAGTGGACACAATATTGTAAGTATGAATCTATGTAGTCACATCTCACATAAAAATGTTTTTGTGGTTACACACAAGACCAGAATTTTCTTAATGCTGCCATAAATACATGAAGATAAAAAAATTAATAGGCATCATAGATGAAGTTATAAAAACACTGATAATAGTCATAAAATTGCATAATAAAGGCTTTGCCATGACATCTAATAAACTTGACTAGTTGGTGTGCCATATATGGGACCAATCATTCCATTGCAAAACTTAGATTGTTCAGCACAGGTCCACCACAGTATTGCTTTTGTTCGTTCAACTCTCCAAGACTGAGAACAAGATATGCCGCTGGTTTAATCTTTCTATAAGGCTGGTGTTATAAAAAGCTGCTCCAGGGGGGATAACTCCACCACTGAAAAACAAGGGAGATAATGCAATGTTTGGTGGTGTGATGAAACTTTGCTTGACATTTTTTGTCTTAGGCTACGTGGAAATAAACCACAAGTGTAGTGAGAAATTTATTGTAGGCCATGCCAATAGACTATCACAATATATGAGCCAAGGGTGCTGAGGACCTTTGATTGGACGTAAGTTTACCCAAATTTCTTAGAAATGAGCAGTTCATTGCAGGGGGGACAATGAACTAAACTACAAACATGGGGCCGAGTGCATTTGGGAAAATATATCTGAAGCCCTGGTTGAATAACATTGATAATGCATTTAAATCACGATTGCCACGGAGCCAAGGACAGTTTTGGTCAAAGTATTAGAAATGGCATCTTCCACGAATTGACCCTACGCAGACTCCGCCCCTCACGAGCGAATCGCCCAATCAGCTTGCCGGAATTCCGCCACACCTCCAGCTCCTGACCGACCTCGGACAAACAAAAACGCAAAATGGCGATCGAATAATGCTGTGCGTGTCAAACGGATTCTTCTGAAATTACGTTTATCTGCCATTTACTTTTTGACACGGCAAAGTATTTAGTCAGATGATGATCATTGATCATTTCCACACCCAAAAAAATGGTTACACACTGTTGTTAACGGTTGTTACCCTCGAACAGTCGATATATATTTCGACCGTATGGTAGGGTACCGGTACGATCAAGGACTGAAGTGAAGGAGTAAAGACAAGATAGTCTATTTTAGTATTTATACATTATAGTGTACAGTAGTTTATTTTCACCGCCATCCCGTAGCTAACTTCAAATTTTTATTGCCTATTTTTCGCTGTAGAAAGTGGATAAAAAACTTTTAGTTTTACTAAGTTTTAGAATACCCAAAAATGCGAAGACGTGAAGGCCTACGGTAAGAAGAGATGGCACTTCAAGTTAAATTTAAACGAAAATCTGTCGTAATTGATAAAAAAAAAAGATTCAGCTTGGACTAAAGCCTTCTAATTTCATATGAATGGAAGAGTAGGTTTTGGTTAGGTTGCCATTTTCCCTATGGGCTGTGGGTATCACGTACCAGTACATAAAAGGTACGCGATTTGTACAAATATATACGAACTGATTCAGACAGTTTTATTATACAGTCGTGCGCTTCTGGAGAACTACAGACAGAAAGTTATCGGTAAGAACCGTGCACAGTTCAACCAACATCCACACTAGCGGCCATGTTTCCTCAATGTTTGTCTGAGGTGACCTAATTAGCATAAGTAGGCGGAGCGTCGCGTAGGGTCAATTAGGTCATATTGTGAGGCCATAAAAACAGAGTTGGATAAAATATTTTGGCCATGCCTGAGCTACCCTTCTGCCCAAAACCCATCAATGAGAGACCTGTGCAGGATTGCGAGATAGCCCACTGACTGAGCCACTGAGAGCCCCATTAACAAAAGCAATACAAAACATCACCATGGTTACGGTCTCACCTTTCAGGCAGCCTATCTCGCTCTTTCAAGACGGTTACAGCAGACTGAACTAAACATATTGGTGTTGCCACATATGCCATCTCTACAACATAAACAGTTTATGCAAGAGGGTAAAACTATCAACAGTTACGTATTCATTGATTGATAGATTGATTGATGTTTTATGCCGCACTCAAAATTATTTCACTTATATGGCGACATTGGCAGGTTTAGTGGGGGAGGAAACTGGGCTTCTTGCCTGGAGGAAACCCACGACCTTTGGCGAGTACGTGGCAACTCTTCCACATACTTCATTGATTGATTTTTTTTTGGGTGGGGGGGGGGGGGGGGGGGGGGGAGGGGAGGGGATATTGAAATGGGCTCTGTCCATCCAATCGTCGGTCACGATTTCGTTTCCAGAGCAGAACTCAAAAACTATTTGACATAACTCAATGAAACTTGGTGCGTGGATAAATCATCATGTGTAGATGTGTTTTTTGAGGTTTTCAACTCTTGAAATGTTTTTTTAAAACTGTTTCCATGCAAAAATAACTTAGAGATTTCGTTTCCGAAGAAGAACTTGAAAACTATTGTGTACATGTATGTTCTCAAGTAAGAAAATCATCTTATTCAATCCTTTATGGTGCTTGAGACGGGTGAAATGCTATAATCTGAAGGAGAATAGGATTAAATGTATGTCCAATAAAGATTGCTAACGGTTATCATAGTCACCATTCTTCAAGTATTCTTCATTATTTTTTTCCTAAGGCGAGGGATATACACTGTACATGTAGTCGACTGTGTCTGCTTGTTTGGACCCGAAGACTGATCCATCGAGTCCCCTTGATTAATTTTAAAATGAACTAGTTACACTGTATAAGGCCCCATCTGAAACAGTTAACCATGTTATAGGGGAAAATGTCTGCCTATATACAGACCTGGACCTGTAATTCTAGTTCTTATTCTTTTGTCAAATTTACAATCTGGTGAATTGCCGGATCCTTCCTCTGGTGAACTCTGACCCCTACCATCAAAGGTCATTGTGAATGTAGTCCCCTCAATCTGAAATAAAAAAACTTTGACATTTTTTAAACTACAAACTTTAAATCCTTACATCTGTAAATGAAACCTATGAATGATGTAGTTTTTAAGAAAAAAATTCAAAAGTGTGGAAAATTAGTTTTTTAAAGTACCATCAGCTGCCAAAATTCAAACTTTTTGCATAAATTCTTATTGTCATGAAAATAAGAGGCTTTCAAAGTCATCGGAAAACTAAATGATTAGCGTTTTAAAAGGGGGAAAATCCATACAGCCTGTGTATTGTAGGAGCCAAAATAGTGTATGGAAAGTAAGCAAAATTATATAACCGAGACGAACGTTAATTCATCCTCAGCCTTAGTTACTGCTTTAAAGTACATACATTATAAATGTTATAACAAAGTCTATATTATAACTACCATATTTCTTCTAAATATTCAGCCATTCTAATGGCCTAAATTTTACATTGAGTCAGACAAAAATGGAGTAGTGGAGTTGTGTTGTGTTTAAGGATAACCGTTTTCACACACTGCACTGCGGGTCATTTTGCCTTAAATTCCGTGTAATGGGCAAATTTGTCTGGGCTCATTTAGCATATTTCTTTTCTGATGGTCGAATCCTTATGAGGAAAAAAGTGGCTGAATCTTTAGAAGAAATACAATACATTATTATGAGTTTCAGATAAAATCAATATCCCTTTACCTGCTTCATATTTGGTCCTTTGTCTGAGAAAATTCCACAAGTAAACAACCTAGGAAACTGAACAATATTAAATATAAATAGCAAATCTACTAATAAACTAATTTTTTATTCACATCATAGCCATGAACATTTTATCTACCAATGCTGTAACTTCCCACTTGCCTGCATGCATTTTGCAAGAGATATGACTTGCAGTTAATTGACAAATCCAATTTGTAATTTAAAATTAAAACTATAAAATATTGCTAAAACTTTAGAATTTAAAAAAAAAAAATGTCCCTAATTTCTACTCTTCATGAAAAATACAGAAATTGACTTTTGTTGTTAATGCAAACAGTTTTCTAGAATTTTCAAGGCATTTGTACCTTTACAGAGTTGAGGCAACTCAATTTTGTTGCGGACAGCCAGTTTAACAGACTGTCTAACAACTGCCCCAAAATGTTAAATGGGGTCACTACCTACCTTACACAGAACTTTTCTAGTCCAGGTTAACAGACCAAATAATCCCCAAATTAAACCAAATCCTAGAATGCCAAAAATCCACAACAAATTAGGTCGGCACAGATAAGCTTTAAAGGCCACCTGAAAAAGGGAAAATTAAAATTGTTTTAAATTTCAAAACAGTTCCCAGAAGTATGTCAGTGAAGACAGTTTTATATTAAACCCTGTAAGCCTACTAACTAGTATTTGATTGAATGGGGCTTAACGCCACACTCAACAGCTAAGGTCACAAAAGTACCAACCAAATATTGCTTTGTGTTAATTATATGAAACTAAGAAAAATTATTTTAAAAAATCTTTGAAAAATTAATGAAGTTGAAAGCCTCACTGGTTGTTTTTCTCGGTGTTCATACAGCCATTTTTGTGACCTCTCGACAGAGGATGTGTCGGCATTCAACATGGACAAACACCATGATTTATTCTCCTTATTATAGAAAATAGGCAGTCTGGAATTGAGAAATACATGAATTATTGATAATTGAGCTTTCAACACCTGTGCCGGTGTCTTCGTCAAGTGTAACTTGTCTTAATTTTTTATCATTAGTATGGAACCTACGTTTAAAGAGAGTTTCAAACATTTATGACAATAAACTGGTTAATAAGCCTCAAAGTTATAAGGATATAAGCGGGCCTCGGTGGTCCAGTGGGTTAGAGTGATCGTCCCTCAGTCCCACACAGACCTTCCATCGATGCGGCGTGGGTTTGAATCACACTCGGACCAAATAAAAATTGATAACTTTGGGTGGATTTTTCACTTGGTCGCTGTATGTAGAAGAGTTGCCAGGTACTCGCCGAAGGTCGGGGGTTTCCTCCGGGCTATGAACCTGGTTTCCTTTCCCACTAAACCTGGCAACGCCGCCATATAAGTGGTGTAATCTCGAGTGCAGCGTCAAACATCAATCAATCATATAAATCACACGCATAATTGACAAAAACAATAATAGGTTGTTCACCTTTTAGTAAGATGTTTGCTGTACGGTATTGGTTTTGCCATGAGTTGGGAACGGACTTTTATTTTCTCCCACACAAATGCCAGGTCTATGAGGAAAGACTCTAGGGATGCTTTGTGGATAGTGATTCCCTGGTTAATGAATAATATACGGTAGATACAGGGATAGTGATTCATTGAAACTGACGAGAAATCAGACTATATTATTTTGGTCATATTTGTATATTTCTTAATCCATATTATGTTAACAGATTGATAGGTATAAAAAACATGTTTTTTTTTTTACTAGACTGATGATCGTTTCATCTTTTGTAAACAGTTTCCAGATTTTGATTTTGATCCCCATCCCTCACCATACCATAATCTTTGGAGGTTTTGTAATTAAAGTGGCATGAGCTACCAAAATTTACACTTTTTTCATAATTTCTGATCGTCACGACAGTAAGAGGCTTTGAAGGCCATCGAAAAACTAAATGATTGACGTTGGAATGAGGAAAATCCATTCAGTGTGTGGCCTGTACGAACCAAAAACGTGTTCGAAAAGTAAACAAAATTTAAATAACCGGGACGCCCATTCATTCATTCTAAGCCAAAGTTAGTTAAAAACAATACTTTATCGTAAATTTTCAAGACTAGAAGCACTAAAAAGATTCTGAATTATTCGTCTTGAGAAAAATAGCCAATAATTTCAACATTCTGTTTTAACGTCAAAATATCAACATTTTGGTAGCTCATGCCACTTTAACAGAAACAGATTCCTAATTTATAATTGTTAAAAAACAACTGTTGACACCTAATGTTTTTACTGACCTTTCCCTGATCGTTAAACTCTATGAAATTTTCCACTTCCAACAAGTTGCCTGAAGATAAAAATTGAGAAGACCAGAAATCAACGTTATATAAACTACTTAAAGTACAAGCGCAATTATTTTCTGGAATAGACCTTTTATTTGTTTTAGGTATTAGAAAAGATGAAACATACATGTACAATAAATCGTTTTTAACAAATACTAACAAATTACTAAATTTGAGAAGAGGCAAAATTTAAGTGGAAGTATACCGTTTAGTTCCCTATAGGATTTTTATTGTTCACGTAAGCCATTTCAACATATATTTTCTAGAATTGTATAAGCGGAAAATGTTTATTTTGTACTTCTTGATAAAATTGAAGAGCAACTCTCTTAGTCTGTTTCAATGAAATTTTCCATTTTTTGGCAGCTCATGTCCCTTTAATGTATACTCAATATATTTATGAACACTAAAACACATGGGCACAACGAAAATCTTCTTGTCTAAAATAACAACGGAGACAAGTTTCTAATTGTGTTAAAAAGAAGTATATCATTTAGACTTTTATACCCCATCATAGATTGTTGTAATAAAGTAAACCTATGATATTTCATTAGGTTGACGACTGACATGAGCTTGGCCTTAGTCAGTAGAATTTTCTGGAACACTTTGAATTACATTGACAATGCTTACGCATCTTAAGCTATGGTAAGAATATCGTCAGATTATATATTATAGGGTCATGGGAAAAGACAGTGAAAATTTGTATACTCAATATAAGTACCTTTAAAGTTTTGTTGAATGAACTGAACTCCCATTTCAGCGGGAATACAGTCAAAGCCACAGCCTTGTATGACATAAACTCCAGCTCCCTCGGCTAGATCGTTATACAATAACTGACATTTCTCCATAAACTGAAACAGGAACGATCAAAATGTTAGCTAAATTTTTTTTAAAAAGTGTTTCATTGTTTTTCTTAATACTTCACAGATAAAGTTTCGAATTTTTGTTCTTCTCATCCATGTTAACAAATTTTCCGAAAAAAAAAGGTTTCCCATAAACTCATTACTTACATCATCAGTGTTCATCGGGGAATTAGCATGGCCGACGGACAGTTTGTTTTAGTGCGAGATAAATAATTAATTAAATTTTGATTTTGATTTTTAAAATCTGAAAAAAAAATCGTGAATTCCTGTAATTTATGTTGAATGAGAAGACGCATAGTATTCTGAATTTATTTTAGTGCGAGATAAATAATTAATTGAATTTCAAATTTATTCCAAGCAATGGACCGATTGTTTGATGAGATCATCAGTTTATATTCAGGAATCAAAATGGCTGACAGAGAGTATTCTGGACAGAATGTCAATGTCAATGGTGCTTCTAATTCTTCCTCTCATTCTCCGCACACTGTATGCGGAAGAGTTGTCAGGTTCTTGTCGAAGGTCGGAGGTTTCCTTTGGGCAATGAACCCGGTTTCCTCCCCCACTAAACCTGGCAATGTCGCCATATAAGAGAAATAATCTTGAGTGCGGTGTAAAAAAATCAATCAATCTAGTTCCTGCTATTCTATATCCGAGATCAAACACCTTGCATGACAAGGATAAAAAACAACGTACTTACGTATGTTTCTCCACAAATGTCCACATAGTGCGTCTTCATTTTAATGCAAGCCTGGATAACCATATCTCCATAGTGATTGTACTGAGAAGAAAAAATAGTTGGAAATTTATGACAAAGGTTCTCTCCATTTTTCTAAATTCTTTATTAAAGTGGCATGAGCTGCCAAAATGTGGATATTTTGTCGTTAATACAGAATGTTGAAATTGTTGGCTATTTTTCTCAAGACGTATAAATCAGAAGCTGTTTAGCGCTTCTAGTCACGAAAATGTACGATAAAGTATTGTTTTGAACTAACTTTGGCTTAGAATGAATGAATGGTCGTCCCGGTTATTTATATTTTGTTTACTTTTCGAACACGTTTTAGGTCTGTACGGGCCACATACTGTATGGATTTTCCTCATTCCAACGCCAATCATTTAGTTTGTCAATGGCCTTCAAAGTCTGTTACTGTTGTGACGATCAGAAATTATGAAAAAAGTGTAAATTTTGGCAGCTCATGCCTCTTTAAGAAAAACAGAAGGACAAACAAACAACAAATTATTTCATATATAAAAGTAATGTGTTTTTTCATCACATTTTTATGGTAACTTAACGCATTGTACGTCTTCTTCTCGATACAGTATTATTTCTTCCGCCATATTTTAAAATTACTTCAACTTCCCTCAATCTCCCGAAATGCTTTGCGCGTAAATTCCAAGTGACGTCATCAAGCAATCGGTCAATTGTCTACATTTTAGCAGGTTATATAGCTACATGAACTTACTGGCCCAACACAGTTAATTAAAAGTTTTGTTTTTCCACACATTTCCATTAAAGATGATTCTACGTACACATCAGCTAATATGATACTAGTGGCATCTAAATATCTACCTGTAACGAAAAGAAAAACATCTCAGTGAACCAGAGAAAATGAAGTACCCCATGCAGGTATAGGCATGAGCTGCCAAGTATAGGGAAAATTTTGTTGAAACAGAATAAGCTGATTGTTTGTCACTTTTTTTTCATAAACAGCTTTCTGAGGGTACTTATCTTTCAGATGTGCGTTAACTTAAAGTGGCATGAGCTGCCAAAAACTCACACATTCTGATCATCACGACAGTAAGAGGCTTTGAAGGTCATCGAAAAACTAAATGATTGGCGTTGGAATGAGGAAAATCCATACAGTATGTGGCCTGTACGAACCGATCATGTGTTCGAAAAGTAGACAAAATCTAAATAACCGCGACGACCATTCATTTATTCTCAGCCAAAGTTAATTCTGAACAATACTTTATCGTACATTTTCAAGATTAGAAGCACTTAAAAGCTTCTGAAGTATACGTCTTGAGAAAAATAGCCAATAATTTCAACATTCCGTTTTAACGTCAAAATATCAATATTTTGACAGCTCATGCCACTTTAAGGTATTTTTTAGAGGAAGCAAAGCAACCTAAAGTGTACATGTTCTGATAGCACACATCCTTTCAGTTCATATGAGTTATTGGCTTTACCAATATTTTATTTAAGTATAAATCTTTTAGTTTTTCAAGGTTCTTCAAAAGCTTTTGACAGTTGGAATTTATAAAAATAGTCATGCCGTTATTACTACATGCCATTCTTTTAAGTTTCGAAACCAGCAGCATAATAATATTAGTTAAAAAAACTGCCTTAACCCTCTACTTTTTTTCCTTTACAAATATTTCTAACAAACTTATGACTAATTAACCAAAGTCAACGTCCAGCTCATTTTACAGTGTCATCTGCCAACAACAGCTAAAATTTTAGAATTTAACGAAAAAAGAAGATGATTTAAATTTATTGGCAGATGTTAAATCCTTTGTAAGATGTTGTCTTAATAGCACCGAAATAATTTAAAAAATGACATCAAATCTTCTCTCCAAAAATCAACCAATGATAAGAATAATATGTAAGCTGTGCTCAGCATCTTGAGTTTATTCAGCAGTTCAGGGAATTGCAAAATTTGTTAGTAAGAGTAGATGTTTTGAAATTTAACGGTGCGAACTGTTCTGTCACTTACAACTTCAGGAAGATGCGCTGTTTTTCTTTCAAAACTCCTGTGCCATTTGTTGCTTAAATAGTGGTTTGATGAAATATTCTTGGTATAACAAGTTTGATTTTTGGAAAAAGCTAAAAATCAGATGATAAATTACTGTCAAAGCAAAATTGCAACCTTTGAAAGCGATGGACGGTGGACCAGTTTTATTTTCTGTCCAATTGGGCTAGGCCTACATAAAATTAAAAACTAGCTTATCAATAGCCTCTAATCCCAGGACTGTAGGCAAACATAGTTCTGGGGGGTACTTCATAAACAGATTTAGAAGGCTAAACTGACCTAGCCGACTAGAATAGCACTGCTTTAACATTACTGCTTAGTCGACTATCTGACCGTAGTCGGCTATATGTGGTTTATGAAATACCCCCCTGGGGCTAGCTAATCCAAAGTCTGAAGACCAACACCTGCAGTTGTACGAAGGGCTTGCTCACAGTCAAATCTCACGTCTACTAATACCATTAGAAGACTACAAAAAAGAAAAGTTTTACTGAGTCAGTGAGTGAGGGTCGGCTTACCTATTCTGGTTTCAATTTTTGTCAACATGTTTTGTATATTGTGCATTTTTCTGCCAGCCACAGCCCAAGAAATATTCTCAATATCTGCAATCCGGGCTAATTCTTCAACAACAAAATGTCCAGTGAAACCCGTGGCCCCGAAGACGACCACATCAAACTTTGCATCGCCGCTGTCAGTCGTCATTTTGGTTTTCAAGCAGTTAACTTAAAACTGTCAAAGTTTCTTCAACGTGCTTGTAGACGCGAGTAGCTCGCCACAAGTAACACATACGGGCAAGGTTCATTTATACGAAAGGGGCTAAGGATATGAAATCCTTTCAAGACTGCCAACTAAATGATTTTCTGAAGATATATTTCATCAATATACACAGTTTATAATACTTCCCAATTTTTCAAGTTTTAATAAAAACAAACAAAACCAGCTGTTCTAAATCAGCTATTACTGTATTAGATTGACAAACAAGACACCCCTCGATAAGTTCAGTCCACATTTCAGCTCCGATTTCATCCATCACTCCCGCTTGCGAAATCGTATGTGAAAGAACGTCGCACATTTTTATCTTTCAAAATGATGGACTTATATGAACCCCAGGTAACAGAGGGTCCTGGTTTCGTTGGAATTAAGTTTTGTAAAGAATGGTAAGTGCGTCAAAATTGTCAAATCTTTCTGACTGATTGTCAGTCTTACTTGATTATAGAGTTTGTTATTTTGACTGGGAAACTACAGTACAACAACAACACCCATACTAATCAGGTGGGGGAAAGTCGCCGATCTGCGGGCTGTCCATCGATCAACGGATTAACCGTCGGGGAATAGACCCCGTCGATCGGTGGGTAAAGTTTGGACAAAAATGACCATTTCCTCTTTACCTGCCCTCATTCGCGTTTTCGCTGAACTATCGAGTTCTACGACAACAATGCATGTCCCAAGCTTGTTGTTAATGGCTAGTTCTACCTTCAAGTTCAAAGTCAACTCGCCGCCAAAGCCGGGGAAATTTATTTCTTAAAAGTCTAAAACAAATTACGCCATTTTAAGCATGTGTTTTAAAATAAACCGATATACGTACTCACATGCTTCACCTAATTGTAGAAAACAATGGTCTAACCAGCTGGGAGCGGTCACCGTTGTAGAAGGGACGCCATTTTGTCGTAGTTACAGGCCGGGTGATATCTGAGCTCCGGCCCCTATTTTCCTACGAAAAAATTGTTTACCGATGCAATAAATGCCTTAAACAGTTAAAATGAATGACCAACCTTTTCTGTCTTAGTATCCATTCCCCTTTTGTCGAACTATAGGCTTGGGTTGTTGCATTCCATCGATATCGAAAGTAGGCTGGAACATTTTCCCGTGAACAAGGCGGCCATATTGCCTGTGGAATCATGGTTAATTTCGCATATTTAAAAATGGCTTCCTCCCGTAGCGTTCCGCCCTTCGGGCGTCACAATAGTCAATAACGCTACATACCGGAGCTAATGCTTCACCTATCCATGTGTAGTGCACGCTCTGTAGTTCCGGGGATGGTAAACAATACCAGGAGAACCAATGTTGGCGGAGCTTGCATTCATTGGACGGTTCTTGACTAAACACTCCATAATTACAGGAGCTTGGATATTTTAGGAGTATACAAAAGTAGTATACGGGGACTTCTGGAAGCGTCTACTGTTTCTTTCATCTTCTTGCTGTATACAGCTCTTTACCCAAGCCATAGTTTCCAAAAATGACCACAAGGCACAAATCCATGCCCAAGTTAGGCGGGAATTGTCGGAAGAAATGGAAACGACATCTACCAAAAATGGTACAGCAAAGGTCAACTGAGGTCAATCAGAAGAGTGACAGGAAGTTCCATGTTAGTGCTGCACTCCTCCAGTTCATTCAACTCTTATCTAAGAATTCAAACGAGTTGAGCTGTTTGTAGGATTGTTTTTTTTTTACAGTCTTAGGGGGCATTTGCAATTGTGGAATTTCCTGGCACTTGTAACTGATCTCTTCTCTACTGTTCTCAACTCTTCGATAAGGTTAAACAAACTAATAGCTCTGTGACGTCCCTACTATTTGAAACGTAATAAAGCCAACCATACATTCATCAAGGATCTGAAAATAGGGTGTCCAAAATAGCTCTTTTTCCTTATTCTTCACAAAAGTGGGTGCTTTTGTATCTTGACCATGTTAAATTGGTGGATTTTAGGGCGTCCAAATACATGTAAGATGAATTTTGACGCATGGACACCTTGAAGCCAACTCTCTGGGTTTGTCTAACATTTGGAGAGTTTGGCCTTGACACGTCACGGTCACGGCTGGCAAAGAGTTCAATTACATGTACCGGGGGTATATCACTATAAGCACCAGGAAATTCAACAATTACAAATGCCCCATAACACCTAAAAACACCCCTGCAAACAGTTCAACCCATTTGAATTCTTACATAAGAGAGGTGGTGAATAGGTCAATTGAAATCAGTACCGGTATTGTAACCGAAGGCTCCCAGATGACTACATGTCAATCACAATTTTCTTCAAGCTGTGCCCAAGGGGAGATAACCTACTAATTAAATAATCTTATTTATCACAACTAAAAAAAGAAGAACAACCAACCCTTTGGATTCAGTCCTTTTAATTAGTTTGTACATGTATAGCTTCTAGTCTCCAGGCCAGGAGGATGAAAAATGCAGCGCTGTTGTAATAAACATTGCTAAATGATCCGTCCAGGTTAAAAAAAAAATTACTGCACTTCCAAAAAGTTCAATGGCGTAATGTGATATTTCTTTGTTTGACTTTGACCCATGTCAACTATTTATCCATGAAGCTCTTGTTTAAGTTATGTTTTGTTATTTTCTTTCAGTAACAATATGTTGTACCCAAAGGAAGATAAAGAAACAAAAGTATTACTGTATGCTGTAAGTTTCTTTGCTTAGTTTAATAGACCATTAAGTTGGTGCAATTAGAAATTTATTGATTTTTAAAAAAAATGTATTAATACTTACATAGATAGTTCATATTGAATGCTGATTGCTTAATGCCAGAGTAAGCAACTATTTACTGTTGGTGTTAGATGTTGTGGCAGACATTTTTTTTACCGGGAATGATTGATATAGCTTACCAACTAGAGTTTACTCTCCTTTCCTGGCCAAGTATGACAGTTAATTATTTAGTTTAACTTACCAGTGGATTTAAATATATGAGTTGCGGTAAGAATTCTGCTTATTCAAGTACTCTAAAAAATTCAAGGACCAGAACGTTACGAAAAGCACTCTAAAAGTTTGAGATTTTTTGTTGAGTGTCTTACCTCTTGGAGTGAGCGATCAGATACATGTAATCCTATTGAACAATTGCTGTTGTTGTTTTAGATCCAACGTGGCCGAAAGCAGTCTAATAATTCGTTATTTTCACATTGCTCGTCCTTGAATTAGCGGAATTCTTACCATATATTCCTCTATAATAAAAGTCAACTTATAAAGATTATAGTAGAAGAATACAAACTTGCTCGACCTCTGACCCAAAGGCCAGTCATTGCTTATAAAAAGAACAAGAGTTTGAAAGACATACTGGTCAGGGCTAAACTCCCCTGTCTGCCTTCTACCTAGGTTTTCTGGGAAAGGGGTATGGGGGGGGGGGGTCTCTTCCCATGACCCCATACTATATCGTCTGACGATATTCTTACTATAGCTTAAGATGCGTAAGCATTGTCAATGTAATACAAAGTGTTCCAGAAAATTCTACTGACTAAGGCCAAGCTCCTGTCAGTCGTCCACCTAATGAAATATCATAGGTTTACTTTATTACAACAATTTATGATGGGGTATAAAGGTATAAATGATATAACTCTTTTTAACACAATTAGAAACTTGTCTCCGTGGTTATTTTAGACAAGAAGATTTTCCCTGTGCCCGTGTGTTTTAGTGTTCATAAATATATAATAAACTCACCAATGGGTTGCGGGTTCGAATCCCACTCAGTCCAAAAAATTGGAAAATTTTCTGACTGGGTTTTCACTTAAACGACCTCTGTGGGTTGGTTGCTAGTTACCAGCGGAAGGTCGTGGGTTTCCACTGGGCCCAGAGCCCGGTTTCCTCCCACAAAAAAACTGGCAACGCTGCCGTATAAGTGAAATAATCTTGAGCGTGGCGAAAAACACCAAAACAATCAATCAATATAATAAACTCTTTTCACATTGACTAATTTTTGTTTTTTATTATGTTCGGGTCTTCCGTCCGTTCGTTCGTCCGTCCGTCCGCCTTTCCATCCTTGTCCGTACAATAATTCATGAATGATTCATCCGGTCAACTTCAAACTTGGGGTGTGCCTTGACATCGGGCAGAGGACGGTTGGGATTGATTTTCAGTAATGTGCTCAATCCAATATGGACGCTATCCGTCAATTTGGATTATGAGCATGATTTTCTTGTCCGGGCAATAACTTGTGGATGATTTATCCGATGAACTTCAAAATTGGGGTGTGCCTTGACATTGGTGAGAGGATGAATGGGATTGATTTTCAGCAATGCGCGCAATACAATATGGCCGCTATCCATCATATTAGATTATGATTGTGAGAGGATGGATGGGATTGGTTTTCAGCAATGTGCACAGCCCAATATGGCCGTTTGTCTCTTCGTCCGTCCGTCTTTCCATCCTTGTCAGTACAATAACTCATGAATGATTCATCCGATCAACTTCAAACTTGGGGTGTGCTTTGACATTGAGAAAAGGGCGATTGGGATCAATTTTCAGCCATGTGCCCAATACAATATGGCTGCCATGAAGCATATTAGATTATGAGCAATATTTTATCGGGAGTAAACTTGTGATAAGGCATTATTTGTTATAAGTTTTCAGCCATCTTTTCTGGCAGCCATCTTTTAAAGTAAATAATGCCAAGAATAGCATACATCATCTTTATTGTTTCATTTCTTCTTTATGTCACCTCTCAAACCACACTGCCGGTTCTAATACCCTTGTCAATCAGTTCCCCTCCTTCGCGGAGCCATCTCAAGTGATTGCGTGCAATCACTTAATCTCTAGTTTGTCATTGTTATTATACTGACAACCAAATATTCTAACTTCCGTTTTTGCTTTTTTTCAGTGTCGTAATTGTGATTATCAACAAGTTTCTGACAACCCGTGTATTTATGTTAACAAAATTCAACATGAAGTTGAGTGAGTATTAAACTGATCATAGACTATTTTTATTAACTCTGCATACTTTCATTTGAATGGTACAAACAATGGGAAATATTTGAATTTTGAAATATTGTTAAAATTTTACCAATTCTTCGTCATATTTCTCACTGTGACAATGATATGTGCTGCCCATTTTTGCCGTTATCGCGTCGTTCATCCAATTTTTTTAAGATCTGGGATTGGGGATAAGTTTTAATGATACATTTTCTTCTCTATGTGTGTTTTTTTGTTTTAAAAGGACCTACATGTCCTGCCGGTCGTCAACCTAATGAAATATCATAGGTTTGGTTTGTTACAACAATTTATGGGGTATAAAGGTCTAAATGATATACCTCTTTTTAGCACAATTAGAAACTTGTCTCCGGGGTTATTTTAGACAAGAAGATTTTCCCTGTACCCGTGTGTTTTAGTGTTCATAAATATATGCTACCAACAGTATTCTTTTCTCCTCTCCATACTTTGAATGTATTCATGAATACACAATTGAGACAAATTCATGGAAGAATTATATATTTTTTTTGTCTTTCAGTGAAATAACTCAAATAATAGGTGATGTGATAGCTGATCCTACACTCCCTCGTACAGAAGATCACCCATGTCCAAAGTGTTCACACAGGGAAGCCGTCTTCTTCCAGTCACATAGTACAAAAGCAGAGGTTTGTGTGCAACTGGCTTATTGCTTAAAGTGACATGAGCTGCCAAAATGTTGATATTTTGACGTTGAAACAGAATCTTGAAATGATCAGTTATTTTTCTCAAGACTTATATTTCAGAAGCTTTTTAGTGCTTCTAGTCTCGAAAATGTACGATAGAGTATTGTTTTAAACTAACTTTGGCTTAGAATGAATGAATGGTCGTCCCGGTTATTTAAATTTTGTTTACTTTTCGAACAGATTCTTGGTTTGTATAGGCCACAAACTGTATAGATTTTCCTCATTCCAACGCCAATCATTTAGTTTTTCGATGGCCTTCAAAGCCTCTTACTGTCATGACGATCAGAAATTATAAAAAAGTGTGAATTTTGGCAGCTCATGCCACTTTAATGTATTGATCAGGGCTATAAGAGGGAAAAACATGGCGGATGGAATGTATTGTGCACTGAAAGTATACACATTCCGTCATCCATGTCACTAAAACATCTATCAATCATTCAGCCTTCAAATTCCAGTGGGTTAGAGTGATCGTCCCTCGGTCCGACACAGGTCTTCCATCGATGCGGCGCGGGTTCAAATCACACTCAGACCAAATACAAATTGAAAAATTTCTGAGTGTTTTTTTCACTCGGTCGCCGTATGTGAGAGAGTTGCCAGGTACTCACTGAAGGTCGGGGTTTTGCTCCGGGCAATGAGCCCAGTTTTCTCCCTCACTAAACGCTGCCATATAAGTGAAATAATCTTAAGTGCGGTGTAAAACACCAATCAATCAAATAAATGTTTCCGCGGGTTAAAGCACAAAATAAACAGCCCAGTTTTTTTACACTGGTTATCAACACGTTGACTGCCGACTACGAGATATCTCGCAATGGCTGGCGCACCGGATTCTGCTGGTACGTGTAACCTCGTAGCTTAACATAGGTATCTTTCGGAATAATTATACTTCTTGGCGTACTGAATGTAACGGTTAAATCTCACCGCCAGATAAGGCATATCTTGTACGTGGGTTTTCGCACAAAGCATCAAGGGAAACCACTCTGTGTGTTACCCAAAAATAACCCTTGGCCATACACATAACAAGTTTGAATGGCAAATGGGAGACCCCTCACACTTTTGAGTTATCTCGTAATCGGCAGTCAACGTGTTAAAATAAGCTAATGGCCCTAAAGTTCTGTAAAAAAAATTTAGTTTAAAAAAGTTCTTGACTTCCTAAATCGTCATTTTATTTTTTGTAACAATAATTTTATTTGATATTTCAGGAGGGGATGAGACTGTATTATGTGTGTACAAATCAACAATGTGTGCATAGATGGACTGAGTGAATCTCAACAAGTTTTTTAATGACAACTATCACAAACTATTGAACACCCTGGATTCTATATATCATTCCAACATTCGAGATTTCCATATAAGCTAATTTCTAGAATTGTTCAAGTAATTTTGTTTTCAAGATATTATATGACTATTATTGTTTATGGAGAATTTGAGGTGGGATCAATCGATGGAATCAATAAATTTACAATTACGGTAGAAAACACATAATTGCTTTCACAATTCCGATCTAATGGGATAGCTCAATTATTTGAAGAAAATTTCTGGGGACGAAATCGTTCTCTATACCAGCCTGTTGTTCTGATAAAGGTTTTCCGGTTAATGTTGAAGAGTTGCCAGGTACTTGCCAAATGTCAGGATTTCCCCCGTACAACAAGCCTCCCCCACTAGACATGGCAACATTGTGGTATAATTGAAATCATCAAGAGTGCTGCATCAATTAGTCAAACTATCAAATCGTCTCTTGGTTTCCCAATACCATTATAGGGTGTGTCAGGCCTCCTCATGTCAACTCTGACCCTATAACTGGTATTTAATGATGGTAGCATTAAAACATATATTTTGTTAACAAACTAATATCTTATTTAGGACCACCCAATAGGTTGGCCTGATAGTGATTATAGAATTGGGTGTGAAAAATAACGTATCACATAGCAAAGTTAGTATATAAATTTGGACCAAACCTTATGGTATATTTAGGATATATACAATAACCAATACACATTAACCTGGAAATCTGTTTTTTCATTGGCCGTTTCAGGATAGCTATGTCATAAATTCCTTTTTTATGTTTTTCAATGTCATCTGGAGATTATATTTATGAGCACTAAAACACACGGGCACAGGGAAAATCTTCTTGTCTAAAATAACCACGGAGACAAGTTTCTAATTGTGTTAAAAAGAGGTATATCATTTAGACCTTTATACCCCATCATAAATTGTTGTAATAAAGTAAACCTATGATATTTCATTAGGTTGACGACTGACAGGAGCTTGGCCTTAGTCAGTAGAATTTTCTGGAACACTTTGTATTGCATTAAGCTATCGTAAGAATATCGTCAGACTATATATTATGGGGTCATGGGAAAAGACAGTGAAAATTCCCCCATCCCCCCCATACCCCTTTCCCAGAAAACCTAGGTAGAAGGCAGACAGGGGAGTTTAGCCCTGACCAGTATGTCTTTCAAACTCTTGTTCTTTTTATAAGCAATGACTGGCCTTTGGGTCAGAGGTCGAGCAAGTTTACTTTGAAGTAGTTTGTATTCTTCTACTATAATCTTGGCCATAGCAATGCTAGCTTTGTTATACTGAAACACAAATGGTATTATAGTTTTTTCACGACATCTTCCGGGGTCCAAGTTCAAACCCAAAGGATAAATAGTTTGTAATGTTTGAATCCAAATACATGTACATTAAAGCTTATCATTTTTTAATACCCAAATTACTGTTTATGTTTTTTTTTTCTGGGCAAACTTTTTGATTCAAAGGCAATTTTTGCAAACAAAAATGGTGAATCCAAGGGGGTGCCAAATTGCAAAATTCCAGATTTTTAAACACCATAGTATTTCGAAGTCTTTTTTTTTATGGCCTTCCATTCTTTTTTAAGATATATATATATATATATATATGTTTATACAGAGATATATTAGAGCCATACCAGCGGAAGGTCGTGGGTTTTCTCTGGGCACAGAGCCCGGTTTCCTCCCACAATAAAACTGGCAACGCCGCCATTTAAATGAAATAATCTTGAGCGCGGCCCAAAACACCAAACATTCAATCAATATTAGAGCCAAAAGTGTTGCACCATGTTCCACGCGATTCAGAATCTGATTCATTGCTGGTCATGTAATGTTCTGGATATCATTGGAATGGATTTACTGTGTCATTTGAACGATGTGGCCGAGTGTGATCAACCATATATATTTATGAACACTAAAACACACGGGCACAGGGAAAATCGTCTTGTCTGAAATAACCATGGAGACAAGTTTCTACCATAATGATATAGAGTGGTCTGGTGGCTAACGGGTGATTACAAAAATGCCGAATGACAATGTACTGGATCGAGCAATACCTGGATGTAGCAAGTCCCTAACAGATTACCTTGTATGCTTACCCGGGGACCTCCGTGGCTCAGTAATTAGAGCGTTGGAGGCTCAATCCGAACAGCCTTCCACCAATGGATCGCGGATTCAAATCCCAATCAGTCCAAAAAAAAAATGGAAAATCTTCTGACTGGGTTTTTACTCGAACGACCTATATGTGGGATGGTTGCCAGTTACCATCGGAAGGTCGTGGATTTCCTCCCACAATAAAACTGGCAACGCCGCAATATAAGATTATAAGTGAAATAATCTTGAGCGCGACGTAAAACACCAAACAATCAATCAATGTATGGTTACCAAATCCAGCTTGCAATCAAATGAGAAACATCTCCATACAATACCAGATCTCCGACCACATGGTACAGTTGGCTAGTTCGGAATAAACAAACACAATGGCCAAAGTATATTAATGTTGAACATCAGTAGGCTAGTTTTCTTTGGCCGAAGAGAATAGATAGGGAGATATTTCCATCCAACAGTTGGCATGTTATTTTTTGTTGTATTAGGCCTACTTCACTCAAGTAAAGGTTTTCCTCCGTAATTTTAAAATAATGGCTTTATTGACATTTATTGGTCGTTGACTACCAGGTAGCCTACCGCCCAATAAATGTCCAAACATAAATAACGTGTGGGCATTTAATATAGGCCTAGTCTATGGAGCGAGTCTCCGTTCACTCAGGGCGCAGTTCCACGAAGTCGTCGCAAAGTGCGATCAATCGCAGTTGCCATGACGTATCTCTTCACTATGATATCTAACGGCAACTACGCCTCTTTTGCGATGCGACTGCTTTGTGAAACGAGCCCCGGGTCTTAGAAACGAAAGACAAGAGTTATACCCCTTTGTTTAGAACTTGCGAGTAAATTGGGGGGAAAAAACACTTTTTCGGGTGAAAGATAAAATTTGGATCGAAATAACAAATCAAATTAACTTGCGTTATCAAATGGGCTAGGGGCTGCATATTGCAGGGAATAAATAGAGCGCCGAAATTCACCATTTATGCGCTCGCGAACAAAAAACAAAGCTTTCAAATTTTATTTAACTGATGTTCGACTTTGTCAAAGAGCGCCATAGCCGAACATTTCCGCGGGAATGTTTTTTTTTTGTGGCTAAAGTTTGAGCTTGCAAGACGTTCTGAAATGTCTTCGTTTTCGCATGTTTGGACCCTCCGAGTTCCCTGCATTTGATTTCAATATGTCTGACCGATCCGCAGAAATATTTATATTTATGATCACTAAAACACACGGGCACAGGGAAAATCTTCTTGTCTAAAATAACCATGGAGACAAGTTTCTAATTGTGTTAAAAAGAGTATATCATTTAGACCTTTATACCACATAAATTGTTGTAACAAACCAAACCTGTGATATTTCATTAGGTTGACGACTGACAGGAGCTTAGCCTTGGTCTGTAGAATTTTCTGGAATACTTTTGTAACATATTGACAATGGTTACGCATCTTAACTATGACAAGAACATCGGTGGACTGAGACTGAACCCCATAAATATTGCTCCCTCCACCCCCC
This sequence comes from Lepidochitona cinerea, assembly GCA_963971465.1. Lineage (NCBI taxonomy): Eukaryota > Metazoa > Mollusca > Polyplacophora > Chitonida > Tonicellidae > Lepidochitona > Lepidochitona cinerea. The sequence continues at coordinate 31,630,834 of OZ020554.1, read as the reverse complement.
CCCCCCCCCCCCCACCCCGGCACAAACTATGTAACAAACAACACACAAAACAGCCACAAACTCCATCTCATAACAGTAAGCAAAGAATACATAGCATAAAACGGAATCGCACACGGTTGGCTAGAAGCTTTTCGGATATATTTCCTTTCTCAATAAACAAGTCTAAAGGTATGTTGAATTCCTTGAGTTTATATGAGAACAACGTATGATTCAAATGGATTTCTCCATAATAACTGATTTTCGAGCATCGTTTCAGATCAAAGATTTTAAAAACTTCTACAGACTTTTGAATTGTTTTCATTTTTCTAGAGATAACTGATGAAACATTTTCGGAATTAGGTTGGTAGTTTGTCGAGCTTTTCTTATTCTTAGAAGTAACACCTCCGCCACAGCTTTCCCTTTTAGGCCCACGTGTATGTTTTTCGACAGGGACAATTTAAGTCTTGATCTTGAATCAGGCGTACTATTCTGAGTAGTTGGCTCTATATAGTACATACGTAAAATGGTGTAAGCCTACTGGAGTTCTTGAAAGTGACTGAAAATCGCGACAAGCCAGTGACCGACTTTCATTGGCCGACTCAGAGTGTGTCTGGCTCTACGAACAATATCATTGATTAATTCCGCAACTAAGTCAGATTTACAAACCTTATTTTAGTTGAAATGAACAAAATCTTCACTTATTTCTGAAAAGAAACATAAGGCTTAGATAAGTTAAACATATACGGCTTGTGCTATAGTTTCTGAAATTTGTGTCCGAAAAGGGCTAAGATTTCTGACTGATTTGGTTGTTAGAAAAATCCAATGTTTAACTTAAGTTTCTTTATGAATACCGGCCATAATGGATATGCCCTCGTGGATAACTTAATTTTTATTTGAAAACGATGCACGACCAGCTGGCTCATGACTGCATGTGTAAACTCTATATTACCTGCATGGGTTGTTTTGACCAGGGCTATGGGCTGGCTTTGATCAACGGCACAAGATCTCTAAGATGTTCAGGAGCATTCGACAAGCCAAACGGTATGAATCTGAATGGAGAAATACCCAAATGTAGAACTTACAAGCATTTTTTTCAGCTACTGCTCAAATATATATTATTCAGACTCCCTGTAACAAACAGAATGCATCACGTGTAATTACTATATTTGATAGAACAGAATGTTTCGGACTGGAAACAGGTATACAGTTCACGAGTCAAGGCCAATAAAACAACCATATCGGACGTGGTCTATTCAGCTAAAATACCTATATTATTAACGTCATTATCAAGAACTCCAACGAAACAATGGCAAAGGCATTTAAATCTTTATTCTTTTTTCAGGGTTCGCATGTATATATACAAATAGGAAATCAACGGTGTAAAACAATGAGAGTAAAAAAAAAGAACGAACGAACGACAATTATAAAAGATAATTTATGTATGTTTGGGATATTATATATATTCAATAAACGTATTTCGTAAAGCTATGCTGATGTGAAAAAGTAACTGTTCACAACGGCTTGAAAAATCTGTATAACAATACATGTCACGTATAATCGGGGACAAATCTTACGATGGAATGTTACGATAAGCCAATGGAAAATATAAATTTGATATAGATATACATCTCCTTTTTTGTGTCATTTGACATGTCAGGGTTCCAAAACACGTATTGGATAGACATGGGGATTTTCCCAGTGCGCTTGTGTTTTAGTGTTCATAAATATATATTTCCAATACTGTTCATCTATACTCTATAGTATACTGGTAATTTCATTTTCATTTTACGGATTTTTTTTTTTACTGTAATCTGGATAAATTTAATATGCGATCAATCATGTATTATTTGATTTGGTTGATCGTTTTAGTTTTCGTATATTTACGTTAAGTGATATATAACTAAGTTGGGATACACTTAAAACCCTGCCGATGTAACTTACGTCAGGGCGTCAGCTTTGTAAGACACGGTATAGCATAAGCACGTCGACGTAACGAACGCGTAGGCCTATATAGGATATGGCGGATGGAGAAATGGCCTTAGGAATTTCAACAATGGTGTGAAAAATGAAAACATTTAAAGGGACATATTTAATTTTGCGTGGCAATGAAACTAAAAATAATGGATCGAATAGAGCACCAAATATAAACGTATATACACGTATAGGTGTGTGCAGGTTGGTTTTTAATCAATCCCAAAAAAAAATTCACGGACCGATTACGAAGGTAATTCTGTAAAACTATGTAAGGATGAATAAATATATCAGTAAGTATCTCTTATTTGTAGAAATAAAACTTTACCATCTTTGTCATATAAAGCTGGAACGATTTTTAAATCGGATGTGATTGAAATGGAATGAAGCTAAAATATGCAGTTCTTTTTAACATAAGGAGGTTTTGTTCAAAAGACAGTAAGCCAAAGTTGTAAATGGGAAAGGACAGCGTATAGCGGGAATTGTTTCTTCAAGATCTTTCTCTTCAGTATTTTATGAGATTTCATTTGCATGCCTGAGTTCTTTGTTCTATAACTTTCCGTTAAAGTGAACACTTTAGGTAAAATACATGATACTTCATCTTAAAGACAATATATACCTGGTCCCAAAACAGGATTTATTTATGATTTATGACATCTCAGATGCCAAGGTGACTGGATGTCACTGAAACATGTGCACACCTGGTATGCTGAACTGCTATTGGTGTATTTAGGTCAAATAAACCAATCATATTGTCAGTTGCAAGGTGTGCACATGTTTCAGTGACATCCAGTCCCCTTGACATCTGAGAATAATTAACCATAGCTTCTTGTAGGAAAGTCATAAAAAATAAATAAAAAATATTTTGGCCCAGGTAGATATTGTCTTTAAGATGAAGTATAATGTATTTTACCTAAAGTGTTCACCTTAAGGAACTTTCATGATTCTGCGTAAACGACTTAATCGCTCGGACCTCTTCGGGGATTTACGTTCATGTCGACCGGAAATGCGCGAAGACAGCCGAGTTTACCTCCGGATGCCACTGGATAATAATGGTCACAATCCAGCAAACGAAAACACTATGACCGCAATGAGATTCAAACCCGCGACACGTTGGGGAAGGATTTCATCCTAAATGGTCTAACACTCTGGACTACCCAGTCCACCTAGATACATGTTGACCCCATTGAGTTTAAATATGTTCTTTGGCTTGGTACCAGGCAGTCAGTAAGCTCCATCAAATTCATTGGGGATCCAAAAAATGGCAAAGAATGAAAATAATGGTAAAGGTTAAATATACTTAATGATTTTATATGAGCAGAAAACTTCCGCAAAAGTTCAATGGCGACTAGTCCGAAATATCTGCAATGATGATGTAAGACATTTTCTGACAGATAGGGATGATGATGGCCTATCTGTCAGAAAATGTCTTACATCATCATCGCAGATATTTCGGACTAAATGGCGACAGGAAATGAAATTACTAAATAGCACTTAAAATCTCCATACAGAGCTGATCATATAAATGACTTCACAAATAGATTATTCACTTCCTTATTTCACAGTAAAAATAGTTTTGTGAAAACAGAACTTGTGATTCAGACCCATACTGATCAAAATATTCGATCATATAATCGATCAAGTAAAAATTTGAACACAAAAATATACCAGCACACAATACTGCCTTGTTATGGGAATACCAGTCATCAGTCTTTTGACAATATAAACCAGCCAGTTTCCACTGGCCAATAAAAATACATAGAGTTAAAATATTTCAGCCAATTAACACATCCGACAGTTCAGGGCATAAACGCTTTTGAAACAAAGCGTCTTATTGGTTGTCAAATTTCATTCGACCATACCTGTTTACGTTTCACGTTGGTCTATCACAATTTTGCCCGAAATCATCCGCCCAAGAAGTATGAAACACCATTTTTTCCCAGGATATCAATTTACTATCCGATAGTTTGATGAAGGTTGTCACAACATAATACATTTTATACACGATGTGGGTTTTTCTGGCTTAGTTGGTTTTGGTTCTAGAACGGCTAACAATGCTTCGTCAAACACATCCTTAAGTCCTTCTTGGGTCAGGGCAGAGCATTCCGTATAGCAAACGGCACCTAACCGTTTAGCCATTTTCTGTCCCATTTCCTTTGATACAGGTTTGTTTAATTTTTTCTGCAGTTTTTGTAAGGTAGCTTCGTCCGTCCGTAAGTCCATCTGCGTACCACACAGTACGAATGGCGTGTCCGGCATATGATGTCGAATTTCCGGGGCCCATACCTGTTCAACGTTGTGATAGGATTCGGGATTTACAATAGAAAAACAGACCACAAATACATTGGTTGAAGGGTACGATAGCATCCGTAAACCTTGGTATTCTTCCTGAAACAAAAAAGAGAAAAATGGTTCAGTGAGTATACATTGATTGTAGGCCTAAAGCACTCGGAACATCCTTCGGCTATCTTCGCTCGCTACCGGTCGGCTTTGACACGCACGTAAATCCCCGAAGTTTCAGAGTGGGCCTAAAGTTGATGCTTTACGTCGCTCTCAAGATTATCTCCCTAATATATGGCGGGTTCAGTGGGGGAGGAAAGTGGGCTCCTTTCCCGGAGGGTACCCCCGGCCTTCGGCGAGTATCTGACAACTTTTCCACATGGTAGTGAATATAAAAGAAAACACGAAATAAATGGCTAAAGGCTGAAAAAATCTGACAACGCAAAGGAGCATTTTCAGAGAAATAAGGACTCGAATTGACAGGCGTTTTGCTCCCAAGACAGGCCATTTTTTTCGTACTGTTTTGCCAGTTGCCGAATGTCGGCGGCTTCTTCCGGGCAAAGAGGCTGGTTTCCTTCCCAACTAAAACTGACAACGCCGGCAAAAGAGTAAAATAATTTTGGTAGGGCAAATACATACCAATCAATTTATCGACCAAGACAAAACATGCTTTATTTACATAACGATTCAGTGATTTGGATTTTACTTCGCACTCGAGATTATTTCACTTATATGGCGGCGTTGGTTTAGTGGGGGAGGAAACCGGGCTCATTGCCAGGAGGAAACCCCCGACCTTCCGCGAGTACCGAGCAACTTTCCAAGTGACGACCGAGTGAAAAATCAACTCAGAAATTTGTCTATTTTAATTTGGTCTGAGCGTGATTCAAACCCGCGCTACATCGATGGAAGGTCTGTGTGTGACTGAATGACGACCCCTAAGCCACTGGACCACCGAGGCCCCGTATTTACGTAACGATCCTCATTTTATTATATTTCTAGTTCGTGGCAATGAAGAGAAGAAAAATATGTTATACCTGTCCTGCCGTATCAAAGAGACCGAGCTGATAAACTTTCCCCGCTATAGTTATGGAGACTGAAATACAACAGAAAAACGACTTTTAAATAAATCATTCTTACAGTAACATGTCATTTCACTGCTTCTAAATCATTCTTATAGTAACATGTCATTTGACTGCTTCTAAATCATTCTTATAGTAACATGTCATTTCACTGGTTCCGTATATAGGCTTTTACTGCGATATTAACTAGAGTTTATCATTCACTGTTTACGTAGTTTTGTGAGGATTGATTACGCTGCATTCAAGATTACTCCACTTATATGACGGCGTTGACATGCAGGTTCAGAGAGGGGGGGGGGGGGGGGGGGGGGGGGGGTCATTGCCCGGAGGAAACCCACAACCTTCGGCGAGTACCTGGCAACTCTTCCACATACGGCGACAGAGGGAAAATCCAATCAGTATTTTTTTCAATTTATATTTGGTTCGAGTATGATTTGGACCCGCGCCGCATCGATGGAAGCTCTGTGTGGGACCGAGGGACGATCACACAAACCCACGGTACCACCGACACCCCCTATCGATAGAAGGCCTGTGTCGAACTGAGAGATTATCACTGTCGCGGCTGAGCTATCAAGATTATGAACGTCAACGTAGGTCTCGGGTTGATTGATTGATTGATTGATTGTTTGGTGCTTTACGCCGCGCTCAAGATTATTTCACTTATATGGCGGCGTTGCCAGATTTATTGTGGGAGGAAACCGGGCTCTGTGCCCGGAGGAAATCCACGACCTTCCTCTGGTAACTGGCAACCATCCCACGTAGGTCTCGGGAAATTGAGAAAGAAATAGCCCGGATTTTTTTCTCGGTCAATCAGTGCCGGTTAATTTACTAATTCAAAATAGCCCCATTCAGATAAATCGCCACATATATTCGGTATGAATGAGACAATCCAAAATGGAAATATATGAAAAAATGTTTGTAATATGCAGCTTGATTGTCCGGGAAGATCAGGCCTGGCTGTCATCTAGGTCTACAATTAAGATCCGCCTACCCAAGCCGTGCCCCAACGGATTTTTAAGAACTTTTCGGGCTTACTGGATTTGTGACTTTTTGCTTGGTTATCTTTAACGTGGTGACAAATGATATACCAGAAAACCTTTTACTTGTGGGGATTCGAATAGTCGGTTGTCTAAACTTATAAACGGTAATGGTAACGTCCAGTAACTAGATCAAGCTTCCCCTCGGATATAGCAATCTTTCCGGGTATATTGAATGCAGGGAAGCCGGATAACACGCATGTATCCGGGACATTCCATGCATATTCTTCTTAAAAGTAGATTTCACCCAGATGTCAATATACGTATACGGTTATATATCTATTAATTAACTATGAGTTTTTCCTTAAATACTGTAATCTCATTAGAGGTAAGCCACAAGAACATGCTGTGGGTCAGATAACCCTCAATTTCAGACTTATTAAATTTACCGAACAAGCCGCTTAAAGGCCCACTTGCCGCCGTAGCCTGTTTAAATTTGCTAAGAAAACCAATTTACATGAGCACACTACGACTAATACAACTAAACTTAAACATAGGACACATAAAACATGTCTAGTTAGCTTCAGACTGTAAAAATGGGGTGAAAAACAAACGAAGAATCGAAGCCTGATTACAACAACAACGATCAGTGTCGGTCAACTTTCGTGTTGGTTTACCCTCATTTCAGGCCTTTTTATCTGTGGTTTACACTCAAACAATAATCAGCAGGCTTTTCCAGTCGCTGTTAACCGATCGTCAGTCTGTATTTCTCAGATAAATAGGCCTACGTAAAATTACACTGTGTCGTTAGTTCACTCACTCGACTGAAACATAAAATCGCCAATAGGGGGCAGTGTGGTTTGTTTACGTTCCGGGTACGTAACAATTCAAATTTTCAAATTCAAATTCAAAATACAAAGTGACGTCCAAACTTTTAAATTTTGGTAAAAATAGAAAGTTCCTAACTTATATTGTCTGGGAAAAATACAGAAAACCGACTTTCTTTTTTAATGTAAACAATATTCCTGATTTTCGCGGCAAGTGTGCCTTTAAAGTGGCATGAGCTGCCAAAATGTTGATATTTTGAGTTACAACATAATGTTGAAATTATTGGCTATTTTTCTCAAGACGTGTAATTCAGAAGCTTTTTAGTGCTTCTAGTCTCCAGAATGTACGATAAAGTATTGTTTTAACTAGATTTGGCTTAGAATGAATGAATGGTGGTCCCGGTTATTTAAATTTTGTTTACTTTTCGAACACATTTTCGGTTTGTACAGGCCACATACTGTATGGATTTTCCTCATTCCAACACCAATCATTTAGTTTTCCGATGGCCTTCAAAGCCACTTACTGTCGTGACGATCAAAAATTATGAAAAAAGTGTGAATTTTGGCAGCTCATGCCACTTTGATATTAGGTCCCCATGCCCTATGAAGTAAAAAAAAAATGCATTTGTTGCCGAAATGACATACAGTTCAAGGCGTATCAAATATAAACAATTGAATTTCTTAAGTATCCATTAAAAGTTTTATTACAGCGAAAGGAATATCATAATACTCTCGCTTTGTCGGACCAAATCATATATCTTTCAAAATGCGGAAGTTAATAAAGTTGAAATTAAGTATATATAGCTTGTTTTAATAGATGCGACTGCTTTGTGAACCGAGCCCCAGGAGTCCGGACTAATCATGCACATGATGTATACGTGTGATTATCAGAGAGGGAGTTTAAAGGGGGGAAATGGTGAAAGAACAGCGCTATAAAATAAAAATCTTACACAATATATTTCTTACAGAAAACACCAAAATACGAAACCTTGTTATCCAAAGCGAGCAAAAAGAAAGTCGACTGTTGTATACATAAAGATGACGTTTTCAAATGACCATTGGTAACGTCCCTTACTGCCATGGGCACCTGGGCCCAGTTTCACAAAGCGATCTTAGCTTAAGGTGATCTTAATTATCAATGGCAACGTATATCTTTAGCATTGGTTGCCATGGTAGTTAAGATCACACTTAGCTAAGATCACTTTGTGAAACTAGACCCAGGACAATGGGTTTTATTTAGGGATTCTTTGTTTTCATGAGAATTAACCTGCTTTAACTGTACACAATTTAGCTGCGCGTGTGATGCATTCTCGGCGGAATTGTAATTATTCAAAATCCATGTTAGGTCTAAGCGTATATGTACCCAGAATAAAAAGAAATGCTCTTGCCAGACACGTGTATCTATGGCTATCAAATGGCTATATTAAATGTATTGTCATTTGTTAGCATATAAAGAGGAAAGAATGTAAAGGTACAGTCTCAATTCAACTTGACCCAGATAATGACAGATCACAAAAGTGCCTCAACGGTTCGCTAGAGTAAAAAGCCTATGTATAATTTGGCAAAACTCTGTCATTCGTGGGCAGTCGTGTATAGAAAATGACAATTCAATTAAATGCCATATGTGAAAATATAGTGATCTACAGTCGGCAGCTGTCTGTTTGAAATGTACATTTCATACGACCTGTCAATATAATGTTTGTTGCAAGGACAACCGATGGTCTAAAAATGACTAATCCGTGGATGCATAATCGATCCAACTAAACGTTTGACTGCAGGACGTTAGGGCAGAAAAACCATTAGAACGCCACAGCAGGAGAGGCAGTTTGAGTCAACCCTACACGCGAGTGTGTTAACTTATCCGACCGGAAATCTCAATTCATATCACCAATGAGGATAGTTATGATTCAAGATATAACATATATGACGCCCCTGTATATATAGTAACGTCCTAGATGAAGGGATGTTCCGCATATACATGTAAGACCAAATGCTATATGTAGACTAGCCTAGAAACCAGGACTCCGTAAAATGCGACAAGACACATTACCAACCATATTATAACACCAGTCGGTTACTTCCTAGTTCAATTTTACCGAACGTATGGTGATATTGCATATACTATATAATATATGTAATATATATTACATATATTATATGTAATATCACCATAAGTTCGGTAAATTGAACTACCATCTGTCCATCACTTAAAATATAGCGCACACAAGTTAATTGCCAAGTTATTACATATACATACACTGGCATGGTTTCGTTTTGTTGTACGCCCCACTAAAGATTATTTCACTTTTATGGAGCCGTTGCCAAGTTTCCTAGGAGAGGAAATCGGACTGTGTGCCTAGAGGAAGCATGGTTTGGACTGTAACAACTTATTTTATGTAGAGGACTTTTTCCTTTGAAACCATATATACATGAAAAGTGTCCCCTGTATGATAAAACCGATAAATGTGCATAAAATTATATAACTGATTTCAGGCTACCCTAATTTCAGTGTGAAAATAAAGTCACACTGACAAAAGAACATTAACAAAAATATTTTTGGGTACTAGAAAAGCTAGGCCTATATTGACGAAGACGAGTTTCTATAATTGTTTTTTTTTGTGCTGGAAGCCCGAAGTCATTATTGACTAAGTTGTTCAACATCATGTACAAATGTTTGGTGATACGGACATCCTGTATATATAATAAACAAAATAGTGATGTGTCTGCCGTATGTGATAGACTAATTATTTTCGATCACGCGAGCTAAATTTTCATAACATATTTGCCTATTAACCCAATCCAATTGTTATTGTAGTTAAACATTAGGCATATATGTATTGTCTGAAACCTATACATGCGCGACTTATGGTCTATTAAAAATAAAAATAAATTTTCTATAACGTGAGGTCGAGATTCATACAGGTTAGGCGAATATCCAATTCAAAACATCGTCGGAACCCAAGATTAAAACCCAAGATCGGTTTTGCGTCGGCCATCTCGAAGAAAATCCACGTTTCTAATCTGATGCGTAAGTTAACTTTTATTGGTTCCGCCTTAGTTTTTGTGGCGAAAATTTGACCAATCACAATTCGCGTTACTTAAACGTGTAGGTAATGAAGAAAACAAGATGGACGACGATTGCCGTGTCCTGGCGGCGTTGCCAAGGTTAATGGGGGAAAACCGTTCTCATTGCCTGGAGGAAACCGCTGACCTTCAAAGAGTATATATATAGGCCTACCTGGCAACTCTTCCACATACGGCCATCGAGTGAAAAATCCACTCAAAGTTTTTCAACTTTTATTTAGTGTAAATGGGATTCGAACCCGCGTATTGGGTGTCGATGGATTGATTGTTTTTGGTGTTTTACGCCGCACTCAAGATTATTTCACTTATATGGCGGCGTTGCCAGTTTTATTGTGGGAGGAAACCGGGCTCTATGCCCGGAGGAAACCCACGACCTTCCGCTGGTAACTGGCAACCATCCCACATAGGTGGGTGTCGATGGAAGGCCTAAGTGGCGATCACTCTAGCCGACTGGGCCACCAAGGCACCCCGAATGCGGTCTTTGAAAGAACATATGCAATCATGAATTAGTCAGATTTTGAACCTCTTAACTTGTAGGTGTTGAGATATCTAACATCTGGTTGTGTCTTTTTTCACGTAGAAGTGAATTAAATATCAACTGTTGCTTTCTATGTGAGTCATTCCTGCGTGAGATACGGAGTACGATATAGAAAATCAAAGTCCATTGAAATCCATTATGTATCCTCATGCACGCGGCCTTCTTCAAAACCATCGAGGGGCCTAGCTTGGTGGTCCAGTGGGTTTGAGTGATTGTGATTGCGGCGCGGGTTCGAATCAGACTCAGACCAAATAACATATTCTAAGTGGATTTTTCACTCTGTCGCGGTATGTATTAGAGTTGCCAGGTACTCGCCAAAGGTCCTGGGTTTCCTCCGGGCAATGATCACGACCCCCCCCCCACTAAACCTGGCTACGCCGCCATAAGTGATACAATCTTGAGTGCGGCGCAAAACATCAATCATTCATTCAAAACCATTGAAGAAGCTACCAGTCGTGTTGCCCATTCATAGACGTCTGCAATTACATGTATATAAACTGTTAAGGTAATGCTCTCAAGGGAATTAAAAATTTATAAGGTTTTGTTTTGACGGGCAATTGTACATAACAGTTAATATGTAACAAAGGACGCCAGCTGTTCCATACTTCCATGTATAGGATATTGTAGGTCTATAGCTCTGTCAGATGTAGCGTCTGTCTCCTTAATTGGAGTACTTTTCACCGCTAACGTCACACACATAATTAAGGCATGAGCTGCCAAAATTCAAAGTTCTTTCATAATTTCTGATCGTCACGACAGTAAAAGGCTTTGAAGGCCATCGGCAAACTAAATGATAAGCGTTGGAATGGGGAAAATCCGTACAGTATGTGGCCTATACGAACCGGAATAGTGTTCGAAAAGTAAACAAAATTTAAATAAACGGGACGACCATTCATTCATTCTAAGCCAAAGTAAGTTTAAAACAATGCTTTATCGTACATACTCGAGACTAGAGACACTAGAAAGCTTCTGAATTATACGTCTTGAGAAAAATAGCCAACAATTTCAGCATTCTGTTTTTACGTCAAAATATCAACATTTTGGCAGCTTGTGTCACTTTAAGCTATAGTATATAGGCTACACCTTTCTGTTTGGATAGATTGGCCCAAAACAATGAATCATTACATGCAAAGGCGTCAATTTACAAGGGCACGAAGCAATATCAACGACCGTCAGACGCTCAGTGTTTGGTGCAAAACCACAACTTGACCCATGCTAAGTAACAACAAAGACAAGCTCACATATGAGATGCATTTCTGAATTTAGAAAAAAAACTATGCACCTTTAGGCTATGGATAAGGCAGAAATACAGGCAGGCATTTAGTGCTGGCGATATAGGTGCCATACTCTTGGACCCGGGTTCGATTCCCGTTTCGGGCGTCACCCAAAAATCGGTAGAGGAACTTCTGCCATATTTTCAAGAAAGTGTAATCCCAACATAACGAAAATACCTTCAAGCTATCTTATCTATATTTTATGTGATACAAAAATTATTTAATGAAACTCATTTTGTTTCATAACAATTTATATGGCCGGCCGTCTATTATCTGCACTTAAAATCTGTGTAATAAAAGTAGGACGCATAATCTCGATATCCCCGAGGAGTTTTCGGTATAAATCGAACACACAAAACTAAAGAAATCTCATTTTCTCAAAATAAAAACAAACATAAAGGATACTCAATCAAGGCCATTTACCAATTTTTATGATACTATTTCATAAAATATGCAAATATCAAGGGGTTATAAGGTCAGATCAAATTAGTTTACAAGGTCAAGTTTGTTGCACATTTAATTATAGGGGCCTATATAGGACATGATCACATCCAAACCATTGTTATAAAGCTAACGAGTTATTTCTCTTTTTTACAGAAATATGCCATATATAGGCTTAACCAATGTCAAGGAGGTGTCAGTGGCAATAAATATAGATTTATCATGCATGCAGACGGAGAACTTAAAATTATATGTATATATATATAGCATGTCTACAAATTATGCTAATTTTAAGAGAAAATGCTGTTTTTCAGGACATACCGATAATTTCAAATCATTTTTAAACAAAGCTTGACTTGGCTTTTAATACTTACTTCATTATAAACAGATCGCTAATATATATATGATATAGCTCAAGAACCGGACTTAAATTACATTTAGATAAAGTCATCCGTTGTCTAGCTTTTTGACCCCATTAAGAGGTAAACAAAACAAAATAGCCGGAGGGTGACACACCGTGGGAAAATTTCCGAGAAGATTGAGTAAGCTATATTGTAAGGTTTAATCCGGGATAAAGTTGGGTGTAAATCTATATACTGGAATTCCGTTCAGTAATAAAAGAGGCGTGTCGTTTTATAAAAGACAGAGTTTTACTACGGTTTAGTGAATAACAACTGAAATGAATATACTATAGCCTATATATAGTTGAAGTTCTTCAAACTCTGTTGCCAAGATATTGATGATGGGCGGCAAACAATATCTTGGCAACAGAGTTTGAAGAACTTCAACTAACTATAGCCATGAAAGCTCGTCTGAGTGGGATATTTTTTCGACTTTCCGCCAAAGGACGACCATATTAATTACCACAATCAGCCATATTATCCCAGTCGGTCGTATAGAACGCCCAGTAGCGTAGCCAGAAATTGGCTCAAGGGGGGGCCAGGGAATAAATCTGAACTTAATTTGTGAAGATTTATTTTTCTATTTCCGACTTATTTTTCAAAAACAGGAAGATCTACTATTTCATAATCAATATTCGTTTATTTTGTTATTCTAAATGCAGCGCTGCAAGCCAATCATGGTCTCCGGATCTCTCCATGAGCCTGTTTTTCATTTTTTTCTATATATATATAGATCCGCCAATGGGCCCTGCTAAAGCGCCATAGAGCGCTAATCCCAAACTGGAGGTACCGGAAGACACTTCCCTGGAAATTTGTCTGTTTGGAGACCCAAACTTCCGATTTTCATACATTCGAACTCGAAGAGAATAACATCCACCTAGAACTACACTTTGGTTAGGTACCCCTCACCAAGTCTCTCTGAATGTTTGAAATTCAAATCAAATAACACCCTACAAAGTATTGTCTTCAATCATCTGGAAAGGCATATATTTGATAGAAAATATCTCGGAATATCCAAGAAGGTTAAGTGGTATATGAGGCTAGAAGGATGCTAATTAAATGCTTAATTACTTGGATTTTCTGAGAGACGGCAATGTCGGTCGTACAAGTAACAAGGACGCTGGGTACTGAGAAGAACATTAACCTAAAATCTCATAAACCAGGGCTCATGCCTCCTAACACCAAAACCAGGAACTCTCCAAACCCCTTAATTAACATAATGGACTCCTCCATTCAGCCAGTGGGTCAGTTTATATCTTTGTTTTAGGTTGCTCCACTGCATTGCAGTATATTTAGAAAGTCTGCATGTCTTGTTGCAACCCACTTTGTATCAAAGCTGCGTTTTGTAACAATTATTACAAAGTGCAACTTTGTTGTTGCAATCAAACAGTGCTCTGTGCTGTGCTCTGACACATGGCACCATGGCCCCCCCCCTGGCTACGCTACTGAGAACGCCATAATCCAGGCAAATCCAGGCTTTTAACTGATTAAACTAAATACATTTTCAAAGGGATTTAACAATTAAATTGAATCCTCAACTCATTAATCGAATGCTTTCATTTTCAGCCACATTAATTCAAACCCGATTTATTATTAAATGTCTGCCAGGGAATTCTTTATTTACATTTAGGCCTAATGGGTTTACTCCAAATTAACCATAAACATCAGATTTTATTAAATAGAATTATAAAAAGTAATTTGCCTTAAAGAATAATCTTAACAGAAGTGAAGTGCCGTGAATTGAACTAAATCAAATGGGCCCCGAGTAAAGTATTTAATCGAATCGAGGCTTTCACTCAGGTCCGCGAAAAGTCTCGGCATTACACAGGTGTTTTAGCCCGAGAACTGTTATCCGAACGGCTGCTGCAGGCTAGCCTGTATATGTCATTCCGACCGTGGGCAGTGTACGGCGATTGGACACGGACAAACTGATATGTTACATGTATATTGCTGTGCAAATAGGTCACATATACTCACCGGAATAATTGTCGAACACTGTCGGTACGTATTCCGTTGGAAATTTATTGGAAGCATAACTCATAAGTAAACAGGTTTTCCCCACGGCTCCGTCCCCGACAACCACACATTTTATAAAATTCACTTGATCATTTTGACTCACTACGACATTAGACGTATCGGCTTCCATAATAGTACGCGTTCCTGTCTTAAGAAACTGATTAAATCAAGTAATGTCAACCCAAACAACAGACAAACTCGACGGTAATAAAATTCAACTTCAGTCTATCGGCTTGCGTGTTAACGGATCTTTGAAACGTCGAGCTTCAACGGACATGCGCTTTACTCTTATACTCTTGGAATGAGGCAATATGGGCTATTTATAGCCCTTCCATATATGGCACAGGTCAAAGATTTGGACCAATCAAATGGCTGTATTCATTAAGGCTTGACAGCTGTACAACAGAGAATATCCTGGAGGAAAACCAGAGTGAATGTCCAGAGGGGAACCCCCAACTTTTCAGACCAATTGAATGGCACACATTCCACACAAATTATAGAACATTATAAATTTTTGAATTGGAAGAATGTAAGCGACAATCTTTTTAGCATCAGAATTTTTTTTAAAGTGGCATGAACTGCCAAAATGGAGATATTTTGACGTTAAAACAGAATGTTGAAATTATTGGCTATTTTTCTCAAGACGTATAATTCAGAAGCTTATTAGTACTTCTAGTCTCGAAAATGTACGACAAAGTATTGTTTTGAACTAACTTTGCCTTAGAATGAATGCCATATACATCGGCTACTGCGTAAGCGTCAATCCTTAAAGTGGCATGAGCTGCCAAAATTGAGATATTTGGCCATTATAACAGAATGTTAAAGGGGCATGAGCTGCCAAAATGTTGATATTTTGACGTAAACACAGAATGTTGAAATTATCGGCTATTTTTCTCAAGACGTATAATTCAGAAGCTTTTTAGTACTTCTAGTCTCAAAAATGTACGATAAAGTATTGTTTTGAACTAACTTTGACTTAGAATGAATGAATGGTCGTCCCGGTTATTTAAATTTTGCTACTTTTCGAACACGTTTTCGGTTCGTACAGGGCACATACTGTATGGATTTTCCTCATTCCAACGCCAATCATTTAGTTTTTCGATGGCCTTCAAAGCCTCCTACTGTCGTGACGATTAGAAATTATGAAAAAAGTGTGAATTTCGGCAGCTCATGCCCCTTTAAAATTATCGGCTATTTTTCTCAAGATTTGCAATTCAGAAGCTTTTTAATACTTATAGTCTAGAGAATGAACGATAAAGTATTGTTTTCAACTAACTTTGGCTTAGATTGAATGAATGGTCGTCCCGGTTATTTAAATTTTGTTTACTTTTTGAACACGTTTTCGGTTCGTACAGGCCACATACATTACTGTATGGATTTTCAGCATTCCAACGCCAATCATTTAATTTTTCGATGGCCTTCGAAGCCTCTTACTGTCATAACGATCAGAAATTATGAAAAAAGCTTGAATTTTGGCAGCTCATGCCGCTTTATAGAAATGGCAGAATTAGGGAAAAATTATTGTCTCTCCTCCCAGCTAATATCTCTTTATTTCATTATATTTTCTCAAAGCTTTAGTAATTTCTTAATTATATATTAATAGAAGCAGGGTTGGACGCTTAAGCAGATTTATGAATGACGACCACAGCTAAGTTCATAAGTTGACCACCTGCATGTTATTTTTCTGACCGGCAAGTAGGTAAAACAGGTATCTACCTGACCGGCAAAGTAAGTAAACCAGGATAGAGACACAGGAGTGCGGCTAGTAAAACAGGATGAGACACATGTGTGCGGTTACCTACATGTATATCCATAGTTGAAGTTCTTCAAACTCTGTTGCCATGATATTGATGATGGTTTGCCGCCCATCATCAATATCTTGGCAACAGAGTTTGAAGAACTTCAACTAGTATATCCACTGAGTCAGAATGACTTCATTTTCAAAAATAAATTTTGACCAATCATGGCGGGTAACTGGCAACCCTTCCAAATAGGGCAAACGAGTGAAAAACACCCACATTTTTTTCTTCGGACTGAGTGGGATTCACTATCGTTCTGTCAACACCCCCCCCCCCCTTCCCCTCCCCCAGGTAGCCCAAATTATTGGTGATAGGTACCCCCATCTCTGAGAAGCCGCTTCCAATTTGATCAGGCATCACCAATTATTGCTAGAAGATTGATTGATTAATGTTTTACGCCACACTCAAGATTATTCCACTTATATGGAAGCATTGCCAGGTTTAATGGGGTAAGAAATCCGGCTCTTTGCTGAAGGGAAACCCCCAACCTTTGGTGAGTACCTGGCAAATTTTCCACACATAGTGATCAAGAGAAAAATCCACAGTTTTATTTGGTCCGAGTAGGATTCAAACCTGCATTGCATCGATGGAAATCGTGTGTCGGACTGAGGGACAATCACTCTGACCGACTGAGCCACTAACGCACTGATTTCTAGAAGAAACCCTGCCATACTTGGGAGAAATTTTAATTCCCCCAAAATGAGAAAACTGTTATACATGCGTTCACTTTCTGAAAGACCAAACCAAATTATGAGTATTATACATAACGATATATATTTTCCGTTGTGAATTTACAGTAATTTTGTACATATTTCAGCAAATAAATAGAGTACAATGTTGTCATTTATTCTTACAATCACATAGACATCTTATACAGAATTAATTCCCACTTATATATACATTTCTGCAGGAAAATCACCCTTTCTGTAACGAGGGGTGACAAATTTAGGACGACATTTACATTTCAGGACATTTTAACTGTGAGTGTTAATTCCGATATAAACACAAATGTTGGACAACACAAACAGAGAAAATCTTAAAATCAGTTTGGTCAGGCTACTGGACATTTAAATCTTGGCTCTATACAATGAACTATATCCATGGAATGGACATGTCTCATTGGCTGGTTTGGATCTGACTTTATAAAAAGCGCAGCCATTGCTGAGTGATGAGTGCGTGCATGACCGATCTTGATCGATATTGCACCATCTCATAGTAATGGCGGCCTTCGATGCAAATCAAATACCACGTGACCTCCATTCCACGTATATAGTTCATTGGCTCTATATTCCAATATTCATAACACAAATGTTTGATAACACAAAAAAAGAAGTATCTAAAAATTATTTCAGTCCCAAATACAGTTGATATCGCAGGTGTAGTGAGAGACCTTGGTATTTTTACAGACAAAATCAAGAGTGGAAATATACTAATAATATATACAGAAGAAAGAAGTAGAGAATATGTACATGATTTCTCAAGAAAACCACATCAAAATCCGAAAATTTAACACACTAACATTGATTTTTCCAAGAAAAACATAATTATATTTAGAACACAAATCTTACAAATATAATTATATTTTTCCTGGACTTCAGAGTTTAAAAACAATAATTCTAAACATGCAACATGATGACCTGTGTTTAATAGTTAATTAAATTTCAAAAGTGTATTATGATTTATTAAGAACGGAATTGTATTAAAAAAAGTATTTTCATATAAAAACTGTATCAGCCTGCCTCAAACAAAAAGGGACATTTCTTTGTTGATTGATTGATGTTTTGCGCCACCCTCAAGATTATTTCTCTAATATGGCCACATTGCCAGGTTTAGTACGGGAGGAAACCGCTTGACCTTCGGTGAGTACTTGGTAACTTTTCCACAACTGACTCAAGTCGATTCGAACAAATTTATGGGGAAAACATACAAAAAATAATTGGTTCGTTAAGCAATGGAGATTGTTTACCTTGGTGCTGTACTTCTTTAAATGAACATTTCTAAAAAACAAAAACAAAATTTTCTCGCTCGGTTGTCTTTTCTTTGGGAGTTGCCAGGTACTCATGGAAGGTTGGGGATTTCCTGCGGGCAAAGAGCCCAGTTTCCTCCCCCACTAAACCTGACAACGCCAACATACATGTAAAAAAACCTTGTGTGCAGAGAAAAGCATCGATCAATCGTTCAAAACAAAGGAATTAAGCAGATTTGGCTGAAGAAAACATCAATAGAGCAGGCAATAATATTGATTGCAAAAACAGAAATTACGACCGTCAACAGATTCTGCTAACAGTTTAAGGGTTAAGACCAGATACAACACAGACTTTTTATATAAACACAAAACATTAATAAATTGTGGTATATAAACACGTGTGAAATAAAACCACACATACGACGTATCATATAAAACTCAAGACAATCAACATTTAAATTATTTCAGTTGGATTATCATAGAATGTTTTTTCAATTAAATGAACAGGGGCTTGTTTCACGAGGTGCCCAGCGTAAGTTTTTACGTATCTGTCATGGCAACCCATACTGTAGATGGTTGCTGTGACAGTTAAGTAAAAAATACTTCTACGTTATTTTGTGAAACAGGCTCCTAAACGTGACATCACATGTTTTCTCTGAAATACTGAGAGATAAGGCCATTCTTTTATTTACAATATTTGGGAATCAAACAGCTGTGATGAGGAAAGCATGATACATGAAAAGGAATTATCATTTTACCCTCAAATATCTTTACAGAAAACAATAACTTCTTGAATAATCTATCAATCCCATGTATATGTTGCAAATCAAGGGGAGATAATGTCTCTATCTAGATGAATTATCTCCCTTTAAAAAGATATATCAATATAAATGAATTATCTCCCCTTGGTGATGGATTAAAAAAAAAAAAAGAAGCTCTTAATCTAGAATCCTTTTTCTACCAGTGGAATCAACGTTATGAGAATCTGAATGATTAGCACGGAAATTGATCAAATGTGTTGGTCTTTTTTTAAGGTTACCATCTCACCCAGAAAAAGTATGTTTAGGTACATTGTGGAGGGGTAGGTTTGGATGGGGAACCCCATTGGCATGACAGTTTGAGAGATGCAGATTTACTGGTTGTGTCCAGCCTGTTAGAACAATGATTTCTATTTTCTAAGGTATCGGTAAGTAATGCCGTTACCATTGAATGTTATACAATTCTATTCTCACACTACAACCCCAATATTTCCACTCCCAGGCAGTATGTTATTTTATTCATCAGCACGGGTTTAAACCATGGCTCAAGTAACGTAATGACCTCATGAAAGAACTGTCAAAACTTGTGTTGGTTCCCAGCATTTCAATATACAGAACCAATTCAATGTTTCTGACTGACACTGAAATTATCTGGCCTGTGTCCTCTATATTCGAAATAAATTAATTCATATGCCGATGTTGCCAGGTTAACTCGGCGAGGAATCCAGGAGAGAAACAAACTTTGGACCTTACCCTAGTGCCCCATCAGACATTAAAAATAAGTCAATAGGATAAAATTACAGGTTGAAAGGGTGAAATCAGCATTTGAAACAATTTTATAAATCGTACGATATTAAACGGCAATATGGCTACATTTTTTGCAATTTTTATACATGCTTGCGGGACGTAATAGTTTATTGCAATAGAACATTTTAAACTCTTGATCTTTGTCTTTTCAGTGAGTGACAATTCTTCAGAAAAAAACTTTCAGTGAATAAGTTAACATTATAAATCAAAAATTATTGCAAATCTTAATATCCTCTTATTTGGTTGATTGATCGATTGATTGATCATTTAAGCTTGACCAAAAATCATTTTACTTATGGCCGAATTACCTGGTTTAGCTGGGGAGGAAACCCCCGCTCTTCGGCGAGTACATGGCAACTCTTTCACATTTGCGATGGAGTGAAAAATGCCTCTGTCGGACAGAGGTACTATCCCTAACTGACTGGGTCACTGAGGTCCCTTTGTTATTTGGCGTTTTATGGCAAAGATAATTTTTTTCAAAAAGGCATGCAACTATCGTGAGATTATCACAAATTTTCAGGTATGTCAGTACATCGTGTCCTAATTATTGACACGAAGGAGATAAAACGTGAAAACAATAACAAGGCAAATGAAAACTAATTGAAGGAATCTCAGCGGTACCTCGTTATTGTGAAATCTTACTGATGACAGCTTTACATGGAAAATATGGAGGGTAAACTCGCTGCAAATCTAGATTCTATTACCGACCGTTGGTGACCAACCCACTTAGTGGATCCAAAAATATGTCAGAAAATTAGGTGAATGGGATTTGAACCAGTAACCCACTGGCAAAGATTCTTCAATTTTGGGAGCTACAGCCACCCCCTGTAAATCAATAATGGCCCGTTATCACTGTGCGATTTGTCCTACCAACTTATAGGATGCAAATAAAACTGATGCTTTTAATTTGTCAACCAATCAAAAGCATCCATTTTAATTGCATCCTACAAGTTGGTACAACAAATCGCACAGTGAGAATGGGCCTTTCGGTGTTGAGAAACAAGGATAATGTCATGTGCCAATAATTTACCTATGCCATGAAAACCACAAATATAACAAAGAAAACAATCAGTACAGCAAATATCTTAATCATTAACCATCTGTTGTTAGTTACGGATTGGAAATACTTGAGGAGTTCCCCATGGGCAGCTTCCACATTCAAATGGGCGTCGTCAACATTATGGTCAATCCTAAAACACAGAGAACAAAATGTGTTATTACGCGTAATTTGATTGGATGGGTTGATGTGTCAAAGAAGTATGATTGGTTGATGTCAAATTCTTGATCTTTAGACTATTATAAATAATAGTTTGTTAGGCTGTGCTCAAGGTTTATTAGCAGAGGGAATTAAGTTTTGAAAGAAATTTCAGACGTTGGCAACTGTTCATCACATGTAAGCTTATAGGACTGAGGTTTGAGCTGTCGACCCAAATAGGGTGGCATTGAAAAGGCACAGAGATCCCACAATGCATCAAGAACTCCTATAAAGAAACTAAATCATTTTTTTTTATTTTGGTAGAAACTTAACGATATTATATTTTTTTTACTTTGGCTAGGTGGGATTAGGTTCAGCTGCACTCCATTGAGAAGTGTTTTGGGTTAAGCATTGTACACTAAGTGACACTTATATTGAACTAAACAGATTTAGGTTAAGGCTATTAAGACTGGGGGTCTAGCATTCTACAATTAGGCCCAGAGGCCCCGCATTTTACTGTGACTGACCTTTGGACCATCTCTTCTTGTTCCTTTACCATATGCGCTAATTGTTGGAAAATTGAGCCAAGTTCTACGATCGTTGACTCAATGTTTTGCATCGTCTCCGCTCTTCCTTGAATATAGGAATCCTGCAAAGCAAGGAACAAAATAAACTTGATGTAATTAGCATGAAAGATTAGCGAAATCTTGGATGAATTGACTCTTCAATGTTTTACGCTGAACATAAAATTATTTCCTGTAATATACATGTAATGGCAGCGTTGCCAGGTTTTGCAGGGAAGGAAACCACCTTGGCTAGTACTTGGCAACTCTTCCACCAATGGCAACAGAGTTAAAAAAGCCATCCAGACTTTTCAATTTTTCTTAGACTGAGTGGGACAATCCCAACGCCTATCTATCGGAGGCTTGTGTCAGACTGAGAGACTATATCTCCAGGGAATAAAATATAACTAGATGTTCCTTCCCAAAGAGCAGGGCCCTGTTTCACAAAGTGGCGTAGCGTAAGTTTTCACATAACTGCCATAGCAACCCATACTGTAGAGATACGTTAGTATGAAAGATGCATTTATGCCGCTTTGTGAAACAGGACCCTGGTGTCTGTGTAGTTAGAGTTGGTAGGTACTCGCAGAAGGTCGGGGGTTTCCTTTGTGCAAGGAGCCCGGTTTCCTCCCCGACTAAACCTGGCAAAGCCGCCATATGAGTGTGGCGTAAAACATCAATCAATCTTTGTAATTAGAATTCAGCTATAGATCAGGCAGTTGAATAGAAACGGGTAACTATTCAGAAATCAATAAATTGTATTTAACACCACTTTCAAAATTAAGTGTGAGAGTCTTGTCTTTGTGTACTGAAAAACAAACCTTCTAAGGGGTCGTTATGGTGCTAATTTTTTAATGTTCTCATAAAGAAGTTAAAAAAGCTGCATTTTCTTTTTATTGCCTGACGAATAATCTAAAGCAATATTTTGGCAATCTTCAGTATTTTCCAAAGAATTCCCCTGTTCATTCAACATTTTTGGAGCTGGAAATCTTGAAATAATGATGAAATTTTCGTCCTGTTTTCAGGAATGTCATAGACACAAAATAATGTGGTGGTTTTCATTGAATTCATTAAAAACTTGATTATAATCAAATATTATACCTGGTCTTCTATAAGCTGGACTTGTTGTTGGTATCCTTGGTGATTACCATCCATGTTAATAGCAACCTGTCCTCCATTAGAACTACTTTTGACCTCATCTTGTAGTAAAACTGACCCAGCTAAAACATAGAAATCACCAGAATTTGTTACATATTTTTCTTTGGAAGAAGGCGCTGAGGCAATATCAGCTAAAGAAGTTTCACTTTCACGCCAATAATTGTTTGCTAAGAACAAACATAACAGATCTGACTAAAGCCCAATGAGTTATAACGGGAAATGGAATATTATATAATCCAATATGGCTGCCATGTTGTAAGCAGGTTAAAAAAAAATTATGGTGTAGACAAATTTATAGGACAGAGAGTTCTGGTCAAATAAATCCCCAAAAATGGGAGGTTTGTGACATTTGTTTGCTAGAATAATTCCACCACAGATATAAAATCTATTGATTCATGCCTTACATTGCACTACTTTCAATTACATAGCAGTGTTTTAAGGGTTTAGTTTAATTTTTGTCTGGAAAAAACAACCCTTGACCTTTGGTGAGTAGTGCTTCTTTTAAACATTGCGCAATCGATGAAAAAAACACTTTCTTCAAATTTGTGTTGGTTTGAGAAGGGTTTGGACCTGCGACCCATTGATGGAAGGTTTGTATCGGACCATAGCTATGCTGAGACAGACACAGGGGCGCAGTCGAGATATTAAAGTGAATGAGTGATTTGGGTTTTACGTCCTGCTCAACAGTATTTCAGCTATATGAAGACGTCTCCTTGTTGCAGGGCGGATTTCCACCGCTTTTTTAGGTGCTGCCTCACCGAGACGACTTGCCGAATGAGATATTAAAAGAGAGAACACTGGATCAAAGAATGCAATTGTTACCATGTCCGTTAAAAGCCGAGGCAGGCATGGAAGACGCCACAGGTGTCTGTGAAAAGTGATCACGTCGAGACTTCTGCTGTTTCAAATTCTACAAAATTAAAATAGAGAGAGATAAGAGAAGGATGTCCATTCCAATTGACTTCTGTTTGATCATTTTTTGAATGTGATTGTCTTGAAGTCTAGAGATGAAGAACAATAGGGCTACAATAAGGTGAAGAATTACTTATGGATAAAAACTTCATTGACTTTGATAACGATGTAAGAACTACATCGCAACGAAGTCACCCAATAAACCAAGAAGTTGTTATCCATAAGTAATTCTTCACCTTATTGTAACCTTTCAACTTCTAAATGCCATTGAAAGAAACAATAGGGCTCCCGATTTACCAACGGGTGATAGATGACGCTGTTAAACAGCGTTTTTGGTGACGTTGCAGTTCCATTTAACATATTTTTTTCGACGTCAGATGCAAGCGTGTGTTCACGATACCAAACATTTAAATTAGGCTCCCGGTCTGGGATAATACCCTCACAACCATAAATCGTACCTGGCAGCCAGAAACTTTTTAAAAACACATCTCAATTTTGTTTGGACTTGATTAGATTGATTTATCTTTGTCGCTGCAATCAAGATTATTTCAATTATATATTTATAAACACTAAAACACACGGGCACAGGAAAATCTTCTTGTCTTAAAATAACCACGGAGACAAGTTTCTAATTTTGTTATAAAGAGGTATATCATTTAGACCTTTATACCCCATCATAAATTGTTGTAATAAAGTAAACCTATGATATTTCATTAGGTTGACGACTGACAGGAGCTTGGCCTTAGTCAGTAGAATTTTCTGGAACACTTTGTATTACATTGACAATGCTTACGTATCTTAAGCTATGGTAAGAATATCGTCAGACTATATATTATAGGGTCATGGGAAAAGACAGTGAAAATAGTTTGTAATGTTTGAATCCAAAAACTTTCCCTTTCCAAACGTTTGTGCTTGGTATCTGCAGCGGAAGTGAGAAATGGGATTTTCTCAATAGGCATGATTTCAAAATGGTCCTTGACCGAATGACGAGTATTGAAATGTTGTGCCACGGGTAATGGTTGGATTATATGGTGGCATTGCCAGGTTTAGTGGGGGAGGAGCTCTTTGCTTGGAGTAAACCCCAGGGTCCTGTCTTACAAAGCTGGCAAAAAGTTGCGCATATGCCTACAACATAGACCAGTTGCGATTAGGGCGTAAGTTCCTATAACTTTAACACTGATTTACGTCCAACGTAACTTACGGCAGCTTTGTAAGACAGGGCCCAGACCTTTGACGAGCATCTGGCAACTCTTCTCAAGAGTATGATTCAAACATGCCAGACAAAGGTGAAAGGCCTGTAAGATTGACCGTTCAAATTAAGCCCCTTTATAGATTCCCGATTTTTTCTTTTCAAATTCTCACCTCTGTTCGAACTTCCAAAACTTGTTTGAACTCATTGGACATTGTCGCCAGCTTGGACTGTAATGTAAAACAATTCATCACAATGTAAAAATTTTATTATTTCATAATAGATATTTTCCAACTTTTGTCACACTAAAAGAGTTCATTTCAATTATATGGTGCCATTGCCAGGTGTTATGGGGGAAGAAACCAAGCTATTTGCCAGCAGGAATCCCCTGGCCTTTGACAGGTACCTGCAAAGCCTCAAATTTTTTGTCTTCAAATTTATCTCTGATTGATTGTTTTACGCCGCACTCAAGATTATTTCACTTATATGGCTGCGTTGCCAGTTTTATTGTGGGAGGAAACCGGGCTCTTTGCCCGGAGGAAACCCACGACCTTCCGTTGGTAACTGGCAACAATCCCACATAGGTCGTTCGAGTGAAAACAAAGTCAGAAAATGTTCCAATTTATTTGCTCTGAGTGGGATTCGAACCCGCGACCCATTGGTGGAAGGCTGTTCGGATTGAGCAAATTTATCTCTGAACATCTATTTCTCTGTATAAGTAACAGTTAATAAGATGTTTTCTATCAGTTGAAAAGATTCTCTACGTTCCAAACCTGAATTTAAGACAAAGGATTTATAAACTTGTTTAACATAGGAAAAATCAATTATAACTATTTGTATGAAAGACTACACCCCACAAAACTTACCTGAAGTGCAACAACAACAGAGTTGGAATGTGTTTGGGCATGTTGTCTGACTGTGTGCGTTTTTTGAGACTTCGCTAACTATCAAAATAAGAAGGAAAAAGAAATACAATTAGATAACTAATAGGAAAGATAAAGATATCGGTTTTAAACAGGTGTCATTTATCAAGGTTATTTTAAAGTGGCATGAGCTGCCAAAATGTTGATATTTTGATGTTTAAGTGGCATGAGCTGCCAGGACAGGACAACCATTCATTCTAAGCCAAAGTTAGATTAAAACAATACTTTATCATACATTTTTGAGACTGGAAGCACTAAAAAGCTTCTGAATTATACATCTTGAGAAAAATAGCCGATAATTTCAGCATTCTGTTTTAACGTCAAAATATCAACATTTTGGCAGCTCGAATGTTGAAATTATTGATTATTTTTCTCAAGACGTATAATTCAGAAGCTTTTTAGCGCTTATAGTCTCTAAAATGTATGATAAAGTATTGTTTGAACTAACTTTGGCTTAGAATGAATGAATGGTCGTCTCGGTTATTAAAATTTTGGCCTTCGAAGCCTCTTATTGTCGTGACGACATGCATTTTTATTCAGAAGGAAAATTTGGTATATCTTCGGGTTGAGCAGGGTTTAGGTTTATCAAGGTGTCAGTTTAGACAGGCTTCAATGTCAAATGGGTAAATAGACGTTATCTAACGAGAGCCAGTGTGTTACGATGAATATCACTCGAGTCTATTAATTTTCAAAGTCACGAGCCTCTGGCGAGTGACTTTGGAAGTTAATAAACGAGAGTGATATTCATTGTAACACACTGGCTCGAGTCTGATAATCTTTTTCTCACACTACACAAAAGATAAAAAAAACCACGGCTCTACTTAAAAAAATGTTTGGCGACGTCGCTCTATTTTCAAGAATGGCTCTCCGAAAAAAGACTCAATATGACATCAACGGCGGCATCCCAGACCCTTCAATATAGGGTTGCTTCTGGACACTTGACTCAACGTCATAATGCCTGATGACGTAATTCATTTGTGACGTCAGTTTTGACAGATCTTTCGTGAGGTCATAGTATAACTTTAGCCATAATTTCACATGTTGATTATGCAAAAAATAACACACTGCCTGGGAGTGGAATTATCGGGGGTGTAGTGTGAGAAAAAAAAAAATAAAACCCTGACAACCAAGAAGAGTGAACACTGAGATAAAATCATTTGCCACTCACCTGTTGAAGCTGGGCTATTTGGTTATTCAGATTCCCAATGTCCTGTTTGATTATATATGTAAGTTCTTGAATTTCCACAGTGTTATCGTCAAATAAAGATTTTCTTTTGGCCACTGAAACAGAAACCGTTTTTTTTCTTTTAGATATCAGGCTGTATGTCCATGTACAATAGCATTATATTCGTACTAACATTTGTAGTTTCCTCCCACAATAAAACTGGCAACGATGCCATATAAGTGAAATAATCTTGAGCACAATGTAAAACACCAAACAATCAATCCTCAAGCTACAACTTTTTTTTTTAAAGAATATACAGTTAACTTATTTGAAAAATATTTTCTTCTTTTTTTTTTGGGGGGGGGGGGGGGGGGGGGGGAGGCTAGCATCAAAATATTGATTGATTGATTGATTGGGGTTTAACGTCGCACTCAACAGCCAAGGTTATATGGCGACTTAAGTACCAACCGACCAAAAGATCACCCTCCCCACCCACATCTGAATTTCAACATTAGGCTCCACAGACCACAAAACGTCAGGAAGGCTAATGTATTTGGTATACTTAATGTTTCTCTTTGCTGGGTCAGCATACATGGCTAAAGCAGAGTCACAATGCTCCAGCCCGAGCGCAATTTTCTTTGGAAAAGTCTGGTGTTCATTTGCATCTTTAAATAAATGAAAATCCAAGACAGCAAAAATTTGAAAAGAAAATAACTCACGTATTGTTAATTTTTCCAATTTTGCAAAAGTGTTTGCTAAATCTTTACCAATATGCCTGGAAAAATAAAATAAAATATTATAATATCAAATTATCACAGCATGACATCAAAAATTTAGAAAAATAATATCTTTTTTAATAAGTATTTAACTCTGTGATGAGTTTGAGAAATTGATTTTTCGATTTGACCAGTTCCACATGATGTTATTTCTTTAAATAATAAAACTAATGCAACCACGAGATACACGGACAAGAATAGTATTGACGACGGACAGACATGCCAGGCCATATAATTTCGCTGTCGGTCAGAAACGATGAATGAGTTTTGTGTATCAATATGCTGTTGTTAGAACAATTCATGGGGTATAAAGGTCTAAATGATAAACCTCTTTTTAACACAATTAGAAACTTGTCTGAGTCTCCATGGTTATTTTCCCTGTGAAAGTGTGTTTTAGTGATCATAAATATGCTGAGAACCAACCGGTACCGATGCTAGTTCTATAGTACATCATAACTTTAAGTGAGCTGCCAAATATAGGGAACATTTTGTTGAAACTGAATTAGATAATCGTTTGTTAGTTGTATCAAGAAAAAGAAAATAAGAACTTTCTGATTAGATCAAACGTTTTTAGAGTTAACAAACACCCTAAATGGACTGTTCCATCTCAGTCATTTGATTTTCGTCCGTTACATTAGCACATATTTTGGCTTCATGCGGGTCACTGAGTATATATAGACTGTATATAATGCTCAACTTCGAGACAATCTGAAATTCTGACTTCATGAAAAAAAAAGTCCTGATATTGGCAGCTCATGCCCTCGTATTACAACATAATCATTTTGGGCAGACCCAAACCCCCCCCCCCCCCCCCCCCCCCCAACACATTCCCCCCAAAGAAAAAAACCCCACAAAACAATGATTGATCAGACTCTGATGAAATGGTAGTGGTAGACAATTAAAAAAATACCCACTTTGCAATCTGTGTAAATTCACTTCTTCGTCGTAATTCTCTGTTAGCTGTCCTTGCCACTACGCCATTACCCTGAAATAATAAACAATTATGTCAACATTGTAAACCAGTAGCAGGCTATATAATTTCGGAGTCCGTCAGAAACCTTAAATTGTTTCAGTATATTGAAACGCTTGGAACCAACCAGTTCTGATGCTAGTTTCATGATGGGTAACACATTTTCGTTTCCGCAGTTTAAGAACAATGGTAACAAGAGGCTATCGGAAATCAATCGTTACAGTGAAATCCTATGGCCTGAACCAGCAAGATTGATTTCTGGATTCAATGATAATTTTGCTTTTTTGCTGCACTAAATATTAGCCAATAAGACAAATGCTACATATAAATGATCAAATTTAAATAAATTATTTTATGGACCAGAAATTTTGACAAAGTAAAGTTGGCCAAAGTCTTAGCTGAATTAAACCATCTCAATAAGCAAGGCATTACTGGTTGGTGTTTGTTAGAGATGAGTGAGGTAGTCAGAGTAATGGGAAACATTTTATCATCACATTCATTTTCTTTATAACAATGATAAAATATAAAGCGCGTACGAATAATTTCCCCACGCTCTCAGCCAATCAATTTCATTGAAAGTGTTATGTAACTAGTTACATACCATATTTACGACATGGCTCTATGTACGCGAATAACAACACAGTTATGTGATAAATAATGTTATTTGTTATGTTATTTAGCAGATATTTCAAAGTGATAATCAAGTGTGACAAATCTGTAATTTTGGAAGTTAATATAAAAGGTGACCAAATACAATGCATTTGTATAAAAGTACATTTTTTATTGTTAATCTGGGGCTTGTTTTACAAAGCTGGCGTAAATTTGTGCATAGGCTACAACATGGACCGGTTGTGTACAAGGCGTAAGTTACTGTAGTTAAAACATTGATTTACGTCAGACGTAACTTACGCCAGCTTAGTAAGACTGGGCTCTGAAGCGGATGAGAGATCTGATCATGTTGTAACATGTATGTAGATGTAGGGAAGACAGTTTACTGCACTACCAGCACTGTGAATTCAATTGACAGGATGTGGGTACAAGAAGCCTTGGTTAAATTTTGAATGAACCACACTCTGTAGCTGTAAAAAAGCTAATCAACGCTCCAAAGGTGATATAACTTGACTGGTAGATTGATTGGGGCATAACTTTGCACTCAACAGCTACACTAACAGCATACGCCATATGGTGACAAAATTACTGACAGATCAAAAGATCCCCCTCTCTCGATCTAAATTTTTACTTTAGGCTTATCAGATGAGCAAAGCTAACGTATTGAGCATACTTAGTGTTCCTCCTTGCCAGGTCAGCAGCCATGGCTAATGCAAAACCACAAGCTACATCGAGGTAAAAGTCCTTCAAAATCCCCATCAATAATCAATTAGTGTTATCATACCTGTCTTGATTGCAAAGATTTAACGACGGACATAAATTCTGTGGAACGATCTCGGCAGGTCATGTTTGCGTCCAATGCAGGTGCCCTAGGGGGCGACGATACAAATGTGGCACCCTTCCCTTGGTTTGCTGTAGGTCTTGCACCCGAACCAGTATAAACTTTACTTTGGTCTTCAGAGCCGGAGTTGGTGCGTCGCCTTCGAGCTATCATTTATAACAGATGATAGACATTAGCGAAGAAACATACGACACATCAAAGTTGAACACTCTGAAAAACAAAATAGAAAACAATTTCTTTCAGTTAAAATGCAGTTGTTTGTGCTAATTTTGACTTAAGTATATCAAAATAATCCTTCTGATTGGTGAGTAGTGTGTGTACAAAGCTGTGCAAAGCTCGGAACATGCACTGTCGTCATAGAGATTCATCGTTCGGCGAAAACGCTAGAGGTCAGATAGAGAGGAACTGGTCAACTTTTCTCCAGCCTCATTTACTCTAAACATGTTTGATTCAATTGAGAAAACAATTTGGTTTGCAGCTAGTTTCGTTCAGTGTGACAGAACAAGTTCAAAGTCATAACAGATGACTTGTATTCGTAATTTGGCTGAAGCTTTGGAAGTTGGAGGACAGTGCTTTAAAGTGGCATGAGCTGCCAAATAAAAAGATTAAATCATTGGTCGTTATTTATGTCAAGAAGTATGAAATTTCTTATCAGCCTTGGAGATGTAGGTTACGGTAGTTTTTATAAGCAACAAAGACTAGAGATTTTATCCCTGCCAATCGAATTTTGTCTGTTATCAGCACACATTTCCGGTTCGTAAAATGGCTTTATCAATATTTTCTATCTCAATGTCAATCTGGTAAGGGTAAAGAATAGCAGGTAATCGAAATAGGTCAGTTGGCAAACAATAGGCTAACCCTAAGTTCCACGGGGGATCACAGTGTTGAAGAGATAGACCATCACTGAGCGACCCACGTGATACCTGCTATTCTTTACTCTACCCGTCAATCTTTTACTTTTTTTTTTCAAGACACTTGAAGTTCAAATGATCAAGTTCTTCGGACAATCAAAACTTCTAAAAAAAAAAGGCTGAATTTTGGCAGCTCATGCCACTTGACATTTGTTTAACTTTAATTTGTCATGATATATTGATTATTGATAATCATTGATATATATACGCATGGCCACAACATTAGTTTACACTCGTAATCCGACTAATATTACAATAAATCTATATAAGAACAGGTATTTCTGTCCTGACATAATTGAAATGTCTATGGTCATTGTTTCAGTTTCATTCTCACATGCCAAACTGTCCATACGTCATTTTTATCCTTTTCTAAAGTTGAGAGATAAAAACGCAGTCATAATCTGTCATAAAACAAACACTGCTGGAAGCGAAATAATCACATAAATTCTTACCAAGAGCGGAAATTTACAATTTCAATAATTTCTCTTTACGATCAACAATATAGTTTCTTTCTAAACAGGCGTGATTTTAGAAAGTCACCGATTTAAATCACTACAAAAATAAACATTTACACTTCTTGAAAACTTGTCCACGAAGGCTATTTCCGACGTCATATCCGCCATGACTGCGCATGGGCAATTAGTTCTATAAATACCGGGATTTCCCCGCAGTTCCGTCATTTCACTCAGCAACTTCGAGAGGAGAGCTGCGGAGGCTTCGGCTACTGACTGCAAAACTTTCAACACTACAACGAAAGTTTCTTTGCTTCAAAATGCCACCGACAAGTGTAGCAGAAGACACGGGGCAAGGTCAAAGTAAAGGTGATTTGAACAAATTTTAATTTCTGACAGCTTTCGTTTTTTGTCCTTTGCCGCCAATCTATTTTCTTTGCCCACAACGTAAGTTAAGAATATCACGTGGTTATTTTGACAGTTGTTTACAAATATTTGGTCGAACACGTGGTCGGAACACCATTCTATAAAAACGAAAAAAAGCGAAAAATCAGTGTCAATTATAAAGTGATTTCTTATAAAAAATGAAATAGATAAACGAAAAAATGCGATAATAAAATGAACATCTTATTCTTAATCTTAGAATCTAACTATCTAAAGTCTGTATGATTTTGATACTGATACTGATAGGCCTAGTTAGAAATATCCAAACTTTAAATGCCAAGCCCAAAAGGTCAAAGTTTATTGAGTTGTGCTGATGGGCTTAATTAAGGATAAATAAACTTTATTAGGACTTTAAACTTTTTTATTGTAAAAATTTAAATATCCAAAAGTGACGGGAGTATGATCAAGAAAAAAACTATTCCTTAGTTGTGGTTGAGAAAAGATTTTTTATCTTTGTATAAATTCCATTTTACAGAGGAAAAGGAGCTTTTTGTTCTTTTACTTTCAAGTTAATATTTCACTGACTTTAAAAGAAATCTTGAGCTTTGTTTCAGAGCTATTTATTTTTAACAAAATAAATTTAATTTCCACATTAATTCAAATTGATCCAACGTATGTTTAAATTGTTGAAGGCGGTTGAGGATTGCCACTTATTACTTAAAATTTGAAACTTACAAAAAGCCCTGTTTCTTCCCCCACTAAGACTGGCCACGCTGTCAATGGGAGGGACGTAAAACCTCAATCATTCAACTTTAACAGGAAACTAATTGAATTGAAACATTTAGCATTCTAGTGCTTATTTTCTGTCGGTGATAATTCTGCTGCATCTGTTCAATCTGACCTACTTTATTAACTATCTGAACGATGAAATCATTGAAGAGATAGCTGGAGGGAATTTTACCAGTCAGTAGAGTAAATTTCCATTAAACACCTAATTGATTTATTATTTTTTAATGTATCAGAACATAGTTCAAATATACATTTACAGATATTTTATTTGTTATAGTATTTCTCTCCTGTTTAATGCTTTTTTACATTGAAATATATTTAAAGTGACATGAACTCATTAAATTTTCTCTTTTCCCTCCCATAAAATTTTGATTGTGATACTGACATGAGAAATTAATAAAAAAACTGAACTGTGTGGTAGGAAACCAGGCTCTCTACGCGGAGGACATCTCCGACTTTCAGCGAGTACCTGGCAAATCATATGGATATTCTTAAGGATCTGTTACTTATTTCTTCGTTATTTGGCGTCTGTTTTGCATTTTCTTATCATTGTATCGCTTTAGTCTTCAGCCGAAAAATTTTGTTTCAGTTCAAGATTTTTAAATTATCTCGAAATAAAATCTTTGATAAATTTTTGACCAAAGAAATAAATGAGGTGTTTAAAAACTTAAAAAAAAAAAAATTTAATTGACCCAATTTAGGCTTTTGCTAGAAATTTCTTATATTTAACTTAAAAGTTCAAGTTCATTAATTGAAATTCCTCTTTGGCCAACGCTATACATGTACGTGTGGTTCCTTTCATTATATGGTGAAAAAGCAGGAAGTCAATTGTGTCATTTTTGTTTATACAGTCACCATGGAAATAGCCTCCGTTCTGAAGAAGCGTATAATGATAATGGATGGAGGTATGGGAACAATGATACAACAATGTCGGTTTGACGAGGAACAATTCAGAGGAATGGAATTCAAAGATCATCCCAAGAGCTTAAAGGGCAACAATGATCTTCTATGTTTAACTCAACCGGAGAGAATATATCAGATACATAAGGTATTGAGTTCTGTCCCCAGTTATAACAAAATGTAAAAGTGGCATGAGCTGCCAAAATGTTTCCCAAGGTGTCTTTTAGTAGAGATGTACAGTCAAATTTCAAATCTTAAAAAATAAAGAATTTTTGAAATTAAAAGAACACATACCTATAGCAGGACACTTGTAAAATCAATCTGCAACTTTGGCCTTTTCTAGCATTTTGCATATCATAATGATACGATAGCTTACGCCAATTTCTAAGTTTAGACAGTCAATCTCAATATTTGGGATTGCACAGCATAAATTATGACATTTGATCAGATGCGCAATGAGGTGAAAAGTATGGTACATGTACACTCTTCATACCTACTTTTAAAAAGTATGTAAAACTGAATTTTATCGGTAGGCGCCGGCTCAGAGGCCTATAGGACTAGTTTGTACAATGAGCTAATTTCCCACTGATTAGTATAATACGTATTGTGTTCATTTTTATTTGAATAGATAAATGAGGCCACATAATTGGTTCGATAGATTTAAATGCTGCGAACCAATCGGCACTGCTGGTATTTTAATCATACGTTATGATTATCATATACCTAGTTACGGTTTTTAAATGAATTATTTGGAAGGACTTTGGATTTCAGATTTAAGCCAAGTCTTAACTATCCTTAATCTCAACTATCTTTCAGTTATTACCGCCTATTATATCTTTGAAACATTCCTCTTTTCACTGAACCAGTTGATTTCTTCGAAATCCGTTGTTAAACTGTTAAATCGCTCTTTGTAAAGCATAGCATAAAAATTGGCCTAATGACTTTACACGAGTTATCTCACCCTTATAATGGCGGTTTAATGTGTTGCTCTACCTGACCGGCAAAGTAAGTAAACCAAGATAGAGACACATGAGTGCGGCTATCATATACCATATAAGGGCTTTCCGGACGGCTACCAGAATTTCATTTCCGTAGTTTTTTTATCAACAGGCTACTGTGAAATCCTTTAAGCTGCTACATCTTTTTTACTTTCTAATTCAATTTGATCTTTTAGAGTTATTTAGAGGCTGGTGCTGACTTTGTGGAGACGAATACATTCAGTGGGACGAGTATTGCCCAGGCCGACTATGGATTGGAACATTTGGTAAGCAACCCAAATATTCTACTTGGATTGTCCGTGACATGTTGTCAGGTGTTATCTTGAGTACTTGGGTGTTCATCCCATGTGGGTGTTTCTCAAAAGATTACCCCCTCCCCCATAACGTTCCGATTGGTCACCTTGTATTGTTGAAAGTATACGTTGCCATGACAGTTATGTTTTGCATTAGACTTGCTTCTCATGTACATCTTTTGAGAAACAGCCGATATTAAATTAAAATTGGATTGTGCTTTATGTCATTTAATGAAGTCAAATCTATCCCTTGAGATATGTCCAATATGGCTGCCACTAGGTGCACCGTTAAACATCTCCGTCGAATGATCGGTGGGGAAACGGGTTTGTGACATACGCACTATCCAATTTTCATACAGATTTATGTGTTCATCCTTGCTTAGATGCCATTTTACAGCCCTAAATTGCTGTCTTTTGAACAAATCGTGGATTTTGCAATGCGTCACCGTATAGGGGAATAGTTGCCAGTTACTCGCAGAAGGCCTGGGGTTTCCTGCGGGCAATGAGCCTTGTTTCCTCTCCCACTAAACCTGGCAATGTCGCATATAAGTGAAATAATCTTGAGTGCGGCGTAAAACATCAATCAATCAACCAATCATCAATTTGAACAAATCTATAAATGAAGAGTTTGGCGAAGGTTAAAGATGATAAATTAAATCAGTCTTATATTGGTGTCATGATTTTCAATTCAGGGCCTCCTTTAAAGTTGCTGCTAATGTTATTTGACAAACTATACTTGGTTTATATTTCAGGCTTATAGACTAAATTGTGAGGCTGCTAAATTAGCTAAGCGTGCTGCAGATGATGTAACCATGGCAACAGGTTTGTAACTAGACTTTCTATTCGTGTCTTTTACCAATCTCGTCTAATATTTATTCCTACATCCCGGCTATTTGTATTTTGTGCATTATTATTATCAGTATAAGCTAAGCACAGTTTAATGGCTTTACCAATACTCTTAATTTTACTATCAGTCCTTTTAGTTTTTCAACGCTCTTAAAAAACTCAACTTTTCTTGACAATAAGAATTCATGAAAAAAGTCAGAATTTTGGTAGCTAAGCCCATTTTACGTATACTGCAAGGCCTGGAATTGCCTTTGTTCAAAATCACTTTGTGTCTTATTTCGCAATCAACATCATTTAGCAATGGTATATTTGATAGGTGTGAAGCGTTACGTATGTGGGGCATTGGGGCCGACCAACCGGACTCTCTCGATTTCGCCCTCTGTTGAAAAACCAGATTACAGAAATGTCAGTAAGTGAATTTGATCTGTCCACATCGACTCTGTCTTGAATGTTTTCATAATTCTCTTTTGCCTATTATTACTTATAAATTTAACGAGTTTTAGATTATGCAACCCACAAATAGATGGATTGCTTTAATGAAGTCATGAGGGTATATTGTGGGATTAACATGGCCGACGGAAAGTATTCACCACAGAAATGTATTTAGAAGTAAAGTCATGTATAGCACTTCAAGGGCTTTAACGAAGCGGTAACAGCAAACAACACGATGTCATCAAGTTTCAGGCCTTTTGGGTCATTATGTTACACATATTTTTCAACACGAATAAAACGTCTTTACAGTTAAATATCTTAATACTTGTTTCAATGGGAAGTGCAAGGAATTTTTTCATCATTATGGACCAAAATACGCCAAAAGGTATTACAACATCAAAAACGTTCTTAATAGCTTCACCTGTCACAGTTTATTGCAAAATCTGTTAAGAATTCTTACGCGACTTGCGCTCCGAATTGTACCTTTTCTTATTTAGATCATGGACATTTTGGGGCTATTTATTAATTAGGAGGATTTCGGGTTTTCCTTTATTCATTAAATGGGGAAACTGAGAATCACTTCTATGTAATGGTGGGCGTTCAGCTTTTGAATTCTCATCCATAAACTTACATGTAGCCATATAGTGAAATAGTCTTAAATGTGGGGTAAAACAGTGGGGGCCGTTTCACGAAGCTGTCGCAAAGTGCGATCAACCGCAGTGAGTTGCCATGACATCTCTTCACTATGGTATCCAGTGGCAACTAGGCACCTGCTTTGTAAAACGAGCCCCAATCCTCCAAAGGGTTAATCATGTTCTTGTTAATCTGGTGGCATATATATGTATAATCAGCTCATCAAATCGTCTGCATTTCCAGGTTTTGACGAGCTAGTGGCAGCTTACACTGAACAGACGGAGGGTTTAATCGACGGTGGTGCCGATATCCTATTGGTGGAAACCATCTTTGATACAGCAAATTCAAAGGTAAGTTACATGGATTTTTATTTTATTCCTTAAAGTAGCATGAGCTGCCAAAGAACTGTTTTTTTTCTTCATAAATTCAGATTTTCAAGCAAAGTTCAGTGTTTGAAGAAAGTTTAAAAAAAAAATAAAGGATTGAAATTGGAAATTGGAAAATATTTGTATTGTCAATTCCATTCAACAAAAGTTATCCCCCTTTTGTGTGCCTCATTGTGAAAAGACTAAAAAATGATAAGACACCAACTGCAAGAAAACTACTTTTATGAACGTGATCATGAAAAAAATGCTGTAATTTACCAAAAGCGATAAATATACCATAAATAAATATTACTGAACACTAAATGCAACAACTGGAGGAAGGGGTGGGGGGATGTAATTTACCAAGTGTTAGATCTAGTAGAGTAAATGTGGTCTCAGTAAGCCTTAAATATATCTAGTTTCATTCCTACCACGCTTGTACACCAGTCAGGGTCTATATGATATCTTGTACATATATGTATGTTAATACTTCAGTCTAGTATAAGTTGTCAGTTATTAAACGCAGTGTGACTTTGTCTTATTAATGGTAGACATAACACCAATTTCTATGTTTGTAATATGCATTCAGTCATTGCACGGATGAAGTTGTACAAATGTTATATCACCAAACATCAATTATTATCGTTTTTTCATTTGAAATTTAAATTCCAAATGAATTCCTGGTAAATAATTTAGCAATTTATTTTGTTCAGGCTGCATTATTTGCCATAGATTGTCTATTTGAGAAGAGGAACATTAATATTCCAATATTTGTAAGTATATACACCACCTATCATTATACTGATCTCAGATATTTACACAAATATCTTTCATTCCTTGAAATGGGCAAGAACAACCAAAAGATGTCAAACATGTGCTATTCCACTGTTGTTTATCTATATATAAAATGTTATTTTAGACAAGAAGATTTTCCCTGTGCCCAGGTGTTTTAGTGTTCATAAATATATATTTCCGTGGTTATTTTAGACAATAAAATTTTCCCTATGCCCGTGTGTTTTAGTGTTCATAAATATATATTTATGAACACTAAAACACCTGGGCACAGGGAAAATCTTCTTGTCTAAAATAACCATGGAGACAAGTTTCTAATTGTGTTAAAAAGAGGTATATCATTTACACCTTTATACCCCATCATAAATTGTTGTAATAAACTAAACCTATGATAAAGTTGGAGGGGGGGGGGGGGGGTTTGGGGGGCAACAATGGCCACTGGTGGACAACAACGGCGACTTGCGAGCAACGGTGGCCACTTGCTTTGATTTGAGTTATGGATTTTCTGATACCTCGACATGGAATTACATTGAAGTAAACCTCTGTTACAATTGATTTACAGGTATCGGGTACAATAGTTGATAAAAGTGGTCGGACATTGTCTGGCCAGACAGGAGAGGCATTCGTTATCAGCGTATCCCATAGCAACCCTTTCTGGTAAGATAATTGATATTCTGTTAATATATTGGTGCAAAACTTGTGATATTTTTTTAGAGCCTAATGAGGTAACTTGAAAACTTATGGGATAATAAAAATGTGTTGTTTGAAGCGACTGCCTACGTTACAATCCCTTGTAGTGACATTGTATTTTGTGTGCTCTTTTGTGCGCAATACTTTCTATCCACCATGTTGAGCCCTCAATATATACGCCGACATCTATGTTATTAACCAATCCCTTTGTTATCACGAATTGTCAATCCTCATCGCTATCTTTTTTTTTTTTACTTAATTAAATTCTCATGAGCTGTCAAATTATAACTTTTGCATGAATACAATTGATTAAGAGTCAAAACTTAATTTAAAAAAAATCAACTCGAAAAATACTTCACGTGAATTCCTGAAATTTGTATATTTTTAGTTTGGGTTTAAACTGTGCTCTCGGAGCAGATGAGATGCGGCCGTTTATTGAGGCTATTGGAAAAGTGACTAAAGCCTTCACCATATGTTATCCCAATGCAGGTAAGTGAAATTTACTGTGTAGAGTCTTCTATCTCAATTGTTCAGTCATTTTCTTATTGTGGGGTATTTCTTCTAAATATTCAGTCATTCTAATGGCCTAAATTTTCCATTGAGTCAGACAAAAATGGAGACGTGGAGTTGTGTTTAAGGATAACCATTTTCACACACTGCTCGGCTGGTTGTATTGCCTTAAATTCACTATAATGGGCACATTTTTCTGGCCACATTTAGCATGTTTCTTTTCTAATGGTCGAATTCTTATGAGGAAAAAAGTGGCTGAATCTTTAGAAGAAATATGGCCAAAACAAATAATTTGACATTCATTCTATTTTCATTAGACCTGTGTAACAACCACTAATGTAATAAAATGCCCTAATGTAATAACTTTTTTTAAAACGTCTTTTTTCTTTAAAATTCCACTGTATATTATCGAGGCGTGATGAATGTATTTTGATTTACGTTCAAAACGTGCCCTAATGTAACAACTTTTTCTAAATCATGTTTTTTCTTTAAAATTCCACTGTATATTATCGAGGCGTGATGAATGTATTCAGAAAAATGATATTTTGTTTAATTGTGACTTTAACATTTTTCTCTAAAATGACGTTTATTACATTAGTGGTCAAATCTCCGTTTTCCCCATATTCTTGCCTTCAAAACATGCCCTAATGTAATAACTTTTTCTAAAACGTCTTTTTTCTTTAAAATTCCACTGTATATTATCGAAGCGTGATGAATGTATTCAGAAAAATGATATTTTGTTTAATTGTGACTTCAACATTTTTCTACAAAACGGCGTTTATTACATTAGGGCTCATATCTTGATTTCTATTTATTATTTATACATAAGTGAAAACTAGGGATTTCCTTCACTCAGAAATGTAATAATTCACTGCAGTGCAATAACAATTTTTGTTATTTAATGCACGCGTCGAAGCCGATGACGTCGTCGGACCTACTTCTTTCTTGTGTACTGACGTCTGCTGTACAACAACAACAGTACATATGATTTGGAAAGGCTAAATGAAGCCTTTTCAGTCAATTTAGCATTAAGATAAATAATTTACAACTGAAAACACTAAATTGATTCAATAGAGGATTGGCTTACCACTTTAAATCAAAGCGATAAAACAAAACTTCATTACGGATCGTCAGTTGGCAGCGTTGTGTGGCCTGCATCATCATGGCTTCGGAGAATCGTAACGAGAAACTGTAATTGCCGTTCAATGACGCGGTAAAACGATGTTAAGTAGTTTCATAGATCATTTTTTTATCCTTGTGACTGGTGCGCTGCAGAGTTAAAATCCATGTTGATCGATTTAATTTCTTTTTACACGAAATATCGCGAAAAACTTCAGGGAGAAAATGGCAATTCAAATGACCACAAATCTGACAGTTGACAGTCACGTGAGAAGAACAGACATGCTGTTGTTTCATTGGTCAGCGATAT
Source organism: Lepidochitona cinerea (assembly GCA_963971465.1). NCBI lineage: Eukaryota > Metazoa > Mollusca > Polyplacophora > Chitonida > Tonicellidae > Lepidochitona > Lepidochitona cinerea. The sequence goes on along the minus strand of OZ020554.1, from coordinate 31,589,915 downwards.
ATATTCCTACGTTTGCTAAAAACCTAATCCGTCATAAGTTTGTTGATATTTTCTTTTTTATAATTGATAAATTTATACTTAATAAACAATCCCCAGAATAAAACATGATAGTATAAATAATAAACAGAATATTGAACAGCTGTGTTTGAAAAGCATTTATATTTTTTCTCTTGAAAGGCGGAGGGATAAGCGTCTCGTGAGTTATTCTCCGACTTTCACTCGAAAAAATATAAGTGCTATTCAAACTCAGCTGTTCAATATCCTCTATATATTTGCCTTCAAAACGTGCCCTAATGTAATAACTTTTTTTAAAACGTCTTTTTTCTTAAAAATTCCACTGTATATCATCGAGGCGTGATGAATGTATTCAGAAAAAATATATTTTATTTAATTGTGACTTTAAAATTTTTCTACAAAATGACGTTTATTACATTAGGGCTCATATCTTGATTTCTATAGATTTGCCTTCAAAACATGCTCTAATGTAACAACTTTTTCTAAAACGTGTTTTTTCTTTAAAATTCCACTGTATATTATCGAGGCGTGATGAATGTATTCAGAAAAATGATATTTTATTTAATTGTGACTTCAACATTTTTCTACAAAATGTCGTTTATTACATTAGGGCTCATATCTTGATTTCTATAGATTTGCCTTCAAAACATGCCCTAATGTAACAACTTTTTCTAAAACGTGTTTTTTCTTAAAAATTCCGCTTGATATCATCGAGGCGAGATGAATGTATTCAGAAAAATGATATTTCATTTATGGTGACTTTAACATTTTTCTCTAAAATAACGTTTATTACATTAGGGGTCAAATCTCCGTTTTCACCATATTCTTGCCTTCAAAACATGCCCTAATGTAACAACTTTTTCTAAAACGTGTTTTTTCTTTAAAATTCCGCTGGATATCATCGAGGCGTGATGAATGTATTCAGAAAAATGATATTTTATTTAATTGTGACTTCAACATTTTTCTACAAAACGGCGTTTATTACATTAGGGCTCATATCTTGATTTCTATATATTTGCCTTCTAAACGTGCCCTAATGTAATAACTTTTTTTAAAACGTCTTTTTTCTTAAAAATTCCACTGTATATCATCGAGGCGTGATGAATGTATTCAGAAAAATGATATTTTATTTAATTGTGACTTCAACATTTTTCTCCAAAATGACGTTTATTACATTAGGGCTTATATCTTGATTTTTATAGATTTGCCTTCAAAACGTGCCCTAATGTAATAACTTTTTCTAAAACGTGTTTTTTCTTAAAAATTCCGCTTGATATCATCGAGGCGAGATGAATGTATTCAGAAAAATGATATTTCATTTAATTGTGACTTTAACATTTTTCTCTAAAATAACGTTTATTACATTAGGGGTCAAATCTCCGTTTTCACCATATTCTTGCCTTCAAAACATGCCCTAATGTAACAACTTTTTCTAAAACGTGTTTTTTCTTTAAAATTCCGCTGGATATCATCGAGGCGTGATGAATGTATTCAGAAAAATGATATTTTATTTAATTGTGACTTCAACATTTTTCTACAAAATGGCGTTTATTACATTAGGGCTCATATCTTGATTTCTATATATTTGCCTTCTAAACGTGCCCTAATGTAATAACTTTTTTTAAAACGTCTTTTTTCTTAAAAATTCCACTGTATATCATCGAGGCGTGATGAATGTATTCAGAAAAATGATATTTTATTTAATTGTGACTTCAACATTTTTCTCCAAAATGACGTTTATTACATTAGGGCTTATATCTTGATTTTTATAGATTTGCCTTCAAAACGTGCCCTAATGTAATAACTTTTTCTAAAACGTGTTTTTTCTTAAAAATTCCGCTTGATATCATCGAGGCGAGATGAATGTATTCAGAAAAATGATATTTCATTTAATTGTGACTTTAACATTTTTCTCTAAAATAACGTTTATTACATTAGGGGTCAAATCTCCGTTTTCACCATATTCTTGCCTTCAAAACATGCCCTAATGTAACAACTTTTTCTAAAACGTGTTTTTTCTTTAAAATTCCGCTGGATATCATCGAGGCGTGATGAATGTATTCAGAAAAATGATATTTTATTTAATTGTGACTTCAACATTTTTCTACAAAACGGCGTTTATTACATTAGGGCTCATATCTTGATTTCTATATATTTGCCTTCTAAACGTGCCCTAATGTAATAACTTTTTTTAAAACGTCTTTTTTCTTAAAAATTCCACTGTATATCATCGAGGCGTGATGAATGTATTCAGAAAAATGATATTTTATTTAATTGTGACTTCAACATTTTTCTCCAAAATGACGTTTATTACATTAGGGCTTATATCTTGATTTTTTTAGATTTGCCTTCAAAACGTGCCCTAATGTAATAACTTTTTCTAAAACGTCTTTTTTCTTTAAAATTCCACTGTATATCATCGAGGCGTGATAAATGTATTCAGAAAAATGATATTTCATTTAATTGTGACTTTAACATTTTTCTCCAAAATGACGTTTATTACATCATAACAACTTTTTCTAAAACAACTTTTTTTTCAAAATTCCATTGGATATGATGGAGCAATAAAGCTGCTACGATTATCCCATTTCCTACAGACTGGTTTTGTCCATTAACTTTAATCGAAGGTGGTTTACTTTTACCGAATTTCTTTAAGGCGTACAACAGAGTAGCTTATCCGTATGGAAGCCGAATAAAGGCGTTTTAGTTCGCGTGCTTGACGATCCCGCCAGGCTTGCCAAGGCAATCGATTCGCGACTTTCTCTACCCCGCTAAATTGACACGCCAACCACGCTAATCAATTTAATAAAAAAATATGCTTTGTTTCAAAACAGTTCATTGGCGTTTTCGCTACGTTGGCGAGGCTGGCGGGGGTGAGAACGTCGCGATTCTATTCGTTCGCGATTTTCTCGATCTTGGCCGGATCGCGGGACACGCCAATCACGCCAAAGCTAAATTATACATCTAGTCCACACAACACATCAACAACTCAGAAATGGGACTTGGTGTTTCAAAGTAAGCCAAACCTTATTCTTCCACATGAATTCACTAGTTTGGCGACCTTCGCGTGGTTAGTGACTTTCGCGACCCTTACGCCCTTGGCGACCCTTGCGCCCTTCTCGACTTTTTGAAGGCAAATATATAGAAATCAAGATATGAGCCCTAATGTAATAAACGCCGTTTTGTAGAAAAATGTTGAAGTCACAATTAAACAAAATATCATTTTTCTGAATACATTCATCACGCCTCGATAATATCCAGTGGAATTTTTAAGAAAAAACCCGTTTCAGAAAAAAGTTGTTACATTAGGGCATGTTTTGAAGCCAAATCTATAGAAATCAAGATATGAGCCCTAATGTAATAAACGTCATTTTGGAGAAAAATGGTAAAGTCACAATTAAATAAAATATCATTTTTCTGAATACATTCATCACGCCTCGATAATATACAGTGGAATTTTAAAGAAAAAACACGTTTTAGAAAAAGTTGTTACATTAGGGCATGTTTTGAAGGGAAGAATATGGGGAAAACGGAGATTTGACCCCTAATGTAATAAACGTTATTTTAGAGAAAAATGTTTAAGTCACAACTAAATAAAATATCATTTTTCTGAATACATTCATCACGCCTCGATAATATACAGTGGAATTTTAAAGAAAAAACACGTTTTAGAAAAAGTTGTTACATTAGGGCATGTTTTGAAGGCAAGAATATGGTGAAAACGGAGATTTGATTCCTAATGTAATAAACGTCATTTTAGAGAAAAATGTTAAAGTCACAATTAAATAAAATATCATTTTTCTGAATACATTCATCCCGCCTCGATAATATACAGTGGAATTTTAAAGAAAAAAGACGTTTTAAAAAAAGTTATTACATTAGGGCATTTTATTACATTAGTGGTTGCTACAGACCTGTTAAATATTGGAAAGGTATTTGATTATCAGTAATACGGTCTGTAAGTTTTTTCCAACATTTAGTAGCATTCGGTGAAGAGTGTCGTTTTTTTTTTTTTTTTTTTTTTTTTTCCGAGCATTTTTGTTCTACCATGTCCGATGTAAGTGTCATGTTAGATCGAAAACATTAAGTCACATGGGGGATGACAGTATTGGTGACAGGAAATTTGTTTGATTCTTATGAGATTTACTCTCCCTTTCAAGGTTTTTTTTTACGCAATGTCAAAGTTGAGCTTTAGGGTAGAACAAATAAAAAATGCTCCGCCTTTCCCAATGACCGTACTGGGGGCTGTTTCTCAACACACTTACGCCTGTCGTAACTTTGCGCCTGGTCGTAACGTAATGTTGAGGGTATATGTTGCCATGGTAGTTACGCCTTGCATTGGACTTGCGCCGGCCGTAACTTTGTTGAGAAACAACTCCCTGGTGACTGGAAATATGTGAAATTCTCAGCATATTTGTGCTTTTTAAAAATTACTGGTTCTGTTATTGTTGTTCAGGCTTACCAAACACTTTTGGAGAGTATGATGAAACTCCCGAGACTATGGCCGGAACTTTGAAGGTACGTATATGTGATGGCATTTAAAGCAGGGGACACACATGCAGAGTTTTTCGCATGACCGCGGCATATTTTGCAATCGCACCGATATTCGCATATGTGTGTCCTCTCCTCAACGTGTGAAATTCGCGAATTCGAATCGATCAAACATTTTTAATAATTCCGCAGCGTTTTTTTCCGCCACAGATAAAATTGCTCCGTGTGTCCTCTCCGTGCGATATTCGCTGCGGTCGACTCTGGCAAGCAGAGAATAGCCGCCGAGCTCCAGATCATGTGATCTTGCAAAATGCTGGACGCCGCCATCTTTAGATCAAGTGACCGTCAGTATCAAGGTTGCTCTGTGCGATAATCACAGCCGTGTGTGCTCTCGGTGCGTGTGCGAATTTATCTACCGCATATTTCGCTGCGGATATTATCGCCGCAATCATGCAAAAACAACACTACAACAAAAAACGCACTACAACATGTGCTGTCTAGAGTTTACTCCGTTACAAGGAATTGACCTCTCTGTAAGGGTCACGTTTCCAGTCCAAATGTTCGAAAAGGCTAGACAAGCTCAGCTAAATCCTCTGTGACGTCAACACGTGGTGCAGAGGTCAATCGGAAACATTTCCTGACTGGTGTATCAAGAATGGTTGCCAGCAGTAAACAAAAGATCAGGGGGTTATTTCTCAACAAAGTTACGACCGACGTAACTTTGCGCCTGGTCGTAACGTAATGTTGAGGGTACATGTTGCTATGGTAGTTATGCCTTGCTTTGGACTAACGTCGGTCGTAACTTTGTTGAGAAACAACACCCAGTTGTTTCCTCTGTTCACCGTGAGTGCCTGGAGCCTGTGCCACTAAACGGCGTAGATGTATTTTTTGGCGTAACTTTCATAGCAGCGTATCTCTACAGTATGGGTTGCCATGACAGTTAGGCAAACAACTACTTTGAGCTGGGAATTCCAGTTTTATTAGGCACCTTTCTTCTGAGGAAGATAAAAATGGAAAAAACAAAAATCTATAATTATACAAAATATTTATGGCAGCATGTTTTTTTTATAGGTATATGTAGCTAATGGGGCCTCCATGGCTCAGTAGGTAGAGCCGTGGACGCTCAATCCGGACAGCCTTCCACCAATGGGTCGCGGGTTCGAATCCCACGGCAAAATTTCTGACTGGGTTTTCACTTGAACGACCTATGTGGGATAGCTGCCAGTTACCACCGAAAGGTCGTGGTTTTCCTCTGGGCATAGAGCCCGGTTTCCTCCCACAATAAAACAATTGTAGCTAATATGTTTTCATCTTTGTATTTCAGCAATTTGCTAAAGATGGTTTGTTAAATATAGTTGGAGGATGTTGTGGAACAACACCTGCTCATATCAAGTGAGAGTTTAATGCATAATCTATAACCGTATTTCTTCTAAATTTTCAGCCATTCTAATGGCCTAAATTTTCCATTGAGTCAGACATAAAAGGGGACATGGAGTTGTGTTTAAGGATAACCATTTTCACACACTGCTCAACGGGTCATATTGCCTTAAATTCCCTCTAATGAGCAAATTTGTCTGGCCTCATTTAGCATATTTCTTTTCTAATGATCGAATCCTTATGAGGAAAAAAGTGGCTGAATCTTTAGAAGAAATACGGTAATTAACCAAAAAATAGTTGTATTTGAACGGATAATCTATTTGGTTTTATTTGACCAAATAATCTATTTATTCGCAAAAACTGGTTATCTTTGAACTGACAATCTATTAATTCACAAAAATTGGTTGGACTTTTAACAATGAAAGAGGCCTTGGTGTGGGCTGCTCTATAACTTCGTAAAATTCCACTCGTTTGGCCGGGCTGATGACGTAAATAGGCGGGAAATCAATTATAGTTATTCCCAGACAATCCTTTCATGCCCAAAAGTTTTACATAAAATTAAGAATGCATTAACTTTTGTTTGTTTGCGCAAATGATGTATGGACTTAAAGCACAACGAACTCTGCTGTTGTTAGAGGAACATACATGTTGGTTGGCTGGTTGTTTTAGCATATTTGAGCGTACATTCGTATGAAGGCAGAGCATACATGCAGCTAGGTTTTCTCGTTTGGGCGCAAAATCGGTCCAAGAATTTTTTCAAGAAAGTACAGTTTCAAAAAATACTGATCATAGTTCACATGTGTATAGGGAGCATGTGGTAATAAACAGTACGCCACCCCATCCCTTAAGAGCCTACCTAACCCCAAACATTTGAGGTTCTGCTAGACGTTTGATAAAATCTTTTCCCTGGGTACTCCTCAAAGGCGGGAGGTTTCCTCCGTGCCAGGAGCCCAGTCAATGAACTATATGCGTGCAATGGAGATCACGTGACGTTTGAGTTGTAGCGAGTGCCGCCATTATTAGGAGATGGCGCTACTGATCTGACGTTATAGAGGAAGCGAAAGAGAACGACGTCACTATCCCTGACACGCCGACTACTATATTAACGACATAACACGAGGACAAATCACTCTTGTGACGTCAATTTTGACCGTTCATTCGTGATATCATAAATTTGTAGAAGAACGTTAATTGCGTTTCGAGAGAAACAGCATCACATAGTTATGACGGCGATTTTAACACGCCAGACCCAATCTAACCAATGTGACGTGACCATTCCACGCATATAGTTCATTGAGCCCGGTTACCCTTGGGTTTGAACTTGGACTCAAGATGGTGTCGCGAAAAAAGTATTATGCCATTTGTGTTTCGGTATAATAAGACCAGCAGGAATATGGTCAAGATTATAGTAGAAAAATATAAACTACTGAAAGTAAAACGACCGGGGGGCCGTTTCATGAAGCTGTCGCACAGTGCGACCAATCGCAATTGCCATGACGTCGCATCTCTTCAATATGGTATCCATTGGCAACTAGGCTTCGTTTGCGTTGCGACTGCTTTGTGAAACAAGCCCCAGACCTCTGAGTCAACGGCTGCAAGATCTATTAGTCCGGATTAAACTACCTTGTCTGTCTTTTATCCATTAACCAAATTAAAGATTTTCATTTTCTTTTCTCTTTATTATATTTTGTTTACTTTCACTTTACCCATGCCTGAAGGCCAAAATGATGCAAAGTCAAGGGTGCAGGGTTTCGTTCAAGGCAAGGGGCCAGTTTCCTCTCCCACTAAGCTGGCAACGTTATCATTAAAGTGAAATAATCTTGAGAGTGGCGTAAAACATCAATCAATCAATCAATAATTAGATAAGTTTCCTAACTGCTGAAATGAATTAGCCGTAAAACAACAAAATATTGAATGTGTTTAATAGTTTTTAAAAATATATATTTGTTCTTTTGTGACCAGAGCTATAAAGGAAGCCGTAGAAGTGTTCAAACCACGAGAACCCCCGAAGGACCTTTATAATGGATACACACTGCTATCAGGTTAGACTCCTAACTTTCTGAATTCCAAGAATGCTATAAAATGTTTTATAGTGACATCAGCTGACAATTAAAAGGAATAATTTTGTTGAAACAGAAGTTAACTGTTCGCATTTTTTTTGTGAGTACAATCAAGGCTTTCTGCTGATGCTATTCTGTGACCTGTATGTTAAAAGTGATAAAATCATCTAATGATGCTACAAAGAATGTTTTGAACTGCTAAATATAGGCAGGCCTTATTTTTTCACGCGAACGATCGTTCGGTTACGTGGAGGTTACTCAAAAAGAAATTCACGTGAACGGTCTTCAGGCCGGGTAAATAAGCAATTTGTAAAAAAAAAATCAAAACCAGGAAAACAGTTTACGAAACTATGTCTACAGGCTAACTCTGTTTAGTGCTCCGTAGCACGTGGCCCGTTTTCGCGCAAAGGCTGTCTTCAACGTCAACTGATGTTTCGTTGATTAATATTTATGGGTCTCATTCTTTACAAAGGTCAGTTTTTGAAATTGTCACTGTGTGTTGACCAAAAGTTGAATAAAAATAGCATTATTTTATGGCAATGAAGTTGATAAAATTTGTCTTACGTACCCGAACGGTCGGTTACGCTGGTTAAATTTCACGAGAACGGGGGATCATTCACGTCAACTTTTGAAAAAATAAGGCATGTATTGGGAATTTTTTTGTTGAACCACGAGCAGTTACATGTAATTGTTGGTCATTTTTATCAAGAAGTGCAAAATAAGAGCCTTCGGCTCAGAGTTGATGAATAACATGAAACATTTTGGTTGGTAACACTGGCCTTTGGTAATACACCTGTTCCAGATGGTAGATTGAGCATCTTCATGGTGATTATCTTACGGTCTCTTTCCCAGGTTTGGAACCAATGTTAATGGGTCCCTTCACCAACTTTGTTAATATCGGTGAGAGATGTAATGTAGCGGGCTCCAGGAAATTTGCCAGGCTTATCACAAACGGCAACTATGAGGTATTTATTAACAAGAAATGAACTGATTAGTTGATGGATTATGGTTTTACACCACACTCATAAGAAACTGTCGGTATTTTGTTATAAGATGTTCACGTCTCTGGTAGTTTTGGGGGCTTCAGTGGCTCATTCTGTTAGAATGATAATTCCCAATGAACTATATGCGTGGAAGGGAGATCATGTGACGTTTTAGTTTTAGCGAGCGCCGCCATTATTATGAGATGGCAATACTTATCTGACGTTACAGAGGAAGCGAAAGAACGACGTCACTAGTCCTGACCCAAGGACTACGTTATTTGCGTCATAACACGATGACAAATCACTCTTGTGACGTCAATTTTGACCGTTCATTCGCGATGTCATAAATTTGTTGAAGATTGTTATTTGCGTTTCGAGAGAGACAGTATCTCTTAGTTATGACGGCGATTTTAGCTCGCCAGATCCAATCTTCCCAATGTGACGTGACCATTCCACTCTTATAGTTCATTGATAATCCCTCAGTCCCACACAGGCCTCCCATTCATCCAATATATTTATTGTATTTATTTCATTTCGTTAAATCTGCGCTGCACTTGCATATGCACTTTAAAGCGTTCCTCTCTTCACCCCATACGGTCTCATCTAACAAAACACAAATAAGAAATGTTTTAAACTCCCTTTAAACATGTATTACATACTAATGAGAAATGATTAAGGCATCACCATGAAGTTAGTCATGTTCACAAACAACTTACTTCATGGTGATGCCTTAATCATTTCTCTATTGACTGTATTATCATCTTTGTAAGGAGACGCACTAACAAGCCTTTGCTTATAGCACTCCTGTCCAAAAATAAATTTATTTAAACCAATCATTTCTCATTAAACACAAATATATCTTTAAAAGACTTTGGGTTTGATACTGATAAGCTGCTTGTAAAGAAGGTTAATAAATGTCCTTTTTGTATGATATTGTAGGAAGCTTTGAGTATAGCCAAACTTCAGGTGGAAAACGGAGCTCAAATTCTTGATATTAACATGGACGAGGGGATGTTGGACGGTGTAGCAGCCATGACACGTTTTTGTAATCTGATTTCGTCAGAACCTGATATTTCTAAGGTATTCATTAAATATCTTTCAGTAGTATTTGTATTGCATGTTGTCCACCTGCACGAAAGTGGACAATCTTTTTTCTTCTTTTTGAGAACGTAATTTTTTGAGAACTGTTCCACTCATTATTATCGTTATTTTGGGATGACACTTTCTTGAAAATATGTTGAAATTCTTCTACCGATTTTGGAGTGACGCGGGAAACGGGAACCAAACCCGGGTCCCAGAGTCTGGTACCTATCACCAGCACTAAATGGCGGCTGCCTTATCCATTCAGCCAACCGGCCTCCTCTCATCCTTTTTCTCAGAGGTCATAGTTCGCTGTTCATCTCATTTTCTTGTCAGCGTGATGTCTAAAGAACCGATTTACGTACAATCTTTTACTGTACATGTATGTATATATTTTTGAATTTTGGCAGCCACTGCAAGCATACATTTGTTTCTGTATTCTTATTTTGGGATTACACTTTCTTGAAAATATGGTACAAATTCCTCTACCGATTTTTGGGTGACGCCCAAAACGGAAGTCGAACCCGGAGTATGGCTGCCTTATCCATTCAGCCAACCGGCCTCCACTCATCCTTTTTCTCAGAGGTCGTAGTTCGCTGTTCATCTCATTTTCTTGTCATCGTGATGGCTAAAGAACTGATTCAGTTACGATCTTTTACTGTATGTATATATTTTTGAAATTTTGAATTTTGGCAGCCACTTCAAGCATACATTTGTTACTGGTGTTCCGTTTTTTCCAGGTACCTTTGTGTATTGACTCGTCTAAGTTTTCTGTGGTGGAAGCTGGTCTGAAATGTACACAGGGAAAATGTATTGTAAATAGTATCAGCTTAAAGGAGGGCGAAGAAGATTTTATCCAAAAAGCAACGTTAATCCGTCGCTACGGAGCAGCGGTGGTTGTCATGGCGTTCGACGAAGAGGGACAGGTATTAATTTTTATTTTCACATTTTTGATAAAAAAAAATTAGCTATTGGTAATGCTGCTATGTTATATATTGCTTGCTTAAAGTGAAGACTTTAGGTAAAATACAATATACTTCATCTTAAAGACAATATCTACCTGGTCCCAAAACATGGTTTATTTATTTTTTATGACTTTCCTACAAGAAGCTATGGTTAATTATTCTCAGATGTCAAGGTGACTGGATGTCACTGAAACATGTGCACACCTTACAAAAAATAAATAAACCATGTTTTGGGACCAGGTAGATATTGTCTTTAGGATGAAGTATAATGCATTCTACCTAAAGTGTTCACTTTAAAGGATAAATGCCAAGTTCTTTCTGAACTTTTAGCTTTTGACTGTATATTGACTTAATAAGTATTTTAATAACATCCTGTTGAAAGAAAAAGAGCTTCATAAAAGGTCCCAGTGAGTCATATAAAAAGTAATTGAAAATATGCACATTTTCCGTCACCAATCGGAAATATCTTCGTCATTTTTCATCGTCATTTTAACCAATCACGTTGACTCAACGTCACACCAATGATAATGTACATATCTGATGTCAAATATGACATCACAGCGCTTAGCTAATCTAATCCAATATGTCGAGGATAATGACAAAACTATAACAGTAATGATGTGCCGTGTTGTTGGTTAAATGTACATAATTCTCTCCCTTGATTAGGCAACGGATGCTGATCGAAAGGTTGAGATTTGTGCGAGATCCTATCGTATATTGGTAGACAAGGTGAAATTTGACCCCTGTGACATCATTTTTGACCCCAACATTCTCACCATAGCAACAGGAATGGAGGAACACAACAAATATGGAGTGGAATTCATTGAAGCTACAAAAAAAATCAAGGTGATTTGAAATATTTCTGTATAATTGATGTTATATCAAGTGACAAACAACTAAACAACTAATCCCCTAGCCATGCCAGTAAGATCCTGCTGTTCCCCTAATCTGTTTTGTCAACGTGCACATGTAATAATGATAATAAGTTTGTCAATCTGTAAGGCTATTCCTAATATTGTGATATCACTGCTTTATCTGTTTGTTTTTTACCTTTATAGTTACCAATGTTGTAGCTAATGTGCCTCACTCCTGATGATGACTGAATAAAAGCCGAAATATTGAGTCAATATGAAGTTTTCGTTTTGCGGAATAACACTACTTGTGAACAACTAATCATGCCCTATAAAACTAACAAAACTGCCTTTTAAAGAGATAAAAAACAGCTGAGGATGAAACCGTGTTTTGATGGTTTTTTTTTTCTCTTCAGGCAACTCTGCCTGGCTGCCGAGTGAGTGGAGGCGTGTCCAACTTCTCGTTTTCATTCCGGGGAAAGGAAGCTGTCCGTGAAGCCATGCATAGTGTTTTCTTGTACCATGCTATAAAGGTCAGTATACATGTCTAACTAAACTTGAACCTTTAATAAGGGGGTTTGTATGTAAAACTGAGGCCTCAGTGACTCTGTCGGCTTAAGTGATAGTTCACTCTGTCAAACCGGCTCTCATGCTTCTCTATTTTGAATTCCACGTTATCTAAAAAAAAATTCATGAAAAATCTGAGTCATTACTTAACTTAAGCTGCAAAGATTGTCGTTAAGTAACAACGGGAATCAAACCGGGGTCCCAGAATATGGCACCTAACATAAGCACTAAATGCCAGCTGTCTTATCCATTCAGCCAGCTAAAAAACTCTTTTCCAAGAGACCTCCTGTAAGCCGAAAAATTCAAGAATACTGTTATATTCACTTTCTTAAAGACATTAACTTCCACCAATGCGCCGTGGGTACGAATCCCACTCAGTCCAAAAAAATTTGAAAATTTTCTGAGTGGGTTTTCACTCGAACGACCCATTTGGGATGGTTGCCAGTTACCAACGGAAGTTTACTCCGGGCATAGAGCCCGGTTTCCTCCCACTATAAAACTGTAGTGCCATATAAGTGAAATAATCTTGAGCGCGGAGTAAAACACCAAACAATCAATCAATCAATAAAGACATTAACTGATGAAACTAATTTTTAACCTTGTTTGATAAAACTTTGGGTTAAGAGTTTTCTAAATGTCTTTAAGTTTATGGTCTTTTTTTAGTCTATGTAAATTTTTTCTTGATAACGATGTAAGGAATGTCAAACACTAATCAATAAACCAAGTTGTTGTTGTTCAGGCTGGTATGGATATGGGTATCGTCAACGCCGGATGTCTGCCCGTCTACGATGACATAGAACCCAAACTACTAGAACTGTGTGAGAGTTTATTGTGGGATAAAGACCCCGAGGGGACGGAGAAACTTCTAACTTATGCAGAGGTACAAAGTAGACTAAATCTTTTCTTGTCTCACCCAGCATGTATTTTACCAGGAAAAGTTTCCTTAGGTCATTTGTAATACTTTTTAATTGGACCGATGTTCAGAGGGAATTCAATTGTCCATTAGTGTTTAATACTAAGGCTTTACTTTCCTTAGTTAAGTAGAATTTATTAAAAGGTGAAAAAGGTGAGAAAAAAAAATTTAAATCCAGAAAAAGATCATTAATTTTTCATTTCCAATGGTACTAAACAGTTAACACATATTTTTGTAATTTTGTTTACTCCCAACAGTGAGCTAGGAAAACGAATTTGTCAACTTTCAAAGTCTCACATTTAAGCCTAGGTAAATTTCATCCACTTCAAGGACTTCATAAACCAATACTATTGGACGCTTACCAGTTTTTCGGATTTCCACATTTCCTCAAAGCTTCCTTTATAATTCAATGTAATTTTCATGAAACTGAAAACAATTTTATAAGGATATATGAAGACTTTGAAGAGTGTGATATTAACCCTGATTTAAATAGGAGATTTTGAAAGTTGACCAATTTGTTTTGTTCATAGTGGCATATAAATTTTATCATGTGACATGAAAAATTGCTGAAATATTTTTTGGTACCGAATTTAACCTGCTTCAAAGGGGGCTCAGTCGGTAAGAGCGATAGTCTCTCAGTCAGACACAGGCCTTCCATCGATGCGGCCCAAATTCAAATCAAGGTGACCAAATAAAAATTGAAAAATTTCTGAGTGGATTTTTCACTCGGTCGCCGTATGTGGACGAGTTGTCAGGCACTCGCCGGAGGTCAGGGGTTCAATGAGCCCAGTTTTCTCCCCCACTAAACGTGACAATGCGGCCATATAGGTGAAATTATCTTGAGTGCGGAGTAAAACATCAATCAATCATTTCAATCTGATGCCTTTATTTCTTCTCCTTTAAAGACATCTGATTGGCTTGCATCTGCCTGCAGACGTGGTAGAAATTTCCTCAAATAATACATTTTTTATACTACAAATAGACTATAGACATTCTGTTTTTCAGAGTCTAGGTAAAGATGCAAAGAAAGCTGCTGTCAGTGATGAATGGAGAAATAAACCTGTGGAGGAAAGACTGTCTTATTCTCTTATCAAGGTATGTGGTCTTCTACTTAAATTTTTTCAAACCAGTCATCGGGGACCTTGGTCGCGCTGTCGGCAAAGTGATAGTCCCTGTCAATCGTGCTCAGGTCTTCCATCAATGCGTTTCAAATCCCACTCAGACCAAATAAATTGTTTTTCTCACTTGATTGCCTTATGGAGAAGATTTGCTGACCGATGGCCAGGTATTTCCTCCGGGTAAAGAGCACAGTTTCATCCCCCACTTTACCTGGCAATGGCACCATACAAGTGAAATGATTTCAATTGTGGTATAAAACATCAATCACTCAACCAGGCAAAAAAGTAAGTGTGAATCAGGGGCTGTCACTTCGCCACTGCTGTGTTGCTCTTCAGCCAGAGCGTTTTAAACCTTGTCATAACACAATTCCAATGTGTCGCAGGTTCCAACCCTGCTAAGTACCCTAAAAAGAGTATAGAAATTTTCACGACAGACCAGTTTCCATGTATCAGTGGAAGATAAACTAAGGTTTGTTCTTACAGCATGATTTGTTGCACCGACTTATAGAATGCCATTAAAATAGATGCTTTTAATTGACCGATATGATTTGTCAACCAATCAAATACATCTATTTTAATCGCATGCTACAAGTTGCTACAACAAATCGCAACGTGAGAACAGGGTCCTGTTTCACAAAGCGGCGTAGATGTATTTTTCTTTCTTACTTTCTTACTAACGTATCTCTACAGTATGGGTTGCTATGGCACTTACGTAAAAACTTACGCTACGCCGCTTTGTGAAACAGGCTCCAGGCCTTTAAGTCAATCATATTCTGTACCATTTGTCTGACGGCTAAAATGAGTAGCCCAGCCAACATGACTTAGCCCTATTGAAGTGATACATCATACTGTGCTGTTATTCATGTTTTTACTATCCTATTTTATATTAGACATTTTTAATTGTTTTGTAAAACAGGGTATTGATAAATGGGTGGTGGAAGACACGGAGGAAGCCCGGGCAAATAAGGAGAAATACCCACGCCCATTGAGGGTCATTGAAGGCCCACTTATGAAGGTAAGGCTGAGGGACGATTACAGGGGAATTTATTGTGCCTATAGCTTTACAGAGAAATTCTGAATGGATCCTGACCAAACATCATAATTATATTGGTCCAGCATGGCAATACCTTGAACGCGTCACCGCTCTTGGGTCATTGGAACTTGGGTTCTGACCAACTTTATCCCCACCCCCCATTTTGCGTCAGAGTTCTTGTGTTAGCACGCGAGGGAATTTGTATCGTTTGCGATGCCTTGTTAAGCCTGTAGCTTCACAGAGAAATTCTATAGGCTAGCGACAAACAAGCTTTTAATGCGAAATATAAATTGTTTAAATACAATTCAGAATGTACTGTCAATTTCTCTAAAAAAAGATTAAATCCAGTTGATGTTCAATAGTGGGCTACTAAATGCCTGGTAATGAGGTAACAAGGATTATTATCAGTCCGACTCGTGAAATTATTTCCTCTTGGTCCGAGGGCTCGTTTCACAAAGCAGTTGCATCGTAAACGAAATGTAGTTGCCAATGGATACCATAGTGAAGAGATACGACATCATGGCAACTGCGATTAATCGCATTTTGCGATGGCTTCGTGAAACAGCCCCCGAACTAGGTCCATTAAGGAAAATCCATACAGTATGGGGTCTGTAGCGAACATTCATTCATTATAAGCCTAAGCAAGCTAAAAATACTACTTTCACTTACATTCTCAATACTACTGTAGTTGCACAGAGAAACTTCAGTTTTGTACTTCTGGGAAAAAATTGCCAATATTTTCAAAATTTTTGAAGATCGTGCCCCTTTATTTCATCATTACTTGATAATTCCTGGGAGTTGGAGTTCGAATTCCACTCAGTCCAAAAAATGTTCTGACTGGGTTTTCACTTGAACGACCTATGTGGGATGGTTGCCAGTTACCACCGGAAGGTCGTGGGTTTAATCCGGGCATAGAGCCCGGTTTCCTTCCACAATAAAACTGGCAACGCCGCCATATAAGTGAAATAATCTTGAGCGCGGCGTAAAACACCAAACAATCAATCAATCAATCTGGGAGTTGGAAATTACAAATTACGTGTCTATTCTTTGCTTTTGTGCCACTTTATTTCATCATTACTTGATAATTCAGGGGAGTTGGAATACAAATTAGGTGTCTATTATTTGCTTTCTGCAGGGTATGAGTGTAGTGGGAGATCTATTTGGAATACAAATTATGTGTCTATTATTTGCTTTCTGCAGGGTATGAGTGTAGTGGGAGATCTATTTGGAATACAAATTATGTGTCTATTATTTGCTTTCTGCAGGGTATGAGCGTTGTGGGAGATTTATTCGGAGCAGGGAAGATGTTTCTACCTCAAGTCATTAAATCGGCCAGGGTAATGAAGAAAGCCGTCGCGTACCTGATACCGTTTATGGAACAGGATAAGTTAGAGAACCAAGGGGCTGGAGATGCAGACATGGTGAGAACGGATATCAGTTCAGTCAGTGTAACACACAAGATATTTTGTGACAGATGTGTCAGGGGATGCAGGGCTGTCATTATAGGGAGACTGATTGCTCTTCTTCCCCTCCACACACCCCCAGAGGGGTCTGAGGAGACCTGTTTATCACTCCCCCTAACTCTCCCTTTCAGGCGAGTGTTTGTTTTTCACTCTCCAAAGATAAAACCATTCTCCAACCGTTTCATGTTCATTAAAACAGAATTAACTGTAGGATAATATGAAAAACTAGGATAACACTTTTTTTCCTCCAGAATTTGCTCAACAATTCTGACATAGATAACAATACCAAATAAAAAAATTCCTTTTCCGTAACTTCAGATGCTTTTATTTAATCATGATCGTGTTCTCTCTATGAAAAACATGCGAGACGAAGTGCACTCCCATTGAATTTTGGAAGACCATTTTTGGGGAAAGTGAAACCGGTCATCCTGACAGTTTTGGGAGAGCATATTGTTACTCTCCCAGTTTATTCTTAATGACAGGCTTGGGGAAGGGTTGTTTAAAAGGCTATTAGACTTGAGTCCGTTCTAAATGACGTCTTGCAGCAAAGGAATTCAATTTGGGCGTTACCAAGCTAAACTCGGGACATTGATATATTACCACCTGTAAATAATAAATTCTCTCAAAAAGTCTTTCACTCACAACTTTGAAACTAGGATATTTTGTTACAGATGTCTCTAGGACTGGATGGGTTCAAATCCCACTCAGTACAAAAATTGGAAAATTTTCTGACTGGGTTTTCACTTGAACGACCTATGTGGGATGGTTGCCAGTTACCAGCGGAAGGTCGTGGGTTTCCTCCGGGCACAGAGCCCGGTTTCCTCCCACAATAAAACTGGCAACGCCGCCATATAAGTGAAATAATCTTGAGCGCGGCGTAAAACACCAAACAATCAATCAAGGGCTGGGTGTAAGGCGTGAGCCAGGTCCAAGTGACATCCTGCAGCATAGAAACTCAATTGTGATGGTATAAAGTTAAACATGGGGACGGATTATTAAACTTAATTGAGCACAACTAAGTGCTTGAGAGGCGTTTCTGTACTCAACTCCAAACTCAGAATTTAAAATTTGAGACAAAAGTTTTGAGTTCGTTTCTGTGCTCAACTGAGTATGAAACTCTGAGAAAACTATTGACTTTACAACTCGAAACACATTTTGCTGTAGATAATTAGGGAAAAATTGTAGTTTCTTAGTTTATTTCCACTCATTTGGAAATGACAAACGCTTAATTTCCGAATTGTTGAACTGCCGATGACTTGACAAAGCTGCAACAGCAGCTAAAACAAATGTTCATTTTACCTCCCTTTCTAGAGAGCTCCAATAATTGTGCTGATTGGCTTTGTTTGTATATATGAGATAAAAATCAATATTTCTGCATCTGACTGATTTACGCTTGCAGGAGTCGTCATACGCTGGAACTATCGTCCTGGCTACTGTTAAAGGTGATGTTCATGACATCGGGAAAAATATTGTGGGAGTTGTACTGGGTTGTAATAACTACAAGTAAGTCAGTTGTTTCTATTTTAGGTCTTTCATCGAAGCGACGCGAGTTCGAATTACCCTTGGATCAAATAAAAATTGAAAAATTAGTGAGTGGACTTTTCACTCTGTATGTGGGAGAGTTGCCAGGTACTCTCTGAAGGTCTGGGGTTTGCTCCGGGCAATGAGGCCAGTTTTCTCCCCCACTAAACATGGCAACCTTGAGTGCCGCATGAAACATCAATCAATCAATCTGTAGGTTATGCTTAAAACTATGGAATGGTTTGTTTGATACTTCAAAGTGTTTCATTTATTTTATTATATGAATATCATGAATTTTATTTTGTCAATATATTACAAAGTATTCCAGAAATTTCCACTCATAAAATCTCTTGTCTGTCTTTAACCCAATGAAATATCATGGGTTTAGTTTATTACAATAACTGATGATGGGTATTCAGGTCTATATGACATACCCTTCGTTTTGAACACAATTAAAAACTTGTCCCCGTGGTTATTTTAGAAGATTTTCTCTGTGCCTGTGTGTTTTAGTGTTCATAAATATAAATTTACATGAATGGTCTATTTCACAAAGCGTCATAGTGTTAGTTTTTACTGAACTACCATGGCAACTTTTACTGTAGAGATACACTACTACACCAGTTATTTAAAATTTTGCACCCTTTTGGCTGCTGGCGGGATCTTGAAAATCGCTTCTTGTTATAAGACAACTTCCAATAGAGTGGCTTTTCTAAATCATACCTATATATTTAATAATCTTGTTATTTTAGTGACGAACGACCTATGTGGGATGGTTGCCAGTTACCAATGGAAGGTTGTGGGTTTCCTCCGGGCATAGAGCCCGGTTTCCTCCCACAATAAAACTGACAACGCCGCCATATAAGTGAAATAATCTTGAGCGCGGTGTAAAACACCAATCAATCAATGTTATTTTAGTGAAGACGATTTTCTCTCTGTCCGTGTGTCTTAGTGTTTGATAATCTTGAGTGCGGCTAAAAACATCAATCAATCTTACTATTACATATTATGCTCACTTTGACTGGCGAACTTATTAAGTTGTGTTGTTTTGACAGGGTGATAGATTTAGGGGTGATGTGTCCCTGTGACAAAATCCTGCAGACAGCGGTTGCAGAAAATGCAGGTAGGTGTATATCTTATAAACTGGGACAGGACTGAAGCTTGACTAGGTCAGACACTAGTTTAGGCAAAACTTTATAGAATCGGGAATCTGCTATTTTACAAGAGGGTAAATTGTAAAGATTGTCCTGTGGTGTTGGGTACATGCTTGGTGCTTGTGTGGGGATAGACATGGGTGGGGATACACACTGGGCTAGTGAAATACACGTTTGGCTAGTGAAACACTGAACAAACACTGGATAAACCCTTGTTTAAAGGGAAAGAAAATCTAAACTTTAGACTTTAGATGGAAAGAGTAGAGTTCATTTAGTCCAAAACAACTGTCCAATGTATGTTTTATTCCCATGTAAGCGAATAATTGAAATTTGAAGGTGGCGTTACAATAGAGAATAAGCTCCATAGGCCATTCACAAGGCCGCCACCATTTTTCATTAGTTTTATCCAATTATTGTTGAATACAAATTTAAGTGCGTTATAGAGTAGTTTAGCCAATGGCTTGGCTAAGAAATGACGTGCGGTTACATACTGACCTATATATTCAGAGACAATCTTCCCACTTCAAGTTTGTCGCGATGTTTTTTTGGACCTAAATCTACCATCATACACTAGAGAGTGGTAAAAATATGTCATTATTGATCTAAAAATAGCTACTGCAACATCACGTCATTCTAAAACGGAGAAATTGGCTACACAGATAAGCCACTGAAAGGACATACTTCTGTCTGTTTTTATTAGCTTGAGTGTCACTGGAGGTAATTGATGTGAAATGTTTTAAGTACTTTGAAGGTTGTTATTGACGATAATCCCTATGTATTTCTAGAGATTTCCCATCCTTAAACTTGCATATCTTTCAAGCAATTTTCACTTATATGTTCACTTATATGTTATTATACTTAAATCAATTCTCTTCTCTTAGATATCATTGGTCTATCTGGTTTAATCACTCCCTCATTGGATGAAATGATACACGTTGCCAAGGAGATGGAGAGGGTGGGGTTTAAAGTACCTCTTCTCATTGGTGGAGCCACAACTTCACGGTAAGCCAATCAGCTTGTCTGTTACATATCTAAATGGTAGTTCATTGAAATAAAACCTGGTGATTGATTCACTGCATTCAATTTGGCCTCTTTCTGTCTGTGTATTCAATATGTGGATCGAAAACACTTCTTATGGAAAATTAAACTGAATAACATGTTAAGTCCTGTCAAACTTGTTTGGCATAATTACATACAGCAATAACATTTTTTTCACTGTAAAACAATTTTATTAAACTGTAAAACATTTTCTTCACTGTAAAACATTTTTTTAAACTGTAAAACATTTTTTTAAACTGTAAAACATTTTTTTAAACTGTAAAACATTTTTTTCACTGTAAAACTTTTTTTCATGTAAATTTCGAAACATATGTCTTATGGAATGGAATTAACAATAAATGTTGATGGAAAATACGAGAATGATGTTGCCATCTGATTTTAGAACTCATACAGCTGTGAAGATTGCTCCCAGATATTCCTGTCCTACAGTTCATGTTCTAGATGCTTCCAAGAGTGTTGTTGTGGTACGTTGCTATGGTAACCTTTTATAGTCCTTAAGATAATAATAATAATAGTCTTTATTTTAGCTCGATGGCCACAATAGGCAATGAAGCCTCTTTTCATGAGGGTCGAGATATATACCTTTCAAGGCCTTTTAATAAAATTATTAAAGATTTCTACTCATCTAAATACATTTTTGTGTTATTTAGTAAGGCGGTCCCCTCTGGTTGATTGTGTTAGGCATTTGATGCTGGTTTCAGCAAACCATGTGTCCAGGATAAAGGGACCCCGGTGGCTCAGTAGGCAGAGTAGTAGTCATTTAAGCGAAATAATGTCAAGTGCAGCATACGTCATCAACTAATCCATGGTTTAAATCCCACTAGGTCCGCCAAAAATACATTTATGCAGTACCTGACTGAGGTCGTATGGGATTAAATGGGGAATGTTTATTTTGCTGTCAACAAAAAACTTAATATCAGCCCAGGGCTCAGACTGATTTCAGTCAATTTTTAGTGAGCTTCTACAGCCAGTGGAAAGGGGGGACGAGGTCCTAATCTTTTTCTAAAAATCCCTACTGAAATTGACATTTGCGCCAGTGCCACATGTTACACATATGACTAAATGTTCCAAAAGTTTAAAGTGGCATAAGCTGCCAAAATGTTGATATTTTGACGTAAAAGCAGAATGTTAAAATTATCGGCTATTTTTCATAAAAGAGGTATAATTCGGAAGCTTGTTAGTGCTTCTAGTCTCGAGAATGTACCATAAAGTATTATTTTGAACTAACTTTGGCTTAGAATGAATGAATGAATGGTTATCCCGGTTATTTAAATTTTGTTTACTTTTCGAACACTATTCCGATTTGTTTAGGCCACATACTGTATGGATTTTCCTCATTCCAACGCCAATCGTTTGTTTTTTCGATGGCCATCAACGCCTCTTACTGTCATGACGATCAGAAATTACGACAAAATTGTGAAATTTGGCAGCTCATGCCACTTTAAACAAAGCTCAAGTGATGGTATTGGGACGTTACAAATATCATGACGTCCCAGAGCTATTCCGCTGATCTTGTTTTCGAATGTTTGGACTACACATGTGACAGTGGTTGAGACGTCAGTTATCTGGAAAAAGATTTTTCACAGGAGACAAATTAATCCACATGCCAGAACAAATATTTTAGCGATTTTGTTTTGTTTGTTTTTGTAGTGCTCGTCTTTGTTAGACGAGACGGTGCGTGAGGAATTCCTGGAGGATGTGACAGAGGAGTATGAGGAGATTAGAGAGGAACATTATGATTCGCTCAAGGTCAGTGTTTCAACAACTGATTTTTGGTTCGCTGTATGTGATTGCCAGGTGGTTAGCAAAGATCCAACAGGCAATGAGTTTGGTTTCCTCCCCCTACTAAAACTGGCAACGCCGCCATTCAAGTGAAATAATCTTGAGTGGTGGTGTAAAGCATCAATCAATCAGTCAATCTATCGCAATACATTTATCAGAGCCTTTATAAAATGATCAAAGCTGTGATAAATTCTATACTGTAATTAATTAGCTCTGATATAAATATTACCAGCTTTTTAAGATGCATCGTTAACTTTCGGTTGGTTTTAAAACCAGGTTAAAAATCTGAACTTGAGGAAGTGTTCATATTTGGACATTGCTTAAAGGGTTGAATTATTGCATAAATAAAATCCAGATTTTTGGTTAAAAATCTTAACTTGAGGAAGTGTTCATATTTGGACATTGCTTAAAGGGTTGAATTATTACTTAAATAAAATCCTGCCTTTTGGTTTCAGGATCGTAAATACTTAACTTTAGAGCAGACTCGAAGTAAAGCATTACAGATAGATTGGAAGTCTGACCCACCGGCAGGTAAACAATTCTAATTATTGATTATTATGCCAAATAATTAGCCTTCATAAGGACTGTAAGAATTTTGACTCTTCCATAAACGTTTTCCAATGCCCCTTGAGATGGAATGTACATGTAGCTATGATGCCTTCAGGAATCGAAATCAACAACAGAATCTTGTGGTTTGAAGGGAGCTCCATGACATCGTCGCTAAAGTGATGGACGGTCATGTCTACACAAGGCTTTCATCTATTGGTCAGGGGTTTGAATCACACTCCCACCCATACGAAAAATAAAACCAATGGAACAAGTTCTTATGGATTCTATTCTATTATATTGATTTATATATATTTCTATGTACTTAATTATTGTGAATAAAAATGAAATGAAAAATGGAAAAAAATATTCTAAATGGTATTTCCCTCAATTGCCCTGTGTGGAATGGTTGCCAATTTTGTACCACCCTCAACCAACCACCTCATCAATGTGTATCAAATAACCCTTAGTGTGGCGTAAAACGACCATCAATAATCTACCCCTTTGCAAAATCTTTGGTTCAATGTAACAAATTCACTACCACAAATCTCTCAGTAAAGTGAGGTTAAGTGTATTGATGTTAAACTTAAACTGTTGCTTGTTATTACTTTGTCAGGTGCCCCTTCGTTTATTGGGTTGAAAGTTTTCGAGGATTATGACCTATCATTGTTAGTACCTTACATTGATTGGAAACCATTTTTTGACGTCTGGCAGTTACGAGGAAAATATCCCAACAGAGGTTATCCTAAAATATTCAACGACAAGGATGTGGGTATGTTAAGTTTCCTCACAAATTTTTTTTTATATTTCTCAGCACTTGACACGTTGATTTTCGATTAATTTTGAGATTATGATATTACCAGATTATTTGAGGTTTATTGCATAAAGCCAATTGGCCCATGAGCATACATTTCTCAAACATATGATCTGTTGACCTTTGGAATTTGTAATTTTTTGCTGTAGGGGATGAAGCGAAGAAAGTTTTCAAAGATGCTCAAAATATGCTAGAAAGAATAATCAACCAGAAGTTATTAAAAGCCAGTGGTGTGGTGGGATTTTGGCCGGCCAATAGTACAGGCGATGATATTGATGTGTATGACGACAATGGCTCTGCGCTGGCCACATTTTATGGTCTGAGACAACAGGTAGGTCATATTGTAACACCATTTACCCCATCTTCTCTAGCCAAGATAAAATCTGCATGTCCCCATTCCGTGTTTTACCTTGGCGGACTACTCCACTCAAACCCGTAAATCAAACAGCGCCCACTGGTGAGAATGTAAGAGTTGTCTTTCCCAGACTTACAGAGTCTTGGCCAATCAGCACTCGTTAAACAAAAGTTCAACGTATACACAGCCGCCATTATGTTATTTCAGTGTAAGCGCCCGAGGATTTGATTAGCTGCGAGAAGTTTTACTCGCATCCAATCAAAACAAGCTGTTCGATTTACGGGTTCAAGTAGAGTAGTCCGCCAAGGTAAAACACGGAATGGGGACATGAAGATTTTAACTTGGCTTGCGATGATGCATTTACCCCAGAGGAGACTGGGTCGCGGGTTCGATTCCCACTCAGTCCAAAAAAAATTGGAAACTTTTCTGACTGGGTTGACACTCGAACGACCTATGTGGGATGGTTGCCAGTTACCAACTGAAGGTCGTGGGTTTCCTCCGGGCATAGAGCCCGGTTTCCTCCCACAATAAAACTGGCAACGCCGCCATATAAGTGAAATAATCTTGAGCGCGGCGTAAAACACCAAACAATCAATCAACCAGAGGAGACTGCGGTTATTGGGTGAGTCTAAAGGCATGTGTGACTGAGTGCAAAGCTATTAAAGGCACACTGTCCACACAATTGTTGTCATTAAAAACAGCAACAGGATTTTTAAAATTTTTCAGACAGAAAAAGTTAGGGACTTTATATTTTTTTTCCCCAAAATCTGAAAGTGTTGGCATCATTTTTGTATTGTTAATTAGAAAAACTTTGCCTTCGTTTTTTATTTTTAATTAGAAAATTTTGCCTTCATTTTGTTTTTAATTTGTAAACTTTATTCTTTACATATCTGCAATGTTATCCTTGTATAACCAGCTGATCTGTCTATTTCAAACTTCACCTGACACACATGTAACTGCTGTTACTCTTTGCCAAAATTGTTTTCGTACAGCAACCAGCGGCTTTGAAAAGCAATTAACCAATCCGGATGGAGAAAGTTTCTTTGTGGATAAAAACACATTTTAGAAATTATATTTACCTACAAAGCCATTGTAGTGTGATTTAGGTCAGATAATGTGGACGAGTTTTATTTTTGAACAATGAACGATAGTCCAGTCATGATGCACAGTGCCTTGTCGTGAGTTTTGATGCAATGTTGATTTTCAATGTTACAAGTATTAGGGAAAACGTTAAAGGTGATAAAAATTTGCTGCTCTGAGCGGCTAACTCTCTGCAGGGCGGATTGTCAGTTTTTCTTGAACTAACAATGATAAAATAGCATCATGGTTTTAAAAATATTATTATTGTCGAGGTTGACTTGGGTCAACCCTATTTTCCTTTACAAACACAAATGTCTATGTTAGTATGTTAGAAGCTGTTGACTTGGGTCAACCCTATTTTCCTTTATAAACACAAACGTCTATGTTAGTTACAAACACAAACGTCTATGCTAGTATGTTAGAAGCTGTCCAATCCAAACATGGCATTTTAAGTTTTTGAAAATCAGTTTATAACTCTTATATAAACTACATGTATTGCCAAGACATATATTTGATGTTTTACATCGCACTCCAGATTATTTCACTTATATGGCGGTGTTGCCAGGTTTAGTGGGAAAGGAAACCTGTCTGTTTGCCCAAAACCTTTTGTGAGTACTTGCAATTCTTCCACATACAGCAATCGTGTGAAAAATCCACTTATAAATTTTTCGATTTTTATTTGGTCTGAGAGGGATTTGAACGCCCCGCGCATCGATGGAAGTCCTGTGTCGGACTGAGGTAATTATTTGAAGCAATGTTGTTAATTTCTAGGTAGAGAAAGATTCTCATAATGACGAAGCATACTATTGTCTATCCGACTTTGTGGCCCCCAAACAGACCGGTCTTAAGGATCACATCGGGATGTTTGCTGTCAGCGCCGGCCATGGTGTGCAGGAAATGTGTCAAGAGTAAGTCTCAGCTTTATTATTCAGCAGCGCTTTGGACTTTGGAGGTAGTTGTGAAATTTCACACAGATTGATTGATTTTTTGGTGTTATACGCTGCGCTCAAGATTATTTCACTTATTTGGCGGCGAAAGTTTTATTGTGCGAGGAAACCGGGCTCTATGCCCGGAAAAAAATCACACAGACAAACTATTGAATACATGTATGACAATTAACGACTATTACACTTGTCGGTCGGACACTTCACTGCTAACGCATCAGATATAAAACTGGCATAAAAAGTTCTTATTGACTTTACAAATACAAACAATATTTTTTCTGTTGTATTTACAAAACTCCTGCAGCTAAGCTCTTTTGTAAGTAAGCTTGTTTTTAAATCAAATCTATGGTTTTGTTTTATTTACATCAAATCCAACAGGTCCAAAGAACACAATTACAGGACCGATAACAATTACAAAGAAATAACAAATATAGTCTAACAAGTAACTATTTAACTTACATAAGAAGTTATAAGCTCCCTATAAGGGAGAGCTGACATCATAAGCCATGGGGTCTTCTCTGGGCAAAGAACCTTGCTTACTTACCCGCTAAACTTGACAATACTGTTATAAAAGTGAAGTCAATTTTGAGTGACGTCATCCATCAATCAATCAAAAATATATATGTGCCAGATCGCGGAATCTTTTTCGAATAACAATCTCGCAACAAATATCAAATGACAGTTAAGCCCTTAATTGTGACCGCTCCAACATTGTGTATGTTATAACGTGCAAGATAGGTTGGTAACAATATCTAGGAGAAACTCTGAATTATCTATGGTTTGTTAAAGGAGTTGATGGGTTGTTTATGTTTGTAATGTTTCTCTCTGAATTAGTAAATTAACCGACTCTGATTGACCCGGAATTTTTTCTGGGTCAATCAGTGTCAAATCTTTCAATGGCATTTAGAAGTTGGAAGGTTACAATAAGGTCAAGAATTACTTATGGATAACAACTTCTTGGTTTATTGGGTGACGACGTTTCGATGTAACGATGTAAGAACTATGTAAGAACTACATCGAAACGTCGTCACCCAATAAACCAAGAAGTTGTTATCCATAAGTAATTCTTGACCTTATTCAATCAGTGTCGGTTAATTTACTAATTCAGTAATTTCCCTGATGATGATTGCAGCTTGTTTCTGTCTCTTTGGTCAGGTTTGAAAAGAATTTAGATGACTACAGTATTATAATGGTAAAGGCTCTGGCAGACAGATTAGCTGAGGTGAGTAGGACATAAACTTCAGAAATATCAGCTAAAATAGCTGAGTAGTTTGCGGACTGTGGACTTTGTTCATAAGTGGATGGGATAATGTTTACATGGTGACGCGACTTGTGTTCAGGGGCAGGTAACTCTAGGAAATATTCTCATTCTTTTTTGGGATTACACTTTCTTGAAAAAAAAAAAATGGCGATTTTGGCAGATGCTCGAAACTGGAATCGAACCCTGGTCCCAGAGTATGACACCTATCGCCAGCTCTAAATACCGGCTGTCTTATCCATTCAGCCAACCGCCCTCCTCTATGGAGTGTTATCCCCAAAAATAATGAGAATACTGTTGTACACTCACTTTCTAAAAGACGCTAACTAATTTAACTGTAGGAAACCTGATACAAAATATCACACCTCTACATATTTTATCTAATGTGGGATAAGAATCTTCACAAATATTTTTTAAAATAGCTGGGCAGTCTACTTACTATAAACTCAATTTTCACAAAGCTTGTTGCAACCCCATACCTCTGTGGCTCATTTTTAATCAGAAATTTAGATAAGACTTCAATCGATGCCTCGAGGAGTTGTTCTCATTTTTGCAATTAATAATTTTTCAATTATTTCTAATGGTTTTATTTTGACAGGCATTTGCCGAGGAACTTCACGAGAAAGTTCGTAAAGAGTATTGGGCGTACACGGCAGAGGAAACAATGGAGGCTGCCGACTTACATAAAATTAAATATCAGGTCAGTATGACTTGTGAGGTGGAAACTAAATCGTAGTAAAACACACCTTTTATCAGTGTGTCAAATGTTACTTTTCCTTGGAGAGGGGGGGGGGGGTCACTTAGTTAAAGAACAAAATGGAGCAACGCCTTGACACCATTTGTCGGATGACATAAGGCCTGGGAGTTTTCCCGGGGAGATTTAACTATATCCAGTGATAGATGACTTTTTATGATGACGTCACTCCAATTGATGACGTTTTATGATGTCACTTCAATTGATGACGTTTTATGAAGCCCTCACTCCAATTGATGACGTTTTATGATGTCACTTCAATTGATGACGTTTTATGAAGCCCTCACTCCAATTGATGACGTTTTATGAAGCCCTCACTCCAATTGATGACGTTTTATGATGTCACTTCAATTGATGACGTTTTATGATGTCACTCCAATTGATGACGTTTTATGAAGCCCTCACTCCAATTGATGACGTTTTATGAAGCCCTCACTCCAATTGATGACGTTTTATGAAGCCCTCACTCCAATTGATGACGTTTTATGATGTCACTTCAATTGATGACGTTTTATGAAGCCCTCACTCCAATTGATGACGTTTTATGAAGCCCTCACTCCAATTGATGACGTTTTATGAAGCCCTCACTCCAATTGATGACGTTTTATGAAGTCGTCACTCCAATTGATGACGTTTTATGATGATGTCACAACGAATGAAATGTTTTGTTCTAAAACGTCAAAACTGAGCATCACATTCAAAATAAAAATTCTTGCCACATGTGCAACGGCCGTGCGGATGATAGGAAAATATATGAAATTCTCACTTTACTCTCGATTCCTATTCTTGTTATTTTCGGGCTTTGTTTTATAGCCGGTGTAAATAATACTCATGAATATCTAATCCAATGAAAACATCGTATCACTACCATGTGACCACCCACTACATGGAGCCGTATTGGTCCCTTTAGAAGTATTATCGGTCATTCAAAAGTGATATTGTACGTTTGTTATTGTACTCGGACATCACTTGACGAATGCTCGTCCTCTTTTGGAGAATAATACTAGAGCCAATCGAATAAAGTATAAATTTGACAGGGGCAGATTATTACGAGAATATTTTAATGAATAATTAGGAAAACGTGCTTCATGTTGAATCGACCAAAACTGGCATACTGAGGAACATGTATGTATAATAAAAAAGCCATAGTGAGTGAGTGAGTGAGTGATTGGGGTTTTATGTCCTGCTCAACAGTATTTCGGTTATATGAAGATGTTGTCTCCTTGTGACAGGGCGGATTTCCACCGCTCTTTTAGGTGCTGTCTCACCGAGACGACTTGCCGAAGACAACCAGCAAGCCCCCTCACCCAGTCACAGTATACTGACACCGGGCCAACCAGTCGCTGCTCTAACTCCTATTGCTGAGCGCCAAGCGAAGCAGCAGCAGCTCCCACAGTTAAAGTCTTTGGTCTGACTTGACCCGGGCTTGAACCCGGATCTCCCAGGCCTGAAGCGGACGCTCTACCGACTGAGAAAAAAAAAAAGCCATAGTATGGGCAGCATTCATTACTGAATTTAATGTTCTCGTCCTGGTTGGGTCGAATGTCCAATACTTACGTTCAACCAAACAAAGACGAATTATACTCTGTATTATTAGCTCATAATATTACAATTTTCCAGGGTATTCGGCCAGCACCGGGCTACCCCAGCCAGCCTGATCATACAGAGAAAGAGACGATGTGGAGGCTAATGGGAGATAATAACGCGGGTATTACCTTAACTGAATCTCTGGCAATGAATCCGGCTGCCTCCGTATCGGGTCTCTACTTCCCCCATCCTAAATCTGTGTACTTCGCCGTGGGAAAATGTGCCAAAGACCAGGTGAGGTTTTAATATGGACATGTGGTTCATCAGTGAAAACCTATATTTTCCAATTATATTTAGGGAGCCTGGGTGGTTCAGTGGGTTAGAGTGATCGTCCCTCAGTCCCATAAAATATATTTCTTCCTACAAGTGAAAATTATATACATTTCTTCCAACAAGTTAAAAGTGGCATAAGCTGCCAAAATTCTTCCTTTTTTCATAAATTTTCGTTGTTAAAACAATAAAATGTTCATAGAAAACAGAAATGATTGGCGTTAGAATAAAGAAATTGGCCTGTACGAATCGAACTAGTCTTCTGAAAATAAGCACTATTAAAATAAGCAGGACAAACATTCATTCATTTTATGCCCAAGTTAGAAATAAAAAACGGCGCTAGCGTACAATCCCGAGACTCCTAGCACCGCTAAATAACTTTTAAATACTTCTAAACACCTGCTGATATTTTCCAAATTTCATTTCAACGGAAAAATATCAACATTTTAATGACAAATTATCAACATTTAAATGACAAATTATCAACATTTAAATGACAAATTATCAACATTTAAACGTTAAAGTATCAACCTTTAAAAGGAAAAAAATCAACATTTTAAGAAAAAAATACCAACGTTTTAAG
The DNA here is from genome assembly GCA_963971465.1 of Lepidochitona cinerea. Taxonomy (NCBI): domain Eukaryota; kingdom Metazoa; phylum Mollusca; class Polyplacophora; order Chitonida; family Tonicellidae; genus Lepidochitona; species Lepidochitona cinerea. Next base: position 31,559,295 of record OZ020554.1, on the reverse strand, counting down.
GGGAAAATACCATAATTTTAGCGGAGACATATCAACATTTGTGCGGCCATGATACTTGATAATCGGAAATGCTGATGACTGATTTATTACTCTCGTTGTTTTCAGATATCCGACTATGCCAGAAGGAAAGGTATGGAGTTATCGACGGCAGAAAAATGGCTGGGTCCAAACCTAGCTTATGAAACAGACTGAGTTATCCCCCTGCAATAAAGAGTTATCTAAATATCTTATAATAACTAGATTGGCTGAGCGCTATGCACTGCATAGTAGAGAACAGCACAATAACCCGTCACTTAGCAAAATGGCGGACTATAACGTTAACGTTACAATCCAGAATGAGGTTACCGCTTGAAAAACATTTCTTGTCGTTGTTGTTGCACGATAGTCAAGATATAGGCCCTACTAAAACCACTTTACACGTTTGTCATGATTGGCGAGGAATTTTATGCAGCACCTACCGCTTGAAACTTATTCCATTCTCGAAAAAATGGCAGAAAAGTTGCCGGAAGTCGCTTGTTGTTAGCCAATCTAGTTATTATAAGATATCTATGAGAGTTATCTCCCTGCAATAAAGAAATGGATTATACCATGTCAGTGATTGGATTTTGTTAAAATCTGACGGATATCAACACTACCTCATGATAGAAAGTTCCTTATCAAAATCAGCCTGAACAGCTGCCACAAGCAATGCACATCACCCACTCACATAAAGGAACGATCCAGTGACTATCATTAAGTGATTAACAAGGAAATTGGGCTGTTTAATTACTCCAATGAAGGGGGGGAAAGAAGTTCCAAGACAATGTTAAACTCTGAATGGAGGACATGATAGCTAACCTGTTTCATGCAATGTACTTCACCCACACTCACACAATGGAACGATCCAGTAACTCTGTCATATCAAGTGATTAACAAGGAAATTCGACTGTTTCATTATTCCAATGAGGGGGGGAAGAAGTTCCAAGACAATGTTAAACTCTGAATGGAGGAAATCATAGCTAAACTGTTTCATGCAATGCACATCACTCATACACTGACACATAATGGACTGATCCAGTAACACCATAATATCATTATCAAGGAAATTCGTCTGTTAAAATACTCTGATGAAGAGGAATAGAAATTCCAAGACAAACGTAACTCTGAATGGAGGAAATCAAAGATGGAAAAGGCTAACCTGTTTCATGCAATGCACATCAGTTTTACACATAATGGAACGATCCAGTAACTCTATCATTAAGTGATTAACATGGAAATTTGGCTGTTTAAAGTGGCATGAGCTGCCAAAATTCACACTTCTTTCATAATTTCTGATCGTCACGACAGTAAGAAGCTTTGAAGACCATCGAAACACTAAATGATTGGCGTTGGAATGAGGAAAATCCACACAGTATGTGGCCTATACGAACCGAAACCTGTTCGAAAAGTAAACAAAATTTAAATAACCGGGACGACCATTCATTCATTCTAAGCCAAAGTTAGTGTAAAACAATACTTTATCGTACATTTTCGAGACTAGAAGCACTAAAAAGCTCCTGAATTATACGTCTTGAGAAAAATAGCCAATAATTTCAACATTCTGTTTTAACGTTAAAAAAATCAACATTTTGGCAGCTCATGCCACTTTAAGTACTCCATTGAAGAGGAAAGAAATTCCAAGACAACATAACTCTGAATGGAGGACATCAAAGACGGAAAAGGCTAAACTGTCTCAAGCACATCAGCTACGCAATACATAAAATCCTTCTTGTTTTATCATTTTAAAGTATTTACTATGTTTATATTTTTCTGTATATATTATGCCTGTGGAAAATTGTTCAATTGTGTTTTGTAATATCTGATGATGAGAGTAGCTACTCTCGAAAGCTCATAAATATACACCATCATGTACAATATAGTCTGAGTTGTCTTATGTGTTTTGGCTTTAGTAAAACCACATCATAGCAGAACTGATGGGCGGTGAAACTTTGCCTATAATAATAGTTATTATCCCTCAGAGAATATTCTCTGCAATCTGATTGGTCAATTGCCATCCAATAAGAATATTTATCGGATGGCAATTGACCAATCAGATTGCAGAGAATCTTCTCTGAGGGATATTAACATACTCTTATGAATACAATAGGAAAGGTATCCTGGACAATTCAACTCCTTATTGAGAAAATCAAAGACCAATGTACGTTAAAACGACAAAGATGAACAAATGATAATAATTTTTTTTAAGTGGTTTGTAAGGATTCCAGGAAAAATAAATTGAAACAACTGCTTTGTCAATAAACCATTTGCAACAAATTACGTAATTTTTCATCATAAGAACAGTAGTAAATTCTGAGCTAAGGTGTGGCAAAATGATAAACCATTTTAGGTGAGTTAAATTGAATAGAATTTGATGGCCTATATTACATGTATATATAACCCTTTGGGTGTTGGGGGCGGGTGTAATTGTTTGATAAAAAGGGGCTTGTTTCTCAAAACTTTTACCCCCGATGTAAGTCCAATGCAAGGCGTAACTGTCATAGCAACATATACCTTCAACATTACGTTGTGACCAGACGTAAAATTACGACGGGTGTAAGTGTGTTTAGAGACAGCCCTCTGCATCAGCTGCTAATGATCTTCCTTTTTTCATAAATTCCGATTGGAAGAGAAGTTGAAAGTTTGATTGATTGTCACACTCAAGATTATTTGTCTTATATGTCGGCATTGCCTGGAGTAAACCTCTATTTTAGCAACGCTCCCAGGACCATGTGGAAAACTCAAAAATGTAAAATATTGATCAAGCCAGTAGCCATAAGAACCAAAGGTGTGTGTCGAGTCCCACTCAGTCCAAAAATTCTGACTGGGATTTCACTCGAACGACCTATGTGGGATGGTTGCCAGTTACCAACGGAAGGTCGTGGGTTTCCTCCAGGCATAGAGCCCGGTTTCCTCCCACAATAAAACTGGCAACGCCGCCATGTAAGTGAAATAATCTTGAGCGCGGCGTAAAACACCAATCAATCAATCAATCAAAGGTGTGTGCTGATAGCAGACAAAATTCAAACAACCGGGAGTATATTTTGGAGTTTTTGTGGCTTATAAAATATACCCTAACATCCAAGCCCAAGCTGAGGGCTTCTTGACACTGCTTTAGACATGTATGCTGACCCAGCAAGGGGGAACATTAAGTATGCCACATGCATTAGCCCTCCTTACGTTCTATGGCATTTAGTGCCGGCGATAGGTGCCATACTCTGGGACCCGGGTTCAATTCCCGTTTCCCTATGTGGGATGGTTGCTAGTTACCAACGGAAGGTCGTGGGTTTCCTCCGGGCATAGAGCCCGGTTTCCTCCCACACTAAAACTGGCAACGCCGCCATATAAGTGAAATACTCTTGAGCGCGGCTTAAAACACCAATCAATCAATCAATTCCCGTTTCAAGCGTCACCCAAAAATCGGCAGAGGAATGTCTTCCATATTTTCAAGAAAGTGTAATCCCAAAATAACGAGAATAGCCTACTGTTATACTCACTTTCTAAAAGACACTAACTAATTTAAGTTCTATGGTCTGTCAAGCCGTATGTCAAAATTCAGATGTGGGTGGGGAGGGTGATCTTTAGGTCGGTTGGTACTCTTGTTGCCATACATGTATAACCACAGCTGTTGAGTGCGACGTTAAGCCCCAATCAATCAACCAAACATCCAAATCTGAGATTAGTATTTTTGGAAAGCTCTTATTTTGTCATTTTGGTTGAAAATGACGTACATATACATAAACAGTGGTGCTGTTTTTTTTGTTTTGTTTATATATCTGAGAGATGTAATTTCATCTTTTAATACCATATTTCATGTCAATTTTTGACCAGGGGCCTCGGTTGCTCAGTCGGTTAGCCTGATAGTCCCTCTGTCAGACACAAGCTTTCCTGACTCGAATCCCACTCAGACCAAATAAAAATTGAAAAAGTGGATTTTTCACTCGGTCGCTGTATGTGAAAGAGTTGCCAGGTACTCGCCGAAGGTCTTGGGTTTCTTTGGGCAATGAGCCTGGTTTCCTCCCCCACTAAACCTGGCAACGCTGCCATATAAGTGAAATAATCTTAAGTGCAGCGCAAAACACCAGTCAATCAATCTGTTCAATATTTAGCCGAGAAATCTGGGCTCTGCCGAATTTTTTTTTCTCTCCGTGTTCGTCATAACCCTAATCCTAACCCTAAGGCGGCAAGACACATTAGCAGCCATATAATACCAGTCGCCGTAAGATCCGGCTATTCAATATTATATTGATTATTTATGGAAAACAACTTGTTGTTTTATTTGGTGACTAGGGGCTCAGTGGGTCACTGGGTGATAGTCCCTCTGTCGGGCACAAGCCTTCCATTGATGCTGCACGGGTTTGAATCCCACTCAATCAAAAAAGATTGTAAAAAGGTTTTTGAGTGGATTTTTCACTCGATCGGAAAAGTTACCAGAAGATTGATCGTTTTCTACAAGCAAAGAAATACAACCATCTCTATGAATTTTATGAATATGAATTTACTTAGTGCACATTTGTTTCTGTTTATTTAGGTTTCTAAATATTTCTTAATTTTTTGTTTTATTTTGCTATTGTTATTACCATTTTGATAATAATCGATCCCTTTAAAACAAAATTTTAAACTTCAAGAATTTCTTGATTTACCTTATATTGTTTAGTCCTAAACTGACCAATTCTGATACTGTGACTGACTCTTACCGTTCTTTATTCTCTACAGTTCCTCATTTACTATATAAGAACATAATAATGTGTGTATCTGATTGAGGAAATCAAGAACGGTAACTCTGCCTCATGCCTGAGAAAATTAGAGCAAAATTTGGGTTGTCTCCCTTCGATTACACCGGCCTATCGCGTCTTTTTGCATGGAATGCATATATTTCACTCCATCTTTTATGCAACACAGATTATTAACTTAGACTCTTTTTACTTCTTAGAAATATATTTGTTGGCTTTAAAAGCATTTTAAGGACGTGTGTCTTGAAATTTCCATGACTGTAAAAGTATGCTTACATATTTGTGAAATGATCAGTGTTTCAAATTAAATGAAAAAAAGATTTTTAAACGCATTTTACAATCTTCTACGTGAACGATATATTTATTTCGGATAATGCTTATTGAAATTTTACTCCATGGGGAAATATGAACATTGTGACTGCTCGTACGACTTAAAATTGTTTTTTTAACTTTTGGCAATCTTGCATGGTTTGTGGAAGAATTACAAATTTCCCAAGCTTTGAAGCTACCGATACTTTAATGATCCAGAACTGTGTTTATTTGCGCTCTTGAGAAATGCGCTCCCGAAATGTTCGTAAAGGCGTAAAGCAATAAAAAAGTATCGAAATAAATAGATCATTGATTTATTATATTGAATTAATTGTATTGAACCCAGTGAGTAATCAACAGTTACGAAAACCGATGTGGAGTCTGTGAAATAAAAAGTCGATATTGGTAACCCAGGAAACTGACACGTTCTTCGCGACTCTCGCCCATGCAGATGTACACAGAGAACTTAGCATATATTATTCCATGGCGATATCGATTTCTCTGCTAGCCTTGACGTCATAGGGGATGTTGATTCCACCGAACCAACCATAGTGTATGCTTCCTTTTACTCCAAGCCGTGAGCAAGACAGACGCTTTAACAAAACGACATTTCTGGTCCTGAAATCCGTTGTTGGATCGACAATTTTAGCTCACTCTAGCCAGGTAAGCTTTCAAAGTATACCATTCATCGATATTTATATATATAGATACGTTATTTCTGATAATTAATGGTTCATTTTGCCCCATTCGTTAATTTGTCGTGGGGTTTGACCGTTTTGCCGTGTCTTAGTTTTATAGAAATTTCGGTTTTTCTTCACGTATGCTTGGAACTGAGCATCGAAATTCTGCTGGAATGAAGCGGTCCTTATATACAACACAATGTGATAAGCACAGCATATTGTATATTGAATATGGAACAGCGAAATTCTGCTGGAAAGAAATTGTTTTGATATACAACATAATGCGATAAGCACAGTATATTGTATATGGAAACGTTTATACAACATATTGCGATAAGCACAGCATATTGTATATATTTGTTGGAAACGGAACACCGAAATTCTGCTGGAAAGAAACTGTTTGTATATACAACATAATGTGATAAGCACAGCATATTGTATATATATGTTGGAAAGAAACTGCCCATATATATTCAAAATTACATATATAAGCTTATAGCTTAATGTATTAAATTGTTTTGATTCTTATCTAATATATAGTTTATTTAGAGTCCAGTCTATATCGCCAACTCATTTAATTCTCAATTTAATTGTATTGATATGGGAAGACCTATACATGGCTATTAGCTGTTTCTTTTCACCAAGCCGAGAGGTCACAGACAATCGCTTGTTCCTTGATTGATTGATTGTTTGGTGTTTTACGCCGCTCTCAAGATTATTTCACTTATATGGCGGCGTTGCCAGTTTTATTGTGGGAGGAAACCGGGCTCTGTGCCCGGCGGAAACCCACGACCTTCCGCTGGTAACTGGCAACCATCCCACATAGGTCGTTCGAGTGAAAACCCAGTCAGAAAATTTTCCAATTTTTGGACTGAGTGGGATTCGAACCCGCGACCCATTGGTGGAATTGTTCCTTGATAGACTTGCTCCTATTGTATATTAGTCCGGGCTTCTGTCTCCAAAATCACTATTTGTTATACTGACGGCCATATTCCAAAATACGGCCGTCAGTACCAAAAAAAAGAAATTTTGAAGTCAGAATCCCGGACTTATTGTATATATTTCACACTGGTAACGAATTTCACCGCTACAAGCACGAATTTCTTTTAAAATAGTCCGGGCTTTCGACTCCAGAATAATTTTTTTTTTATACTGACAGTCGTCTTGGGTGCGAACGTCAATGAGTCTATGTTAGATTCTCGGCACTATAGATACCGATTTTTCGGGCTAACTGTGAGATAGTTGGAAGGTGCCATATTGGTAGCATTGCAAACATTACCATATACCACAGGCATAGAGCGACTTAGTCGTGGTAATGCTTGCAATGCTACCCTATTGGCTGCTTTATTCCGTGAGATGAACACGCTCTACACAATATTACACTTTAAAAGCTCGTATACTTGCTAGCCGAGAAATCTGGGCTCTGCCGAATTTTTTTTCCTCCGAATTCGGCGACCAGTCACATTGCCAGCCATATAATACCAGTCGCCCATAGACCGATAATCTGGGCTAGTATACTTGCTAGCTACATGGTCGTTTACGTTCATTTGCACCTGGTATACATTAATTAGCACGACAACTCTCGCTATTCACATGCAGTAGGCTAAAAATTTATTATGTGGCACCCTTAAAGAGCATGGCATGTTCTTGGACAGTCTGATAACTTCGGGGATTTACGTGCGTGCCAAAGCCGACCGGTAGCGAGCGAAGATAGCCGAAGGGAGTTCCGACTGGTTCTTGGATTGCCAAACCTCAACCTTTTTCTTCTTCATAAATTTCGATTGCAACGAGAGGATGGGCGTTTGAAGTAACTCGAAAATGTAAAAGAGTGACGTTGAAATAGAAAAGAAATATATGCTATAAGCCAGTAACACGTACCAATGGAAGATGTGTGCTAATAATGGACAAAATTCAAATAACCCGGATATATATGTCCATTTTTACAACGAATTTGCTGCTTTCTTGTAGGCCCACAATATGGTTTTGTGAAACTCTCATTTGCCATAATATGGCTTTGTCAAAAATATCGTTTGCCAATAATATGGCTTTGTTCAAAATCTCATTTGCCAATAAAATGGCTTTGTCAAAAATATCGTTTGCCAATAATATGGCTTTGTTCAAAATCTCATTTGCCAATAATATGGCTTTGTCAAAAATATCGTTTGCCAATAATATGGCTTTGTTCAAAATCTCATTTGCCAATAAAATGGCTTTGTCCAAAATGTCATTTGCCAATAATATGGCTTTGTTCAAAATCTCATTTGCCAATAATATGACTTTGTGAAAATCTCATTTGCCAATAATATGGCTTTGTCAAAAAGATCGTATGCCGATAATATTTCTTTGTGAAAATCTCTATGCCATTAACGTGCATGACTTTGTGAAAATCTCGTATGCCGATATTATGAATGGATTTGTGAAAATTTCAAATGCTAATAATATGGCGTTGTGACAATTTGCTCCATGCTTCTGAGTCTATAATCGCGCGATGTCCTGTCCTGCGATTGCCAGGGAAGGATACCAACTCATCAAGCCGGAGCCCAGTCAATCGGTGGAAGCTTTTTGGTAAATTATGTATGTTCTTCATGTTGACATCATAACACGGACCTTCGTCAACACATTGCACTTTTGATATTATGCTGTATTTTTGCAACATTTTAAGCCTTGGGAAATATATGGAACTATTCGTAGCCTAGCTCAAAGCGAGTTTTTGTTAGCATTTAGAAATGGGACCATATACGTTTTTTTGCATCATACGGCGCCCTAAAAAAATATGGCAATGGCTGAAAATATTTGGAACTTTAGGAATCCAAACGCGTTTCTCCCATTGTCACACATGCAAAATCACAACTGTATAGGTCTAGATTCTCTTTGTGGCATTTATTCAACCCCATTTTGTACCAGTTATTGTGTCTTACATTCTGGAGGTACCTGGGCTGGTCAGATTCTAGTAAATCTGTACGCCAATGAAAGTCAACATTACGCAAATGTCATCGATCTTCAAGGCAAATAGTTCACAAATCACATTTAAGCAAGAGACGGTTTCTGTTTAGGGTACTTGTTTGCCAATCTCGGGAATGTAGAATTATGCCAGTCTAGTCGCCGGGTATTATTCATGTTGGTATCGTTATATGAGACATATCCACGATCTCTTGAAAATTTGTTTCGACCCCTATTTCGTGATTTTAACCCAGTTTTCCTGGGTAGCAGACAGCGGATTGAAGAATGGTTGACCGTGACATCCTTTTACATTTCATGCTAATTGTAGTAAAGAATTCTCCTACGAGCTGCCTTGGCAGGGAAGAGTGTAGGAGAGCCTCGCTACAATAATTGCGTGCTCCCCCTTTTCAGATCCAAGCAGCCCTTATTTTCTCCCGAAAAAAAATTGACACGATGTATGTCCAACCTTTTCTGTCTTATTATCAATTCACCTATTATAGACTAGGTTTATTGCAATTTACCAATCTCTAGCGGTGGCTGGAACATTTTCACCGCGAATACGGCGGCCATTTTTGCGTGCTCCCCCTTTTCGGATCCTAGCAGCCCTCTTTTTCTCCCGAAAAAACATTGACGAGATGTATGTCCAACCTTTTCTGTCTTATTGTCAATTCACCTAGTATAGACTAGGTTTATTGCAATTTAACAATATCTAGCGGTGGTTGGAACATTTTCACCGCGAATACCGCGGCCATTTTTTCAGGACTCACCTCTTTTTTCTCGATAGGGATTCCCCAACGGCTATCCTCCATCGGGGTAGCCGCACTCGTGTGTCTCTATCCTGGTTTACTTACTTTGCCGGTCAGGTAGAACCTTCGGGGCTACACGCCACATGCCGGAGTTACCTTTCTTGTTAGATCGTTGGGAAGCGTTTATGACCACATTTCTCAATGCTTTAATCATTTCTGTTAACAGCTTGTCTCACCATGTTGACTGATTGTCTATGTTTCGTGATGGCCGTTGTCGGTCTGGCCGTCGGTCAACAGTATCCAGATTCCATTGGCTATAACGACATTTTGGGGAACCTTTACCGACTAGCTGACCTGGAAGATTTGCAGGAAAGTCCACGTAACATTTATGAGCCAATCAGTGGTCTGGACAATCGTGATGCCGGATGGGGCGATGACGTAGCATATCCCGATCTGCTCAATGAGGCGCAACTCCGGGATCAGGAATACGAACCACAAAATCCTCTGTATGGATACCAATATATGTCAGGTAATTAAACTTTTGTATCATCAACGTATACTCCTTTCAGTCTTCGGCCTCAACTAATCATGGTTTATCACCAAGAATCAAAAAGGTCGGAAAATTCTCCAATATGCATGGAATTGCGTTAATGGGTTTGAACCCAGCATGTTGGCGGAATCAAATCTGCATGCAGTCAGTTTACCAGGTAGCGTTGTAGATGCTTCTAATTTACTGAGAATTGGAGAGTCTTGCCTGTGACCAAACTGCTTGTGCCTTATTACGTATCCCCTCCCACTAACTTTTTTTATTATTTATCACTCCAGGTGGCGCTGGTGAAGGTGAACAACATCTGACCCCTAACGGCGGACAAAAAAACAAACAAGAGGTGAAAACGGACAAAGTTTTACCGGCTTATTGCAACCCTCCAAATCCTTGCCCTGTGGGATATACAGGTATAACTTATATCGTCAAAAGATTGAAAGTGTTCGGCTGTTTAGTCGCCTTAGTTTAACTAGACAGTTCCACAGATAAACGGAACAAACCTGGCACGATTTTTGCTTGTAGCAATATATATGCTCAGTTGATTTATTGATGATTTATCAAGCTTAGGTAAGGTTTTCACCGTAAGGCTTAACGTCTTGGTACGTAAAAGCAACTTACTACGTGGTGATGTCTTAATTTTTAGACCACCATGATCTCATGGTGGTCTTACCAAATCGCTTTTTTCCGTCGTCTGGTGTCTGTCACTTTTCTTGTGATCGCGATTGCAAGAGAACTACTGGTCGGATCTTCATCAAATTTCACATACATGTGCCCCTTATGGTCTAGTTGTGCAACATCTATTTTGCTCATTTGCAACGGCTGGCGGCCATTTTGTGATTTTTACCTACATAGTTTGTGATCGCGGAATCTAGAAAACCACTTGGCCGATCATGATGAAATGTTTTTGGGTTGGTTCCCCATATGGTCTATTTTTCTGTGCTCATTTGCATATTAAAATGGCCGCTAGGCGACCATTTTGCTTTTCTTCTTTTTATCACTTTTCTCTCTTGTGATCGCGATTCCAAGAGAACTTCTGGTCGGATCTTCATTAAATTCCACAGCTTGCAGCTGAGAAAGAAGTTCTCAGTAAATTCAGTTCATTTTTATATAGGCCTATAGGATATGTTTAATGCAAATATGCAATGGCCATACAATCGCGGTTAGATGATCTTATAGAACCTGCCGAGTGTGAGCCGACAATGCTTCTTGTAATTGTGTAAAATTTATACTTCGTTTTGACGTATGATATTACACAATTGTTCATGGCTTTATGAAAACGAATGCTTTATGAAAGAGGCTACATGTACGTACATGCGGTCACGGTTGTATCGATTTTAATGTTGGACAAATGTATTTCGAAGGAAGATGTACAATATCAGGAATTAAATCGAAGCTTCCTTCATTTCAATCTTAGTAAATTGAAATCGAACGTCCTCTTCAGTTATATTATTTGTCGTTATAGGATCTTACTTTCTCAAATCCATTTTGGCATTCAGTGATGTCGTCCTTTTCAAACTCTTGACCAATTATTTAGGAAAGTTGGTTTGGAGTTTTCAGATTACAGCCACTTTCTACCAAACAAACTTTGTTCTTGTCCAGCCAGCCACCAACTGAAGAAATCAATTTCACATATCAAGTTTGCGATCCGTTTACAAGCAGCCTCACTTTCTGATAGTGTCATATGGTGGTAGCCAAGATCAGTTCCCTGATCTCTTGTTTATCATTAGTATGGAACCCAGAGTTTCAAATATTTCTTACAAGAAAGACCTTGGAACGAAGATGAACGATTTATGGTAAAATCTTGGGACTGTTACACCAACTGTTTTGTAATAGTAGGAGTAATTCTAAAAAACTGACCAATGAAAATACTGCTGTCACTTAACAGCCTTCGGGCTCATTCAATGAAATTTTGTCTTTCAACTACAATGATGTGTCTTAGCTGCTCCGGTTGTACACGATTATATTCGCTAGAGACTTCTCGAATATCGAACTAGTGAGAATGCTGGTACAGAGTAGATTTAGTCAGTCGGAACACTCTTCGGCTGTCTTCGCTGGCTACCGGTCGGCTTTGACATGCGTACGTAAATCCCCGAAGTTTCAGAGTGGAGATATAGTTTCTGTTTTGAAACATATGTGGAAGAGTTGCCCGTTATTCGCCGAAGGTCTGGGGGTTTCCTCGGGACAAAGAGCTCGCTTTCCTCGCCAGCTTAACTTAGCAACGGCGCCATATAAGTGAAATAATCATGAGTGCGATGTAAAACTTCAATCAATCCATCAATCTGTGTTGAAAAGAAGTAGAGTAACTGAAGACGCAAGATTAGAACAGTGTTTGAATAATGTTAGATTTATGACAGTAACGGGAAATATTTTTATTGCTTTTATTAATTGCTTTTCTCTTATTTTTATCTCTAGAAAAAGACGGTTGTGTGGAGAATTTTGAGAACACTGCGGATAGCAACCGTGAGTTCAACTCAAAACAAGAATGTGCGTGCGATGCTGAACATATGTATAAATGCCCTGACGGAAGCAAACGAATTAACACGAAGTCCGAGGAGGCCTCGACCCCGGACGTAGCCGCCTTGAATAAAGCCATGGAACAGCTCAGCCAGCTGGACGACGAAGATTCAGTGGTAAGAATTTTTATTTTCCTCGGAGGACTTTTTCGTCGGAGGACTCTTTTCTGTAAAGCAAAATATTTACAAATTAACAAATTTAAGGCTATATACAGAGTCAAGCTGCAATCATCATCAGGGAAATTACTGAATAAGTAAATTAACATACACTGATTGAACCGGGAAAAAATCCGTGCCAGAATTTTTCTGGGTCAATCAGAGTCGTTTAATTTAATATACAGACTTAAATGATAATGCATGGCAAATAGCTCCTGTCCCCAGTAAATGAACAACCTTTTTTTCTCTAAGAACGACCGGATTGTAGCAAAGAGAGTAGATTGACAAGAGTGGTCACTTCGTCCAATCAGCATTGCCGGCATGTTCTTCTGGCCCCGTAGCGGAAGGGTGTTCCGATTGGTTCCGACTGTACACGATTCTACTGTAGGGCAACCCCCTACAGAAAGGAGGTTCCTAATAATGGACGCGTGTCAGTTCAAATTCAACATGGTGCGGACGAAGTGACCACTCTTGTCAACCTACTCTCTTTGATTGGGCGATATTATATCAATATTGCGATAAACGGCATGTGTCATTCAATCAAGAAAAGTTAATGCTGTTTAATTCTTCAACCATCGATATTGGACTGCGATATTGGATTACCATCAAGCGCAAACACTTTCAGCCAGATAACCCAGAAAACGATATTGGACGCTGAACAAAGTGGTCAGCTATTCTTTACAGTAGTTCTTTATCCAAATTTTTACATGTGGTAAAAATTATTTTTATTCACATATAAAAATTCCGAGTGGTGCGGCTTTGTTACATATTTCTACTAGGGATATAGTTAATAAATCACTGGATGTTTTCGGTGGCTGGTCCAATATCGACTTTCAACTCAATAATATGGGGAACAATTCACATCCAGAGATTCGATGTATAGCGTCCATCAGATCTTAGTTGTGGTTCATTTACTTAGTTCTCCAAAGTTATGAATATTCTTTATGAGGTATAGAGTTTCGTTTCTGTTTCAGTTTTTACACCCCTATACAAACGGAGAACAGAGGCATTCTAGGGTCGCCAAGAAGTCACCCATTAGGATCAATAAGAGGGCGCCTATCGATAGTGTGAGTACCCCGAAAATTATTTAGTAAAATTGATTTATATATATTAAAATCCAGCCATGAATCCGGGTAACAGAATGTCTATGGCCATCTTTTTGTAGTGATGAGTCTGCACCTCTCTTTGACGTGCGTTATATCTTGAACTGATGGATAAATAAAAATATATATATATCACAATTTTGACAGCTTACCATATTTTATTTTTACATGATCGGTTTACGACGATTGGATAAAAATATGTAATATTATTGTATTTTTTTCTTTCAGTTTATTTCAGAAGGAATGGAAAATCCTTATTTCGTCGGTGCCCGTTATCGTAACGTTGCCAAAAAATCTAGCCCAGTGTATTTCGGCTAAGGGACGAACTTACCATGAACTTTCTGTCTTTCAAGCCTTTGTTTAGAATATATAGAAGATATATTTTGTTGAATACAAACCGTGTTAAAATAGTTTATCAACCCATGTCAACGGTGAAGATGTACAGAAAATATTAACTTAGGCATAGCTTGGCGTCTGTAGGTGTCTTCGTGTACCTTCACACTCTTCGGTGTCCCTGGATTAATCAGTCACATTAAAATGGATTGGGATGGAATTGTTAGCGGTTTCGCGTAAGCGAATCCAGTTCTTGTTACGCGAGTCTCCCTCACATTTGTCGCTGGTTTAAAGTGGCATGAGCTGCCAAAATTCACACAATTTCTGATCGTCGCGACAGTAAAAGGCTTTGAAGGCCATCGACAAACAAAATGATTGGCGTTGGAATGAGGAAAATGAGGCCTGTAAGAATCGAAAACACGTGTTCGACAAGTAAACAAAATTTTAATAACCGGGACGACCATTCATTCATTCTAAGCCAAAGTTAGTTCAAAACAATACCTTATCGTACATTTTAGAGACTAGAAGCACTAAAAAGCTTCTGAATTATATGTGTTGAGAAAAATAGTCAGTTATTTCAACATTCTGTTTTAAGTCAAAATATCAACATTTTGGCAGCTCATGCCACTTTAATCAGTCACATTAAACTGGATTGGGATGGAATTGTTAGAAAGGAGGATTCGTGTAAGCAAGTTCTGTTCATGTTGAATAATTGAATTTAACCCCACAGAGTAAAGGCAATCTGTTGATCAGGTTCGAAAAGTAATGAAGTTTATTTTTATGTGGCATGTTTATCCATTTATACAACTAAAATTTCCCATATGCCTGTGTGTTTCAGTCTTCAAAAATATTCATATAATTAAGATGGGTATGTTGTTAAAGCTAAAATCGGTAATTTTACAAATGTACCCACCAATTTCTAATTGTGAGATTATTTATTTGTACATCGTTTTCACTTTAATCAATTACGTACTATGCCACGCCCCACAATACAATCTCTGTGCATTATTTAAGCTTCGTTGTTGTTATTTAAGGTATTGAGTATATCTTTTTGCCTCCACAAAATATAAAACATATCTTCTAGAAATGAAATTGTTGTAATTTTCAAAATGTTTAACTTGGTTTATGTACATATGTAATAGCGGACTACTTTCCTGTATGGATCTGTTGTGCAAATTGTTATCCTGAAAAGTAAACTGTGGTGGAAAACTACATATCTTGTTTATTTATTTCGTATTTTTTGCTTGCGGGAGCTTTGTTGGGCGTCTGTGACCAGGGGGCTGTTTCTCAACACAACTTACGCCCGTCGTAACTTTGCGCCTGGTCGTAACGTAATGTTGAAGGTATATGTTGCCATGACGTTACGACTAGGCGCAAAGTTACGTCGGTGTTGAGAAACAGCCCCCAGGTGTGTCAGGTGGGTATAGGGGTAGATGATGAGGAGAGAACAGGGAAGCAGATATAGTTAGAACTAGGACTGGATGGATTTAGATAAATCCACATCTGTGAACCAGCTTTTCAAAACCCTGGACTTGGGGTTTCTTTTGGCAGTTTTTTGATCAAGGCATTATTTACACGCCTACGACTTATATTAGCTTATATGGTTCATTTTCCTGACTATTATGTAAACTAAGTGATGAATAGATTAACAATGTTACCCTTTGGCTTGTTCAATGCACCTTCATCTTTTAACAGATTCATATGTTTTATTAGTTAGTGTCTTTTAGAAAGTGAGTATAACAGTATTCTCGTTATTTTGGGATTACACTTTCTTGAAAATATGGCAGAAATTTCTCTGTTATACTCACTTTCTAAAAGACACTAATTAATTAAACTCATGCATTCAACAAAGGGAGCTGTGTCAATTACGTTACCAGAGGGGTACTAAATGTCCGCTGTAGTATCTACCAGTCAACTACGTTCTTTTTAGAGGAGGCCGGTTGGCTGAATGGATAAGGCAGCCGGCATTTAGTGCTGGCGATAGGTGCCATACTCTGGGACCCGGGTTCGATTCCCATAAGCATTTCGGGCGTCATCCAAAAGTAGGTAGAGGAATTTCTGCCATATTTTCAAGAAAGTGTTATCCCAAAATAACGAGAATACTTATATGTTTCAGTTAAAAGCTCAAGTTCCTTTAAAAACGTTTAAAATATTATAGGACATAATGTGTACCCAAGCACCTACGAAGTTTACATTTACTGGGGTTTCTCTCGGACTATTTTTGTCAGGGATGCATTTATGGTCATGCATATGAATCAATTAAAATGTTGATTATTTTGTCTTTCTAAAATCCAAGAAATTGTCTTTTGGCATTGCAGTTAAAAAAGGGATTTTCTTGATTTCAGTGGTTTAAATATATTGATGAACACTAAAACTAACGTTGTTGTTATAAACTAAAACCCGTGATATTCCATTAGGTTGAAGACAGACAAGAGCTTGGCCTAAATTTTCTGGAACACTTTGTTATACATTTACAATGTTAACGGATCTTCAGCTATGTCAAGAATATCGGTAGACTGAAATTGTTCATATGTTCATATTATATTATTGAATAATTCGCTCACCCGCATCTCAGAGATCAATTAAGACGTTGAAGGATATGCTACAAGGATAATAAGAACAGAAAATTAGGTCTGATTTGTATGGCGGAGAGAATTCCCATGCCAAAAGTCTTCGTCGATGCATATACATACACTAACTCTAGATTTGGGGGGGGGTGGGGGGTGGAGGAGGCCTATTCGTGATTCAAGTCTATATGATCAAGGTTTTGTGTCCTTCAAGATTGTTAGTCGGTTAAACGATTACTCTTAACAGAGAGAAGTAGGTCGTATATATATAAAAAAAAACATCACACTGTTCCTTAACATTTTACCCAGCGAGCTGTTGCATGTTACTAGCCAATGACATTAAGCCGACTCTTTGGTCCTTGTTCCTTGAAGTTCATCTCCTTGAAGGGACCCAAAGAAAACAGAGAGATCTTCTGAGTTCCTGACTGGTTACTCACGAATCAAATAACAGAACAGAGCCACACAGACTTTCACAACATACACAGTGATCTGTGCGAATTCACAGTCATGCCGTTCGGCTTGTGTAATGCGCCGAATGCTTTGAGAGATTGTACACAGTTTGTGATGGTGCCATGTAGAGCCTTGACCTTATTCCGGCTTTCTCAAACGTTTGCTAGCAAGTGGGGTCCTATACGACGTACTAGGGACAACATTACTCTCTTACTACAGTTTCAATCTCAACCGTTTTATACTCTGTTGAGAACATCTAGTAAGTTTTATTAAAGTGGCATGAGCTGTCAAAAATTTCGTTGAAACAGCATTATGAAGATTGATTGATTGATTGTTTGGTGTTTTACGCCGCGCTCAAGATTATTTCACTTATATGGCGGCGTTGCCAGTTTTATTGTGGGAGGAAACCGGGCTCAGTGCCCGGAGGAAACCCACGACCATCCGCTGGTAACTGGCAACCATCCCACATAGGTCGTTCGAGTGAAAACCCAGTCAGAAAATTTTCCAATTTTTGGACTGAGTGGGATTCGAACCCGCGACCCATTGGTGGAAGGCTGTTCGGATTGAGCGTCCAACGCTCTACCTACTGAGCCACGGAGGAATTATGAAGAAGGAAAATAATAATTATGGATAGCAGCTTCTTGATATATATTTATGAACACTAAAACACACGGGCACAGGGAAAATCTTCTTGTCTAAAATAACCACGGAGAGTTTCTTATTGTGTTACAAAGGGGCATATCATTTTGACGTTTATACCCAATAATAAATTGTTATGATAAACCACAACCCATGATATTTCTACTACCATAGTCAGTAGAATTTTCTGGAAATGATAATTTGGCAACAAATCATCAGTATATTTGGTAAAGCTAACTCGCCGATTTGGTATAGGTTTTAGATAGTAGTCAATTAGGTGGGATAATCTTTATCGTTCACTACCAAAATCAGATAATAGGACGCCCTGTCTTATAGGATCGAAACGTTGCCCCAAGATATTTTAAAAAGTTGCTCTCCATATAGTTACTTGTTTCCGTCTTCATGTATCTTCAACATTTAAATATTGCTAAAACAAGAAACAGAATGTTGTTAATTGTTCGTTAGTTATGTCAAGAACTATCTAATAAGAACTTCCTGCTGATACCAATATGTCACAGATGTTCGTTCGGATAGTTTTCAGAAGCAACAAAAAACCTTAAATGTACTCATATATCCCGGCTATTTGGATCTTCAAAAAGATATGTTTCGTAATCTGAACATATTATTTACGTACAGTGACATATATAGTCCTTAATCAAATGGATATAGCATACCCGTTAAATACTTCTATTCTTTCGCCGAAAAAATAAAAGTAATTAAAAAAAAAGCATCAAAGCAAAAGGCTGCAGACGACTTTCCGCCCAAAAGGTATATTTAAAGAGTTATTTACGGAATTCTCTGCTGGTTGTGTTTTTTGTCTGACAGTCAATAAAGGATCGAACAGCCGAAAATGCACCAGACACGCAGCCAACAAGGGACTGTGCCGTGCGGCTTAACCAGGTCGATTGTCATTTCCACAACAAAGAAGACAAAGGAATCCCCAAAATAAAACTCCCTATCATGTGGTCCACTGGGGCTAGGAAAGGTACTACTGGTCATCTGGAAATCTCATCTTTATATAAACAATTACAGTTATAGTGGCATGAGCTGCCAAAATTCACATTTTTTTCATAATTTCTAATCGTCACGACAGTAAGAGGCTTTGAAGGCCATCGAAAAACTAAATAATTGGCGTTGGAATG
Organism: Lepidochitona cinerea; assembly: GCA_963971465.1. Classification (NCBI taxonomy): domain Eukaryota; kingdom Metazoa; phylum Mollusca; class Polyplacophora; order Chitonida; family Tonicellidae; genus Lepidochitona; species Lepidochitona cinerea. The sequence goes on along the minus strand of OZ020554.1, from coordinate 31,540,425 downwards.
AGGAAAATCCATACAGTATGTGGCTTGTACGAACCGAAAACGTATTCGAAAAGTAAACAAAATTTAAATAACCGGGACGACCATTCATTCATTCTACACAAGAAGCACTAAAAGCTTCTGAATTATGCGTCTTGAAAAAAATAGCCAATAATTTCGACGTTCTGTTTTAACGTCAAAATATCAACATTTTGGCAGCTCATGCCACTTTAACGATCTTTGTGTGGGTGGCTCCGGGCACGTCCCTTTAAGGCAGACGAAAAAACAAAACACAAACGCAAGACAGGAAGTAGATAATTCCAGAAACAATTAATGGCCGTCTTTTAGCGAAGGTATTTATTATTTGACGAAGGTAAAAACCTGCCATCGATTATTTCTGGAATTTTCAACTTCCAGTCTAGCGCAATGAAAACGGACGCTTGTTTGAGTGTGGCACGCGGACGAGAATGGCCGCATCCGTCTTTCATAGTAGGATGAAAATATATGCTTGACATTATCGGAAACGAAAAATTAGCACACTTCCTGCGACTTTTCCACCACTAAAATCATACCTCAACCCCACTCCGTTTAAAAAAAAATTAAATAAATCATCAAGTTCAACACCGAGAGTGGGTGTCAAGTTTGATGGAAACGTACACAAATCTTCAAAGACCTACTTGCCGCGGTGCTAGCCTTTTTGATATTTGTGAGGGAAGCGAATATATATTAGCTTGCTTTAAAAGCACACTTGCCGCGAAAATCAGGAATATTGTTTACATTAAAAAAGAAAGACCGTATTCTGTATTTTTTCCCAGACAATATAAGTTAGGAACTTTCTATTTTTACCAAAATTTAAAAGTTTGGACGTCACTTTGTATTTTTAATTTGAATTTGAAAATTTGAATTGTTACGTACCCGGAACGTAAACAAACCGATCTGCCCCCTATTGGCGATTTTATGTTTCAGTCGAGTGAGTGAACTAACGGCACAGTGTAATTTTACGTAGGCCTATCTATCTGAGAAATACAGACTGACGATCGGTTAACAGCGACTGGAAAAGCCTGCTGAGAATTGTTTGAGTGTAAACCACAGATACAAAGGCCTGAAAGGAGGGTAGTCCAACACGAAAGTTGACCGACACTGATCGTTGTTGTTGTAATCAGGCTTCGATTCTTCGTTTGTTTTTCACCCCATTTTTACAGTCTAAAGCTAACTAGACATGTTTTATGTGTCCTATGTTTAAGTTTAGTGGTATTAGTCGTAGTAAGCTCATGTAAATTGGTTTTCTTAGCAAATTTAAACAGGCTACGGCGGCAAGTGTGCCTTTAAGGAATATCATTATTCATGGAACAAATAAAGTACATCGACTTAATCGACCAATGAAAAAAACAGGTATTGTTTTAAAATTTGTGAAAAAAAGCATACAACAGACGTCAACAAGCCGTCGAAGATGATTACAGTTACAGCCGACTGTTCATATCTGCCCTTAATGGGCATCCATTGGACGTCGGTCATAGTATGGGTTCCCGTCGTCTAGCACACATGGTTTTGATTAAATGGCTCACGTATAGGCCTAACTGATACAAAGGCAAATGATATAGGCCTATATGCACATGTAGCTCAATGGCTAATTTGATTGATTGGTGTTTTACGCCACATTCTAGATTATGTCAGTTATATTGTGTTGCCAGGTTCAGTGGGAATTGAATCGGGGCTCCTCGCGATGGATGTCAATCTGACTTAAGCCGGGATGTTCATTGAAAATAGCATGTATATATATATAGGCCTATAGGCCTACTGGGTATAGTAGGCCTATAGTCTTTTCATTGGTGGATTAAGTCATTTGAACGAGTTATTAAGTCGTTTGAACGAGTTACTAAGTCGTTTGAGCGAGTTATTAAGTCGTTTGAACGAGTTAGCGAAAAGCCAAAAAATATTTTACAATGTCACTTCTACGACTCCGTAGTATGTTTCGAAACTGCGCGCACATGGAAAGTCATTTTTTCCACTTCTGGCGATGACGTCATGTTTGAGGCTGTCATATGACGTCACACTTTAAGGCTCAAAATCAAATGTTTTTTTGGATTGGGCTGTTGTATGTGTACTGTACTGACTGTATAGTTGCGGTAAGTTGACATTGTTATTCATGATTGTAATATTTGGTTTCAATTCAGACATATTATGTACACCTGGACCAGACTTTTCCTTGGGAAATAGCGATTGCTATTTAACTAAGCGCGCCATTTTTACTTTCACACTAGAATCTAAACAACAACAACACTGTGTTGTATGACTTGTAAAAGTATTTTCGTAATCCAATATTCATCATAACGTATTCATTTGGTTTTGTTTAAATATTCCTGATATTTTTTAATGGCTTGTTCCCATAGTGTTCAACCCTTTGGGCCTCACAGTAAAATTGAACGATACATACCTCAGTGAACTAGTTTTAAGCTTAATTAAACATAGCTCCGGTATGTAGCGTTATTGACTATAGTATTGTGACGCCCGAAGGGCGGAGTCGAACCGCTCCCAGCGGTTAGACCATTGTTTACTACAATTAAATTAAACAAGGAAGAATGAATGACAAAAAAAAAAAATTACGAAGAATACCGGATCAGATTTGATAAAATAAGGAGTAGACTAGTCACTTAGAGATTTTACTGCAGGGAAGTAAACATAATTTTAATAAACAGGTGTAAAAAAAATTAATTCACTTGTTGTATTTATTATATTTTCATCGTATACTAAATAAGTTATAGGGGCCTAGTAGGCTACTTTAACACATTTTGAATTTGAGATAATTTGGGGCATCAATTTTCAAGCGCTGGAATATCAACAAACAAATAAGGCACAGAGGCCAAGAGGGTGGCTTGGCTTCAAAGACAACTGTCCCACATGGCGGCCATGGCCTTCCTTATATTTGAGGCCAGGACTGTCTAAAAATCATGTTTTTTCATTCTGAATTTATTATTTAAGAGTTACCAGAATGGGCTGCATTTACTCAAAGAGAACTGCACACAGGGAAGGCTACAATAATAATCATCCCAATATAAGCCTTGGGGGCAAAGTGATAAGGCTGAGAGAAAGAGGGGCTTCTTTGACCAATGTGACTAGAGGAGCTCACCCAACACCCAATGATGAAGGTAGTTTTTGTGTTTTTGTGGTATTATGAAAGAAAAAGTATTAAATATTAACACGCTCAGAATTGCAAAGATTAATTGTTTGTTATTTCTGAACAATGTATTTGGAAGTATACATTTTACCAAAAATAACAAAATATTTATATTTCATTGTAACCAACTGAGCCATCGAGCCGTTCTCCCGTGCCACTTTAAAGGGGCATGAGCTGCCAAAATGTTGATATTTTGAGGTTGACACGGAATGTTGAAATTATTGGCTATTTTTCTCAAGACGTACAACTCAGAAGCTTTTAGTGCCTTTAGTCTCGAAAATGTACGATAAAGTATTGTTTTGAACTAATTTTGGCTTAGAATGAATGAATGGTCGTCCCGGTTATTTAAATTTTGTTTACTTTTCGAACACGTTTTCGGTTCGTACAGGCCACATACTGTATGGATTTTCCTCATTCTAACGCCAATCATTTAGTTTTTCGATGGCCTTCAAAGTCTCTTACTGTCGTGACGATCAGAAATTATGAAAAAAGTGTGAATTTTGGCAGCTCATGCCACTTTAAAGGAACTGTTTAACTGCTTGAAATTGAATTCTTCTACTTTAGGAAAGGTTTGTCTAAGTATTTTTAAAACTTGTATTTCTACTTTCAACAACAGGAGAAGAAATGTGGTCCTTTGAAACTGAGATGACATCTAACGGATCCAGTGTAGACAGGCCAGTAGATAGTATTGTAAAGAAACATCCACCTAAAGCTTTGAAGGTCAGTACTGTCACACAGTCAGAATTGACAAAGGCCCTTGCCACTTCCACTTAAAGCTTTGAAGGTCAGTACCGTCACACAGTCAGAATTGACAAAGGCCCTTGCCACTTCCACTTAAAGCTTTGAAGGTCAGTACCGTCACACAGTCAGAATTGACAAAGGCCCTTGCCACTTCCACTTAAAGCTCAGTACCGTCACACAGTCAGAATTGACAAAGGCCCTTGCCACTGACGGCGTTAAAGCAGAAACGAAAAAGAAAAAAGCAGTTTTGGATAAGAGAAAATATTGTCTTGTTACTTTCTATGGGCATCAAATTTGTATTTTTCTTTTTTGTAATTTTTTTTACACCCCAAGCCAAGATAAGGGTTTATCCCAAGGGGTCAACACGTCCTTTGGACAGCATGTCGTCAAAATTCATCTATTTTAATTGGACACCCAGCAACACTTAAATATATAGAAATGTTTGATTGAAACTGTCTTTAAACGCGGGTTCCATACTAATAATAAACAATTAAGACATCAGCACACCGTCAGTTGTTTTTGAACAACACGAGTTCAGAGTTCACTTTCTTAACGCAGGCTACCAAATTTTGTATTTTTCGTTCTTGAATTTTTTTTTGATGCCTAAGGCAAGCGTTCATCCAAAATGGGGTCCACACGGGACGTCTTTTGGATGGGATGTGGTAAAATTCATTCTAATTGGTCATCCTATAATCCAGCAATTTACCATGGTAAGAAAAACAAAAAGTAGGTCATTTTGGACACCCATTTCTGAAATATTCAACTTATAATTTCTTATTTTCTTTCTAGAGATTATTCCCATTAAACCCACCTTGTTTATCAAGTGAAATGCTACGAGAAAAACAAAGACGGGCAGATGTACAAAGAGAAGCCGTAAGCTACTACCATTTTATTGACTTTATGGAAAATTTAGTGATATTTTCTTTCTCTTTACATTTGATTCAAATTCATCTTTTTTTCAAATTTTTACCAAACAATGTATATTTGATGATGAAATATTATCCCATCAGTATCACAAATTTTTTTTCTGGATTTTAGTTCAAATTTGTACGACGGCTGAATGCTGCCACGATAAAAAAAAAAATCGGCGCTGTTAATCCGTAATAGCGAATTAATTCATTTAATCCGTAATAATGAATTAGTCAATTCGAAATAACGGAATACTAATTCGTTTTAACGGATTAATAATTCGTTTTAACAAATTATTCTAATCTGTAAATACGGATTATAATAATCCGTAAATACGGATTATAATAATCCGTTATAACGAATTACTTAATCCGTTATAACGAATTAACTATTCCGTTATAACGAATTACCTAATCCATAATAACGAATTATTAATCCGTAATAACGATAGGTGATGGGCTGATTGGGGGTATGGGCAAAAAAGGAGGAGTTGGGTTGAAAGGGTGTGTGAACTTATAAGGAAAACGGCTGAATAAGTGTATGGACCAATAGAGAGGCGGACTTAATAAAAGTGTACATATGAATAGGGGACGGGCTTAATAAAATTGTACGTACGAATAGGGAATTCTCTTAATAAAAGTGTATGAGCGAATGGGGAATGGACTAAATAAAAGAGTACGTACAAATAGGTGAATAAAACTAATCCATAATAACGAATTATTAATCCATAATAACAAATTAGGTAATTCGTTATAAAGGATTAAGTAATTCGTTATAATAATCCGTAATAACAAATTATTAATCCGTAATAACAAATTACTAAATCCGTTATTACAGATTAAGTAATCCGTTATTACGGATATAACGGATTAAGTAATTTGTTATAATGGATTAAGTCATTCGTTATAACGGATTAAGTAATTTGTTATTACGGATTAAGTAATTCGTTATAACAGATTAAGTAATTCGTTATAACAGATTATTATAATTCGTTATAACAGATTATTATAATCCGTATTTACAGATTAGAATAATTCGTTAAAACGAATTATTAATCCGTTAAAACGATTTAGTATTCCGTTATTTCGGATTGACTAATTCGTTATTACGGATTAAATGAATTAATTCGTTATTACGGATTAACAGCGCCGATTTTTTTTTTATCTTGGCAGCATTCAGCCGTCGTAAATTTGTGTAACACTGACTAGCTTTTGAAAATCAGATTTCGGTTAAAGTGGCACGAGGTGTCAACATTTTTACTTTTTACAGAAATTCTGCTTATTAAGTTGATAAGTGGGTTTGAAGTTGATTGAAAAAGTTAAAAACATAAGTCTTTTGTGTAAATTCTTGACTAGTATCACTAAAAAGTTTCTAATCTGTACAATAATTTTGCTAAATTTTGTTTTAACAGAATCATATCAATGTATTGGTAGCTCATGCCACTTTAACAAAAGATAATGTTGAAGTTTTGTCAGCTTTCAACGTTCATTTTGAAACTTTGAAGTTGTTTTTTCTCATAAACTGTATAAAAGCAATCTGTTTTTTTTTTTTAAGGCTGTACACAGAAACCGAGACGTGACTCACAATACATCGCTTCGAGGCGATCAAATGTGGAAGAGAACACATTCAGATGGGAAATTTCAAACTTTTCAAGTTAGTGATTATTTTTCGTATTTCTTTATATCAACATTGCTTACTGGTAAGCACAAGTTTAATTTCATTGTAAGGATTCGTAAAGCTGGTTTGCGCTTGTATACTGATTGATTGATTGATGTTTAATCACCTGAGATAATAATCACAACAAATAAAATTTATAATTCAATAATCTATATAGGCGGGAATAAGTATATGGACTTAATGTATATTTGAAAAACATAAGTTGAAACAAAACAGCCTTTGCGTTCAGGGACAGATTCAGGGAAAATTTGGGCATACCATTTCGGTTCAAAATGTTCCAACAATGAGACGGAAACAACATCTCTGGCCCAAAATTCAACATTAAATGCTATGTTGACATTAAAATCTGTTGGTTTTAACAATTTGGGCGGAGTTTGGGCGCCCATACCTGTATACAGGTATCAAAATGTCTCTGGATCAGTCTATGGCGTTAGTGTACTGGAAGTCAAAAAAGGAGAGACAAAGGAATATACATATTTTCGGTTTTGCTCGGAACTACTTGGCAAAAAAGACATTCTACATGGCCGCCAATGTGTACAAACTGTAAAGAAGAGGCCAGACACAGTAGAGATGGTGTATTACGTCACCACTCTTAGTGTACACACACAACAGAGGTCTTGTTTGATGTGATGTGTCACTGAGTGAGCTACATGTAATTAACTTTCATAACCATCGCATGGCGATAAATGTCGAGTTAGATTTTGTATATGCTGCGCCCGAAATTTAATTTTCTTCTTGGCCCGACTTGTCTTGTACACATTCTACAACACACTTAAGTTAACGCAAATTGGAAAGTATAGCCCAAAGTATTTTTCTTCACTTTTTATTTTCTGTATTTTCATAAATATTTTTGTATATGTTGTCTTCTCACTTTTCTCAATTTAGTTGTTTATGTTAACTTCCTGATTGTGATACATGTATCACACATAGTTACAAAAAAATTGACACATTTGGACAAAAGAATTGTGCATACTTTAAATTTTATTTTAATTTTATTTTAAATTTTATTTTAATTTGATTTTAAATTTTATTCTAATTTTATGTTAAATTTTATTTAAAAAATTTTGTGAAATATTTTTTTCCCTTAGATTCAAACTCACATAAGGCCGTCAGATTTAATGAGGGAAGTGAAACACAAGGAGATAGTCGACAGACAAAGACTTAGTGAAGAGAGAATGAGAAACGTCAGAGAAAAAGTAAGATATGTACAAGTGAGCAGGATTAATTATATTGATGAGTGTTTTGCATCACAGTCTACTGGACTCGGTTATAGCTAGGAAATGGCTTACATAGTGATAGTTTTGTACCTGGGTTATTTGAATATTAGATTGAAACAAATGTTTAAATTGGCATAAGCTGCTAAAATTCGAATTTTATTCATAAATTCCAATGGTCAAGAGAAGTTGAGCATTTGAAGAAGCTTGAAAAAGTAAAGGATTGATGTTGAAGTAAAAAATACCTCTAAAGCCAGTAAACATAGAACTAGAATGGAAAATGTATGCAAATAATGAACAAAATTAAAATAGCTTGGGGTTTTCAATTATATTTTGAGAGTCTTGTTGCTTATAAAAACATCTCCAAGAGTGGTATATCAGTTGGAAGCTTTTATTCTTCTTGATAAAAAGGACAACCAATTAGCTAATTCTGTTTTAACAAAATTTTCCCTAGACTTGGCAGCTCATGCCCCTTTAAAGATTACAGCATTTCTGTTTCATATTGTATTTATTTTCCCAGAAAAATGCAGTGGAAAACCAACCCTTGTTAACGACAGACATTCTTTTAGCCAAACAGAGAGCAGCAGATCGGATCAGGGCTGAGGTAATTCATCTACATTATCTTCTCAAATTCAACTTTATCTGGGGTACATTGTTTTTTTCTTATTAGATGGATTGCCTTATGACATCATTGAGGTATACAGAGGGATAAACATGGCCGACGAAAAATATTCCCCACAGAAAAGTATATATTTATGACCACTAATACACACGGGCACAGGGAAAGTCTTCTTGTCTAAAATAACCATGGAGACAAGTTCCTAATTGTGTTAAAAAAGGTATATCATTTAGACCTTTATACCCCATCGTAAGTTGTTATAATAAACTAAAACCCATGGTATTTCATTAGCCTGGCCTTAGTCAGTAGGATTTTCTGGAACAGATAATTTAGCTAACAAATCATTAAAACACAAATCATCTTTCGTATGGTAAGACAACTTCTTATTATATATACAAATACATATATAGTCGCGACGTTTCGACCCAGTTTCTAAAGTCGTTCTCAAGCTAATGAAATTATAAATATCAACACGTTATAAATAAAGGTGGTTAGAATTATCGTAGAATTATGAACATCATAATAGAATAATTAGGTTATTGATTGGAGTAGAAAACCTCATGGATGGAAATGATTATGTTAGTATAAGAACCATTAACGTCAAAGATCTGCGTACATAATTTGAAATTCAAACATTTTTCTCGTTAGAGTATCGTTGGAAGAGAGCGTTACAAAAGTAAATGATCTCACATCATTTAATATATATATATATATAGTTCGATTACCATATGAAAAGATGATTTGTGTAACAAATCATTAGTATTTTTGACTGAAATGTATATAGGTGTACGATCATGGGTATCGCTACAAGGGGATGCCATTGGTGGACAAGTTGACAGATTGATTGATGTTTTATGCCGCACTCAAAATTATTTCACTTGTATGGAGAACTTCGGGGAGTACCTGGCAACTCTCCCACATACAGCATTCAAGTGAAAAATCCACTGAGAAATTTGCCATTTTTATTTGGTCTGAGTGGGATTTGAACCCGCACTGCATCGATGGAAGGCCTGCGTCGGACTGAGGGACTATCACTTTAACCGACTGAGTCCCCCTTGACAGATTGAGCATTGACCCTTGTGAGCTATAGACAGCTTTTTGTGAGCCTGAAATGCATTTAAATTGTAGAATAAAAAAATGTTGTTTTAATTTTGGTTTATGTCTATCATTTTCTTTAAACGGTTTGCTATTTGAGTTGCCAAGAGTAGAATGCTATACTCAACAAATAGCAAATTGGTCAAAGAAAAAGGGAAATAGAAACCAACCCAAATGATGGATTGATAGATTGTTTGGTGTTTTACACCGCGCTCAAGATTATTTCATTTATAGGCGGCGTTGTCAGGTTTAGTGGATGAAGAAACCGAGCTCATTGCCCGAAGGAAACCCCTGAGCTTCCGGTGGTAACTGTCAACCATCACACATAGGTTGTTCAACAGAAAATTTGGTCAGAAAATTTTACAATTTTTTTTGGACTGAGTGGGCTTCGAATCTGCGACCCATTGGTGGAAGGCTGTTCGGATTGAGCGTCTAATGCTCAACCTACTGAACCACGGAGGCCCCCCAACCCAAATGAGCTGAAGAATTAACTTTCCATTTTTTGTTGTAGAGGTTGAAAAGAAGACGAGAGTTCTCAAAGAAATACCCTCACATACTGAAATCAGTTGAACATGAAACATCAGACCACAAGGTCAGTAATAGTTGAAAAAATATGTTGGGGAAATTTCTGACAATTACCGCCGAGCCTGATGACGTTACATAAAATTACGCAAAGCTTTCTGGGTAAAATGTACCTCAGTTCACCATTTTGTTTATTGGTACTTAATAGCAAGGTGTTACTTTCTTGGTAACTTTACGCCTTTTACGTCTTCTGTTCGATACATTATTATTTCTTCCGCCATATTTTAAAATTATTTTAACATCCCTCAATCCCCCGAAATGCTTTGCGCGTTAATTCCAAGTTACGTCATCAAGCAATCGGTCAATTTGTTTGTTTAGGAGTAATTTATTGTGCAATGCTTTTTGCTGATGACAAGGTGTTACCAATGATTATTGGAGTACAAGAATATCGACTCTTTGCTTGGATGGATTGATTGATTGATGTTTTATGCTGCACTTAAGATCATTTTCATTATATAGCAGCATTGCCACGCCAGTGAAAGATCCTATCTGAATTTGTTTTATTTATTTGGACTGAGTGAGATTTTAACCTGCGACATTCATTTTAATGATGAGAACCCCTGTCTCCAATATACAACAACCCATGTCAGAATATATATACATTCAACATCATATGACGAACAGTTACTCTGATTCAACTGTTGAAAAAAAAAAAGATCCAGGTTTTTTTTCATAAACTAAAAGAATTCACTAGACTGGTCTATTCATAATTTCTGATCCTCAGGATAGTAAGAGGCTTTGAAGACCATCAAAAAACTGGTTAGTTAACTCTGTTTTGTGTTTTGTAGAATGGTGAAAGTTCAATGAAGGAACGACTACAGACAGCAGATAGAAATCCTAAAAAAATTAAGTTCAAGTCGAAATATGTTAAAATGAAGGTAACTTTAATTAAGTAATACACAAGTAGTGATAACCCGAAAAACGACGGTTTTATGCTGACTCAATATTTCAGCATTTATTATACCATCTTCAGGAGAGTAATGAATGAGCAACAACATATCATATATATAACAAAAAGTACAAGCATTAATTGCCGAAATATTGAGTCATCATGAAACTGTTGTTTTTCGGGTTATGACTTCTTGTGTATTACGGAAAACTAGTCAGTGGAACAAATGGATTTTAATTAAGTAATGTATTGATTAATTAATTTAACTTGTCAGGTCTAATAGGGTAGGAAATCGACGACCTTTTATATTTATAGACACTAAAACACACTGGCACAGGGAAAATCTTCTCTCCTAAAATAAACATGGAGACAAGTTTCTAGTTGGATTTAAGGTTGGAGAGGGGTGGGGGGGGGGGGGGGGGGGGTAATGTCATTTAGACCTTTATACCCATCATAGATTGTTGTAATAAACCAAAACTCTTGATATTTCATTAGGTCGAAGACAAACCGGAGTTCGGATTTTTTCTACTTTAAGGTTGATCTTAAATGCGTTTTATTTTTGCAGGTTCAAAACAATCCTCGATACACAGATCAAGAGGAGGAAAATAACAGGGCTTAAGATAAACACAGATCTACAGTCATGTAAGGTATGCCATCATCAATTTGACATGAAATTAAGTTGATTGATTGATTGACTGTTTACGCCACACTCAAGATTATTTCACTTATATGGCGGTGTTGCCAAGTTTAGTGGGGGAGGAAACCGGGCTCATTGCCCATAGGAAACCCCTGACCTTCGGCAAGTACATGTACCTGGCAACTCTTCCACATAGGGCGACCGAGTGAAAAAAACACTCAGAAAATTTTCTAATTATTTTTATTTGGTCTGAGTGTGATTCGAACCCGCGCCGCATCGATGGAAGGTCTGTGTGTGACCAAGCATACAGTATTTGAAATTATGTTGTATATATCTGACTTTGTATCTCTGCCATTTGAATTTTTGTTACTGTTTCGTTTTAAAATCATTGTTTAAGAGAACACTTTGAATGTTTGTAGTATCAAAACATCTTTACCAATACCCCAAAAATGTCCAAAAACAAAGTCAGTTATATCAGGACGTATTGAAGTGCAAAGTCCATTGTTGGACTTAAGGCCCGTTCTCACAGTGCGATTTGTTGTACTGACTTGTAGCATGCGATTGAAATGGATGCATTTGATTGGCTGATTAATCATATCATATTTATATCGCATGCTACAAATGGGTACGACAAATCGCACAGTGAGAAAGGGGGGTTAAGCCACTACTACTCTGCTGACTGAGCCATTTAAAAGGCCCTCGCTAGCAGAGACTTTCCCGACCAAATTATTTTTTATTTAAAGGCACACTTGCCGCCGTAGCCTGTTTAAATTTGCTAAGAAAACCAATTTACATGAACTTACTACGACTAATACCACTTAACTTAAACATAGGACACATAAAACATGTCCAGTTAGCTTTAGACTGTAGAAATGGGGTGAAAAACAAACGAAGAATCGAAGCCTGATTACAACAACAACGATCAGTGTCGGTCAACTTTCGTGTTGGATTACACTCCTTTCAGGCCTTTGTATCTGTGGATTACACTCAAACAATTATCAGCAGGCTTTTCCAGTCGCTATTAACCGATCGTAAAATTACACTGTGCCGTTAGTTCACTCACTCGACTGAAACATAAAATCGCCAATAGGGGGCAGTTCGGTTTGTTTACGTTCCGGGTACGTAACAATTCAAATTTTCAAATTCAAATTAAAAATACAAAGTGACGTCCAAACTTTTAAATTTTGGTAAAAATAGAAAGTTCCTAACTTATATTGTCTGGGAAAAATACAGAAAACGGTCTTTCTTTTTTAATGTAAACAATATTCCTGATTTTCACGGCAAGTGTGCCTTTAATACTGCACTATGCCCTGATTTACGATCATTTCTATGAATATTGTCTCCTGTTAAATACATGTAGTTAAAGTGGTATGAGCTGCCAGAATGTTGATATTTTGACGTTAAAACTGATGAGAATGTTGAAATTATTGGCTATTTTTCTCAAAGCGTATAATTTAGAAGCTTTTTAGTGCTTCTAGTCTCAAAAATGTATCATAAAGTATTGTTTTGAACTAACTTTGGCTTAGAATGAATGAATGGTCGTCCCGGTTATTTAGATTTTGTTTACGTTTTCGGTTCGTACGGGCCACATACTGTATGGATTTTCCTCATTCCAACGCCAATCATTTAGTTTTCGATGGCCTTCAAAGCCTCTTTAATACTGTGGTGACGATCAGAAGTTATGAAAAAAGTGTGAATTTAGGCAGCTCATGCCAATTTAATAAAATAGCCATTCTCTTCCTGTGTAGAATTTAGATTTTTTAAATACTTTATTCATTCTTTTTTTCATTTTGTAGGATATACATTGTATATCAAGTGGAGAAGGAAACATGTTAAATTGGTGGTTTTGGCCTTGGCTTCAGTCAACTTTCTCGGCTTTATCGTAACCGTGTTAGTCGATATATTTGAGGGAATACTGATTGATAATAATATTGAAGTACCCATCGAGGGCCCTGAATACCTCTTCTGTAATATGGACTGTTTGTGATTTGTTAGTCACTATGAATAGAATTACCAGGATTGGAAAAAAAAAGAATAATTCTTTATTTGCTGGGCTTTTGATGTATATCATATAAGAACATTTGATGACATGAGAAGATCGTCTTTGGATTTGATGGTTTTCCGCGCACTCAAGGTTATTAAACTTGAAGATGACTGATCTCGAATCTTGCACACCATGGGGTTTATGCCCAGCTTGTCCAATGCAAGGCCTAACTATCATGGCAACATATACCTTCAACATTATGTTACGACCAGGCCTCAAAGTTACGACGGGCGTAATAGTGTGGTGAGAAACAGCACCCTGGTCCACGACAATTCTCAATCGAAGAATTATGCCCCCCACCTTTGCACCCCTAAACTGGATGATCAAAGAGGTTGAAATTACAATTTATCTGGTTTTGGAGACTTGTGTTGGGGCTTTGTCCCAGAATCTGCATAAAGACACTTGAATACACTGGCAGATTTTGAAAGCACAAAAGTCTTGATTTTTCTTGGCTTTCAACTGGAACCCATCCTTTGGTACCCAACAATGAACTATATACATGGAATGGTCACGTCACATTGGTTAGGTTGGATCAGGCTAGTGAAAATCAGTGTGGGATGTCTCTCTGTTACAAAGCAAATAACGTTTTCTACAATTTTATTACATCACAAATGAATGGTCGAAATTTATGTCACACGAGTGTTATGGCATCATGTTATGGCTTTAATAAAGCAGTAATCGTGCCAGGGTTGGTGATGTTTTTCGCTTCATTTGAAACGTCAGAGATCAGTAATGTCATCTCATAATAATGGTGGCGCTTGTTGTTCGTCAAATGTCACGTGACAGCCATTCCACTTATATAGTTCTTTAGCACCCAACATCGATAACCTGTTCTTGTCTGTTGCAATTCAGTTCACATGTTATTTTCGGAAAACACAACTTGGGACTGTTTCTCAAGACATTTACGCCCGACATAAGTTCAATGGAGGGCCTAACTGTCATGACAACATGTACCTTCAACACTACGTTACAACCAGGCGGAAAGTTACGACAGTGTTAAGAAACAGCCCCCAGAATCTTGCCTTTTGGGACTGAGGCTCATCGATGGCAGGTTTGCTTTGTTTGATTGATGTTTTACCCCACACTCAAGATTATTTCACTTATTTGCCGCTTTGCCAGTTTTAGTGAGGTGGAAACCGGGCAATTGTCCTGGCAACTCTTCCACATACGGCGAAGAAGTGAAAAATCTACTCAGATCAAATAAAAATTGAAAACTTTTGAGTGTGATTTGAACCTGCGTCACACCGCTAGAAGGTCTGTGTGGGACTTTGTTTGCTTTGGCGTTAAACACCGTATCCATTAAAGTCCCATTTTTCTGGGAGGATCGGGAAAGTGACACAAGGATATGGATAACTTCAACTGACTACAAAAATACTTTTATTAGTGGAAAAACCACACACAAACTATCGCACACATTATATGTATATATACAGAAAAGCACACTTGCCTAGATTATAATTTCTATAAATTGAAAACAAGTTGAGCTGTTACTTTTGTTAACTCCTTTGACATTAGATATTAGAATATCAACAGACAAATAACTAACACTGAGGGCGGTTGCATGAAGTTGTGGCATAGTGCAATCAATCGCAGTTGCCATGAGGTACCTCTTCACTTTGGCATCTATTGGCAACTAGACTTCGTTGGCAAAGTGACTGGTTTGTGAAACGAGCCACAGATTATAAAGTTACTGTTAGTATTAATATGGTTCTCTTGAACTCTTGTATTGAAAATTAAAAATGGAGGGAGTGCTAGGTTTAATGGGCAAGGAAACCAGGCAATTCGTGATCACTATAGAAGTTAATAGAAAGCGTCACAAAAGCAAGAAACGGACTTTGGGTTTAACTACTGTTACATTCCCACTATGGAGCCTCAAAGAACAGACTCAAAACTTCACATCATCATCATTGTGTAAACAAAGTTACTGTAGTTGGAAGTCTAGTACTACAAAAAAACGCCACATCAGTGTTCTGCTTGGAGCCCAAAAAGTTACGTAGTCACCATTGCCAAATGGCCTTATCCTCATGTGTGTATGAACAAAACACAAACATTTGGACAAAGTGCTTTTGAAGAATTTCATATATATGATTAATATTAATTTCTCCTAAACATCCTAATCAACCAAAACCTGATCCAAAAGTTTGGACACTTTTTTGAAACATAATACATACTCATAATGCATGCAATTTTTCATCAGCAGATATTAATAGTTTGTGTCTTTTGGAGTGAGTGATTGAGGTTTTACGTCCTGCTCAACAGTATTTCGGTTATATGAAGACGTTGTCTCCTTGTGACAGGGCGGATTTCCACCGCTCTTTTAGGTGCTGTCTCACCGAGACGACTTGCCGAAGACAACCAGCAAGCCCCCTCACCCAGTCACAGTATACTGACACCGGGCCAACCAGTCGCTGCTCTAACTCCTATTGCTGAGCGCCAAGCGAAGCAGTAACAGCTACCACTGTTAAAGTCTTTGGTCTGACTCGACCCGGGCTTGAACCCGGATCTCCCAGGCCTGAAGCGGACACTCTAGTGTCTTTTGGAAAGTGTTAGTGAGTATAACAGTATATTGGGATCAATCAATAAATCAATAAAAATGGCGAAAATCTGACATTTAGTGCTGACGATAGGGGGGCCAAACTCTGGGAATGGGGTTCCATCTGAACCCTCTTCCTGAAGAGCTTTTTGGGATTCCATATCATTTCAGCCTAACTTTCAACGACATAATTTTTTTGGAAATTTGATTGATGTAAAAGATCTTGTGCTTCCCAAGGGAAGAAACAAGGCTGGAGAAAACGCATGACCTATGTTTTGGTATCTGGCAACAGTTGCACCTGGGATTACAACTGCAAGGATTGTAAGCGCCTCTCTATTAAAGCCAGTCTACTCACAGCAGTTTGGCTTGCTATTGTTTGCGTCAGACGCCCGGTGACGGCATCTGATCCGCCCTGAAAATAACCGAAACCTGTATTCTGATTCATTCCGAACCTTATCGATATCGTAGATATACGGACTGGACAGCCTTTTTGTAAGTTAGCAACAGAAAACAATCGCCATTTTGACTATTCTGACACTTACAAATAGGCATGCACAGCACTTATATCTGCGATGTTGTAAAGTTCTGAAGCGCCTTCACAGGTTTCCACAATGAACACCGAATCATAGTTATAAGACTTTTAGGATAAACAGGATTCCAAGCCAAGGATGGTATGCTGGAGTTGACATGAGCTACTATTGGTCTGACCTTCTATTATTAAAGTAGGTACTGCTTATAAGCTAAAACACAAATCAAAATATTCTTTGTGATCCTTTTATGAGACTATTGACTGAGTCAATGTTATCAATAAGATTTTAGTTTTTGTTTCTCAATTGATATTTTTTCAATATCACAGAATTCAAAGAAAGATCAGTACACAACCAAACACCCTTTCATTCTAACTGGAGATTATGGCTACTGTGTTTTGGGAAAATCATTTCTATCAAGTATTGTTTTTGGAATATCTTTTTTCGACTTCAATGTTTCGACCTCTGTGCTGTCTAATTCTCCTAGTTTCCGATCCTCTCTGTCGTCTTTTATAGCAGTCACTCTCCAAGGTGTGTTCTTGTCCTTTCTAATATACCCCTCTAGATTATATCCTATGACTCCAACCATCGCAGCCACTGGCCACGTAATATACACCGCATAAGTCCGCATAAATCCCATAATAATTGGCCACATTTTGTCAAATGTTTTTGCTCAGCATTAACAAAGGAAATAGGACAGATCTGGAAAGAAAATTACAGGAATATTTTTAAAAATGCAGATAAATTGTAGCATTTTTGTAGGTAGATGTATAATATGATTATATTTATTAAAGTTCAACTCATTCTTGATCCCTGTTTCCGAAAATTACAAAATAGCACCCACGAAATTCAAGTTACATGTAGGAGAAGAGAGACGATCTGGGGGTAATTTCAACATGGTGAGAATTAAAATCAAAGGTAATTTCTACAAACTGGAATTTACCACAAAATAACCAATCTAAAATACGACACAAAGAAGGAAACTGAAATGTTGGCAGAAGTTATGCAAAAGGTCGGTGGATTTTATAGATGTTATAATGCCAATTGGGTTGAACTTGAAATCTGTAAAACGCCCAATTGATTGACTAATTTTAGTTTTCAAGATTATATCCCTTATATGACGGAGGAAACGGGGCTCTTTGTCCGGAGGAAACCCTTGACGTTCAGCGAATATAACTCAAACATTTTTCAATTTATTTGCTCGGACAGGTATTAAAGCCTGATGTACGTTGATGGAAGCCTGTGTTTTTTACTCAGGCATTCAGTCTTGATAATCTTGCTTTCTAGCATCTACACCCTTGTTGTAGACATTTCAATCTTCATATTTATATTCATAATAAATAGACTGCTAGCATTGTTGAATTTACACCAGAGTGACTTCCTAGTTCAATTTTACCGAACTTATGGTATATGTAATATAACCATAATTAAGTTCGGTAAAATAGAACTAGGTGATTTCCTATCTGAGAAAGAATATAACGATCATAGACTGATCCAGAGACATTTTGATACCTGTATACAGCCTATGGGTGCCAAAACTCACAAGCAAAAAATCCGCCCAAATTCTTAAAACCAACAGATTTTAGTGTAAACATAGCATTTAATGTTGAATTTTGGGCCAGAGATGTTGTTTTTGTCTTATTGTTGGAACATTTTGAACCGAAATGGTATGCCCAAATTTTCCCTGGATCAGTCCCTGACGATACCAATTTATTTTAAATAAGTGCCCGAAAGCTACATATTTATTATAACTCTGAAAGTTTCATTTACTTCATAATGATCAGCTGATCATCTAGTTGGAGATTACCAAACTCTGTGGCCAAAGTATATTGATGATGGGTGAAGAAACATGTAACTCAGGAGAATCACCAAAGTTTTCGCGAATTTTCTCTCAATTTCTCCTAATTTAAGCAACGCAACAGGCTCAAACTTTACAGACATTCAATTTGATCTTTTAGTTCGCCGTTTCACCAAAAAAAAAAGCCTTCCAACACTCACATTTGTGTTGCATCCTCGTGTTTTTTCCAAGGATGGCCCTAATCTACTACCGGTACCCGCTGCCTTCAAAATGTACTTGGGAAATGTACGAAAACAAGTTTACCTCTGAGTCTCGCTTTCAGATTTTCTTGATAAACATCGTTGTTTAATCCGAAAGCAATCCGGCAAGTAAGTAAGAGTAAAACAGGATGAGACACTACTCACTAGCTAAAACTTTGACCGTCCATAGTATACTCGATACTCTTTAGTTTATAAAACGAGAGCAAATGAGTATGATCAAAGTTTTGGCTAGATGAGACACGTGTCCAAACCATTTCATCATATTCATTAGCCGCACTCATGTGTCTCTTTCCTGTGTTACTTACTCAGTTACTTGCCGGTCAGTAACTGGTAACAGGAAGATACATATTTACAAAATTACATCAGCAGATCAGTTCATAAATCTGATCGTTTTGTCAAACAAAATACTCGGTTGATACTCACACAATCAAAGGCAGAATCTTTGTCAAGAAAATATGTTGTCAAAAAAATATATGATTATGATTAGAAGCTAAACATAGAGCTTTTAGAGTTTTTAAATGATTTATCGAAGCAGACGACGCTTCGATTTCGTAAGATCGTGCTCAGTTTTCGTCATGTGGTTTCATATTAAAAGGTAAAACTTAAGTCATAGTTTCGTAAATTTGTTCATTCCAACTTAGTTTTTAACGTTTGAAATCCTTACTTTCGGTCAAGAAAATATTGATAAACGTTTCATAGGGCAAAATATAAATTGTCCATGAAAAGGAGAAGAAAATCTTATCTATATTTTACGAAATACGGCTTTTATGTCGCCTTACTGAGTGGTCACGTGCAAAGAGTATGGCGATCAAATGTCAGTTTGCAACTTTCTGTTTAGAAAAGTAACGTTGTAATCAAGTTGTGTTGTTTATGCATGTTTTTCAGCTTTGACATCGATAGTCAACCAATAAGGACTTTGACTGTCCATGAATTTAATCAACCAATGTGGCAGACTTGTGTAGAAAAACGTTTTTATGGATAAACCTCAGCTTGCACCAAGTGACAGCCGCGTCAGTATCAACAACTGTGTCGGTGACAATATGGCGCAGACTGGCGGAAATCTGTACCCTCAACTAGACGATCCCGATCTTTGGGACAACGAGGAGTTCGACGTTTCCAGGTCAAGTCGAAGCAGTTCACCTTCAACAGGCAGCCGACCTCAGTCAACTTCTCCCCCACCCCCTCAAACGAAAAAATACCTTTACCCTAAAAAAGAACATGTCGAAGAACTTCGCCCCGAAGAAATCCGATGGTTTTATAAACAGGACGGTGATAAAAAATGGACAGCATTTATTGGCTACGACTCACTCAGAATTGAGTGTAAATACAGAGAGTTTGCTTTCAGTATTGGCGAGACAACTGATCGTAATGTTGAAATGATTTTGGTTAGAGGAGGTCTATTTGAAGCTGACGTTATCTCTCGTAAATGTTACCCAGTTTACTGGACAGGTAAGATATTAGCCGCACTTGTGGGTCTCTATCCTGGTTTACTTACTTTGCCGGGTCTCTATCCTGGTTTACTTACTTTGCCGGTCAGGTAGTAAGATATGTGCCCGAAAGGCTAAACCTAAGTTTCACATTGTAGTCAAGGTTTCTGATTCCAAAATGATTTTTTTTATACTGACGGCCGTATATTGGAGTCCCGGTTCACTGCAATAAAAAGCTGAAGTAGATAGCTCGCTTCAGAGAAGGCAGTATTTGTTAACACAGTGAAATAACAATATAACATAATTAAATTGTGTTTAAATGACGTTCATGAATAATTCAGCGGAGATTTACCTTTTCAAAACTGAAACACCGCAAAACAGTGTTACGTACGTCATCAATGTTTGGGAAGTTTGAGAGTCGAGAAGGCAATATGGAATTCAGCGGACGAATAATATATACTGAACAATCTTGCTTGTCCATATCAGACATTTGTAGGTAGCTAAATTACTTATTGAAGCAATTATGGCCGTTTTGACACGACTTGAGTTGGTGATATTGTTATTTCACATAACGCCCGCTCCGAAGCGGGTAGTGGTAGTACAGCTATTTGATTTTGAGTCCTTCCTCATTTTTGAGTCAGAAACAGACTAGTCACAATGTTTTGAATGATTCATTTTCTGATCTGTAAAAACTCTAAAAAAAGCTCTAAAACAGTTAAGTTATTGTTATTTCACATTATGTCCGCTCCGAAGCGGGTAGTCCAGCTATTTGATTTTGAGTCCTTCCTCATTTTTGAGCCCTTCCTCATTTTTGAGCCACAATGTTTTGAATGATTCATTTTCTGATCTGTAAAAATTCTAAAAAGCTCTAAAACAATTTAGTTATTACTTTATTTTGTTTTTATATTATCCAATTTAATTATTTTGTGCTCAATTCAAATTGTTCTCTGTCATATTAATATGGCTGTCAAAGTTACTACGTTGGCACATATCTTTCTTTAGAGAAGCTCTTTACTCTAACAGAAACGTCTGAGACTTTATTGGAATATGTACACTGTCACATAATAAATCTGGAGGTCTTCTATCTTACATACATGTATTTTAGCTGGGACTAATATGAAAGGTATTAGAAACGCCTTTGTATTACAGCCAGTCTACTCCCAGTGGTTTGGCTCGCTATTGTTTGCATCAGAAATTACTCGCTATTAATAGAATAGGCGAAACCTGTGTTGTGTATTCGGACCGATTCATTCCGAACTTTGCTGATGTGGTGGATATATGGACTGTGCATGCCTATTTTGTAAGTTAGCAACAGAAAACAATCACCATTATGACTATTCTGATATTTAAAATAGGCATGTTGAGTCCATATATCCACAACAACGGTAAGGCCCTGAATGAATCGGAATACACAACACGGCCATTCTCGGGGCGGATCGAAATGCCTTCACCTGATGTCCGAGGCAAACAATGACGAGCCAAACTGCTGCGAGTACACTGGCTGTATTAATACAAAGGCATAACCCATCCCATTCATATTAGTCCCGTTCATTTTAGTCAGGCAAGTATTATTTGTTTTGTAATTTCACTTTCCTCGAACAAGTTCCCTGCTATAGTTCAGTAGCCTTGAGTCAATTACTCTAGTTTCCTGCTTATAGTAGAAAGATTAATTGACTTGCCAAGACTGTCACCTCTTCACAGCGGGGTTCAAATCCCACTAACCAAATAAAAATTGACAAATTTCTGAGTGGATTTTTCACTCTGTAGTTGTATGTGGAAGAGTTGCCAGGTACTTGCCGAAGGTCGGGGGTTTCCTCCGGGCAATGAGCCCTCCGCCACTAAACCTGGCAACGCCGCCATATAAGTGAAATAATTTTTAGTGCAAGGTAAAACATCAATCAATCAATCTATCAATCGAACTGTTTCACTTTTGATAACCTGCATGTGTACAGCAACATGGGTTGCCAAATAGAGGCAAAATTTTGTTGAAACATAATTTTCTTATTATTCACATGTTTTATGAAGTGGTACAATCTTGATGGTATATAATCGCCAAAGAACCCCTAAATGTACCTATACATGCACATCCTGGCCATTTCACTTTTGTCTGTTATCAACACACATTTTCAGTAAGTGGCCTTATCGATAATTTTTATTTCGGTGTCAATCTTTAGTTTTTCAAGGTACTTCAAACCCTAAATTTTATCAATAAATCAGAATATATGAAAAAAAATCTAAATTTATTTTATCAATGTAAGTTCCACATGAATATAGATATAAACGTGTAGAGCAAAGTTACCTAGATATGATTTATTTGGTCTGGTTTTTGTACCTTTTCACTGCATTGATTTGATGTGACATCTGTTTTGTTATTGTTATGACCTCAACACTAGATCTAATATACAGGGTAACATATACATAAACATTGTCCTTATTAAAGTGGGCCTGGCATGAGCTGCCAAAATGTTGATATTTTGATGTTAAAACAGAATGTTGAAATTATCGGCTATTTTTCTCAAGACGTATAATTCAGAAGCTTTTTAGTGCTTCTAGTCCCAAGAATGTGGGATAAATACATGTTATCACTACAGCGTGTTGTTCTGGGCGCTTGTATCAGCTCGAGTGAATGGAGGTGGAGTGGAGTAGCAACCGAGACTGAAGGTCGAGGTTGCTGCGAAATTCCACCTCCAATCACATATTTATCATATACCCCTGTTAAAATCATATTTCCAAAACCTTCATAAGTGATTTCCCTACACGGTGTGGGATAGGACAAAGCTGACCTATCAAATAGCATATACGCAGCAAACGTTTTTATTGTGACGTCAAACGCATTGACACTGAACAACATCATCATTTTCAAATTTGTGTGACGGTATAGAACACAACCTCACTGAATGGTGTCATTGCCAAAACGCAAATGGGGATATCAGGATGTTGTGTGTGCCTAGCCGTTTGCCTGCAAAAGAAACTGTTGGCCGTAAAACTCGATGGTTAAATTTGACAACGAAATTCCATCAGCTAAAGATATACATCTTTGAAATGTTTACGTTCTACTCGTTTCACGTTAGAATTTTCATCCGACCCTCCTGCCAAAACAATGGAAACTCCTAATGTTATAGTGTCCTATGCAAGTAGGGTGATACAGCCCGCCAGGTTATACGGTCCTATGCTAGTGTGGTGATATGGATTTGGAAAATCACTGTCCGTATTACCATTGTGACGTAGGGAGGTATATGATAAAGTATTATATTGAACTTACTAACTTTGGCTTAGGATGAATGAATGGTCGTCCCGGTTATTTAAATTTTGTTTACTTTTCGAACACTATTTCTGTTCGTATAGGCCACATACTGTATAGATTTTCCTCATTCCAAAGCCAATCATTTAGTTTTTCGATGGCCTTCAAAGCCTCTTACTGTTGTGACGATCAGAAATTATGAAAAAAGTGTATATTTTGGCAGCTCATGCTTTAACTATACCTTGGCGGTTTGTGCCACTTCCGTGATCCAGCAATCCATATCAGTCCTATTGATAAGAAAGATTTGCCAATGCGAAAAAAAAAAAATTCTGACCTAGTTTGGTTTTGCGCCAGCAGTTAGCACGGCACTTTCTGAGATTTATGTGTACTTTTATCCTGTTGAGGACGGCAATGAAACCGCTGACCTAAAACAGATTTAGGTCTGTAATGAGGGCAGCTTTTGCAGAATGTCGTCGCTAACTACTAGGGCTGCATGTTGAGTAGTCCGGGTTTCTGATTCCAAAATTACTATTTTTTTTATACTGACGGCCGTATTTTGGAGTCAGGGCTCATTGCAATCAAAAAGTCGGAGTTGACTGCACGCTTCTGATCGGACAGTTTGCGGTCAGATTTAGATAGTACATAACAACATAACTAACTTAAATAGTGTCAGTACGACATTCATTAACAATTAAGCCTTTTTTAAGTGAATTGAACGTTTAAAAATTGAAAAACCGCCAAACAGTGTTACGTCATCAATGGCGGAGAGTTTGAGATTTGGAGAAGGCAAATGGGAATTCAGGGGAAGAATAATGTTTACTGGCCAATCCTGCTCGTCCATATCAGGCACTGGTAGGTAGCGAAATTACCCACGAACGTGATTATGACCGTTTAGACACAATCTGAGTAGGTTATATTGCTATTTCTTTGTCTAAATCGGACCACATACTACTCCGGCTTTTTGATTGCAGTAAACCCTGACTCCAAAATACGGCCGTCAGTATAAAAAAATAGTGATTTTGGAGTCAGAAGCCCGGACTACATGTTGAGTTATATGTATTATATATTATGTAATGAATAGAAAGACCTGTACATATTTAAATTATGTGTTTTAATGAGTGAAATTATTATTAGATTATTTAGATTATTATTAGATTATTATTAGATTATTATTATCAGCGTTATTAGAAATTTTATGAAATCCTTGATAAATGTTGTATTTGTTTCAGGTGATGTGGCAGAGATAATGCGTGGTATGTGGTTTTACGATGGAACGTGGCAGCCCATCGATGAGGGACATTCCGTACAAATAGAAACTGAGCATCTGTCACAATTCAATGGCAAGAAACTTGACGATTATCCAGCCATGTCAGTCAAAGGACAAAAACAAAGTGAGTTTTGAGATACTCTTAAATACTAGCACACTCGAACGACATATGTGGGATGGTTGCCAGTTACCAACGGAAGGTCGTGGGTTTCCTCTGGGCATAGAGCCCGGTTTCCTCCCACAATAAAACTGGGAACGCCGCCATATAAGTGAAATAATCTTGAGCGCGGCGTAAAACACCAATCAATCAATCAATCAATTAAATACTGTACTTGCACACCTTAATTCAGCCTCTAATTTTCTCAATAGTCTCATAGACTTTGTATAACAAACCACTAGTCCGACTATCTAGTGAAAAGAAAAAAGTTGTTAATCTAATTCTTATATATCATCCGGGGCCTTGGTGGCTTAGTCAGCGAAGTGATAGTCTCTCAGTTCCATAGGCCTTCCATCGATGGTGGAGGGGCCTTGGTGGTCCAGTGGGTTTCGTTACCCAAACATGCCACAAAGTTATCTCCTCGGGGCGAACTATCGGATCCAGAGTTGTAGATACTCAGTGGAAATCGAGACATGAATAACACACTGAAAATAATTCCAATATGAAGAAATCGGTATAATAAACACTTATTACATGTAACTCGCATCAGAGTCATTACCATGAATGCGTCCTCGGTCAGGTTTGCTTTGTAGTGTCTCACCTCAGCTCTTGTATTCATGGTAATGACTCAGATGCGAGTTAATAAGTGTGTAATAACTGTGGATAGCTCTTTTTGAGATGATTAACACGATAAGACTGAAATAATGTTGAAAGTGATGTTAAAACTTCAATCAATCACTGACTTTAATTTAAATTGATTTATCATTTTCTTTTACCAGTAATCCATAAGATCAAGTTTCGTGATTTCTACGTTGATTGGAACGGCATCGAGGAAGTGTATATGTTCAGTGAGTCCGCATCCTCAAGACTTGTCCGCCATGTCAGTAAATCACTCGGTTTTCAAAAGTGTAAGTGTCTTTCTTATTTTTAATTCTAAAGGTTGTTATTGATTGGATTTTAGGATCAGATAGATGGTATTATTAGATTTCTTTGCTCAAATGGTTTACTTTTAAAAATCATCTGTTTGAAATGGAGATATGAAACAAATTCTTGTGTCTCTCTCACTGAGTCATAGTTTGTTTAGCTCATACAGGCCAGGTACCTATTTCACAAAGCCTAACTGGCGTTGGTACCGATTGATTCTCAGCATTTCAATAATCTAAATTATTTCCTACTGACAACAAAGTTATCAGCAGCCCGTCTCACAGAGCGTAAATTTTTAGGTAACCGCCATAGCAATGTATCTCTACAGTATGGGTTACTATGGCAGTTACGTAAAAACTTCCGATACGCCACTTTGTGAAACAAGGCTCCTGATAATTTTGATTGGGGGAGGGGGGGGGGGGGGGGGGGGGGGGTGCTAGATCCAAACTCCTGTTGTAGGTTTTTCCAATTTGTGAAATGTGGGTTGAACTAATAAATTTCATAGATGTATTAATATTTTTAGCGGATGAAATTTAGCTGTCAAATTTAACCATCGCGATTTGACTTCCTTCTACGCTAACAGTTTCTTTTTAGACAAACAGCTGTGATATCCACACTTGCAATTCGGAGAGCCAATGATGTCATTCAATGACACTGATCCTATCTCGTCACACAAATTTGAAAATGCTGACGTCGTTCTGTGTCAGGGATGTCACAATGAAAACTTTCTCTGTGTATATGCTAGTTTATGCTACATGTAGTTTATAAGCCAGCTTTTTCCTATCTCACAACGTGTAGGGAAATATCCTACATGGACAGGTGTTGGAATCTTTGAGATGTTCGTTTAGGTAGATTTTATAAGTAAACGTAAACATCTTTATGCATCCCGGATATTTGAAATTAATTGCTTTTTTACGCCGCAGTCAATTATATTTTACGGCGTTGCCACAGTTAGTGGGGAAAACCTTCAGCAAGCTCTTCCCTACACTTGGTTGATTTGTTGATTTGTTGATTGATTGATGTTTACGCCACGCTCAAGATTATTTCACTTATATGGCGGCGTTGCCAGTTTTATTGTGGGAGGAAACCGGGCTCTGTGCCCGGAGGAGACCCACGACCTTCCGCTCATAACTGGCAACCATCCCACATAGGTTGTTCGATTGAAAATCCAGTCAGAAAATTTCCAATTTTTGGACTGAGTAGGATTCGAACCCACGGCCCATTGGTAGAAGGCTGTTCGGATTGAGCGCCAAACACTCTACCTACTGAGCCACGGAGCCCCTCCTCCACTTGGAGTGAACAGCATTTACGTTGCTTTGAGAAATATAAAACTCAAAGTGTTTCTATGGAATTGAAAAGTCTTAAAGCAAACTTCTGATTTTGAAATTGGATATCTTTTTTACAGGGGCCTTACAGCCGAGTGATTACAGATTTAGAAAAAGTAAAAAATATATATATAAATTTGCATCAAATATTGATGTTGTACTATTTGTAGAGAAATATTTTATATTTATGAATATAGATTGCTTTTGTGAAGTCTTATAATATTTAGATATAGAGAGGAGAAGTGAATAAGTCATTATCCGCCATCTTGGTTTATACGGCCTATACTTTCAATATGGGCTATAGAAAATATATTATAACTTCTCATTTTGTTTTGGTTTAGTGATTTTTATGGATTCTGCATATTCTACTAATGTAATGTATTCATCACAATAAAAAAAATATTACTTTATTATAATGCTTAAATTGTAAATTGACCGGAAGGTCGTGTGTTTCCTCTTGGCATATACGTAGCCCGGTTTCCTCCCACAATAAAACTGGCAACGTCGCCATATAAGTGAAATAATCTTGAGCGCGGCGTAAAACACCAAACAATCAAGGAATCAATCAATCCCCTCCCACCTGCCCCAAAAAAAAAAAAAAAATGAAAAAAGGGAAACCTAATATAGATAAGATATTTATCCAGAGCCTATGTTATATCTTGCATGACAACAAGTGTTGATTAAAACCAAGATGGTGGTTTCCATGGTGATTTATTATTTTGCTCTCTATTAAGTACGTTTTTTTAATTGAGTCTTAGTTTTGCATATATAGATGTCAGCTTTTTCATTTGAATAATTCTTCTTCAAACTTACGGTCGGCAAAACTTTTTATATTTCATTAATATAATTTTGTAGAAAAATGTTCACTTGTTTTTTTTCAGTGGTTTTAGAATTATTAAATATGTGTAGGTATTTTGTTCTATTTTTTGTGAGAGCTTGAACATGTCTGATATTTCTGTTCTTTAGCGTCAAATCAGTTACAAGCCATTGGGGCTAAAATTCTGCGATGTTTTATATTCTGCTGTTTTATAACTAGCTGCACACTAGGCCATTTAAAAGCATACTTTCAGTTGTCAAGGCCTAATCTGATTTTGAACCCCAGGACGCCTGCAGTTTGGGCGCTAGTCCGAAATATCGGCGATGATGATGTAAGACATTTTGATGATGGCCTATCTGTCAGAAAAAGTCATACATCATCATCGCAGATATTTCGGACTATTTGGGCGCTTTAAATATTGAATACAAGTAAAAACTGCTAGGGACAAATTAGACAGAAATTATGATTTAGAGTAGGAGTTCTCTCCACAGCCTTCGTGGGCCCTGGGATGGTATTGTCAAGCTGGTATAAGTTTGGGCACCCATAGTACATAAATCTTCTAGTAAAATCACTAAAATTTAACGTGTAGCAGATTATACATGTTCGGCATGTATTTTTGATTTTAAGTGCAAAGTGTGCCGAAAGTCAGTCCAGAAGGCTGTAGACACTGCAGATAAATCAAGTTTAGTCGAGTCCATTTCTTTGAGGCCATCCCTGTCATTTAATCTATGTGACCCGTCGACTCGTCATGACCATGTGCAAATGTTGGACACATTTAAAATAAAAGCTTGGTGACATAGAAACATGTGTTACTTCATGAAGCAACCACAATGCGTATGCGGGACCTTTTTTGTGACATTTTTTTAAAAACGTGTGGTCCAGGCCATGTTGGGCTGTCAGGGATGTTCCTTATTGTCTTGATCCAAGATTCAAGAAGCAACCTTGATCTTGTGACTTTAAATTAAGGAATTAGATGACCTAGTGTGCGGCAAGTTAATTGACTTTTTTACTTCATTTACACTTTATATTTATGTATTTTTATGTACATTCTATTCCGTAGCATGTTTATTTGCAGTCATTTTAACTTCCAAAAATGTAGTTTTTTGTATAATTACTTGTAAACATCTTCAATTTGCATTGTTGACAAACAAGTAAAAAGCAGCTATATTTTTAAAACATTTCATTAAAATATTCTCCCGAATTATTCCAATTTCTTGAATTTGAATTCCTTTCACTTCTGCATGCAATGACTGAAAGCTTAACGACATCACTAAAAAAAATGATGGGATATAAGAGGGGATCTGGCTTTGTCGTGATGGCTTTGTTACAAGTCCGTGTAGCGACACGTTTGACTTTCAGAACTAAAAGAATCCAGTGTGACTTAATTTGAAAAAATAAGATTTTAGTGAAGAAATTTTTTACGTTCGCCATGTTTTCCCCTCCTTTTTCCCCGATGACGTCATTAAGCAGTCAGACTATTTGTCGCGTAATGTAATGCTTTAAGTATGAATTTATCATTACAATATGAACAAGTTGATATGATAATTTTTGGCGGTCATTTTTTGACTTTACAAGCAATGTAAATATTTTGCGTAAAAAACCACCACGCTCCAAAAAAAAAATGATTAAAAATACCTAAAAAGTTCTAGGATTGAAAAAAAATTATTATTACACCTAAATCAAATATTCTAATTTTTATAAATGTCATTTGAAACAGAATAAACTAATTCTATTTTTATTGAAATCATTTTGGCGCTTTGTGTACTTGAAATAGGAACGTTTGAGAAACTGAATATTAAATTTGAGTTTATCATAAATTTAGTTTTTTTGGTTTGATTCTCAGCTGGCACGCGCCTTCAGCGCGGTTATTGCTATGAGGCGATCATGGACGATAAACCAGCAGATATCAACCACCTTGTCTTCGTCATTCACGGAATTGGGCAGAAAATGGACACAGGCAGTATAATTCGATGCTGTAATGAGTATGTATTCCATTTACCAGACTGTTTATAGAATAACATAAAGGCATAGTTTTTCTGGATAACTACTTCTTAGGTTTATTTCTCACAATGTTTCGCTAGAATTACCTGTTTCTAGAATATTGAGTGGACTGATATCTTATTCTCGTTATTTTGGGGGATTACACTTTATTGAAAAATCAAAGAAAATCTTCCACCGATTTTGAGTGACACCCAAAATGGGAATCGAACCCGGGTCTCAGAGTCTGGCACCTATCGCCAGCACTAAATGCCAGCTGTTTTATCCATTCATTCAACCGGCCTCCTCCAAAAAAGGAGATAGTTGGCTGGTTGATACAACAGCAGACATTTAGTACCCCTCTGGGCTGATCTTGCCAAGTACTATTAACGTTAAAAGTTTGAGCGTTTCAAGAAGGGATTCGTCAATAATGGCCTGGTGTGGAAGGATTACCAGGTACATGTACTCACCCAAAGGTCGTGGCTTCCCTCCGGGAAATATATTTTCAATAATAATTAGTGTGGCGTAAAACATTCATCAATTCTCCATAACGAATAATTTTGGCGTGGTCTTTGAGAGCAACATAAAGTTATAGAAAATATACCTGAAAATTCATTTTAATAGGTTTTTATTCAAATAAATTTTCATGGTGATATATTTAATTATTCTTTTCTAGCCTCAGAGAAGGAGCGAACAAACAGAAATTGAAAAATTTTCCTAAATTTGATGAAGAGAACAAACGAGCCGAATTCCTACCTGTTGAATGGAGATCTTCATTAACATTAGATGGAGGTAGGAAAGTGTTATGTAAAGCTGAATTAACAGTTCATCTATTTGTGGTCTCAATTTGACGTCCGTAGATTAACTTGAAGGATAAATGCCAAGTTTAAGACAAAACCTTCTTTTTTTAATCAATTTGTTCAAGAGCATATACTGTACGAACTGGGCTAAAAACAAAATAAGATTTCTGGCGCAAAACTGTCAAAATTCAAGGCATACTTTGTCTCTCTGCGACCTGTATGCGGAAATTAATTAGCTTAGTGTGGTGATGTTATAGTTGGCATTTGACATACAGGTTAGCATCAATTACTGATTTAATTATTTTTGTATCGGTTTGGTTAAATGTTGGACCTAACCTGGACATTAAAACTCTGTAATGGACAAGCCTCTACATTATATTCATTCTTGAAGGAAATGCTGAGTGATGGACACAAAATTTTATATTATGATCACTAAAAGACACGGGCACAGGGAAAATCTTCTTGTCTAAAATAACCACGGAGACAAGTTTCTAATTGTGTTAAAAAGAGGTATATCATTTAGACCTTTATACCCCATCATAAATTGTTGTAATAAAGTAAACCTATGAAATTTCATTAGGTTGACGACTGACAGGAGCTTGGCCTTAGTCAGTAGAATTTTCTGGAACACTTTGTATTACATTGACAATGCTTACGCATCTTAAGCTATAGTAAGAATATCGTCAGACTATATATTATGGGGTCATGGGAAAAGACAGTGAAAATTTGCCCCCCCCCCAAATACCCCTTTCCCAGAAAACCTAGGTAGAAGGCAGACAGGGGAGTTTAGCCCTGACCAGTATGTCTTTCAAACTCTTGTTCTTTTTATAAGCAATGACTGGCTATTTTATGATATCCTTTATTTTTCTAGATATTGTTGAGTCGATCACTCCTCAGAAAGTAAAAGGCTTGAGAACAATGTTAAACAGTAGTGCAATGGATATACTGTATTACACCAGCCCCCTCTACAGGTCAGAGGTGAGTTACCTCCCTTGATTAATCTACCAATCCCATCACCAGGGGACAGGGCTGAAGTTGAAGTCAAACCTGGACAAGCGGTCACCTGTAAACAGCGACCAACTGCCTTGAGCCCGCACGCAGCCCCCAGACGAAATCCCTTACTTAAGACACCGTATAGAGCGACCACTTGTCTTACGCGACCACCACCAGCTGTGAAGCTGATCAGTTATACACAAAACATGTATTAAGCAACCAAAACTTATATAATTCTATAATTATAAAAAGCCCCACGTGGTCTTAAAAGAAACAAACACTGCAGCTTTATTGCTCCACAGTAGTCTATCTACGATTGTCGTAACAACTAAAGCCTACACTTATAGCCGGATACTACCCGTTTGCATTATACTTGTGAATTGTATAATGCTTTCTATGATAATCTTTCAAAGTTTTGCTTCTTAATCTTTCAGATCACTCATGGGTTGTATGCTGAACTGAATCGTTTGTTCAAGATGTTCTGTGAGAGGCATCCATACTTTGAAGCTGGCGGTGGAAAGGTTTCAATTGTCGCACATTCATTAGGTGAGTGGTGGAAACATTTAAATTGTGGCACATTCACTAGGTGAGTGATGAAAAGGCTTCCATACGATATATAAAGATATAAATAATTCATTAAAACATAACGAAATTACCTGTAAATAGTAAATAGATCTCTTTCATTGATTGTATTGCCTTGCACTATAACGAGAAGGAGGCTGCCCCACTCGTACCACCAAATGTACCTCTACTTTGAAGAGTTCTACTAATGGAAATAGAACTTATTGTGGCACCTTCACTAGGGGAGTTGTGGAAACATTTAAAATGTGGGGAGTGTTGGAAATCACGAAAACAAATCAGGAATGTGTCAACCTGGACACATATTTTTGATAGTTACTTTGCTTCTAAGACTTCCCGGAGCCTCCAAGGCTCAGTAGGTAGAGCGTTGGCCGCGTCCGTCCAATGGGTCGCAGGTTTGAATCCCACTCAGTCCAAAAAAATTGGAAAATTTTCTGACTGGGTTTTCACTCGAACGACCCATGTGGGATGGTTGCCAGTTACCAACGGAAGTTTGTGGGTTTCCCGGGCCATAGAGCCGGGTTTCCTCCCACAATAAAACTGGCAACGGCGCCATATAAGTGAAATAATCTTGAGCACGGCGCAAAACACCAAACAATCAATCTAAGACTTCCTTTGTCAGATTTAGAAATTTTCTTTCTTCGTCCACAGGAGCGGTGATAAAATATGATATTTTATTTCTTCCTCCACAGGAGCGGTGATAACATATGATATTTTGTTTCTTCCTCCACAGGAGCGGTGATAACATATGATATTTTGTTTCTTCCTCCACAGGAGCGGTGATAACATATGATATTTTGTTTCTTCCTCCACAGGAGCGGTGATAACATATGATATTTTGTTTCTTCGTCCACAGGAGCTGTGATAACATATGATATTTTGTTTCTTCGTCCACAGGAGCTGTGATAACATATGATATTTTGTTTCTTCGTCCACAGGAGCTGTGATAACATATGATATTTTGTTTCTTCGTCCACAGGAGCGGTGATAACATATGATATTTTGTTTCTTTCTCCACAGGAGCCGTGATAACATATGATATTTTGTTTCTTCGTCCACAGGAGCTGTGATAACATATGATATTTTGTTTCTTCGTCCACAGGAGCGGTGATAACATATGATATTTTGTTTCTTTCTCCACAGGAGCCGTGATAACATATGATATTTTGTTTCTTCCTCCACAGGAGCGGTGATAACATATGATATTTTGTTTCTTTCTCCACAGGAGCCGTGATAACATATGATATTTTGTTTCTTCCTCCACAGGAGCGGTGATAACATATGATATTTTGTTTCTTCCTCCACAGGAGCGGTGATAACGTATGATATTTTGTTTCTTCCTCCACAGGAGCGGTGATAACATATGATATTTTGTTTCTTCCTCCACAGGAGCGGTGATAACGTATGATATTTTATTTCTTCCTCCACAGGAGCGGTGATAACGTATGATATTTTGTTTCTTCCTCCACAGGAGCGGTGATAACGTATGATATTTTGTTTCTTCCTCCACAGGAGCGGTGATAACATATGATATTTTGTTTCTTCCTCCACAGGAGCGGTGATAACATATGATATTTTGTTTCTTTCTCCACAGGAGCTGTGATAACATATGATATTTTGTTTCTTCGTCCACAGGAGCTGTGATAACATATGACATTTTGTTTCTTCCTCCACAGGAGCTGTGATAACATATGATATTTTGTTTCTTCCTCCACAGGAGCGGTGATAACATATGACATTTTGTCAGGCTGGAATCCAATAAGAGTCTATGATCAATTTCTCACAGATGTTTTGGTAAGTGACAGGCTGCTAACATTATCTGATGAATCTTTGAAGGCAATGCATGTGTCTTCATTGAAAGGCTTAAAGTGGCATGAGCTGCCAAAATTCATAAATTTTATAATTTCTGATCGTCACGACAGTAAGAGGCTTTGGAGGCCATCGAAAAACTAAATGATTAGCGTTGGAATGAAGACAATCCATACAGTATCTGGCCTATACGAACCGGAATAGTGTTTAAAAAGTAAACAAAATTTAAATAACCGGGACGACCATTCATTCTAAGCCTAAGTTACTGTAGTTCAAAACAATACTTTGTGGTACATTCTCGAGACTAGAAGCACTAAAAAGCTTCTAAATTATACGTCTTGAGAAAAATAGCCAATAATTTCAACATTCTGTTTTTACGTCAAAATATCAGCTCATGCCACTTTAAATAATCTTTGAAAATATTCATTAATCCAGTATACTGCAAAACGTTTTCTCAAGTTGCCCTGTGTAACTATGAAAAACAGAGAGAGAAGAAAAAACTCTAATTTACAAAGGCCCCAGTACAAATAATACAAAAGTGTAACCCTTAAAATATTAGATTTCTTAGTAACCTTTTTAACACCTTCCAAATAAAATAAAAAAAGATGGAATTGAGGAGTGAACAGGAGTTCAATAAGCCATAGCTTGTTGTCGTGTCTCCTTGTAGAAGAAGGGAAAATTAAAGTTAGGTTAGAAAAAAAGATAAGGTTTTAAAATATCTTGTTAAAGTGGCATGAGCTATCAAAATTCTGATTTTTATGACGATTTTGGATTTTGAATGTTTGAAGAACCTTGAAAAACTAAAGAATTTGTGTGGAAATAAAAAATAATGTCAAAGTCAAAGATTTGTGCTATTATCATAAAAAATTCAAATAATCAAGATGCCAGTTCAAATTTTAGGGTTTTCGTTGCTTAAAAAAAAACTCACTTTAACATTGATTTTAACAGAACGCTCCAATTTTGCACTTCTTGATAAAATAACGACCAATGTAGCTTTCCCTATATTTGGCAGCTCATGCCACTTTAAATTTAACAATCTTCTAAGTAAAATGTTTGTTTGTCTCGCCTGTTACAGCTAAGTAATGTTAATGCATGTAAGCAAGTTCCTGTACAGGTATAGTGTGTTTTGAGATTTTCTTTTTGCGATTCAAGTCCTAATTGGGTGCTGGGTGTTTCAAAAGCTTTCTTAGACCCTTAGGCTAACAATCATCTCTCAAACTAAAGTCGGGCTCAATAGACTGATTGCCTAATGATGTCATACATTGTTAGACTGATGCATTATGGGATACCAGAAGGGGTTAGAGGCTAACAATCATCTCTCAAACTAAAATCAACATTGGGCTCAATAGACTGATGGCCTAATGATGTCATACATTGTTAGACTGATGCATTATGGGATACCAGAAGGGGTTAGAGGCTAACAATCATCTCTCAAACTAAAATCAACATTGGGCTCAATAGACTGATTGCCTAATGATGTCATACATTGTTAGACTGATGCATTATGGGATATCAGAAGGGGTTAGAGGCTAACAATCATCTCTCAAACTAAAATCAAAATCGGGCTCAATAGACTGATTGCCTAATGATGTCATACATTGTTAGACTGATGCATTATGGGATATCAGAGGGGGTTAGAGGCTAATAATTATCTCTCAAACTAAAATCAAAGTCGGGCTCAATAGACTGATTGCCTAATGATGTCATACATCGTTAGACTGATGCATTATGGGATATCAGAGGGGGTTAGAGGCTAATAATTATCTCTCAAACTAAAATCAAAGTCGGGCTCAATAGACTGATTGCCTAATGATGTCATACATCGTTAGACTGATGCATTATGGGATATCAGAGGGGGTTAGAGGCTAATAATTATCTCTCAAACTAAAATCAAAGTCGGGCTCAATAGACTGATTGCCTAATGATGTCATACATCGTTAGACTGATGCATTGTGGGATATCAGAGGGGGTTAGAGGCTAACAATCATCTCTCAAACTAAAATCAAAGTCGGGCTCAATAGACTGATTGCCTTATGATGTTATACATTGTTAGACTGATGCATTATGGGATACCAGAGGGGGTTAGAGGCTAACAATCATCTCTCAAACTAAAATCAAAGTTGGGTTCAATAGACTGATTGCCTAATGATGTCATACATTGTTAGACTAATGTATTATGGGATACCAGACGGGTTTAGAGGCTAACAATCATCTCTCAAACTAAAATCAAAGTTGGGCTCAATAGACTGATTGCCTAATGATGTCATACATCGTTAGACTGATGCATTATGGGATATCAGAGGGGGTTAGAGGCTAATAATTATCTCTCAAACTAAAATCAAAGTTGGGTTCAATAGACTGATTGCCTAATGATGTCATACATCGTTAGACTGATGCATTATGGGATATCAGAGGGGGTTAGAGGCTAATAATCATCTCTCAAACTAAAATCAAAGTCGGGCTCAATAGACTGATTGCCTTATGATGTTATACATTGTTAGACTGATGCATTATGGGATACCAGAAGGGGTTAGAGGCTAACAATCATCTCTCAAACTAAAATCAAAGTTGGGCTCAATAGACTGATTGCCTAATGATGTCATACATTGTTAGACTGATGCATTATGGGATACCAGAAGGGTTTAGAGGCTAACAATCATCTCTCAAACTAAAAAGTTGGGTTCAATAGACTGCTTGCCTAATGATGTCATACATTGTTAGACTGATGCATTATGGGATACCAGAAGGGGTTAGAGGCTAACAATCATCTCTCAAACTAAAATCAAAGTTGGGCTCAATAGACTGATTGCCTAATGATGTCATACATTGTTAGACTGATGCATTATGGGATACCAGAAGGGTTTAGAGGCTAACAATCATCTCTCAAACTAAAATCAAAGTTGGGTTCAATAGACTGATTGCCTAATGATGTCATTGTTAGACTGATGCATTATGGGACACCAGAAGGGTTTAGAGGCTAACAATCATCTCTCAAACTAAAATCAAAGGAGGCTCTATTGAACAATAGGGTTGTTTGACTGGTGCATTGTGGGATACCAGAAGGGGTTTTATATACAGTGACCTATATACGTTGTAGGTAGTATGGTATTTGATTTCCATCGAGTGCCTCTATTACTAGTAGATGGCGCAATATTGATTCAGATCGGTCATACACGCGCTTATCACTCAGTAATGGCGGCGCTTTTTAGTCAGATCCATACCAACTTATGAGACGTGTCAATTCCATGCATTTTATTTATAGAGTATTTACAAGATGGCAGATTCCATGAACACTGAATTACATGGGCACAGGAAAATTCCTCTTAACTGAAATAACCGTGGACACAAGTTTCTAATTGTGTTAAGAAAGGGGGCATGTCATTAAGACCTTTATACCCAATCATAGTTGTTGTAATAAAGCAAAACCCAAGATGTTTCATTAAGTTGAAAAAATGAGTTTTGCTCTAGTCAGTAGACATTTATGGAATCCTTTATAGTTGTATGGATCTTCAGTTATGGAAAGAAGTCAGGTAAACTGAAATTAAACAAAATATGATAATGGGAAAAGCAAGGGAAAAAATGTAATCCCCCCCCCCCCCCCCCCTTTAACACCTTTATTCAGCAACACACAATTCATCAGGACGTCATTTATTCCTCAATAACATTGTTTTGCCTCTCTTCCTCAAGTATATATAGTCTTCCCCCCACTGACCCTTTATTCAGCAACACACAGTTCACCAGAACATAATTTATTCCTCAATAACATTGTTTTGTCTCTATTCCTCAAGTATATATAGTCTTCCCCCCACTGACCCTTTATTTATCAACACACAGTTCACCAGGACGTCATTTATTCCTCAAT
Source organism: Lepidochitona cinerea (assembly GCA_963971465.1). Classification (NCBI taxonomy): domain Eukaryota; kingdom Metazoa; phylum Mollusca; class Polyplacophora; order Chitonida; family Tonicellidae; genus Lepidochitona; species Lepidochitona cinerea. The sequence continues at coordinate 31,502,571 of OZ020554.1, read as the reverse complement.
AACATTGTTTTGCCTCTCTTCCTCAAGTATATATAGTCCCCCCCCACTGACCCTTTATTCAGCAACACACAGTTCACCAGAACATAATTTATTCCTCAATAACATTGTTTTGTCTCTATTCCTCAAGTATATATAGTCTTCCCCCCACTGACCCTTTATTTATCAACACACAGTTCACCAGGACGTCATTTATTCCTCAATAACATTGTTTTGCCTCTCTTCCTCAAGTATATATAGTCTTCCCCCAACTGACCCTTTATTCAGCAACATAGCTCACGAGGACATCATTTATTCCTCAATAACATTGTTTTGCCTCTCTTCCTCAAGTATATATAGTCTTCCCCCCACTGACCCTTTATTCAGCAACACACAGTTCATCAGGACATCATTTATTCCTCAATAACATTGTTTTGCCTCTCTTCCTCAAGTATATATAGTCTTCCCCCCACTGACCCTTTATTCAGCAACACACAGTTCATCAGGACATCATTTATTCCTCATTAACATTGTTTTGCCTCTCTTCCTAAAGTATATATAGTCTTCCCCCACTGACCCTTTATTCATCAACACACAGTTCATCAGGACATCATTTATTCCTCATTAACATTGTTTTGCCTCTCTTCCTCAAGTATATATAGTCTTCCCCCACTGACCCTTTATTCAGCAACACACAGTTCATCAGGACGTCATTTATTCCTCAATAACATTGTTTTGCCTCTCTTCCTCAAGTATATATACATGTAGTCTCCCCCCCACTGACCCTTTATTCAGCAACACACAGTTCATCAGGACGTCATTTATTCCTCAATAACATTGTTTTGCCTCTCTCCCTCCAGTAGGGGTATCTTCCCCCCCACGTTACCTTTATTCAGCAACACACAGTTCACCAGGACATCATTTATTCCTCAATAACATTGTTTTACCTCTCTTCCTCAAGTATATATAGTCTTCCCCCCACTGACCCTTTATTCAGCAACACACAGTTCATCAGGACATCATTTATTCGTCAATAACATTGTTTTACCTCTCTTCCTCAAGTATATATAGTCTTCCCCCCACTGACCCTTTATTCAGCAACACACAGTTCATCAGAACATCATTTATTCCTCAATAACATTGTTTTGCCTCTCTTCCTCAAGTATATATAGTCTTCCCCCCCACTGACCCTTTATTCATCAACACACAGTTCATCAGGACATCATTTATTCCTCAATAACATTGTTTTGCCTCTCTTCCTCAAGTATATATAGTCTTCCCCCCACTGACCCTTTATTCAGCAACACACAGTTCACCAGGACATCATTTATTCCTTGATAACATTATTTTGCCTCTCTCTCTCAAGTATATATAGTCTTCCCCCCACTGACCCTTTATTCAGCAACACACAGTTCACCAGGACGTCATTTATTCCTTAATAACATTGCATATCATTTTAATGAAATAGCCCATATGAAGTTTCTAATTGTGTTAAAAAGAGGTATATCATTTAGATCTTTATACCCATAAATTGTTGTAACAAACCAAACCTATGATATTTCATAAGGTTGACGACAGACAGAAGCTTAGCCTTGGCAGTAGAATTTTCTGGAATATACATGTAGTTGACCGCTCTGAGTTTATGAAATAGCCTCTTGTGGACATCTTTGTTGTAGGGGAAGAGTTTTAGACACAACTGGTAGAATGTACTAACTTCACTCTGATTAGTCAGAATTTGTTTAGATTTGGACATGTGAGAGACACATTTGGGTATATTTGGACATGGGAGAGACACATTTGGGTTCGAGTGGCATTCTGTCATTTGCCTTCTGTTCTTTCTTTTGTCTTTTTCAACACATACTCTTGTCTTGATTGATTGCTTTTCTTTTGGTTATATTTGGGTCTGTGAGAGAGACATTTGGGTATATTTGGGCCTGTGAGAGACATTTGGGTATATTTGGGCCTGTGAGAGACATTTGGGTATATTTGGGCCTTTGAAAGAGACATTTGGGTATATTTGGGCCTGTGAGAGACATTTGGGTATATTTGGGCCTGTGAGAGACATTTGGGTATATTTGGGCCTTTGAAAGAGACATTTGGGTATATTTGGGCCTGTGAGAGAGACATTTGGGTATATTTGGGCCTTTGAAAGAGACATTTGGGTATATTTGGGCCTGTGAGAGAGACATTTGGGTATATTTGGGCCTGTGAGAGAGACATTTGGGTATATTTGGGCGTGTGAGAGAGACATTTGGGTATATTTGGACATGTGGAAGAGAGACATTTGGGTATATTTGGTTGTGTGAGAGACATTTGGGTATATTTGGTTGTGTGAGAGACATTTGGGTATATTTGGAAGTGTGAGGGAGACATTTGGGTATAGTTGACATACGAGAGAGACATTTGGGTATATTTGGGCCTGTGAGAGAGACATTTGGGTATATTTGGGCGTGTTAGAGAGACATTTGGGTATATTTGGACATGTGGGAGAGAGACATTTGGGTATATTTGGTTGTGTGAGAGACATTTGGGTATATTTGGTTGTGTGAGGGAGACATTTGGGTATATTTGACATACGAGAGAGACATTTGGGTATGTTTGGGCGTGTGAGGGAGACATTTGGGTATATTTGACATACGAGAGAGACATTTGGGTATATTTGGACGTGTGAGGGAGACATTTGGGTATATTTGACATACGAGAGAGACATTTGGGTATATTTGGACGCGTGAGAGACATTTGGGTGTATTTGTACATTTGGGAGAGACAGGGTATATTTGGACATGCAAGAGAGACATTTGGGTATATTTGGACATTTGGGAGAGACATTAGGGTATATTTGGACATGTGAGGGAGACATTTGGGTATATTTGGACAATTGGGAGAGACATTTGGGAGAGACATTTGGGTATATTTGGGAGAGACATTTGGCTATATTTGGACATTTGAGAGAGACATTTGCGTTCGAGTGGCTCTGGCATTCTGTCTTTTGTCTTCTGTTCTTTATTTGGTCGTTTTCAGCACATGCTCTTGTCTTGATTGATTGATTGATTGATTGATTGATTTATTCTGCAGAAGCTTTTCTCATTAAAATTTTGAAATTGATGTTTAACACTTACAAATGTCTAAAATGAATCTGGAATTGTCACATTTTGCTATTTTCCTATAAAAATTACGAGAATACTGTATCTGTTGTTGTTGTTAAATGTCGTCTGTATGTTTTTTCCCACAGAATGAGGAATCACAAAATGCTCAGGGCTCAAAAGAAATGTTGGCAGAAGTTGACGAAGCAAAAGCCAGGTAGATTCAGAACTCCTGGGGGCCGTTTCACGAAGCCGTCGCAAAGTGCGATCAATCGCAGTTGCCATGACGTCGTATCTCTTCGCTATGGTATCCAGTGGCAACTAGGCTTCTTTTGCGATGCGACTGCTTTGTGAAACGAACTCCAGGGGCCGGTTGTTAAAAGTGCATAAGGCTTAACACCTGTTTAACTTTTTAACGTCACAATTCAATTTACGCGACGTCATTTAGACCGGTATTATTAAAGCCTGATACACTTTTTAACAACTCAGCCCATTGGTCCAATAACAGGGGTCGGTTGCATGAAGGTGTATTATAATTAAGCTTAAGAGTGGCTTAAATACATAGCGTAACAAAGGCATTTGATTGTGATGTCGCCAAGTTAAGTCAGGCTTAAGCTTAATACACCTTTGTGCAACCAACCCCAGATATATATATTTGACAAGCACCTGTTTCATTCAGATTTTATGGAAAGCCAATCTAATTTTGAATTGGAAATTTGAAATTGGTTCCGAACAAAAGGCAAGAGTAAAGCCAAAGACTTGCTCTATCTCTGTGAAAAATATATTTTGTTCTTTGGATGATGAGCTTCCACATGTTACAATTAGATTAACTATTTCTGGCAAATTTGGGTGATAAATTTATAATATTAGTAAACAATAAAAGAAAATGCTCTAGTTGCTAACCAACAAATGTGGCGCCCATTATCCATATAGAAGAAGGAGACGTTTAACACTGAATCCGACAATCTTTATGTATATGTATCACTCTCAGGCATCGTCTTTACATGCTCTGATTGGCTAATTTGTGAACCGCACGTGGGATTGTTTTCATAACCCAATGGGGGACCTCGGTGGCTCAGTCACCATAGTGATAGTACGACACAGCCCTTCCATTGGTGTGTTGCAGGTTCGAATCCCACCCAGACCAAATAAAACTGGGGCTCACTGGCTTTATTTCAGACGCAAGATTTGGTCCATATCTCATTGAACTGGTTTAAAGTAAATACATTGAGGGGAAAAAATGGACATTTTAAAGGAAAAAACCTTGACTGTGCAGAATTTCTGATCAATCAATCAATCAATCAATCGATCGATCGATCGCAATTGCCTTTTTCCTGTCAAAATTTTTATTATTTTCTAAAGATCTGCTTTCCTATCCCCAGGGTATTAGAACTGGAAAAAATGCTAACATCTTTACACGACAGACAACAGCAAGCTAATTTAGCCTTCCAGGTAAGTGTAGTGTTGAAATTATCGTAAAAAGTTTTTAGTTTTAGTAATGTTATTATTTTGTTTGGTAGTTTTCTGTAATTTTTGGATTTCCTTTTCAAATGGTTTGAGCTCCCTCTCCAAATTTTGTTTTATTGAAAATATATGTTGTAATAAAAAATCTCAGTAATAAGCCTTTCCTCTGAACAAACCGAAGCTTTGTTCAAAAGTCTGTCACATACTAGGGCTAATTTTTCTGAGATTAAAGTCGTTTTAGTGACATCTTGCAACAAAATCACTCTGGCCGGAGATAACGATCTCCAATGTTCGTTCAAATGTGACAAAATCCGTGTTAATTCTACTGCATGGCAAAGTTAAAATTAAGGGCTTATTTCTTGTTTTACTGGGGGGGGGGGGCCTCCATGGCTCAGTAGGTAGAGCGTTGGACGCTCAATCCGAACAGCCTTCCACCAGTGGGTCGCAGGTTTGAATCCCACTCAGTCCAAAAAAAAAAATTGGAAAATTTTCTGAGTGGGTTTTCACTCGAACGACCTATGTGGGATGGTTGCCAAGTTACCAACGGAAGGTCGTGGGTTTCCTCCGGGCATAGAGCCCGGTTTCCTCCCACAATAAAACTGGCAACGCCGCCATATAAGTGAAATAATCTTGAGTGCGGCGTAAAACACCAAACAATCAATCAATCAATCTTGTTTTACTGGAACTTTCTCAGCAATTTTCATACATAAAAAAGATCAAATTTTTTATAGCCCATTGATGTTTTTTTATATGCCTTATGAAACCCTCCTCTAATCCATTTTTTTGTCTGAACAATTTTACTTTTATTTTCGTATATATTTATGTGAAGTTTATTAATATGTCATACAAACTTTGTTGTTGTAAATTATTTTCTTATTCATGTTCAAAAAAAAATCTTTTTTATTTTGCGATTTGATTTTGTACTGTTTGTAGCAAAACAAAGTAGGCACCCATTTTCCCGATAAGGTAGAAGTTTTACGGAATTGTGGAGAGGGTGCTGGTTGGGCAACCTAATTGGTGACTGGCTCGTTATGTGTTTTAATTGATAGATATTAATTAATATAAATAATCACTTTTATTTTAGTGGACTGTGCCAGGGGATTGTTTTACAGCAGTAACTTTAGCTCTAACAATGTTACTTAGATTAATCATGGAAAATTAACCTGGTAAATGGAACTAAAATTGAACATGATAAATGGAAATAAAATTGAACACGATAAATGGAACTAAAATTGGACATGATAAATGGAACTAAAATTGGACTCGATAAATGGAAATAAAATTGGACATGATAAATGGAACTAAAATTGGACATGATAAATGGAACTAAAATTGGACTCGATAAATGGAACTAAAATTGGACACGGTAAATGGAACTAAAATTGGACACGGTAAATGGAACTAAAATTGGACACGGTAAATGGAACTAAATTGAACACGAAAAATGGAACTGAATTGAACTCGATAAATGGAACTAAATTGAACTCGATAAATGGAACTAAATTGAACATGATACTTGTAAATGGAACACAGTAACTTGAATCCAGTAAATGTATCACTATAAATGGAACTTTAGAAGGGTTGACTAGGACTAGCTTTATTACAATGTAGGTAGTGCGCTTGGTGTTCAATCTAAACAGCTTTTGACTAATAGGCATACTGTTTCAATGTAACTCCTCAAAAACAAAAAAGAATTAAGAATTTTTTTTTTGTGGATATAAATTCAATAGCCCCATCTTGACAGGTTGTGCGGCAATTTACTGGTTCCTGGCTGTTCTAAAGCCTAGTTCCTTTCTCAATTTTTATAAATATGAAATCTCAGTGCCCCTAAGAATGGGAACTGAGCGTACCATTTCTCATATGTGAAAACTTCAATTTATGAAATTCAGTTCAATAAGGGTGTCCAGCTAGATTTGTTATAATCAATAAAAATACCTAATACTAATAATTTACGGAGATATGAGTCAAACACGGTCTAGTTTTCCAGTTGATATTTTAATTGTTGATGGCAGTCACTAATATCACCATGGTTACATATGTAGGAGAGTTAATCTTGAAAAGGTTAAATCACTGACACTAATAACAATTAATATATATGCCAATTTAACCCTCTAAATCAAACACATTTATAACAGCTGTCATTATTTTAGTTTAACATAACAAATTTTAAACTCATCATGTTGTATATCGTATTCGCATGTCGGACTCTGATTATTTGTGAAGCGGGCTTTAACCAAATTTTTTTTATGAGTGATACTTTCTTGTAAGTTGGCGAGAAATTGGGGTCGAGGGGTGGGTGGGGATTGAGGGCGCTCTATGGCTATATACAGTGGGTTTACTGCTTTATTTGAAGTAAAGTTTTCAAACTGTATTGGTTGACAAAGTTGGGCTTTTTAAACTATCTATGTCAATATAAAATCAAAATTATCCAGTGATTTGCCAATTTTTTTATCTATGACTTATGCATTTGAATTCCACACAGTCCAAGAAAAAATGTGAAATTTCAAAGTTGGTTTTTCTGGCTATAACTCTATTGGGGGCGTGTAGTGAATCATTCGGATGCCTGTCTGCAGTGCTTGCGTGTTGTGTTTCCCTTTGTGTCGTTGTTGAAGTCTGGCTCATTTGCTGTTTTACCTCAACTGACTGTATCAGTGGTTGTCAATACGTAATTGACCTTTCCCCGAAACGTTCTTTTATGGCAACGGATGTCTGACAAACTGGAAACATTGTTGCAACCTAAGAAAATGATTGTGACGTTGAATTGTGACGTTGTGTTTAAGCCTTCATTTACCACGTGTTGTCGGACATAATAGAACTTTGTCCAGCAACGTGGGCGTGTCGGGGAAACGTCAATTGTTTTCCTCAAGGTCAAAGGTCATTCTGTGTCACTGTGTCGTACATTTGTTTTCCTATCTTTGTGTGTTTATTTTCTTTTCTCTTTTTAAAAAGTCTTCTCAGGATTTATTTCTTTACAGAAAAGTTATCATGATGAAATATATCCAAATAAAACACATGCAGTGTTTTCAATATAAACAAATCTGACTATCCATTTCTGTATAAAAATTAAAGACTTGTTGGTTAATTTGTACAAGGCTTAAATATTTTGCCAAAATTTAACGAAAATTTATTCAGGAAAAACACAAGAACCATTGTTACATCAGCAATAGATGTAAATGTAACAGGTCTATAACCTGTAGCACACATGTACTTTCAAAATGGACTTTGGGAATCAGTCAGGAAAATGGCTTGACATTGTGTGACAGTGTAGAGAATTCCAATGGGCTAGCTACCTTCCTCCAGTCGTCCCCGATCGTCTGATTGATTTATTGAAGTTTTAGGCCACACTCAAGAGTATTTAGCTTACTTGGCGGCGTTGCCAGGTTTAGTGGGGATGGAAACTGAACTCTTTTGCCCTGAGGAGAACGGGCTAAGGGCACACTAAAGGATGAACATCAGAACATGGCTGACGGGAGTAGTGCCCTCATAAAAGTATATATTTATGAACGCTAAAACAAATTGAAAATCTTCTCGACTTGGAAGATTGTGTTAAAAAGGGGGTGTGTCATTTGGACCTTTATACTCAATCATAAATTGTTAATATTAACCAAAACCCAGAATATTTCATCATGTTGAAGACAGACAGGAGTTTAAAGGCTGTTGTCAGTAGAATTTTCTGGAGCACTTTGTAATATGTTGACATGGTTTTACGGATCTTCAGCTATTGCAAACATATTTGTTTACTGTGATTAAACCAGATATTATCATAGGAAAAGAAAGTGAACATTAGAAATACCTAGCTAGAAGACAGACCAGGAGCTTTGCCCTGACCAGTAGGTCTTTCAAACTTGTGCCATGTTAGCTGCACTCGTGTGTCTCTATCCTGTTTTATTTACTTGCCTGTCAGGTAGTGCCATGTGTGTCGCCACAAGCCTTGTATCAAAGCAAACAGGAAACCTCAAATATAAAAAAAAAAATAAAAATTCAAGTGACCTTATTAAACTTAACGCCTATTCAAGGAAACGTTCCACTTTCACAAGTTAATATATGGATAACTTCTGTTTCAGATCGAGAATTTGTTTTGTCTGGGCTCTCCTCTAGCAGTCTTTCTCGCTTTGCGTGGAATGCGACCGCATGGTAAAGGCAGCCAGGAACGTCTTTTACCACGCTCTAAATGTCGGAGGATTTTTAATATTTATCACCCGGCAGATCCTGTGGTAAGTCCATACTGTTGTCATGGTAACAAGTTTGTTTATGTTTCATTGTATCAATCTTTTTTGAGAATTTCAGTTGGTTTTGCCGAAAGTAGGACTTATTCAAGGGCCGGAATTTTATTTGGCTGAGTGATTAAATGTTGGGTGTTTAGCAATCCACTCTTGAAAGTTAAATCTGAAACTGGTAGCAGATACTTGCAGTAATGTTTAAATGTTGTATTGATTTCTGTATTGCAGGCATACAGATTAGAGCCCCTGATAGTGAAACACTACGGCACGATATTACCAGTCCAAGTCCATCGCTGTGATCAAGCCAAAAGGGCCCCCTATACCAAATTAAGGGACAAAGCCTTCACACATAAGCACAAGAGCAAAAAGTCCAAGGCGAAGGAAGAGGAATCTGAACTAACGACTGCCGAAACTATTGACCTCATTAAAACGGAGACGAAAGATGCCACAGAAGTCTTAGTTATGGAAAGTCAGCCGCCTCAACAGAAATTCTCATTTTGTAAGTCTCTGAATGGTGTCTCTTTGACACCCTGTTATCACCCAATAAAGTACGTCATTTTGGACACACTGTTATCATCCAATAAAGTATGTCATTTTGCCCAATAATTGAGAATTTAACATTGTTTAGATACTTAAATAGGTCATTTTGGACACCCACTTCTGTGGAGGATGTAGAAAATACCTATTTTGGACACCCTATCTTCAGATCCTGCATGTTAGGTGGTTATGTTTCTGAAAATCATTGCCATTGTTGTGTTTTCATTTGATCATCATAAAGGCTCGTTCTCACAGTGTTTTTGTTCAGATTTGTATCCTGGAATTTGTAGCGTGTGTGATTCAGAAACCAAGCCAAGGGGTGAAACATCAAGCCATGCAGAGTGGAAGTCCCTCACTCTGACACAGGCCTTCCATCAATGTGGCTCGGGTTCAAATCCCGCCTTAAAGGCCAAAAAAAAAAACAATTAAACAAAAAAAATTTCACTCGATAGCAACATGTTGAAGGGGGCCTACGTAGCTCAGTAGGTAGAGCGTTGGACGCTCAATCCGAACAGCTTTCCACCAATGGGTCGCGGGTTTGAATCCCACTCAGTCCAAAAAATTGGAAAATTTTCTGACTGGGCTTTCACTCGAACGACCTATGTGGGATGGTTGTCAGTTACCAACGAAAGGTCGTGGGTTTCCTCCGGGCATAGAGCACTGGCATTCAACCTATCATTGTTGTTTATGGTCAATATTTCTGTTTGATTAACAGCGGGAATGTTGTCTCGATTTGGTAAGAAGTCTTCGGAACCTGTGAGTTCGGAGTTGAAAGTCATACAGAAATGGGACAAAGACGTTGAGATGAAAGACGTGGATTCCGACTCGGACTCCGTGAAGATTGTCGCTCAAGCTGGTGATGAAATTGATTCCACAGGTAAAGTTAAAATTGAGGTTGTATATTTCTGTCATTTAAGGTTGCCATAACAACGGGTCACGAGTTCAAATCCCACTCAGTCCAAAAAAATTGGATATTTTTCTGACTGGGTTTTCACTTGAACGACCTATGTGGGATGGTTGCCAGTTACCAACGGAAGGTCATGGGTTTCCTCTGGGCATAGAGCCCGGTTTCCTCCCACAATAAAACTGGCAGCGCCGCCATATAAGTGAAACAATCTTGAGCGCGGCGTAAAACACCAAACAATCAATCTGTCATTTATCGTCAACAGATGATCAATTTCATCATGGTGATTATCAAATGCTGACAGAATTTCTGAACTGATGGGTGAAAGGTTACCAGACAAATTGAAGTTTTTTCCGTCTTTTCTTTTGCCACAGAGCCTGAGAGGCTATAAGTAAACTTTAGACATAGTGGAGTGTTTTCTGTCTTTTCGTACAGGGTATAAGTAAAATCAACCAAATTATGCAGGACGTAATAAATATGTTAAAATGAATGTAATTTTTCAATTTTTTTCATTTTTAGAATATTGTCTATTTTTTATGGGTAACTTCTTTATGTTTCCCAATTTTTAAATACCCCTTAAAGAATGCAATAAATCCGTGAAAATTAATGTGATTTTTAAATTTTTTCATTTTTAGAATATTGTCTATTTTTTATGGGTAACTTCTTTGTTTCCCAATTTTTAAATACCCCCTAAGAATGCAATAAATACCTTAAAATGAATGTAATTTCTCATTATTTCACTTTAAGAATATCATACATGTTTGTTATTTTTATGGATAACTCGATGTACCCAATTTCTAAATGCCCCTAAAAGAACGTAATAAATACGTTAAAATGAATGTAATTTTTAAATTTTTTCATTTTTAGAATATTGTCTGTTTTTTTTTATGAGAAACTCCATTATGTTTCCCAATTTCTAAATGCCCCTTAAAGAACGGAGTAAACACGTTAAAATGAAAGTAATTTCTGATGTTTCAGGTTTAGAATATTGTCTGTTTTTTATGGGTATCTCCTGTATGTTTCCCAACATTAAAAGAATGTAATTCCTCATTTTTCAGGTTTAGAGAGTCAGAGTAATAACTCTAATAATAATAACAATTTCTAAATGCCCCTAAAAGAATGCAATAAATACCTTAAAATGAATGTTATTTTTCATTTTTCAGGTTTAGAATATCGTCTGGACTATCAGTTGAAGGAGAGTAATTTTGAGAACAGTTATATATCTGCCATCACATCTCATACATCTTACTGGGTTAACAGTGACGTCGCCTTGTTCGTTTTAACTCATCTTCATCCCGAACTTCAAGAAAGCTGACAATATTTTAAAATATACTCTGCTTTATAATGGGTTGTCTGACATATTTTTTTATCCCTGTCTGTGTTAAATTTATTCGTCTCATTTTCGGGTTGTGTTTTTAAATGTTCTGCTTTATGGAAAGGTTAGATATGTTTTGAAGGTATTTTCAAACGTGCAAGTTGAAAAATCTCATCACCAGCAATAACGGCTTATCTTTGTATCATCAATTTGCTTAAAGGGGCATACCACCATACCAAGTTTGTCATTATTCTTTGTTGTGGTTGAAAAATAAGAAGCCGTCAATCTCGTATAAAGGACAACACGTTGATTCTCAGCTAGAAAAAAATGCATTTTAAAAGTTATTTAATTGTTGAGAAATGTAGTGATTAAATCGTGCACCTAAACTTGGACACCATGACTTTGAAATAATTTTGAACGTGACGTTAAACCATTCCACTTCTGACACCAATACACCCACAAATGAGATCCACTCTCATTAATATATTGGTAATATCTTCTTTATTACCGTATTTCTTCTAAATATTCAGCCATTCTAATGTCCTAAATTTTCCATTGAGTCAGACAAAAAAGGGGACATTGGGTTGTGTTTAAGGATAACCATTTTCACACACTGCTCGGTGGGTCATATTGCCTTAAATTCCCTCTAATGGGCAAATTTGTCTGGCCTCATTTAGCATGTTTCTTTTCTAATGATCGAATCCTTATGAGGAAAAAAGTGGCTGAATCTTTAGAAGAAATACGGTAATTGTGTTTTTCACTGTAAAAAGACACATCCCTCAATAAATTTGACAACCAGCCTTTCTCAAAGAAATTGGAAAATTGATGTATAGGCAATGACACTTTGGACAATATTCTAGATAGGTGTAATACACTATATAATTATTTAGTTAACTGTTAACAATAACAATAATCAGCTGCTGCTATTGTTTTCTGTCCTACAGTCAGTAGACCCAAAGTCGACCAAACGCGCATCCAGAAAAGGCTCTACTGCGCACTCGATTCTCTTTACCGCAATAAAGCAGAGCTGGGAAGGCTACCAATGGCCATCTGGAAACCCCATCTTTATATAAACAAGGGACGAATAACACAAGTTTTTCTCATGAATTCTGATTGTCAGAAAATGTTGAGTATTTTAAGTGCCCCAAAAAAGTAAAGGATTAATGTTGAAATAAAAAAACTTGATAAAGCTATTGACTCGTAGGAGCCAAATGCGTTTGCTACTAATGGACACACTTCCAATAGCTTGGATACATGAGAATATTTTAGGGTGTTAAATGCTTATGAAAAAGACCTTCGCATACATCCCTAAGGTTGGAATCTGCCTAGCGCTCTTATTTTGTATTTCTTGATAAAAAATATTGCACATTTAGCTATTTCTGTTTCAAAGAAATTTTCCCTAAATTTGGTAGCTCATGTCACTTTAAAGGATTATTTAAAAATTTGTTAAATGTATATTTCTATACATGTATATAAAATAATATCTATATTTTCATTTAAATATTTCTCTACTCTATACTATCTTGCATCCTCGGATACCCAGGGTTAAATTCTCGACAAGCTCACCTCTTAATGTGAGCGTAAGCGGAAGTTTTTACCGTGGGTTTCGACGATGACTATTTTGGTGCATTTTGAAAGCAGGTTATTCCTTTACAATGATCCGTATGTTTCAACTGTGTTGATATTTCATGCAATTTTCTTCATCTATCCGAAACTGGGATTTTATTAACAAGTTATTCGTCGATCAATTTTTGTTCATAAAAAACACGTACCTGCCACATCTTTCTAATTTATTTATTTTTTCGATAACACAATTTTATTTGATCATGACTGTTTTGTCAGAATATGTTATATTTTACTGTTAAATACGTTTTCTATATTCATTTGTCTCCGTGGTTAATTTAGACAAGAATATTTTCCGGGTGCCCGTGTTTTATAGTGTTCAAAAATCTATACTCATTGTAAAATAGTTTTTGAAAAGCTGTGAGATATTTAGTTAAATTTTTATGTTTTCTTCGCATAATTTGTTGCCCTTTTTTTAAGGTTTTTAACGAACCTTTGGAGTTCTTATACCTCACAAGTGCTAAAAAAACCACTTTGATTGATTGATTGATTGATGGTTTTCGCCACACTCAAGATTCTTTCACTTAAATGGCGGTGTTACCAGGTTTAGTGGGGAAGGAAACCAGGCTCATTGTCGAGAAGAAACCCTGACCTTCGGCGAGTATCTGGCAACTCTTTCACAAGGCCTACATGTAGTTGGTTGTCTAACCCCCAGTCAATATTCACGCCCACTGAGATCAGAATACTCGGGGAAAAAAGACAAGTTGTGAAACACACCAATATCCATTACACTGTTAATAGGTCAATGCTCAAAGCGTTTAATCCGAGGTATTCCTGACAAAATTCACATAGCAGGATGCAGGGGGTGGTTTCTCAACAAAGTTACGACCGACGTAAGTCCAATGCAAGGCGTAACTACCATGGCAACATATACCCTCAACATTACGTTATGACCAGGCGCAAAGTTACGACGGGCGTAAGTGTGTTGAGAAACAGCCCCAAGGACATTTGTAACTTTTGGTGCTTGTATAAACTACCTTAGCATGCGTGTATTACTGAGCTTGGTATCAACAGAAAGCTCTTATTTTGTACTTCTTGATAAAAATGTTGAAGAAGCTGCTAATTCTGTTTCAAAGAAATTTTTATAAAAATTTGGCAGCTCATGCGCATGATGCCACTTAGTAGTTAAAAGTTAAAAAGCACCCTTTCTGTGAGTGTTCACATCCATAAAACGGACATCCAACATTAGTTTATCTGCCAGCTGATGTGAGATGTTTTTTAAATTTTATATACTGAAATGTGTTCCTCTCTAATCAGTAATTTTTGTTTTGCAAGATACTAAATAATGCTGTGTTTGTTCTGCATTTCATTTTGTCTCAATTTTACAAACTGGGAATTTTTTTTATTATTTCACGCAAAATCAAGTTTTTATTTCTTATGTTGTATGAACTAACTTTAACTGGTGCATGAATTGGATTAATTTTGTCTGTTTTTGTTATTGGTTTATTTTTTAAAATTAATATTCTTTTAGTGCTGATTTTTTCCCTATTTTAGAATATTTATTTTTGTTCTGTAAAGTTTTGGTGAACCACTGTATATAATTTAGAAAATATTCACATTTTCGTTTTTTGATGGTAACTTGCAATAAAACTTTTGATAGAGTGTTTCAAATATGTTAATGCATATAATATAAACCAAGCCCCTATTAATAAACCCCCTTCCCATGTTATGCAAATTAGTTTATATTAAATTTATACTTTATGATTTTTTTTTTGTTGGAGCCAAAGCTATTTAAACTGAAATGTTCTTCATTTGTCTAAAATGTTACGTGTTTATTTGACACCTGGGGAAAACTATAGAATATCTTTTCTAAAAATGGTATTTTTTTGAAAACCTGTCATCAAAGGAGAGCTCTGCAACTTTGATAAACTCTGAGCACCCAGACCCACTTGGTTGTAATATGTACATTTCATGTCTAAACGTGTGACGAAACTGTGACATGACAACCTTGATAAAATCTCAGCACCCAGACCCACTTGGTTGTAATATGTACATTTCATGTCTAAACGTGTGACAAAACTGTGACATAAAACATGACAACCTTGATAAACTCTGAGCACCCAGACCCACTTGGTTGTAATATGTACATTTCATGTCTAAACGTGTGACGAAACTGTGACATGACAACCTTGATAAAATCTCAGCACCCAGACCCACTTGGTTGTAATATGTACATTTCATGTCTAAACGTGTGACAAAACTGTGACATAAAACATGACAACCTTGATAAACTCTGAGCACCCAAACCCACTTGGTTGTAATATGTACATTTCATTGTCTTAACGTGTGACGAAACTGTGACATAAAACATGACAACCTTGATAAACTCTGAGCACCGAGACCCACTTGGTTGTAATATGTACATTTCATGTCTTAGTGTGTGACGAAACTGTGACATAAAACATGACAACCTTGATAAACTATGAGCACCCAGACCCACTTGGTTGTAATATGTACATTTCATGTCTTAGTGTGTGACGAAACTGTGACATAAAACATGACAACCTTGATAAACTATGAGCACCCAGACCCACTTGGTTGTAATATGTACATGTCATGTCTTAACGTGTGACAAAACTGTGACATAAAACATGACAACCTTGATAAACTCTGAGCACCCAAACCCACTTGGTTGTAATATGTACATTTCATTGTCTTAACGTGTGACGAAACTGTGACATAAAACATGACAACCTTGATAAAATCTCAGCACCCAGACCCACTTGGTTGTAATATGTACATTTCATGTCTGTGACGAAACTGTGTCATAAAACATGACAACCTTGATAAACTCTGAGCACCCACACCCACTTGGTTGTAATATGTGCATTTCATGTGTAAACCTGCGACGAAATTTCGACATAAAACTATAGGGTAACCCCACAACTATGATAAAAGCAAGCATGTAGCCCTACTTGTATGCCATCTATAGGCCTTCCTTTTCATGGTGTTTAAGTGTTGTTTTTCGAAACCATAGCAGCATAACAGAAGAATGATTGATTTTTTTATTCTTGGGTTTACACTTTAGGCTTGTTGTTTTCTATGTGTGTTTTTTGTTGTTGTTGTAAATTGGCTTTATATAATAGCTATTAGCTAACTGAAAGTTAATTGGGAAAGTTACTGTTTACATTATTTCGTGATATCCAAATGGTTGTTATTCGGAAAAGTTCCCCTTTAAATGGTTGCTGAGAAATCCTGTATTGGTTTGTGCAATTAACCCTTGAGATTTGGCTTGAATTAAATTTTGTCATGAATTTCATGAGAAGAGTTGCCAGGTACTGGTTGAAGATCGGGCGTTTCCTCCGGACAAAGAGTCTGGTATCTCACCCACTAAACCTGGCAACACTGCCGTATAAGTGAAATAATCTTGAATGCAGTGTAAAACATCTATCAATCAGTTGTCAAGAAAATGCAAATTATTGAAATTTGACATACAAGATAATGCTTGAGCATTTGTCCTGTAGAAACTGTAGGAGATTTTCGTTCATCTGGGATATATATTAGCCAAGATATCCAGATTGTGCGAGTTTTTTTTTTCTAGGGTGTATATTTTTGATTCTCAGCACCATACATACCGATTTTTCGGGCTACAGGGATATGTATAAAACCCCGTTCATAGACTTCTGGTATTAAACATGTACAGTGTATTTCGAAGAACAGCTTTCAATTGATATCTTTAGCCCTACACGAGAAGTGATATCAACCAAAAAGCTGCTAAATAGAGAGAGAGAAAAGACGCATTTATTAACTTCCTAACTTAAATTCTGCTGGCTCCAACTTTGACAGCATATCCCCTTGATCGGAATGGTCGTCGGGTCCCAACTCAAAGGTCAGGTGTTTCCTCCTGACAAAAGCCGTTTCCGCCCCAGTTAAACCCAGGAATTCTGCCAGAGACGTGCAATAATCTTGAATACGGTGTCAATCTTTAACAATCTAGAACAATTAAAGTGGCGCGAGCTGCCAAAATGTTGATATTTTTCGTTAGAACGAAATCTGGAAATTATCGGCTATTTTTGTCACGAGTTTCCGCTCAGAAACTTTTAATTACCAGACTAGTGCCGAGAATGTGCGTTAAAGTATAGTGTTTTGAACTAACTTAGGCATTGAATGAATGTCTGTTTGTCCGGGTTTTTTTTCTCCTCAAATTTTGCTTACTTTTCGGACACTGTTTCGGCTCGCGCGGCACACAGACTGCTTCGATTTTCCTCATTCCAACGCCAATCATTTAGTTTTTCGATGACTTTCAAAGATTTTGGCAGCTCATGTCACTTTAATAAGCTATGTTAGAATGTTTTCATCTCTCAGATTGTTTTGGATTTGAGGGGTTTTGATGGCCTGTGAATTCCAATGATTATATTTTTTGCTGAGTTGTTTAATTTGATATGTTTCAAAACAACCTTATACAGGCATCGTTCTATCCTGTGTAGTCCGGGTTTCTGACTCCAAAATGACTATTTTTTATACTGACGGCCGTATCCAAAATACGACCGTCAGTACAAAAAAAGTACTTTTGGAGTCTGAAACCCGGACTACCTTATACAGGCATCGTTCTATCCTGTGATAAAGTTATATATATTCTGTTGGTCTGTGATATGATTGTGTTAAAGCTATATACCGGTATGGTTTCTGTATTTTATTACGTTCCAAGTAACAACAACTGGCCAAGGCAATCTAGATTCTATTAGACTCTTGTCGCTACATTCGGAACAAACCTCGACTCAGTCGGAACTCCCTTCGGCTATCTTCGCTGGCTACCGATCAACTTTGACGCAATCTCATTCTCGCGAGATCCCCTGCTACTACGTGAACGCGACGGACCTCTCAGGCCGTTACAAGCCATTTGCCTAAAGGTACGTTCACACTATACAGCGAATTCGGATCGAGGTACGAACCGGATTTCGGTCAGGTCAACGTATTCGGTGTGTTGTGTTCACACTGCAACGAATAATCGGCCGATTCTATCAAGTCAGTTCATGATGCAACAACAACACAACTCAACAACAGTTGAGAGCGGTTTGGAAGATGAGATTCGTTTGCTTGAAGTTTTGAGGAAAAGAGACAACTGTTGTCATAATCCTTCAGAAATAATGCGAAAATGTATTTAACTCCATCTCTACACGAAACCGCTCGATAGTTTAATCTCCAAACCACACTGTATTTTTGATTGCCATGTTTTTCACAGGTCGATTCTGATTGGCCAAAGAGGAAAATCGTGGACGATTTTGATCCCGGACCGAATAAAATGGCTCTGTGAGCCATTTATATTCTTGCTTTCCGAATCCGGTGTCCGTAGCGAATTCGGATCAAGCTAGTGTGAACAAATGTACTGATAAACATTGAAGCCATTTTAGTACGGAAATCGTTTCGGACCGCGAACCGAATTCGGGGTATAGTGTGAACGTACCTTTAGTCTGCTAAGGGGAATCCCTTTTTGCCAGAGCTGCGGAGAAATACTCTCACTACAATCATGTGACGTAGACATACAAAATAGCATGTTGTAGGCTTGCCTGTTCACAATCGCGGAGGGTAGAAATATAGTCCTTGTATTTCCTCAACGATAATTCAAAACTTAAGGGCGTGTACCAAAAACGAAATACAAGCCAACATATAGAATCAGGTAAAGATCACGTACAAATCAATTTTGGAAGTAAGTTTGATTACCCAAATTTTGGGTAAAATGGCTTGGAACGGCCTGAGAGGTCCGTCGCGTTCACGTAGTAGCAGGGGATCTCGCGAGAATGAGATTGACTTTGACGGTCACTCTGAAACTTCGGGGATTTACGTGTGTGAAATACCCTCTGATAGACTGCAGGTCATTTTGAATATGGCGACCAAAAAGGTAGCCGTGTAACGTACAATTTCCATATCCTCTTCAAGGCCCATCGAAAGCGTCCTCGTCATAATGTAAGGGACGGAAATACTTTTAGGCGCGATCAGTTTTATAATTGAGGAATTGGAGGATTCCTGGAATGTACCGAAACTGCGTCTCTTCTTTGCGTTACACAACATGTGGTTTACCGGGCTAAATATAATATATAAACAAATATCTTTCTAAATGATATTAGCATTTAATAAATTTCTGATTATTTTTATTTTCTTTTTACGTCTGTGGTGAACATTTTGATATTTACTTTCGACGCCATTTTTATTCAGCCCAATAATACGGTAATTTACCGTATAAATAACGCAGACTGTCCGAGGCGTGTCAAAGCCGACCGGTAGCGAGCGAAGATAGCCGAATGGAGTTCCGACTGCTTTGACGGTATTTCACGCACGTAAATCCCCGAAGTTTCAGAGTGACCTCGACTGTCAATCTCATTCTCGCGAGATCCCCTGCTACTACGTGAACGCGACGGACTACGTGATCGAACGCGACGGACCTCTCAGGCCGTCCATCTATACTCCTTGGTCCCAGGGGGTATTTCATAAACAGGTTTAGAAGGCTAAACTGACCTAGCCGACTAGAATAGCACTGCTTTAACATTACTGCTTAGTCGACTATCTGACCGTGGTCGGCTATTTGTGGTTTATGAAATACCCCCCCTGGCCATTTGCCGTAGTCTGCTAAGGGGAATCCCCTTTTGCCAGTGCTGCGGAGGAATACTCTCACTACAATCACATGACGTAGACATACAAAATAGCATGTTATACGCTGGCCTGGGTAGAAATATAGTCCCTGTATTTTCTCAACGATAATTCAAAACTTAGGGGCGTGTACCAAAAACGAAATACAAGCCAACATATAGAATCAGGTAAAGATCACGTACAAATCAATATTGGAAGTAAGTTTGATTACCCAAATTTTGGGTAAAATGGCTTGGGACGGCCTGAGAGGTCCGTCGCGTTCACTTCACGTAGTAGCAGGGGATCTCGCGAGAATGAGATTGCTCGACTGTCTGCACTCGGAACATCCTTCGGCTATCTTCGCTCGCTATCGGTCGGCTTTGACACGCCTCGGGCAGTCTGTGCATTTTATACGGCAAATCACCGTATTTTTGAGCTGAATAAAAATGGCGCCGAAAGTAAATATCAAAATGTTTCACTGCAGACGAAAAAAGAAAAGAAAAATAATTATAAATGTATTAAATTCTAATATCACTTAGAAAGATATTTGTTTATATATTTTATTTAGCCCGGAAAACCACATGTTGTAGACAGACACAGTTTCGGTACATATCAGGAATCCTCAAATGCTTCAATTATATAACTGATCGAGGCTGAAAGTTAACAAACCGAGTGTTTCGGTCCCTTACATTATAACTGGGACACTTTTGTGGGGTCCTCAAGAAGATTTGGGAATTGTACGCTTCACGGCTACCTATTTGGTCGCCATATTCAAAATGACCTGCAGTCTATCAGAGGGTATTTCACGCACGTAAATCCCCGAAGTTTCAGAGTGGACTGTCTGCTCTCTTTTCCCCGAAGTGGTCGGAGTGCCCAACCACGACTGTTCGCTCGTTTCCGGTCGGCTTTAAAATGCCCCGGACAGTCAGCGCTCTGATTACAGTTAAAAGCTAACAAACGAAGTGTTTCGGTTTCTCACCTTATCGCTTGGCCACTTTTGTTGGGCTGCCAAGTAGATATAGAAAGTTCGTTCTGCGGCTGTCTTTTTGGACGCCACATTCAAAATGACCTGCAACCGCCCTTTTCCGACCGGCTGTTAAAATGCTTACACATTGAGCGTTTTTGGTTTCTTACGCTATCACTAGGCCACTTTTGTTCGGCTACCAAGTGGATATGGAGTGTTTCGTTTCGCGGCTGCCTTTTTGGGCGCCACATAAAAAATGGCGTGTTGCCTGTCAGGGTAAATTTAACGTAGATAAATTCCCAAAGGGATACCAGTAACCGACCCCATGTCTTTAAAATGTTTTCTATAAAGTTTCGCGTCAAGTATTTAAAGAGTTAAATACCTAAGTTTTGATAGTTTATAATGTCAAAAATGATATTGCTACGGTTGTAATGTTTGTTTTGAAATTATTATGTATTGGCTTATATTGGTAATGTTTGTCTTGAAATTATTATATATTGGCTTGTATTGGTGTGTGTGATTTTGTTTTGTCATCCATCTTAGTATCAAACCTCTCTGTTCAAAACCATCTGTTTTGCAAATTACACTTGTATGGAATAGAATTAAACCATGACTGTGTTAAACATTCGCTAAATATTAAAACTGACCATAGTGGTTGAATTTTTTGTGAAAGTGAAGGGACCTTGAATATCACATGCGTTCAAACTAAGCGCCGGTGTTGTAATTTGTTCGAGTTTGGTTCAAAACTGGCATTTCTTTTATCCGACTTTCATTTTTGGTTTCCCAAAGAACATTTCATCCAGTCAATATTTTATCACTATAAACAGATGGAATTGTTATTGGTATGACGAAAACAAATATCAAACATGAGAAACCAAATGGCTTGCATGTTGTATATGCCAGATCATTTCTGTCCCTTAATGTCTTTTTTCCCTTTTGTTTTATGTCCGTGATGACATTTTTTATTAGAAAAATATGTATTTATGGCAGACTTCTTTGGTGCTTTTAATACATTTCGTGTAGATAGACCAATTTCATATTCCGACGATAGACCTACTAATTTTTTTTTTGGTATGTACGTCTTGTTTTACCTTTCTAAAATAGACAGCCTGGTTTTGTTTTCCTATATACGATACAACTTCGTTTTGGGTACAGCTGTGTAGGTTTTGTTTTTAGAACTAATTTATTAGGACTTTTCCCTCATGAACAATTTTCTCGGGTACACAAAAAATTGCGGAGAATGTTTTTACCATGGCTAATCGACACTTTGTAAACATTATTCTGTTTAAGGCAATGGCGAAATAAAACAATTGCTCAATCTTTTCCCCTGTTCTTGGAATTTTTTCTGCTGGTTTCATCCTACCCCTCTCTCAAACACAAAACCTTCTATATCAGTGCTGAACGATTGACTGATTATTTGGTGTTTTACGCCGCGCTCTAGATTATTTCACTTATATGGCGGCGTTGGCAGTTTTATTGTGGGAGGAAACCCACGACCTTCTGGTGGTAACTGCATGGCAACCATCCCACACAGGTCGTTCGAGTGAAAACCCAGTCAGAAAATTTTCCAATTTATTTGCACTGAGTGGGTTTTGAACCCGCGACCCATTGGTGGAAGGCTGTTCGGATTGAGCGTCCAACGCTCTACTGCTGAGCCACGGAGGCCCCGGAGTGCTGAACGATCGTTCGGAGCAAACATCGGGTATCTTCGCTCGTTTCCGGTCAGCTTTCCGTACGTAAATCGCCGAGGTGATCGAATGCCAAAGAAGTTTTGCCGAAAAATTAAAGAAAAAAAAAAATCAAAATATACAAGTCCATTTTGAAAGAGAGAAAGAATTTTGTGGAGAAAACAACTTCATTTTCAGAGTTCGGAAACGTATTAGTCAAATTTCCAGACAAGTTACGAACAATAAAGCAAATTTTTCAAACAATATAGACAGATACGCTTAGGCTTAAATGCCACGAAAACACATAGACCATATAAAGACAAGGATAAAAACTAAATCGAAGGAAATGGATGAAAAAAAGATAAGACCTGTCTTTGGGTAAGCGTCAGGTTTATTGGTCTGACCAAGAAAAACCGGCTTGGTAACCTTATTCTAACTGTAAAGTATTTTGTCCAGTTGATAAGTTTGTGTCCTTTTGCCCAGATCATTTAAAGCTGGTGTATGATTATATTTGTACGAATACAAACTACTTCAAAGTAAACTTGCAGATTTTCACTGTCTTTTCCCATGACCCCATAATATATAGTCTGACGATATTCTTACCATAGCTTAAGATGCGTAAGCATTGTTAATGTAATGCAAAGTGTTCCAGAAAATTCTACCGACTAAGGCCAAGCTCCTGTCAGTCGTCAACCTAATGAAATATCATAGGTTTACTTTATTTCAACAATTTATGATGGGGTATAAAGGTCTAAATGATATACCTCTTTTTACTTGTCTCCATGGTTATTTTAGACAAGAAGATTTTCCCTGTGCCCGTGTGTTTTAGTGTTCATAAATATATAAAATATACTTTTATGAACCCTTTCACCCTAACAGTCTTTCTTTCACAAGAGCAATTTATGTAATGGATTAAAAATATTATCTTTAAATTCCATATATACTGAAGAAAGTCATATATCCAGAAAAAAGTCAGTTGTTGGTTTGCATTTAATTAATCAGAAACGCCGTTTTCTAATTCCTTAATACCGTTTGTCTCAATGTATATTGTTAATTAAATTAATACAACTCCACCATTTCACATATACTTATTCTTTTATGGCATGATACTTTACATATGATTCAATGTTATATCACACATGTATGTTTTAAACAAATGATAAGATTTAAGAAGATTGATTGATTGATGTTGTTACGTAGCACTCAAGATTATATCACTCATATGGCGGCGTTGTCAGGTATAGAAGGAGAGAAATACGGGCTCTTTGCCCGGAGGAAACAAACCGACTTTTGGCGAGTGTAAGATTTAAAGCCTAGTGCACACGAGAGGCGCCGGCTGAGCTGCCGGCCACGCGTGGCCGAGGGGGCAGCAACAAATATCAGTGAAGACGATAAGCTCTCGGCTGAGGCAAGTTCCTGGTCACCCAAGTTCACTGACCTAAAGAAATGTGTTATGTAATATTCTAAGTGATCACGTGTTTCAATAGGTACACACGATTGACCTTTCCCTCCTCTCAGCTCAGCTGGCAGCTCACGTTGGGTGCACACGCGAGATTCTTGCCACGCGAGGTAGAAAATATTAAACATGCTATATAGATACTTTCCTCACCGCCTCGAGAGGCGAACATCTCACTAAAATTTACGTGCACACGGGTGAAACAGCTTCTCTCAGCCACGCGTGGTCGGCAGCTCAGCCGGCGCCTCTCGTGTGCGCTGGGCTTTAGACAACGGCAAGCTAGGTGCAGCCCAATATGTGTTTACAGAGTAAAAGAACCCACTTAAATAATGAGTACAGCGTAAAACATCAATCAATCAATCTCATCGAGCAGTCACAATGCTTTCTATGGACGGTGGATAGCTATATAACATTTCCTGTACCCGTGTGTTTTATTGTTCATAACTATAACACTCCTTGAAGTAGGTTTTCTCGCGACTAAATTATTTTGAATTAAATGGTAGCTTGAGATATGAGCATGGCAAATGTAGAATGAACGAAAAAAATATGAAATATTCCCCTTAAATATGAGAATAAAACGGCTAATCAATGTTAAAAAATAAGTTTTCAATACATTTTGCGTAATTCAGTTTAATAGTTCTTTATCTGTGTTCAATATCGTGTCACTGGTCAATCTTTGATGGCACAGCCTATAAATGGATTGATTGATGTTTTACGCCGTACTCAAGATTATTTCACATGTATGGCGACATTGCCAGAGGGCTCTTTGCCCGGAGGAAACCCCCGACCTTCGGCGAGTAAAGTTCTGGCAATTCTTCCACATACAGCGATCGAGCTGAAAAATTCACTCAGAAAGATATTCCAATTTGTATTTGGTCTGAGTGGGATTCGAATCCGCGCCGCATCGACGGAAGGCCTGTGTCGAACTGAGAGACAATCCCTCTAACCGACTGAGCCACCAAGCCTCCCCTTTCCCGCTATAGAAGATCCCCGTAAATCTAACCAAAAACATTTTGAGAAGTAACTATATTTTGGTTCAAAGTTATTGTCCGTCGAACGACATATTTGAACTGCCTTTTCTTCCTGAAAAATAACCATTTCTAATTAAACTCGTTTAAAATGTTTTTCAATTATTGCCAACATACTCTACCCTAATATCCGCATTTGGTGTATCTAAATAAGAGTCAATTCTCCTATTAAATCTTTGGTCCGCTACACAAAATCAAACTCTATATGGCATAACACAAACATATTCGTCAATACAATGGCCACCGGGAGACGAAAGGGTCGTACCCCGGGAGACATAATGGGACGTACCCCGGGAGACGAAAGGAACGTACCCCGGGAGACATAAAGGGATCGACATACCCCGGGAGACGAAAGGAACGTACCTCGGGAGACGAAAGTGACGTACCCCGGGAGACGAAAGTAACGTACCTCGGGAGACGAAAGTGACGTACCCGGGAGACGAAAGGAACGTACCTCGGGAGACGACAGGAACGTACCCCGGGAGAAATAACATTTACTAAGGACACTTGGGAATGGACAACAACCGAAGGCGGCCCAGTTATGCCAGAAACTCTGAGGGGTCCATCAAAGTGGCAAGGACTACCACAGCAGCCTGTTGGTATTTATCGATCATCAGATCGTTTTCTGGGCTCAAGTATGGAATCAAGTTTTCAACTCCACTGAGTTCGTGACGTCATCGGTGTCGTCATCATCCGTGTCGTCACCACACTGTCCTGAACCGGCATCCCCTTGTAACATGACTCTAATGGTGGCGAAATCAGTCGGGTCAACTAGATCAATCGGTCTCTCTCCCTCCTCAGTTTTTATCCTCTTATCTGCTCCTTTGCTTAACAGGTATCTGAAGAAAAAAAGAAACACATTAATTGATTACGCTTTCGTACTCATTGTAGAGGTCACAGAGCTGAATGTCTTCCTTTGGTACTAAGCCACTTATTCATGTTGGTGGAACCTTTAATCATGAAAGCAATGGTGTATGCAATAATAAATATACACTGTTGGCGAACAACTTTCATAATTGCTTTCTCTTGGCAAAGAATTTCCTTTTTAAACTCTTTTTAGGGCGCATCACAAGGTTTATTATACCTCAGATCTCAGAGAATCGGTCGACAAAGGAAAAGTCTCTCAGTCCGACACAAGGCTCCAAAAGATGGGTCGCGGGTTCCACTCCCACTTAGACCAAATAAAACTGAAACATTTCCGAGTGGGTGTTTCACTCTGTTGCCCTATGTAAAAAGAGTTTCCAAGTAATACCCTTCCAGAACCCCCATGTCTCCCCCAAGTTTTCTTCCCGACTAAACTCTGACAACGCCACCCTATAGTGAAATAATCTTGAGTGCAGCGTAAAACATCAATCAATCTTAGATCAACAAATTATATTAAAAACAACTTCTGTCCGGTTTCTTGTTCAATCGCTGTTGAAGTAAAATCTGCTTCTCCACATTTCATTATAGCTGCCATAAAACTGACATGATTTATAATTCAATAGATCTTTTCTGTGGCGTATAACAAGTATAATGGTTTTATTAAATTTTCATTTTAAGAATTTCACAAAAATCAAAGATTATCTTACTCAGCAACTGCGGCATGGCCCTCTGCGCATGCGGCGTGTAAAGGCGTCCAAGTATCCTCGTCTTGAACATTGACGTCAGCGCCATGCTCGATAAGAAGCGTCACGGCAGCCAGGTTCCCGTCGAGTACGGCTTGGTGGATAGGCGTCAGACCTGCAAAATTAATCCTTGGTTTTCAGAAAAAGCTGTAACCGAACTGAACCATATTTAAAGTGGCATGAGCTGCCAAAATTCCGACTTTTTTTTCATAAATTCTGATTGTCATGAAAGGTTGAGAACCTCAAATAACTAAAGCATTGGCGTTGAAATACTCGTACAAACTCGTACAAACGTCAAAATTTGAATTACCGGGATGCATAAAAACATTTCAGAGGTTTTGTTGCTTATACAAACTACCATAACGTACATTCTCGGGATTGGTATATCAACAGGTAGCTCATATTTTGTTCTTCTGGATAAAAATTAGGAGCAATAAGCTAATTCTGTTTCACAGAAATGTTCTGTATATTTACCGAGTGCGGCATCAACCATCAATTAATCAATCTATATTTATCAGCTGGTGTCACTTTAACATTATCAGCGACAATAAATGTCATACAAATGCTAGCAGGCGGAAAGTGCGATAAAAACGTTCTTCCTCATTGATTTTTTGCTCGATCGCCGAATGTGAAAGAGTTGGTACTCGCCGAAGGTCGGGGGTTAACCGTTTCCCCCGGACAAAGAGCCCGGTTCCTTCCCCACTAAACCTGGCAACGCCGGAATTTCAGTGAAATAATCTTGAGTGCGGCGTAAAATATCAATCAATCAGTCAATCAATCAATCAATCAATCTACAAAGCATTTTCTCTGGTCGTTATGGCCGGTTTAATGACCGATTTTCAATCCCAACATCGCAGTTACATTGTTTTTTTTAACCTTATACGAAGTACTTCTCCCGCTATCGTGATACTAAATACGTTGAAATAATGTTGCCTATACGTAATTCTTAATATTACTACCCGAAACATTATTTCACTGGCAAAGGAATACCAAAGAGAATGAAAAAGCAGACGGAAACTTGTAAATTCAGAAAACATTTCCCTAAACATTATTTAACTTCGAACAGTTCAGCATATCATTTAGCGTTAAATGTCTCAGAAAGTGGGTATTACTGTGTTCTCGTTGTTTTTTGGGATAACGCATTCATGAAACATGTCAATGAGAGGCCCAGTCGGAACTCCCTTCGGCTATCTTCGCTCGCTACCGGTCGGCTTTGACACGAACGTAAATCCCCGAAGTTATCAGACTGTGAGAGATCAGTTACTTAATGGCGTCATCGGAGCAAACCGAAGGACCATCAAGACCGACGGAAAGTATTCCTCGCAGACAAAATATAGGCGTGCATTCATGCGTGTCGGCACAAGAGTTTGTAACCAAGCGGTCAGTTCAAACAAAATACATCAAATATCCCATATACAAGTCAATTCAATTCTTCAACCGATTAGTGTGCCATCCAAAAATTATCCAGTTAAGTTGCTCCCAGCTTCGGTTCACCCAAAATGAAAATCGGTAAAATAATTTCTGCCTTTTTTTCAAGAAAGAGTATAATCGCAGTAAAATAACTTAATTCATTTAGCTCATTGTCCAATACAATGCAAATGTTCACAAGTGTAAATGTTACTTCCTATAGGCAACGGGGAAATTATAACAGGTGGCCTCTTATAACTAATTTACTTTTCAAACAAACACTATATGATTTAGTATGTAGCCCTCGTGTGTGACAGACAGAGCAACATGTCACACAAATAAGGATCCTATACTTCATTTTAGTATAGTTTTTAATAAAGTGGCATGAGCTGCCAAAATTCACACTTTTTTTCATAATTTCTGATCGTGACGACAGTAAGAGGCTTTGAAGGCCATCGAAAAACTAAATGATTGACGTTGGAATGAGGAAAATCCATAAAGTATGTGGCCTGTACGAACCGAAAACGTGCTCAAAAAGTAAACAAAATTTAAATAACCGGGACGACCATTCATTCATTCTAAGCTAAAGTTAGTTCAAAACAATACTTTATCGTACATTTTCAAGACTAGAAGAACTAAAACGCTTCTGAATTATACGTCTTGAGAAAAATAGCCAATAATTTCAACACTCTGTTTTAACGGCAAAATATCAACATTTTGACAGCTCATGGCACTTTAATTACAAACACTTTTGTATTTGTTGCTTTCGGAAACTGTTATTATTAAATGTGTAAGATGCTTAAAGATGCCTCTTATAACTAGGCTACTTTACTTTTCAAACAAACACAATATGATTTAGTATATAGCCTTCGTGTGTGACAGACAGAGCAATATGTCACACAGATAAGGGTCCGACTTCATTTAAGTAGTTTTTATTAATTACAAACACTTTTGTATTTATGATCACTAAAACACACGGGCACAGGGAAAATCTTGGTTGCTTTCGGAAACTGGTATTATTGAATGTGTAAGATGCTTAAAGGAGAAGCCATGTCTAACTCATAGTAAATTATTGGCTTGCAAGGTTGAGGCGCTCTAAGGTTTTAATGAAGGCAATAAACTATATCATATTACATGCCAAATCCGTGAAAGCGGATTCGCGCCGTCGAGATCAGACAGCGCGTGATATTGCAATCGAGATCGCGGTTATCAAAGTGCTTTAAATGCTTATCTAACGTTTATAAGATGAAGCTTCATGTCTATTCAACTATATATATACAGTTATACTCTAAATAACACACGAAGGTATAGTAAGTATATGCTACAAAACGGAGAATAAAACCCAAAAAGCTCCATGTTTAAAATTAAAATTCCTTTATTTTATAAATACTACTATTATTTTTGTAAGATTTATACGTTTTGATCAAAATCTCTTACGTATTGAACGTTGCATATTATACCGCACGAATATTGCTTTCCGTCGACATAGGGAGAGTTTGGTTGGAGGGAGGGGGCGGGGGGGGGGGGGGGGAGGGAAGTAATTAGTCTGAGCACATTATGTGTTGTTTTTTTTTTTGTCGTGTGCACATAAAGCAACTTAGAAACAACCCTTAGAAAAAACTAAAACCTAATATACACATTGTTTATTCACTGCGCCAGTGGAACTTTACTTGTGATAAATAAATTTGTAAAATAGATCACATTCAAAGCTTTGAGGGAAGAACCTTCCTGATGACGGATTATTAAAACAATTAAATTGCTTTCTTTTACCTATTCTATAATATTATGCAAAGTTGATTCAGTTGGAACCTAAGTACATATGGGCTGAAGAGCTAAATAGTGTTCAGCAGACACAGTCGGAACACCCTTCGGCTATCTTCGCTCGCTACCGGTCGGCTTTGACACGCACGTAAATCCCCGAAGTTTCAGAGTGCAGCAGACTTTGTTGATGCACTCTTGATCGGAACTGGCATATAGGATTCAATCCTATATGCCAGATCAATTGCATGCATGGCTTTCAGAATTAAACTGGATAGCTATATAAATTATTGAATAGGTTGTTGTTGTACATTTCGTGTAAACGTAAACTGGCTTGGTGTGATTTATGGTACGTTTGACATTAAACAAGAGCTGTACGTCAAAGCTACACAAGGCTTATATCGGGTTTCAATTGAGCTAATGTAAACAGTTTATTGGCTGTTTTCGCTCTTGTAATTACCTAATCTATATCAGATGAAAGACGACTGTTCCTAGGTAATGGACTGCGACATAACAATGAGAATGCACAAGCTCAAAGCGATAAATTTCCACTCAATACTACAGTAATTTCAAAACGTTAATGGTTTGAGTTTGGACCTAAAAAGCATCCCGACTTTAGTCAGATTGCGGTTGAAACAACCTTGGTTTATAGTTGAGGCATTTGCGAAAGCCTAGGAGCCTGTTTCACAAAGCGACGTTGGAATGAGGAAAATTAATACAGTCTACACGTGAAAATCCCCGTGCGAGCTGAAATAGTATCCGAAAAGTAAACAAAATTTAAATAACCGAGGCGAACATTAATTTATTCTAAGCCTATAAGTAAGTCCAAACACTAACATTCTCGACACAAAGAGGTTCTGATGGTACATCTTGAAAAAAAAAATAGCCGATAATTTTCACATTCTGTCTCAACGGAAAAATGTCAACATTTTTACAGCTTACCCATACACTTTAACTTTAATCAAGTTAACTCTTCATACAATTTTGAATATTGATAAACATTAAAACATACGGAAAAGGGAAAATGCACTTAAATTTACTAAAATAACAGTACTTAAACAAAATATGTTTTTTCTCTATCGATTTATATATAAAGTATGACCGCGAATTTGCCCCCCCCCCCCTCCCCCCCAAAATATCATGGTTTGCGAAGATTTAGTTCAACTTTCTGCTCAGCCTCTGATATATCATTAATTGCAATTCCGCCATACTAGTAATGATAAGCACCAGATCGGATTATAAAAACAAATGTGCGATATGATATGCTGAATAACAACGTCCCTTTGTCACTGTTAATAACATCTTTGTTAAGAATTTTAATGAAACATTACACGAA
Organism: Lepidochitona cinerea; assembly: GCA_963971465.1. Lineage (NCBI taxonomy): Eukaryota > Metazoa > Mollusca > Polyplacophora > Chitonida > Tonicellidae > Lepidochitona > Lepidochitona cinerea. Next base: position 31,471,662 of record OZ020554.1, on the reverse strand, counting down.
TCAAAAATAAGTTTTGTTCGTGTCGTTTTAATTGTTATGAATACAATGGAAGCTCAGAGTAAAAAGGTTAACTACTTTATTAAAATAGACACAAATATTTCAAGTCAACCAGTTTAAGTTAAGCTCGATTAACCTCTACCTGATGTGATATTATTAAAACTGGCGGAGTGAAAACGGTTGTTAAACCTAATTAAGGCGACATAAGCCTTGGGTTAAAGAATACCGTAAATCGTGACAAAAATGCAGTATGTTGGTGGGAGTTTATGGGGTATAAAGGTTTAAATGATATGCCTCTTTTTAACACAATTAGAAACTTGTCTCCATGGTTATTTTAGACAAGACGATTTTCCCTGTGCCCGTGTGTTTTAGTGATCATAAATATAATTCTAGTTTTTGCCTGTGCTTTGGTGCACAAAGATAGGCGCGTCATCGCATTTGTAGGCCATCAATATGCTGATTTTACGCGCGAAACATCTTTTTAACACAATTAGAAACTTGTCTCCATGGTTATTTTAGACAAGATTTTCCCTGTGCCCGTGAGTTTTAGGGTTCATAAATAAATCAAAGACTGACTGATTTATTAGTGTTTTACGCGCACAGATGAGTATTTTATTTAAATAGCGGCATTGCTAGGTTTAGTGGGAGAGAAAACCGGATTCTTTGCCAAGAGGACAACTCCTTCATTGAGCGATAAATTTTATTTGGAGACAGTAAGATTTGAACCCGTGACCCATTGATGGAATGCCTGGTTTGACTGAGCCTACGAGCTTATGCGTTGCGTTCAGGGGCTCGTTCTACTTAGCTGGCGCAAAGGTACGCATAACTTTACCCTCCGCTTCCTCGCACCACGGCCCTAACATCTATTTAGGACGAAATCTTTTTTCTCCAGTCTTAAAAGCCAAGAAATTATAAAAATACAAGTGATTCGGATTTAGCTCGATCATACAGTGTTCTCCCGATAACCCCTAACAGATCCAAGCCCATCCAATTACAATTTAATGTTTTTTCGAAAAGCATTGGGGGCCCCAGTCCGACACAGGCCTTACATCCATTCGTCGCGGGTTCGAATCCCACTCAGATCGACTACGTAAAATTGAAAAATTGCTGAGTTGTCAGGTAGGCTACTCGCTGAAAGTGGGAGATTTCCTCCGGACAAAGAGCCCGGTTTCCTTTCTGCTAAACCTGGTAACGCCACCACAAACGTGCAATAATCTTGAGTGCGACATAAAACATCAGTCAATCAATCAAACAATCAGAAAACAGTCGTGTCGTCTCACAGGTTGTGATAATTCAATAGGTTGTTTGGATGAATGTTGAACCAACAGATACCCAATCCCTATTCCCTTTGCTTTGATAATCGGCTTTTAAAGGTCAAATACAAATACGGTTTGGACTAATAATAATTTGTATGTAATTTCCATATATGAGAAGTGCAGCTGCAAGGTCCGTGTTTGATGACTTATTTCCAAGAGCTAATTGTCAGAAAATAGCTGTATAGGCCTACATGTTTAGTACCTCATTTCTCTGTGTTGGCCTACATTAGAAACTTGTCTCCATGGTTATTTTAGACAAGAAGATTTTCCCTGTGCCCGTGTGTTTTGGTGATCATAAACATGTATGTTAGTTTCAAGAGTTGCGAGTTGAAGGTCGGGAGTTTCCTCCAAGCAAAAAGCCCGGTTCCCTTCCCACTTATCATTAAATTTAACGGACACGAGGAGCCAAATTTCGGACGTTTTCACGGACTCGAGTCTCCAAAATGACAATTTTTTTTAAAATACTGACGGCCGTATCTATACAATGATTCCGATTATCAAGAAAAAGTGGGTGTTTGAAGTACGGTACGTCGAAAAGCTAAAGAACTGGCGTTGAAATAAAAATTATTGGTAAAGTCAGCGTAACCCGTATACGAACCGAAGATATGTGCTAATAAAAGACAAAAATCAAAAAGTATCGATTTAAGCATTTTGTTGTTAATAAAAACCACCTTAACGCACATTATTGAACTTGGTATCAGTAGAAAGCTGTTATTGTGTACTGCTGGATAAAAATGACGAAAGCTATCTTATTCCGCTTAAAGGCACACTTGCCGCGAAAATCAGGAATATTGTTTACATTAAAAAAGAAAGACCGTATTCTGTATTTTTCCCAGACAATATAAGTTAGGAACTTTCTATTTTTACCAAAATTTAAAAGTTTGGACGTCACTTTGTATTTTTAATTTGAATTTGAAAATTTGAATTGTTACGTACCCGGAACGTAAACAAACCGATCTGCCCCCTATTGGCGATTTTATGTTTCAGTCAAGTGAGTGAACTAACGGCACAGTGTAATTTTACGTAGGCCTATTTATCTGAGAAATACAGACTGACGATCGGTTAACAGCGACTGGAAAAGCCTGCTGATAATTGTTTGAGTGTAAACCACAGATACAAAGGCTTGAAAGGAGGATAATCCTACACGAAAGTTGACCGACACTGATCGTTGTTGTTGTAATCAGGCTTCGATTCTTCGTTTGTTTTTCACCCCATTTTTACAGTCTAAAGCTAACTAGACATGTTTTAGGTGTCCTATGTTTAAGTTTGGTGGTATTAGTCGTAGTAAGCTCATGTAAATTGGTTTTCTTAGCAAATTTAAACAGGCTACGGCGGCAAGTGTGCCTTTAAATAAGGGGAAGCATTACTTATGGATAACAACTTCTTGGTTTATTGGGTGACGTTGGACGTCGATATAGTTCTTACATCGTTATCAAAGTCAAGATTGCATTTGATAACGATGCAAGAACTATACATCGAAACGTCGTCACCCAATAAACCAAGAAGTTGATATCCATAAGTAATTCTTCACGAGGTTTGTAACCTTTCAACTTCTAAATGCCATTGAAAGATTTAATTCTGTTTCAACGAAAATTCCCTTTTTTGGCAGCTCATGAAACTTTACGTATAATCCATGGTTATTTTAGACAAGAAGATTTTCCCTGTGCCCGTGTGTTTTAGTGATCATATAGATATAATATATCAAAGTAAGAACTTATACAGAGTACATATATCATGACTTGTTTATAAATCTCACTCACCTGCCCCATTGATGCCATTGATATCCATTTGAAGACTTGTACGTCGTAACATCGAGTGTAAAGCCGGTAGATCATTCTCCTTGATATTATCCTCAAAGACAAGCTCGTCCGGAAATCTCACCCTGGCTTTCCCGGGGTTCTGTTTACTGTATAGACTGGCACGTCGACTCATTATGACTGCTAATTTCCGGAAATTTAATCAATTTGTAAACAGTCACCGTTGCTTACGGTCCAATTGCATCAGTTTTAGATCTATTAAAGGTAGCACAACTCCGCATCTGGAAGTAAATTGTTTAATTCCCTACGGTACTGCTTTCAAATTCTGTGCACTATATTTTTAACGTCTTACCTCGTCAAGAATATTTCTAAACATTCTCTTAATGATGTAATTAGGTTAATTAACAAGAATGTTGTTAGCGTATAACCGTTAATAAGCTAAACGCACATAGAGCTTACACTTGTTGAATCCTAGTGTAACAATAGCAGGAATCCGAATATATATAATAGCTGAATTATTCCTGTTCCCTTAGACACTGATTCTCTTCGAAGTCTCACTGTCACAAAACTAAATCCACACTCTATTGGTAGACCTATGCACTATCTGAAATTCCACGTGTCCGCTTATACCATCAGCATTTGCCCAGCTCTTCGGGAATCTGGCCTCGACCTGTTGGGTTATTTAGGTCAAGCACATCAGTTCGAGCTATGTGTTTAAGTTTTGGTCCCGGTTACCATAATGCCATGAAAGATTTTATCACTTAATCCGCCTCAGAATGCGTCACTTAGAAAATGTCAATATTTGCGAAAGATTTAAAACGTCCATCATCCCTGTCGCGAAGTGCAAGGCATGTCCTCTTTATGTCCAAACAAGACCTCACACTGCACAGAAAATAATTAACTCGCCCTTCAGGGAAATCAGTCCACGATGGCCGGCACAATGTTCACGTCATAGGATATTCCGTGAAATCAAATAGGAAAAATATCTGCTGTGGTTATAAAATTGTCGGCCTTTTGTCTTTTGTCTTGAAATTTATCACGTCTTGCACACGGCCGAATGTTCCACATGACTTGTAGGACAACTTGAAAAAGTCGTCTGGTTTACCCAAAAGCAGATACAGGGTCGCGCGCTCAAGATCTGTTGCTATGACAACGGTGTCGTTATCTTCTGAAATAGAAACGTAAGAAAATCCAAATTACAAATATCATGAAAAAGAAATTGACGGAATATCATTAGAGATATTATGGCCTAGCGGAGTTGTTATTCCTTCGGGTTGTTTTAGTAGCCTAATCACTAAAACTTAAACAGGTTTCCTCGAAAACTGAGCGCGTCTTGCTTTTCAAACGGCTTCAGACTAACATACTTGTAGCTATATGGTCCTACTAAATAACTAGCTGTTTACATCGAATTAAACACACAGAGAAAAGCAATAGGCCTTCATCCTGTGTCATAAAAAGGGGTCTTGTAGAAACTTGCTTCGTGTTGTGATCGCCTTGTTGCATTGCCACAGAAGGTCATCAAAAAGCTGTTTAACTTTCGTTCTCAAACAGCTGTTAGTGATGGCAGAGGGAAGACTTATCCAAACCGCCCCGGGTCAAAATCCCACGTTCTACTGAAGACGATGTAAGCGGAGAGGGGTAGCGTGGTCTTGTTTATTAGCGAACTGGGCTTCCGATGCTTGCTGTACTGATACGATGAGATTCACTCTATAAGCTCTTAACAGTACTATGTTCTTCTCTATAGAGCTATTCGGCCTGCAGAAGAAATGCCAAAGCGATAAGACGAAACGGCGATGTAAAGTTTATCTAAGCCACACATAAATCTTGTTTTACTTTCTTTTTGACAGCCCGATTTAATATCATAATCTCTTCAGACAAACATACCGCTACAAACGGATGTCTATTAGAAATCGTTCTACTAAAAGGTGGGATTTTACGACACACGCGCACTAGGGTTTCTCCGAGATACAGTTTCCACTTAGGCTATTTAAAATTCTGTTAAAGACTAAAGTATACTGAAAATATCAAAATTCCACTGATAGGCCTGCGTAGGTACATGTATATGGGCCTAGCTTTAGACGTGGATTAAAATTTTACAAATTATTTGATTGACGCCATTATTTTCCATCCGGGCTTCGAACTTTTTTTCATACATTCGGATTACCAAGAGAAGTTTAAAGTACGTTGACAAACTAGAGGATTGAAGATGAAATATTAAAAAATCAAATCAATAGTAAAGCCAGTAAACCGTCCGAACTGGAAATATGTGCTAATGAAGGTCGCAATTTAAATGGCTTTGTCAACTTTAATAGAATTACGTACGTGATTTATTACAATTTACTTAATATATAACCACATTATACTTACATAAAATGCAGATGTTTAAAATGTAGGCTAATAACATATTAAAACGGGTGACCCAATCAAAATACACACCTGTCAAAATTTTATATATTTAGACAACAACAACTGCATTTTTGTACATCATTACATCATATATTCTATTTTGCTCTCTGTTACAGGCCCAGCATTCCATGAGTTTTTGTTACGTTTTTCTCAAAACAAATTACTGTTTTAATTCCGCTTGCATGTGAAGATGTCTGTATTGCTATGTATCTGATTCCCCCCAATGTACCGCAGGTTCGATCGACTTCTTTATTTCGAATCTGAGACCTCAGTAATGCCAAGGTATATTCCAATAATCCGTCAACCCAAGTATCCAGTATTCGCGGTGAATAACTTTGAGCACTACACGCAATTCAATGAGTATACTGTTCATAATAAATTCGAGGAATGAACTAATGAAAATTAAGATGCGTATAGGTTTCCCTGATGATGATCGCAGCTTGCTTTCTTCTCTTCAAGTCGCGAATTTGGAATCGTACATGGTCGATAATTAGGCCATGTCAACGTGACCGGTGCAAAAGGAGGGCAAACAAGATAATGTTGACCATGCTCCTGTTAAACAAGGGTCATCGCTCGGGCTGTACAGTGCTTGTAATGTTATCAGACGGACGCTGTAAACAGACTACCAAATGATGAATAACTTAGCAAAGATATATTCGGTTTCTCAGTGCTATATGATCTTTACATAATACCATTTATTCACTCTGATAAATTCGGGGATTACCGGTGCGTACATGCGTGTCAAAGCCGACCGGTAGCGAGCGAAGATAGCCGAAGGATGTTCCGAGTGACCATTCATTATTCCAAACTGCTAATGAACGGACAATGCCTTAATAAGTGCCATTTGTATAGGTCATCGCCAATTGAAGCTGGTAACTCTAAGTCGTGAGTTCGATTCTCAACCTGACCCGGAATTTTTTCCGGGTCAATCACTGTCGGTTAATGTACTAATTCAGAAAGCTAGCACGAAAGGTAAAAAACACTGGTAATTGAAATCGATTCAAGATTTTAGTTGTACGAGATATTTTCAACACTGACCTTGCCATCGCCACTCTAAATAAAACGGGGGCCTCCGTGGCCCAGTAGGTAGAGCGTTGAACGCCAACGCTCTATCTGAACAGCCTTCCACCAATGGGTCGCGGGTTCAAATCCCACTCAGTGCCAAAAAAAAAAAAAATTGGAAAATTTTCTGACTGGGTTTTCACTCGAACGACCTATATGGGATGGTTGCCAGTTACCACCGTAAGGTCGTGGGTTTCCTCCGGGCATAGAGCCCGGTTTCCTTCAACAATAAAACTGGCAACGCCGCATCAACCGCATCAACCAATTAATCAATCAACCAAATAAAAAGTTCAGTCGGTTAAAGTGAAAGTTCCTCGGCCCGAAACAGGCCTTCCATCAATGCGGCCCGGGATCGAGTTCAGCTCAGACCAAGATTTTTCACTCGTATGTGGGATTAAGAGAATTTTGCCAGGTACACTCGCCGAGGGTCGGAGGTTTCCTCCGTTAAGTGTAGCGTAAAACGTCAACCGATCAACCAAATGAACAAAAATCTTAACATAATAAAGTAGTAAGGAAACTCCGTAAATATTCAAGGTGTAATCTCAATATTTCGACTTTAATTAAGTCATCGTCAGGAAAATTGAGTCTTTTAATCTCAATATTTCAACTCCTGACCATGACTTAATTAAAGTTGAAATATTGAGATTACACCATGGATATTTACGGAGTTTCCTTTCTACTTAATAATAATGAATGTCACGTGGAAAAAAATAATCTTCAACAGTAGAGTATGCAATTGTATTCCTCTGCTTTGATGACTGTAAGCCGCTTAATTGTGACAGGACAGATAGCTAGAATGGTGATGACGAACTAATGTCAGAAAATGTAAAACCGTTTACCGACGTAACAAGCTTACCAACGTGTTCCTCAATCTGACTAAAGTAGTTATGTTAAAGAGAGCAGCGCTACAGCAACCAGATTGTCGGTCAGTGATTTAGGAAAACTACAAACGAGCGGTTTCCGAATAACCGCGCGTATAGAGACGGTACCGAGAGAGCCAGATTGTCGGTCACTCATTTAGGAAAACTACAAACACGCGGTTTCCGAATAACCGCGCGTATAAAGACGGTACCGAGAGAGTCAGATTGTCGGTCACTCATTTAGGAAAACTACAAACGAGCCGTTTGCGAATAACCGCGCGTGTAGAGACTGTACCGAGAGAGTCAGATTGTCGGTCACTCATTTAGGAAAACTACAAACGAGCCGTTTGCGAATAACCGCGCGTACAGAGACGGTACCGAGAGAGCCAGATTGTCGGTCACTCACTTAGGAAAACTACAAGCAAGCGGTTTGCGAATAACCGCTCGTATAGAGACTGTACCGAGGGAGTCAGATTGTCGGTCACTCATTTATGAAAACTACAAACAAGCGGTTTGCGAATAACCGCGCGTATAGAGACTGTACCGAGAGAGCCAGATTGTCGGCCACTCATTTAGGAAAAACTACTAACGAGCGGTTTCCGAATCACCGCGCGTATAGAGACGGTATCGAGAGAGTCAGATTGTCGGTCACTCATTTAGGAAAACTACAAACTAGCGGTTTGCGAATAACCGCGCGTACAGAGACGGTACCGAGAGAGCCAGATTGTCGGTCACTCACTTAGGAAAACTACAAGCAAGCGGTTTGCGAATAACCGCGCGTATAGAGACTGTACCGAGGGAGTCAGATTGTCGGTCACTCATTTCGGAAAACTACAAACAAGCGGTTTCCGAATAACCGCGCGTATAGAGACGGTACCGAGAGAGCCAGATTGTCGGTCACTCATTTAGGAGAACTACAAACAAGCGGTTTGCGAATAACCGCGCGTATAGAGACGGTACCGAGAGAGTCAGATTGTCGGTCACTCATTTAGGAAAACTACAAACAATCGGTTTTCGAATCACCGCGCGTATATAGAGACGGTACCGAGAGGGCCAAATTGTCGGTCACTCATTTAGGAAAACTACAAACAATCGGTTTGCGAATAACCGCGCGTATAGAGACGGTACCGAGAGAGCCAGATTGTCGGTTACTCATTTAGGAAAAACTACAAACAAGCGGTTTCCGAATAACCACGCGTATAGAGACTGTACCGAGAGAGCCAGATTGTCGGCCACTCATTTAGGAAAAACTACTAACGAGCGGTTTCCGAATAACCACGCGTATATAGAGACTGTACCGAGAGAGCCAGATTGTCGGTCACTCATTTAGGAAAAACTACAAACGAGCGGTTTCCGAATAACCACGCGTATAGAGACGGTACCGAGAGAGCCAGATTGTCGGTCACTCATTTAGGAAAAACTACAAACAAGCGGTTTCCGAATAACCACACGTATAGAGACGGTACCGAGAGAGCCAGATTGTCGGTCACTCATTTAGGAAAAACTACAAACAAGCGGTTTGCGAATAATCGCACGTATATAGAGACGGTACCGAGAGGGCCAAATTCTCGGCCACTCATTTAGGAAAAACTACTAATGAGCGGTTTCCGAATCACCGCGCGTATAGAGACGGTATCGAGAGAGTCAGATTGTCGGTCACTCATTTAGGAAAACTACAAACTAGCGGTTTGCGAATAACCGCGCGTATAAAGACGGTACCGAGAGAGTCAGATTGTCGGTCACTCACTTAGGAAAACTACAAACTAGCGGTTTGCGAATAACCGCGCGTACAGAGACGGTACCGAGAGAGCCAGATTGTCGGTCACTCACTTAGGAAAACTACAAGCAAGCGGTTTGCGAATAACCGCGCGTATAGAGACTGTACCGAGGGAGTCAGATTGTCGGTCACTCATTTAGGAAAACTACAAACAAGCGGTGTCCGAATCATCACGCGTATAGAGACGGTGCCGAGAAAGTTAGATTGTCGGTCACTCATTTAGGAAAACTACAAACGAGCGGTTTCCGAATCACCGCGCGTATATAGAGACTGTACCGAGAGAGCCAGATTGTCGGTCACTCATTTAGGAAAACTACAAACGAGCGGTTTGCGAATAACCGCTCGTGTAGAGACTGTACCGAGAGAGCCAGATTGTCGGTAACTCATTTAGGAAAAACTACTAACGAGCGGTTTCCGAATCACCGCGCGTATAGAGACGGTATCGAGAGAGCCAGATTGTCGGTCACTCATTTAGGAAAACTACAAACGAGCGGTTTGCGAATAACCGCACGTAACTGTACCGAGAATCTCGATTTATCTACTTATCTACAAAGAGCTCGTATTGGTCAAACAACTACTAACCCTAAACGAACGTTTCCCTTTTAATTCCATTGAGTAAGGCAGATTATTCACAAAAATTGATAGAACAAATTATATGATTTGTAAAAAACAAGAAATGGTTGTTATGCCTTTAATTGCCCATTGAGGACAAAGAATTACATATTTTGTTATAGTCTATAGGAATACGTTATTTTTTATTTATCTAGCTTTGTGTAAATTAATTAATCAATTAATTAAATAATTATTTAAAAAAAAAAACATAGGAGAATTCCCATGTAGCTTATCACGAAACATGCCGGTATATGAGCTGCAAAAACTAATATCTTTTCCTTCCTTGACGTGATCTCAGCGTAAGGTTTATAATAATTATTAAAGCTTCTTTGGCGTGATCTCTCAAAAAATAGTTTCTCTCGATCTGCTTGGTGGACTGACAAAGGAAAACTACTTACCTACTCTAATTGAGACTCGCACATAAGCTGGCAAGGTGAGTGACTAAAAAGCCGAAATATTGAACCGGACAGAGACTGGCACGCAAGTGAAATCTATGCTTGAATTTCGCTCTTTTATATAGGCATAAACATGAATTGTTTATCAACTTACCTAGACTTAGAACTAGTTAACAGGATATATTACTTCGAATAAAAAACTGTCCTGGTCTGTTACTTGAATTAACATGAACGAACGATTTCGCCCAATTTTTTTCTCTCTATTCAATGTTGAGTCAAATTGTTTATATCGTTGCCGTGAAGCCCCGAGTGACCCATTTGTTTTATCGTTAGGCTCGCGTACTTTCCTATATACAATCGCGTTTGATCGATTCACACCTAACGCGCGCATACAAAGCGGCGCGAATCAAAGCGACGCAGATATATAGCATTTTCATATACTTACCGGTATTCAAAAGCGCAAAGTGCCGCTATAAAAGAGTCGTTTAGTAAACCAGAAATCGGTCAGTCTCATTTAAATCACTCAAAGGCAGGGTCAAAGAAGGGCATATGATAGTTTGTATACTTGATTAATTGTGTTTATATTGCATTTGGGATGAAAAGCAGGTGGTACTGGAATAAACATGTGGTTAATAAGTTATGCATATATGTGCAAGTGCCCCAACCAACGTATGTAATAAACAGTGGCATCTGTTTTAGAGATCATTTTACGTGGGAAATATAGAACCGGGTCGGGGTAGCCTATACTAAAATCCCAAATGTATGAAAAAGGTCGATGGGTTGTTTTTTTTCTTTTCGTGACAAAATTTTAGGCAGAATAAGTCAATAACAGACCCTTATGGTCGACACAAACATGAAGATTTCCAACTATGACCTATATATTTTGTAATTCCTTATGGTTGTTCTTTTGATCGAAACTGACTGTCATTAATTAGGTCAATCTATTCGTAGTGACCTATATTTACTTTCATTGTATCACTCATAAGTCAATTATAATTCGGAAACCGTTCATCTATTCCACTCGAAAGAAAACCCAAAACGACAACAGGTCTTTATTTCCAAATAGTGTATGCAACGCACCTCAAGACGTGCCGAAATTAGTATGTCAGTACCATATTTTATATTTATAATATCGTATATGTAGAAGAGCAACAATTTATGGGGTATAAAGGTCTGAATGATATACCTCTTTTTAACACAATTAGAAACTTGTCTCCATGGTTATTTTAGACAAGAAGATTTTCCCTGTGCCCGTGTGTTTTAGTGATCATAAATATATGTAGAAGAGTAAAAACACATTTGTACGGTGTACCAGTAGTAATTGACGTTTCCTTTATGTGTTTAGATTCTATTGATACAACTATAGATGGAAATGAAGATATGCTTGTGTCTGTTTCTAAGCGATGTCAACGAACACGAACGAATATAAATAGTATATAGTGTTAGTTGGCTTGCCTATACCTTGTTAGCATCCCTGTGTATCTGGTTAGAAAACCAACATTCGGAGATAACAGAACAATATATATATGTTGAATATAATTCTGGAAAAATAATGTTTTAAAATGAATATATTGATAGTTTGGTTTACGCTCCAATCAACCATGATATACAAGTCAACACGTCATGACACCAGGCTCAGGGCTAGGTGTATTGTGGATTGATTGATGTTTTACGCCACGCTGACGATTATTTCACGTATATGGCGTCGTTGTCAGGTGTTTGGGGGGGGGGGGGGTCGAGGGGGGGGGGAGTATTTGACAACTTTTCCACACCTACGGCGATCGAGAACAAATCCACTCAAAAATGTTTCAATTTTTATTTGGTCTGAACGTGATTCAAACCGCGCCGCATCGATGGATTACGTATATTGAGCGTCCTATCTCACCTATCTCATCCGCCAGTGGGTCGCAGTTCGAGCTTCTTTCAGCATATACTGGTATTATTGTAACCTATATATTCTCGCCGAATGTATAAATCCATTAAACTGCTTTTGCCAATGAATAATTTTCCGGCGATAATTGGGCCAATGATTTTATTATCTATTCAAAGAAAGGTGTGTAACAATTCTCAGATTTCAGATTATACCTAAGGGTTCTTTTCTCGAAAGAATCCCCAAATATCTGAATTACCATCACTATTTTCCCCACCCACTGCTATAAATAGTCCCATATATGTGACTAGTAGGCTACTGTAATGGTTCTGTATTAGGGCAGGATAGGGCCAACCTAGTTACGGCTTTTAAATGAATTATTTGGAAGGACTTCGGATTTCAGATTTAAGCTAAGTCTTAACTATCCTTAATCTCAACTACCTTTCAGCTATTACCGCCTATTATATCTTTGAAACATTCCTCTTTTCACTGAACCAGTTGATTTCTTCGAAATCCGTTGTTAAACTGTTAAATTGCTCTTTGAAAAGCATAGCATAAAAATTGGCCTAATGAGGTTACACGAGTTATCTCACCCATATAATGGCGGTCTAATGTGCCGTTCTACCTGACCGACAAAGTAAGTGTTTACTTTCATTAGATGTGATGATCTTTGATCTTGTTTTATACCTAATGCATGGATCCATATCCTATAGCCGTAGCCTACTGTTACACACAGCAAATTAAACACAATTGCTAACATTCAAACAAGAATTGCTTTTTGCACGAGGGCATTTGTTTAACTCCCTACCTTAATAAGTGTATCCATTCCAGAGCATGCAATTAATAGGGATGAAGCCCTCGTCAAGAACACGTAAATCCGACCAGCGAATACGCGCTGTAACGTTACAGATACATTATGACCCCCCTCTAACGTAGTATGCCTTTCAGTTCACGCAAAACAGTAACATTTTTGAAAGGTCCATTGTTTGGGTTAGCGCCCCATTGTCAAAGCACTCAATGTACACACATGATGGATTCAGTATGCGCGTACAGCCTAGGCTGATCTGACAAGCAAACTCCCTAGTAACGCCCTTCGATCGAGATTATCAACACAAAATGATTGATGAATGTAGTTTTCTACTCTATTTAAAAATGCTCGATACAGCAAGTAAGCAGGGCCTAGTTTCACAAAGCGATCTTAGCTAAGTGTGATCTTAACTACCATGGCAACCAATGATAAAGGTATATGTTGCCATTGGTAATTAAGATCACCTTAAGCTAAGATGTGAAACTGGGCCGAGTTGTCTTGGACTACACTTTCAAGAGTTCGCTCAGGGCCTCCAAGCTAAATTTGTCAAAGCCGATCAAACGCTGATAGGCCTACTCACTATATTACTTTGCACTATATTACTTTGAAATGATATTAATGAAAAGCAAAACACCAGGCATTATCAATGTAAATTTATACGTGTGACATGTTTATTGACCTCTATTCTATTATTTGATTGTTTTCGTGGGCATTTTGTCTTTCATGTAAACGTCTGCAGATCCTTCTCGAGTCCTATTGTTTGTTCGCCAGCTTACCCCACGGCTGTTTACAATTTAGTTAAAGTGGCATGAACTGCCAAAATGTTGATATTTTGACGTTAAAACAGAATGTTGAAATTATTGGCTATTTTTCTCAAGACGTTTAATTTAGAAGGTTTTTAGTGCTTCTAGTCTCGAAAATGTACGATAAAGTATTGTTTTGAAGTAACTTTGGCTTATAGAATGAATGAATGGTCGTCCCGGTTATTTAAATTTTGTTTACATTTCGAACACGTTCGTACAGCCCACATACAGTATGGATTTTCCTCATTCCAACGCCAATCATTTAGTTTGTCGATGAGCTTCAAAGCCTCTGCCGTGACGATCAGAAATTATGAAAAAAGTGTGAGTTTTGGCAGCTCATGTCACTTGAAGTTGACCAAGATTTTCAGCCGTTTCGTTTCGTTTCTGGGTAACTTTGATTATTCTCAAAGCTTGAATATAAACAACTTTCTATAGCTATGTAAATTTATTCTATTGAGTTTTACTCGGATAGTTCTGGAATCTATATAAGTATGCATTGTTTGTATTTTAGTCAGCCAGTTTCCAACTGCACTATTTTATTCTGTGGATTTATTTATTTTATTTATTTATTGTCCCAATTCTAGAGGTCTAATACTACATGGACACAACAGATATTTATCTATAATTCGCTTTCAAAGACCCTTACAAGAAGATGTATGCATTACTATCACGATTAACTGTCAATAAACATATGCTTTACAGAAAATACTAGCTATGACAGGGTTCAAACCCATAATGAACGGGTCCATTTGTTTTTGCCATTAACTCGATTCATTTCATCTATAGAAAAATATGGTCCAGATCATGAAAAATGTTTAAGGCACCACCAGGAAGTTAGTTGTTTGTGAACCGCACGGGCTTTCGACACCTATACCGGTGCCCGTGTGCTTTAGTGTTCTTAAAGTGGCATGAGCTGCCAAAATTCACACTTTTTTCATGATTTCTGACCGTCACGACAGTAAGAGGCTTTGGAGGCCATAAAAAAACTAAATGATTGGCGTTGGAATGAGTAAAATCCATACAGTATGTGGCCTTTACGAACCTAAAATGTGTTTGAAAAGTAAACAAAATTTAAATAACCGGGACGACCATTCATTCATTCTAAGCCAAAGTTGGTTCAAAACAATACTTTATCGTACGTTTTCGAGACTAGAAGCACTATAAAGCTTCTGAATTATACGTCTTGAGAAAAAAAGCCAATAATTTTAACATTCTGTTTTAACGTCGAAATTTCAACATTTTGGCAGCTCATGCCACTTTAAATATATATACCGGTGTCTTTATCAAGTGTAACTCAAATAAAATTTACGTTCAGTTACACTTGATAAAGATAACGGTATAAGTGACGAAAGCTCGTGTGTTGTTCACAAACAACTAACTTCGTGCTGATAACATTTCGAATGTTAGTCAGGGCTAAACTCCCTTACCTGTCTTCCGATAGAATCAAAATTGTCACTCTCTTTCCCCGTTATCATATTTGGTTTAATCTCGTGCAGTTTACCGATATGCCATAGCAGAAGATGTCTAAACCTTGTCAATGTTACATTACAAAATTTTTCCAGAAAATTCTACTGATTAAGGCCAAGCTGCTGTCTGTCGTTTATGAAACATCCTGGGTTTTGGTTTATTACAACAGTTTATATTGAATATAAATGTCAAAATTGAGGTTTTAGCACAATTAGAAACTTGTCTCCATGATTATTTTAGTCAAGATATCCCCTGTGCCCGTGTGTTTATGAGACTTTGAGACATAAATATTATATATATATATATATAGGTCTACCCTAACCCCCCCCCCCCCCCCCCACAAAACAAAACAAAAAAAGTTACGCCTTAACTTGGTGACAGGCAAGTAAGTAAAAAGACTAGCGGCTAAAATTCTCTGTGAGCGTTTGTAACGTTGGCTGAGAGCGTAACGTTGACAAGAGATCTATAGCCTACCGCCGTACCGGTACTCCCATGAGGGCTAGGCCTGTAGCCGTGTAGGCTATATATTTCCTAAAAGTAAATTTTTTTACTAGTTTTACCAAGATACTTTCGGACCACTGCTTCAACGGCAAATGGCACAGCAGTTTTTAAAAATGAACCCGGTATTTGTTCTGAATCTATATTCACACCCTTCAACAAAATTAATTTTTTTTTTTAAACATGTATTTTGGCACATAGATCACGATTTTACAAACGCCCTACAGACCCACGTGATCAAGGGATACGGGCGACAAAGACTAGTAACATCAAGACAAACATTGACATGTAATGATAGAAAATACAATATAATTGCAACCTTCACTTACAATGAAACAGAGAGAAAAAGAAATATATAATAAAATAAAGAGAAACAGGTTAAGTCATTTATCCCTCTACTAACATAATGTATGTATATGCAATGGTATAGGTCCACAACAAAAGAGAAAACGTGACAGTATTATACATTATTATACACACATTAATGTGCCTTTGTTGCTTTTTATCCACGTGTACGTTTGTTTATGTCAGGGAGCTGACCGTTCGTGCAGTGTCTATAAACGATGTTTTGTTTATTTCGGAATCTGTCTTTATGAATCGAATTTGGATATCGTTTTAATCTGATGAAATGTCTTTTTTTACTAAGTGTTCAACTATTTTTTACTAGAACGCATTAAAACTAACTTTGATAGTAATTGCAAACCCCAGGCGATCCCTTGACGGGTGAACCGGAAACTAGATGCTTTCACCTTAGACGGAAAGTCTCGAGAATAAAGTTCTTCGTTCTCTCTATATTCAATAAACCGAAGACTCTGTTATTATGTGGGTCACGCGGAATAAGGTAGATTGGATAGCAGTAGACAGGTTCTTGGGCGGATTCCGTTAGGCAGCAAGAAACGATGGAGTTTGTCTGTTTTTTAAGATATTTTTGCGTCGTCTGCATATTTTTATCTCAAAGTTTTATCACAAGTCTAGCATCAACTTCAGCGGTGATAAGAATAACCGACGGCAACTGGACAGACGTTTTAAAAGGCGAATGGATGGTCGAGTTGTAAGTTTTCTGAAACCCACTGTGACTTACTAATGGCCCAGTTTTCGTGTGTGTTAAAGTATTTAATGTTTGGCCATTTATTATTTAAAAGGGAATTTTCATGCGTTTTCTTGAAACCTAAACTATACATAAATCGGTTGCTGTTTTTAGTAATTTTATTATAAACAAAACGATCTGTTATGAAGGACGTCACACCAAGATAACAGGCTAAACAGTAGCCGCACTCGTGTGTCTCTACCCTGGTTTACTTACTTTGCCGGTCAGGTAGAGCCACACATTAAACCGCCATTATAAGGGTGTGATAACTCATGTCACCTCATTACGCCAATTTTTATGCCATGCTTTTCAAAGAGCGATTTAACAGTTTGATAACAGATTTCGAAGAAATCAACTGGTTCATTGAAAAGAGGAATGTTTCTAAGATATAATAGGCGGTAATAGCTGAAAGGTAGTTGTGATTAAGGATAGTTAAGACTTAGCTTAAATCTGAAATCCAAAGTCCTCCCTAAAAATTCATTAATCGTTAGCCGTAACTAGCTAAACAGCGCAATCGAATTGTGCATTTAATGTAGAAAACAATTACTAGTGTTTCGATTTAGATTCTGATTATATCCGTGACTGCCAAACTGATTATCAGCAGCTTGGGGAAAGTCACCCATCTGCGGGTTGTTTACCTATTGATGGGTAAACCGCCGAACAACGCGGAATATACGCCGTCGATCGGTGGGTAACGTTTGGACAACAATGCCCTAAAAAATGGAAGCGACCTCTACCAAACATGTAGGAGAAAAAGTCAACTAAGGTTAATCAGAAGAGTGACAGGAAGTTCAATGTTAGAGTTGGTTTCTTCCACTTCTTCAACAATTTCAGCCACATTTGGATATGGATATTAGATTTTTGTTAAATACCTAGGGATTAAAGGTTACCATCGTTTAACATTAACACTCATCTTTGAATCCTAACTAGCTTTACACTAAAACTTTTTTGACTTTAATTAATTGTAGTAAGCAATCCTTGTAGAACAGTTGATCCCTATCAAATAATTATGTGCTTTTGGCAAGTTCTGGGTTCCGGCCTTCCAGACCAAGCTGTCCCTTTTTCACCACCTTAAAATGAATGTCCAACTGTATTGATGTGATGTCCCTTCACTTATTGTCAGTCTTATAATCCATTTCATTCATGTCTACGATGGCTATTTCACTCTGTAGTAATTCCAAATATTTAAAATGGCTCTTTCATGAGCGTTCAGCCCTTCAGGCCTCAAAGTGAAGTTGAATGCTTCATACCGCAGCTAGCCCTTTAAAGGGACATGCCTGGAACCAGCCAAAACAAAGATCATTATAATGTGTGCTATTCGACTGTTGTTTATATAAAATTAAATATGAGGTGTCCAAATGGCCATTGGTAATCTTCCCAGCTCCAACAGACCGCTTGATAGTAAGTTTTAATTGGGAGTTACTTTATCTGCTTTGTTTACTGACTGAGAATCCACCTGGGTTAGTTGTGCGGTACAAGTCTGTTTTGGGTGCGCATATTGTGTATTCTTGGCTGTTTGATCACTTCTTAATTTTCTAATAATGTGAAGTTCAAGAGAAAATCATAAATTCCTATTGGAGCGATTATGTTAATAGTTTTAGGTTATGCATAGGCGTATAAATTAAAATATAAATTAGATGTTACACTAATACAAGTGTGTATTTTGTCAATAAAAAAGGGAACTAAATATTCAAGCCAACAAATGATTTTCAATATGACTTGCATATTGCCCAATGAAATGACATGTTAGATAGAAACTTGACCCACTAGTGACTTCCTACAGCTGAATCAAGACCCTGAGATAGATAAATTTGAATTACTCTTTCACAACTCATTTCAGTAGGGTCCACTCGAATGACCTATGTGGGATGGTTGCCAGTTATCAACGGAAGGTCGTGGGTTTCCTCCGGGCATAAAGCCCATTTTCCTCCCACAATACAACTGGCAACGCCGCCATATAAGTGAAATAATCTTCAGTGCGGCGTAAAACACCAAACAATCAATCAGTAGGGTTCACCCATGTAGGACCTCAAGATGTTTATACATCCCCCTGAAACGGTCAGTCGGACAATAAACAATGTACCATCGAATACCCACTGGTTGATCATTTAATGTATAAGTTTGGTTGACAATTGACCAACCATCTTTCATTCAAAGTCAAATCACTCTTATTTTTCAAATTAGTTGAAACATTCGGAAAAATGTTGTAATACATGATAAGTCCTTTAAAGCTTTATATAGTGTTTTAGTTTTTAAGGCTTTCATTTTCAAGAGTAAGTGTACAGAGGTACAATGTAATTTATGGATGCACTAGTTTTGAAGCTTTTATGTACAGGTAAAACTTGCTGACATGCACAATTGTATGTATTTACGATTGAATGCTAGGTTTGATACACATTTAGTATGTTTTAGGCCTGACTCAGAAAATGTTTCATTTTTTAGGACACTCTCACTTTGGGCTGTGAATAGGAAAAACCTGTTCTTTACAATTTATATGAAAAGGAAGACCTACATGTATTTCTGGTCTGGTTACCAGATGTTTAATAAATGGTCCAATTAAACAGTTTCTAAATGAAAGTTTTGTAATTGACATGAGTTGCCAAATATAGGGTTAATTTTTTTGAAACACTGAAAGCTAATGCTATTTTTTCTTTATTTTTATCCTTTAGAACAAAATAAGAGCTTTTTGTCTATTCTAATCTTGCATGTAGGATGTATGTTTAGGTCGTTTTTTAATAAAAGCAACAAAACATGAAAGCGTGCATGCTATTTGAATTTTTTTTTTTTAGTAGACATTCTTTGTGCGTACCGTGCAGAATGGTGACTTTACTGATATTTTTTATTTAAATATCAATCCTTCAAAGGCAAACTTCTCTTTAAAATTGAAATTCATGTAACAAAAATTTTTGGGAAGCTTTAATCTCAGGAAATATATTTAGATATTCTTTGTGCAAAGGAGTACCAGTCCTCTCTGATAAGCCATTTAGTAAATAACCAACACTGATACACCCGGTTATTTACGAATTCAGCTATTTCCCTGATTATGATTGCAGTTTTATAAGCCATTTCTAAGTTAAAAAGTACCTGCATGTGTTAAAGTGGCATGAGCTGCCAAAATTGAGATTGCCATTATAACAGAATGTTAAAATTATCTGCTATTTTTCTCAAGATTTACAATTCAGAAGCTTTTGAGTGCTTATAGTATGGAAAATGTACGATGAAGTATTGTTTTGAACTAACTTTGGTGTAGAATGAATGAATGGTCGTCCTGGTTATTTAAATTTTGTTTACTTTTAGAACACTAGTTCGGTTCGTATAGGCCACATACTGTATGGATTTTCCTCATTCCAACGCCAATCATTAAGTTTTTCGATGACCTTTAAAGCCTCTTACTGTCGTAACAATCAGAATCTATGAAAATAGTCCGAATTTCGGCAGCTCATGCCACTTTAAAAATAGACGGAGAAAGTGGTGATGTCAATCCTGTATCACTAAACTCTTTACTTCCACCCATGAGAATGCAAATACTGTGACATTTATATGAGATATTTATCGACAGATCAGATAAACTGTTTCCAATTTAATAGGAATATAATTTTTTTTGTCTGCATCACCTTGACATTGAGAATGTTTTATAATTTTGGTTGCAGGATAAAATGATTGTACAAATGCTGTAGAGGGTACATATCGATGCAGGAACAAATTACACTTGGACTAAATAAAAATTGAAAAATTACGTAGTGGATATTTCACTTGATAGCTGTTTGTGGTAGAGTTGCCAGGTACTCTGACACCAAAGGTTGGGGTCTGCTTCGGGCATTGGGCTGTCTTTCCTCCCCCATAAACCTGGCAAAGCTGCCACATTAGTGAAATAATCTTGAATGCGACGTAAAACACCAATCAATCAATGTAAGGTACATTTAAATACACTTTAGTGGATATGTTGGTTTGGGAGGGGGTGGGTGCTGGGATGGTTAAGACTAGGTTGTCAGTAGATATATTTATGAACACTAAAACACACAGGCACAGGGAAAATCCTCTTGTCTAAAATAACCACGGAGACAAGTTTCTAATTGTGTTAAAAAGAGGTTAGATATGTTGGTTTGGGAGGTGGTGGGTGCTGTGATGGTTAATGCTCGGTTGTCAGTAGATATAGCGATGCACGCTTAAATTGATCAACGTTGGACGCAGGGGCCATGGAGCAATATGTTTACGATTGCCAGATACCACCTGAAGGTCGTGGGTTTCCTCCAGGCGTAGAGCCCAGTTTCCTCCCACAATAAAACTGGCATCGCCGTCATATAAGTGAAATAATCTTGAGCGCAGCATAAAACACCAAACAATCAATCAATCAATCAATCAAGCAATATGTTAACAGTTGTGCAATTGTCTTTACAGCATGGCCCCCTGGTGCCCAGCGTGCAAATCATTTGAACCCACGTGGGAGAAGGTAGCGACCTGGAGTCGAGATTTAGAGATGAATGTGGGCGTGGTTGATGTGACGGAGAACCCAGGTAAAACAATGATTGATTGATTGATTGTTTGGTGATTTACGCCACGCTCAAGATTATTTCACTTATACCGGCGGCGTTGCCAGTTTTATTGTGGGTGGATTGATTGATTGATTGTTTGGTGATTTACGCCACGCTCAAGATTATTTCACTTATACCGGCGGCGTTGCCAGTTTTATTGTGGGAGGATTGATTGATTGATTGTTTGGTGATTTACGCCACGCTCAAGATTATTTCACTTATACCGGCGGCGTTGCCAGTTTTATTGTGGGAGGATTGATTGATTGATTGTTTGGTGATTTACGCCACGCTCAAGATTATTTCACTTATACCGGCGGCGTTGCCAGTTTTATTGTGGGTGGATTGATTGATTGATTGATTGTTTGGTGTTTTACGCCGCGCTCAAGATTATTTCACTTAAATGGCGGCGCCAGTTTTATTGTGGGAGGAAACCGGGCTCTATGCCCTGAGGAAACCCACAACCTTCCGCTGGTAACTGGCAACCATGCAACATAGGTCGTTCGAGTAAAATCCCAGTTAGAAAATTTTCCAATTTTTTGGACTGAGTGAGATTCGAACCGGCGACCCATTGGTGGAAGGCTGTTTGGATTGAGCATCCACCACTTAGCTGGACATCATGGATATAATTGTCCACTTTCATTTTATCCACAGTTTTTAAGAAAGGTCAGTTTTAATCTACATCTTTGAGGGCACTCATCAGTTTAAAGCACTTTAACAGGTCAATCAAATTAATTTATTAAACTTACGATATTTTTATTTCCTTTTCAGTTTTGAGTGGAAGATTTTTAGTAACCTCTCTCCCTACAATATATCAGTAAGTATAAAAGTTTTCATTCTAAATATTTTCTTATTATTTATTTAATGCAATTTCTGCAAACTGCATTAAAAACTTGCCCTCCCTTTTCAGTGCTCTTACCACTAAACCAAAACTGTAAAAAAAAATCAATGTGGATGTGCAATGTGTGGTTTCCGCACAATTACTCTACAATGCTCAAGGCTTTTACTAGGTAATCTGGAAACCTCATTTTTATAGCAGTTCAATTGCATTTGTTAAAAACCATCTTCTTTTTGGTCGCTCTCCTCATATCCCTCGAGGGCCTCGGTGGTCCAGTGGGTTAGAGTGATCGTTCCTTAGTCCAACATAGGCCTTCCATTGATGTGGCGTGGGTTCGTATACCACTAGGATCAATAACAATTGAAAAATTTCTTACTGGATTTTTGACTTGGTCGACTGAAGGTCTTTGGGCAAAGAACCCGGTTTCCTCCCCACTAAACCTGGCAAAGCCGCCATATTAGTGAAATAATCTTGAGTGCAGCGTTAAACATCAATCAATCAATCAATCAATCCAGTGGTCCATGGGAGCGACATGTAGGAAAGCTACCAATGATCATCTGGAATCCTCATTTTTATAAAAACAACGGTCTAATAGCATGCCGTATAATCTTTGTTTGTTGATAGACGGTCCCATTAAAGCTGTTTGACCATTCATCATTGGCTCATTCCCATTCTGGCTTTGTTATATTTCAGTATAAAAGATGGGGAGTTCCGTCAATACAGTGGTTCAAGGGACGAGAATTCACTCGTTAGTTACGTGGACGACAAGACGTGGCAAAATAGTGATTCAGTCTCATGGTGGTTCAACCCAGCTTCCATACAGTAAGTAATTCTGCAGCCTTTTTGTCTCATTGGGTTATATTTGCACATTTAAGCAAACACAAGCCTGGTTCGTGGTTTGCTACATGTAGCTCTAACCCCAGTGAGTTTAAGATAAAATGGGTTTCCTCTATAGGGTTTTAGTTTATTACAGAAACTTAAGATTGGGTATAAAGGTCATTTTAACACAATTAGAAACTGGTCTCCATGGCTATTTTCCCTGTGCCCGTGTGCTCTAGTATTGATAAATATATATAGTGAGCGTTGGTAGATTAGTCGCCAGGGCGATAGTCTCTCCATCCGACTCAGACCTCCAATCCATGGTTCACGAGTTCAAATTCCACTCAGTCAAAACAAAGTTGAAAATTTCTGAGTGTGTTTTTCACCTGTTAGCCCTATGTGGAAGATTTACCAGGCTCTTGTCATAGGTCGAGGGTTTCCTATAAACAGAGATCTCGGTTTCCTCTCGCATTTGAACTGGTAACACTGCCATTTAAGTTAAATAATCTTGAGTTTGGCACAACAAATCCGTCAATTAGTTAACCCGTCAAAATTGGGCATCTGGAGGCGATTTGTTATTGTAAATTGAGTAAAAATCAGTCTAATAACAATATGTTAAAACAAAACCAACTTCCTGTAAGGACTCAGGGTTAAAAAAATACAGCGATTGAAAATATGCATATTTTACGTCACAATAGTAATGTACATATCAGATGTCAACTATGACGTCACGCCACTAAAGCTAATTCATTTCCGTATCTTGTCTGTGGAGAAAAAAAAAATGCCTTGAATTTCGTAGGTTTTGTGCCTCAAATATCATTTTCCTTTACGCTGAGTTTGTAGGTCTATACGGTGCATGTTTTTAAACAAATTTGACTCCAAATAGGAGGCACTTATCCTTTAATGTTGAATTTTGTTGAGGATTTATAACTTATACTCTTTATGAGAAAATTCGTTTTTATTTTCAGTATGGGAGGTGTTGGTTTATTCTTCAAAGTTTCAATGGTAGTGAGGGTAAGTCGAGGCTTCTAAATTTATTTTTCCGATGTACGGTAATACCTGAGTTAATTAGAGGACTATGCATGTTGCTAAATCCTCAATAACAAAAAGGTTCTGAATGAGATTTAAACTTTCACCACATCTCAGTCCAGGGAGATGATTGACCAGCAGTTAATCCTTGAATGTTTTACAAGCTCTCTCTTGAATTAAGATGAGAATTTGCACTCTCATACTTTTTCCAGCGCTTGAATTGACTCGGACATTACCGTATCCAAATAAGTAGTTAAATTCAAATTATAATTTTCATATTATTATTATTATATTAAAGGCACACTCGCAGCAAAAATCCAGAATTTTATTTACATTTAAAACATTGGACAGGTTTCCGTTTATTTCCCAGACACAAGAAGTCAGGAGATTTCTATTTTTGTCCCAAATGGAAAGTTTTGGCATCATTTGGTATTTTTAATTTGAAATTTGTTGATTTGTTAGGTACCGGCAACGTTAACAATAGTGTAGTCATAGGTTGATTGATTGATTGATTGTTTGGTGTTTTATGCCGCGCTTAAGATTATTTCACTTTTATGGCGGCGTTGCCAGTTTTATTGTGGGAGGAAACAGGGCTCTATGCCCGGAGGAAACCACGACCTTCCGTTGGTAACTGACAACCATCCCACATAGGTTGTTCGAGTGAAAACCCAGTCAGAACATTTTCCAATTTTTTTGGACTGAGTGGGATTCGAACCCGCGGCCCATTGGTGGAAGGCTGTTCGGATTGAGCGTCCAACGCTCTACCTACTGAGCCACTGAGGCCCCTGTAGTGATAGGAGAGGTTAGTTTAACAAAGTGGTCATGTGTTTCAAATCTTGTCTTGTCTCATCCCCAGGTTTTCTATAACACTATGATACAGGATTACGGCATACCGGAGTGGGGCTGTTACATTATCTTCGCTGTTCTCACGATAATACTGGGTCTCTTGCTTGGTTTGGTAAGTCGCTGTTCTCACGATAATACTGGGTCTCTTTCTTGGTTTGGTAAGTCGCTGTTCTCACGATAATACTGGGTCTCTTGCTTGGTTTGGTAAGTCGCTGTTCTCACGATAATACTGGGTCTCTTGCTTGGTTTGGTAAGTCGCTGTTCTCACGATAATACTGGGTCTCTTTCTTGGTTTGGTAAGTCGCTGTTCTCACGATAATACTGGGTCTCTTTCTTGGTTTGGTAAGTCGCTGTTCTCACAATAATACTGGGTCTCCTTCGTGGGTTGGTAAGTTCCAATCTTTGCTGTTCTCACGGTAATACTGGGTCTCCTTTTTGGGTTGGTAAGTTCCGATCGTTGCTGTTCTCACGATAATACTGGGTCTCCTTCTTGGGTTGGTAAGTTCCAATCTTTGCTGTTCTCACGATAATACTGGGTCTCCTTCTTGGTTTGGTAAGTCGTTGTTCTCACGATAATACTGGGTCTCCTTCGTGGGTTGGTAAGTTCCAATCTTTGCTGTTCTCACAATAATACTGGGTCTCCTTCTTGGGTTGGTAAGTTGCTGTTCTCACGATAATACTGGGTCTCCTTCTTGGGTTGGTAAGTCGCTGTTCTCACGATAATACTGGGTCTCCTACTTGGTTTGGTAAGTTCCAATCTTGGCTGTTCTCACGATAATACTGGGTCTCTTGCTTGGTTTGGTAAGTCGCTGTTCTCACGATAATACTGGGTCTCTTGCTTGGTTTGGTAAGTCGCTGTTCTCACGATAATACTGGGTCTCTTGCTTGGTTTGGTAAGTCGCTGTTCTCACGATAATACTGGGTCTCTTGCTTGGTTTGGTAAGTCGCTGTTCTCACGATAATACTGGGTCTCTTGCTTGGTTTGGTAAGTGGCTGTTCTCACGATAATACTGGGTCTCTTGCTTGGTTTGGTAAGTTGCTGTTCTCACGATAATACTGGGTCTCTTGCTTGGTTTGGTAAGTCGCTGTTCTCACGATAATACTGGGTCTCTTGCTTGGTTTGGTAAGTCGCTGTTCTCACGATAATACTGGGTCTCTTGCTTGGTTTGGTAAGTCGCTGTTCTCACGATAATACTGGGTCTCTTGCTTGGTTTGGTAAGTTGCTGTTCTCACGATAATACTGGGTCTCTTGCTTGGTTTGGTAAGTCGCTGTTCTCACGATGATACTGGGTCTCTTGCTTGGTTTGGTAAGTTGCTGTTCTCACGATAATACTGGGTCTCTTGCTTGGTTTGGTAAGTCGCTGTTCTCACGATAATACTGGGTCTCCTTCTTGGGTTGGTAAGTTGCTGTTCTCACGATGATACTGGGTCTCCTTCTTGGTTTGGTAAGTCGCTGTTCTCACGATAATACTGGGTCTCCTTCTTGGTTTGGTAAGTCATTGTTCTCACAATAATACTGGGTCTCCTTCTTGGGTTGGTAAGTCGCTGTTCTCACGATAATACTGGGTCTCCTTCTTGGGTTTATAAGTTCCAGTCTTTGCTGTTCTCACGATAATACTGGGTCTCTTGCTTGGTTTGGTAAGTCGCTGTTCTCACGATAATACTGGGTCTCTTGCTTGGTTTGGTAAGTCGCTGTTCTCACGATAATACTGGGTCTCTTGCTTGGTTTGGTAAGTCGCTGTTCTCACGATAATACTGGGTCTCTTTCTTGGTTTCGTAAGTCGCTGTTCTCACGATAATACTGGGTCTCTTGCTTGGTTTGGTAAGTTGCTGTTCTCACGATAATACTGGGTCTCTTTCTTGGTTTGGTAAGTCTCTGTTCTCACGATAATACTGGGTCTCTTGCTTGGTTTGGTAAGTCTCTGTTCTCACGATAATACTGGGTCTCTTGCTTGGTTTGGTAAGTTGCTGTTCTCACGATAATACTGGGTCTCCTTCTTGGGTTGGTAAGTCGCTGTTCTCACGATAATACTGGGTCTCCTACTTGGTTTGGTAAGTCGCTGTTCTCACGATAATACTGGGTCTCCTTCTTGGTTTGGTAAGTCTCTGTTCTCACGATAATACTGGGTCTCCTTCTTGGGTTGGTAAGTCGCTGTTCTCACGATAATACTGGGTCTCCTACTTGGTTTGGTAAGTCGCTGTTCTCACGATAATACTGGGTCTCTTTCTTGGTTTGGTAAGTCTCTGTTCTCACAATAATACTGGGTCTCTTGCTTGGTTTGGTAAGTCGCTGTTCTCACGATAATACTGGGTCTCTTTCTTGGTTTGGTAAGTCGCTGTTCTCACGATAATACTGGGTCTCTTTCTTGGTTTGGTAAGTCGCTGTTCTCACGATAATACTGGGTCTCTTTCTTGGTTTGGTAAGTCGCTGTTCTCACGATAATACTGGGTCTCTTGCTTGGTTTGGTAAGTCACTGTTCTCACGATAATACTGGGTCTCCTTCTTGGGTTGGTAAGTTGCTGTTCTTACGATAATACTGGGTCTCTTTCTTGGGTTGGTAAGTTCCAGTCTTTGCTGTTCTCACGATAATACTGGGTCTCTTGCTTGGTTTGGTAAGTCGCTGTTCTCACGATAATACTGGGTCTCTTTCTTGGTTTGGTAAGTCGCTGTTCTCATGATAATACTGGGTCTCCTACTTGGGTTGATAAGTTCCAGTCTTTGCTGTTCTCACGATAATACTGGGTCTCCTACTTGGTTTGGTAAGTCGCTGTTCTCACGATAATACTGGGTCTCCTTCGTGGGTTGGTAAGTTCCAATCTTTGCTGTTCTCACGATAATACTGGGTCTCCTTCTTGGGTTGTTAAGTCGCTGTTCTCACGATAATACTGGGTCTCCTTCTTGGTTTGGTAAGTCGCTGTTCTCACGATAATACTGGGTCTCTTGCTTGGTTTGTAAGTTCCAATCTTTGCTGTTCTCTCGATAATACTGGGTCTCCTACTTGGGTATGTAAGTTCCAATCTTTACTGTTCTCACGATAATACTGGGTCTCCTTCTTGGGTATGTAAGTTCCAATCTTTGCTGTTCTCACGATAATACTGGGTCTTCTTCTTGGGTTGGTAAGTTGCTGTTCTCACGATAATACTGGGCCTCCTTCTTGGGTTAGTAAGTAAGTTCCAATCTTTGCTGTTCTCACGATAATACTGGGTCTCCTTCTTGGGTTGGTAAGTTCTAATCTTTGTTGTTCTCACGATAATACTGGGTCTCCTACTTGGGTTGGTAAGTTCCAATCTTTGTTGTTCTCACAATAATACTGGGTCTCCTACTTGGGTTGGTAAGTTCCAATCTTTGCTGTTCTCACGATAATACTGGGTCTCCTACTTGGGTTGGTAAGTTCCAATCTTTGCTGTTCTCACGATAATACTGGGTCTCCTACTTGGGTTGGTAAGTTCCAATCTTTGCTGTTCTCACGATAATACTGGGTCTCCTACTTGGGTTGGTAAGTTCCAATCTTTGCTGTTCTCACAATAATACTGGGTCTCCTTCTTGGGTTGTTAAGTAAGTTCCAATCTTGGCTGTTCTCACGATAATACTGGGTCTCCTTCTTGGGTTGATAAGTTCCAATCTTTGCTGTTCTCACGATAATACTGGGTCTCCTACTTGGGTTGGTAAGTTCCAATCTTTGTTGTTCTCACGATAATACTGGGTCTCCTACTTGGGTTGGTAAGTTCCAATCTTTGCTGTTCTCACGATAATACTGGGTCTCCTACTTGGGTTGGTAAGTTCCAATCTTTGCTGTTCTCACGATAATACTGGGTCTCCTACTTGGGTTGGTAAGTTCCAATCTTTGCTGTTCTCACGATAATACTGGGTCTCCTACTTGGGTTGGTAAGTTCCAATCTTTGCTGTTCTCACGATAATACTGGGTCTCCTTCTTGGGTTGGTAAGTAAGTTCCAATCTTTGCTGTTCTCACGATAATACTGGGTCTCCTTCTTGGGTTGGTAAGTTCCAATCTTTGCTGTTCTCACGATAATACTGGGTCTCCTACTTGGGTTGGTAAGTTCCAATCTTTGCTGTTCTCACGATAATACTGGGTCTCCTACTTGGGTTGGTAAGTTCCAATCTTTGCTGTTCTCACGATAATACTGGGTCTCCTACTTGGGTTGGTAAGTTCCAATCTTTGTTGTTCTCACTATAATACTGGGTCTCCTACTTGGGTTGGTAAGTTCCAATCTTTGTTGTTCTCACGATAATACTGGGTCTCCTTCTTGGGTTGGTAAGTTCCAATCTTTGCTGTTCTCACGATAATTCTGGGCCTCCTACTTGGGTTGGTAAGTTCCAATCTTTGCTGTTCTCACGATAATACTGGGTCTCCTACTTGGGTTGGTAAGTTCCAATCTTTGTTGTTCTCACGATAATACTGGGTCTCCTTCTTGGGTTGGTAAGTTCCAATCTTTGCTGTTCTCACGATAATACTGGGCCTCCTTCTTGGGTTAGAAAGTAAGTTCCAATCTTTGCTGTTCTCACGATAATACTGGGTCTCCTACTTGGGTTGGTAAGTTCCAATCTTTGTTGTTCTCACGATAATACTGGGTCTCCTACTTGGGTTGGTAAGTTCCAGTCTTTGCTGTTCTCACGATAATACTGGGTCTCCTTCTTGGGTTGGTAAGTTCCAATCTTTGCTGTTCTCACGATAATACTGGGCCTCCTTCTTGGGTTAGAAAGTAAGTTCCAATCTTTGCTGTTCTCACGATAATACTGGGTCTCCTACTTGGGTTGGTAAGTTCCAATCTTTGTTGTTCTCACGATAATACTGGGTCTCCTACTTGGGTTGGTAAGTTCCAGTCTTTGCTGTTCTCACGATAATACTGGGTCTCCTACTTGGGTTGGTAAGTTCCAATCTTTGCTGTTCTCACGATAATACTGGGTCTCCTACTTGGGTTGGTAAGTTCCAATCTTTGCTGTTCTCACGATAATACTGGGTCTCCTACTTGGGTTGGTAAGTTCCAATCTTTGCTGTTCTCACGATAATACTGGGTCTCCTACTTGGGTTGGTAAGTTCCAATCTTTGCTGTTCTCACAATAATACTGGGTCTCCTTCTTGGGTTGGTAAGTAAGTTCCAATCTTTGCTGTTCTCACGATAATACTGGGTCTCCTTCTTGGGTTGGTAAGTTCCAATCTTTGCTGTTCTCACGATAATACTGGGTCTCCTACTTGGGTTGGTAAGTTCCAATCTTTGCTGTTCTCACGATAATACTGGGTCTCCTACTTGGGTTGGTAAGTTCCAATCTTTGTTGTTCTCACGATAATACTGGGTCTCCTACTTGGGTTGGTAAGTTCCAATCTTTGTTGTTCTCACGATAATACTGGGTCTCCTTCTTGGGTTGGTAAGTTCCAATCTTTGCTGTTCTCACGATAATACTGGGCCTCCTACTTGGGTTGGTAAGTTCCAATCTTTGCTGTTCTCACGATAATACTGGGTCTCCTACTTGGGTTGGTAAGTTCCAATCTTTGTTGTTCTCACGATAATACTGGGTCTCCTTCTTGGGTTGGTAAGTTCCAATCTTTGCTGTTCTCACGATAATACTGGGTCTCCTTCTTGGGTTGGTAAGTTCCAATCTTTGCTGTTCTCACGATAATACTGGGTCTCCTTCTTGGGTTGGTAAGTTCCAATCTTTGCTGTTCTCACGATAATACTGGGTCTCCTTCTTGGGTTGGTAAGTTCCAATCTTTGCTGTTCTCACGATAATACTGGGTCTCCTTCTTGGGTTGGTAAGTTCCAATCTTTGCTGTTCTCACGATAATACTGGGCCTCCTTCTTGGGTTAGAAAGTAAGTTCCAATCTTTGCTGTTCTCACGATAATACTGGGTCTCCTACTTGGGTTGGTAAGTTCCAATCTTTGTTGTTCTCACGATAATACTGGGTCTCCTACTTGGGTTGGTAAGTTCCAGTCTTTGCTGTTCTCACGATAATACTGGGTCTCCTACTTGGGTTGGTAAGTTCCAATCTTTGCTGTTCTCACGATAATACTGGGTCTCCTACTTGGGTTGGTAAGTTCCAATCTTTGCTGTTCTCACGATAATACTGGGTCTCCTACTTGGGTTGGTAAGTTCCAATCTTTGCTGTTCTCACGATAATACTGGGTCTCCTACTTGGGTTGGTAAGTTCCAATCTTTGCTGTTCTCACGATAATACTGGGTCTCCTTCTTGGGTTGGTAAGTAAGTTCCAATCTTTGCTGTTCTCACGATAATACTGGGTCTCCTTCTTGGGTTGGTAAGTTCCAATCTTTGCTGTTCTCACGATAATACTGGGTCTCCTACTTGGGTTGGTAAGTTCCAATCTTTGCTGTTCTCACGATAATACTGGGTCTCCTACTTGGGTTGGTAAGTTCCAATCTTTGTTGTTCTCACGATAATACTGGGTCTCCTACTTGGGTTGGTAAGTTCCAATCTTTGTTGTTCTCACGATAATACTGGGTCTCCTTCTTGGGTTGGTAAGTTCCAATCTTTACTGTTCTCACGATAATACTGGGTCTCCTTCTTGGGTTGGTAAGTTCCAATCTTTGTTGTTCTCACGATAATACTGGGTCTCCTTCTTGGGTTGGTAAGTTCCAATCTTTGCTGTTCTCACGATAATACTGGGTCTCCTTCTTGGGTTGGTAAGTTCCAATCTTTGCTGTTCTCACGATAATACTGGGTCTCTTTCTTGGGTTGGTAAGTTCCAATCTTTGCTGTTCTCACGATAATACTGGGTCTCCTTCTTGGGTTGGTAAGTTCCAATCTTTGCTGTTCTCACGATAATACTGGGTCTCTTGCTTGGTTTGGTAAGTTCCAATCTTTGCTGTTCTCACGATAATACTGGGTCTCCTTCTTGGGTTGGTAAGTTCCAATCTTTGCTGTTCTCACGATAATACTGGGTCTCCTTCTTGGGTTGGTAAGTTCCAATCTTTGCTGTTCTCACAATAATACTGGGTCTCTTGCTTGGTTTGGTAAGTTCCAATCTTTGCTGTTCTCACGATAATACTGGGTCTCCTACTTTTCTTTGATTTGTTAACAGACCTATAGTATAACAAAGAATTCTGTTTCTTTCATAATTTGGCAAAGTTTGTGCCTCCCATATTCACTACACATAATTTGGCATCATGGTCCACAGTGAAAACTTCAAAGAAATTTTTTGTCATTTTTGCATATTTCGCTTGATTAACCAGTGTACATAATTGCTGAAGATGGGTTGATGAACTGCAAAATAATTACAATCCTTTCTAATTTCTGAGTTTTAACTATGGTCAGTTGTGGCTTCCATACTTACTTTGATTTGAAGAGATTTGAACTTTTGTGAAATAAACAGGCTTTGGCATGATTGCCCAAAAGCCAGTTAAATTGGTTAAAGGGGCCTGAGCTGCCAAAATGTTGATATTTTGACGTTAAAACAGAATGTTAAAATTATTGGCTATTTTTCTCCAGATGTATATTCCAGAAGCTTTTTAGTGCTTCTAGTCTTGAAAATGTACGATAAAGTATTGTTTTGAACTAACTTTGCCTTAGAATGAATGAATGGTCGTCCCGGTTATTTAAATTTTGTTTACTTTTGAACACGTTTTCGGTTCGTGCAGGCCACATACTGTATGGATTTTCCTGATTCCAACGCCAATCATTTAGTTTTTCGATGGCCTTCAAAGCCTCTTACTATCGTGACGATCAGAAATTATGAAAGAAGTGGGAATTTTGGCAGCTCATGCCTCTTTAATAAATTAATGAAAAAAGAAAATAGAAAAACATTGGTATCAGTATCTGCCATTATAATTTAATTTACCTACTCATATTATACCAATAATATAAAGATGAAAATTTTAAAGATAGAACTCTGCCAAAAACTATTAGGTAAATTCAAAATGTTCCCTCATAGGAAATTCTTTTTTTGGTACCTACCACTTTATCATTTTTGTTTCCAGTTGTTTGTATGCTGTTGTGATTACTTATTTCCACCTCGATATCAATCAGTTCGAGAACAACAAGGGGGAGATAATCAGGATGTTGGACAGGTACAGTGCTGGCGAACAAATAATAATTGAAAAAATTGGGAGTGGATTTTTCCCTCGGTCGATGTATGTGGAAGAGTTGTCATTGCCATTGTCATTGCTCAAGGTGCAGGGCATCTTGATTTTTATGAAATTTTGAATATATTATGCATGTTTATATGTAAAATCTTATAGCAAGTTTTAACTAATTCATCCATACTTGTACATGCTTTGTAATTTTTGTAAAAAAATTAACTAATTGATCTGCACAAATCTGCAGACCTATCAAATAATAGATCCCTTATAACACCCAAATGTTTGTTTTTATAGGATGATGAGTCGGACATTTTGGATGATACAAAAGCGGGAGACGGGGACGTCAGACGAAGACAACCACGGCAAACTGAACAAACAGACTAAATGCAATTCACTCAGATTTCTTTACTTCTCTCATGTTTTTACTGTTAACAAAAAAAGGAAAAAACTTACATATTTTTTCGATACTCATAATCTGCACTCCATTGTAAATAACATTTGTCTCTCGTCCTCAATTCTTGTACGGTAAACTTGTGTTTGTAAAGTATTTTTGTAAGGTTTTAAATTGTACAAAAAAGGGGTAAAATTTCGATATTTGTTTGATATCTGGGCTATTGTCTTTAAGAAAATTAAAGTGATAGATCCGTCGAAGGTCAATTGTACAATCCTTCCTCAATGTGTCACTGGTTCGGATCCCGGTCAAATTCAGATATTTCTTGACTGGCTACCTAACATGTAGCACTGCAGGATCCATAAATGTGCCCAGTTTTTTTTCCTTTGATTAAACCACCAAATTAGTGAAATAATCATGCGTGAGACTCAATCATTCAAGGGGAACCTCGCTGGCTCAGTTGGTTAGAGCTGGGACTAATATACTAGTCCCAGGTTAGTCCTTCAGTCCGATACAGGCTTTCCCCCGATGCGGCGCAGGATCAAATCCCATTCAGACCAAATAAAAATTGAAAAATTTCTGAGTGGATTTTCCCCTGGATTGCCGTTTCTGGAAGAGTTATCAGGCACTCGCCGAAAGTTGGGAGTTTCTTCCAGGCCCGGTTTCCTCCCCCAATAAACCTGGCAATGCCGCCATATAAGTGAAATAATCTTGAGCGCGGTGTAAAACACCAATCAATCAACCAGCCAAAAAGCCTGGTTTCCTCCCCCAATAAACCTGGCAACGTCACCATATTTAAAAAGAAATAATCTTGAGTATGAGGTAAAACATCAATCAATCATTCAATTGTTTATTCTTGATTAACGTTAGCTTTCAATGACCTAGTTGTACACTTACAGAAAGCATTGAAAATCTTAATGATTTACGGTTTTTATTCATTAAAAGTTATGAATTTTATCCACTTTATTTATGAATGCAAAAACACACAGGCACAGGGAAAATCTTCTTGACTAAATACCAACATAATGTCCGTACTTATACAAACAATGTATCTCCACCCTAAAATCCGCTATATTTGTCCTTTAATTTTTTGCTCTCCAACTTTTAGATTTCTAGGCGAAATCTTGTAAACTTTAAAATTTAAAAAAAAAAAAAATATATATACATATATGCAAATTATTATGTACATATTTTATCATTCTATTTTATTAGCCTGCAATTTGCATACATACTTATTAATTTTAATGTTGGATTTTACATGAGCGTTTTTTTTCTTCTGATTCTCAAATTTTATTTTCATCTTTCATTTTTTGAACAACCCTTTGTGTTCTACAGTAAGTACATAATGTTTTTATATATTTTAAAATCCTGGAATAAAAAGGGGGCATCAACCTAAAAAAGCTCTGGTGATAATTTTGGAAATTTAATAAAATTATTTTATGAAACTGATTTCCGTTGTTTACGTTTATTTACATAAATGCCTGTCGTATTTGCTTCACACGTTCAACATCCGGTCGAATGCAAATGATACGAGGTGCCAAAATTCGGATTTTTTCCCTCCTAAATTCAGATTGGCAACAGCAGATGCGGCGCGGGTTCGAATCTCACTCAGACCAAATAAAAAATTGGAAAAAAAAATCTGAGTGGATTTTTTTCTCTCGATCGCCGTATGTGGGAGAGTTACCAGGACACCCGAAGGTCGGGGGTTTCCTCCTGGCAATGACTCCGGTTTCCTCCCCATTAAAACCAGCACCGCTGCCATATAAGTGAAACAATCTTGAGTGTGGCGTAAAACATCAATCAGTCAAGTGCAGTTCTTCCATTGAAATAGCTTGATGGTCTCAAAAATGAAAAATTGAAATGAGAAATTTTTGGTGAAGTCCGTAAGCCATCTGAAGTGAAAAAATGCGCAAATAAAAGACAACATTTAAAGTGGCATGAGCTGTCAAAATGTTGATATTTTGATGTTAAATCAGAATGTTAAATTATTGGCTATTTTTCTCAAGACGTATAATTCAGAAGCATTTTTAGTGCTTCTAGTCTCGAAAATGTACGATGAGGTATTGTTTTAAACTAACTTTGGCTAAGAATGAATGAATGGTCGTCCCGGTTATAAATTTTGTTTAGGCTACTTTGCGGTCAGATTTAGACAGTAAATAACAACATAACTAACTCAAATAGTGTCAGTACGACATTCATTAATAATGTAGCTTTTTGTAAAGTGAATTTAACGTTTAAAAACTAAAAAACCGCTAAAGAGTGTTACGTCATCAATGGCGGAGACTTTGAAACTGGAGACGGCAAAAGTGAATTCAAGGGAAGAACAATGTTTACCGACGGATGCTACTCGTCCATATCAGGCACTGGTAGGTAGCGAAATTACCCACGAACGTGATTATGACCGTTTAGACACGATCTGAGTAGGTTGTGTTGCTATTTCTTTGTCTAAATCGGACCACATACTGCCCGCTTCTGAGCGGGCAGCCAACTCCGACTTTTTGATTGCAGTGAACCCTGACTCCAAAATACAACCGTCAGTATAAAAACAAAGTAATTTTGGAGTCAGAAACCCGGACTACAAGCAATAGGCCAGATATCATCGTTGGTTTTCTGGGGACACCTTTACCAAAACAAAAACCGTTTCTCAGACCAGATCACATTAAAGCTAACGAATGATTATTCACCCAGCTATTTCCGTGTGTGGGCTAAGTGTAGATATGAGAGAAAAATTCGCAAAAGAGCTAAAGCAGTGATACCCTTCAGGAGTTTTGAAAACTACCTGCACGAGTAACGCATGCGCAGAATTGTACAATTTGGTATCTTTGATAGGGTCCACTAGTTATCAAAGCTTTACGGCATTTACAAATATTCTAAATGTATTCATATTTTTTTTTATCGGAGGGCCTTTTCATTTTAAGAAATTGTCAGCTAGTCAGAAAATGTGTTACTTGTTTAAGTGGCATTTAGAAGTTGATCATAATAATGAAGGAAAGAAAACTCTTGCGTATGGATTTACATGTGTTTCCATCGAGGAAGTATGGCCTATATATATTGACATATTTCTACCCATTGGTCTTTCCTTACAATGACATCATTATTAAGAATTTCGAAGGTGCAACAGTTTTTTGAATATCAATAATGAAAAACGAAATTAAGAATTAAGAACACAGAATTAAATAAATTTATTAATTCCTTTGATTCTAGTAAACGTTTCATAATAGAAGAGACCATTCAATGATATATCGTATATTAAAGAAAGAAATTTATGGTTGTTTTGTGTGTTGTTTGTTATATAGTTTTGTATGTGCGGGGGGGGGGGGGGGGGGGGGGTGAGGGGGGGGTGTAGGAAGCAAAATTTATGTGGTTCAATCTCAGTCCACCGATGTTCTTGCCATAGTTAAGATGCGTAACCATTGTCAATGTGTTATAAAAGGATTCCAGAAAACTCTACTGACCAAGGCTAAGCTCCTGTCAGTCGTCAACCTATAAGCAAAAAACTCCAAAATGAACTGACACATCCCGGCGATTTGAATTTTGTCTGTTATTAGCGGATATCTTTATCCTGGCTGTATCCATATTTTTATTCCATCGCCAATTGTTTAGTTTTTCACGGTACTTAAAACGATTTTAGGAATCCGAAATTTGTCAGCTCATGTCACTTTAAAACAGACAAACAAGTGGAAGCATTGATCATCAAGCCCTACACAGCTCTGGAACATGAAATGTCGTACAGCAATGTTAAATACCAATTCCTTCTCTAAAGTGTTTACCTATGTGGGATGGTTGCCAGTTACCAACGGAAGGTCGTGTGTTTCCTCCGGGCATAGAGCCCGGTTTCCCCCCACACTGAAACTGGCAACGCCGCCATATAAGTGAAATACTCTTGAGCGCGGCATAAAACACCAATCAATCAATCTAAAGTGTTTCGTTTTATTGATCCTTCTTTTTTACTTCACCAAATGTGCCTTACAGCCTAATGCAGTGTTCGTCATATATGTAGGCCTATATCATCTGAAGAGAATGACATTCTATAAAACTGAATGGATAAAATATATTGAGCAGTTTTTGTCAAAAAATAAAAAAATTAGTGTTGGTAAGTAGAATATATTAGCTAA
Source organism: Lepidochitona cinerea (assembly GCA_963971465.1). Taxonomy (NCBI): domain Eukaryota; kingdom Metazoa; phylum Mollusca; class Polyplacophora; order Chitonida; family Tonicellidae; genus Lepidochitona; species Lepidochitona cinerea. Next base: position 31,434,325 of record OZ020554.1, on the reverse strand, counting down.
ATATGGAGTTGCCATTTGATTTTTATTCTGTATGCTAAAAGCGGTGTTCGACCCCTTTTGAAAAAATTGACCCACTATCACTTCTCACATAATTTTTTATTGACACAGACTGCTTTTTGTTGAACTTGTTTTGACATTTATATGGCCTTGGTAAACTTTTAAGAGGGACGTTATTGGTTATGTCAATAGGTACTATATTATTTTTACATCGGCCTTGCCGGCGCGAACTTATTACATCCTATTTTACGGTCCCAGGTGTGAGTCCACTGTTTAGATCCCGATAATATACCAGGGCATGGTTGACTGAGGATGGAAGTTGGAGAAGGGAGGTCTTGTATGGAGGGGGATATCCGCCAAAAGTCCATTTGGGTAACTGTGTCATTTTCAATGTGCGCAGTGCTTACTTTTACTGTGTCGCTTGCGATACTTTTGCTTGAATGCGTGAAACTTTTGGCGGATATCCCCCTCCATAGTCTTGGTCTTGAGTGACCAGGGGGCTGTTTCTCAAAACATTTACCCCCAACGGCTTACGTAAGACTTAACTGCCATGGCAACATATACCTTCATCTATCGGAAAGATAAGCCGGGCGTAAATGTGTAGAAAAACAGGCCCCTGTAGACCCCGATGTCTACCTTCACAATGCATCCCCAACTGCTATGACTTTTCGATCCTCCAAAAAAATCTTCAGCGATCTTAACTCACCATACCTAATTCTATAGTTACTTTTCTTAATTAATTTATACTATTACGTACCTGCCCCAACTTGTAATTCTCTCATCTGCTATATAAATGAATAAATTTTGTTGTTTGTCATTGACTTTCATAATGATGTAAGAACTACATCGAAACATCGTCACCCAATAAACAAAGAAGTTGTTATCCATAAGTAATTCTTCATCCATAAGTAATTCTTCACCTTATTGTAACCTTTCAACTTATAAATGCCATTGGAAGATTTGTTACAATGCATTATCTGTAGTGATTCCCATAGAAAAGTTTACTGAAGAAACCTTAAAGTGGCATGAGCTGCCAAAATTTAAACTGCATTCATATACACTAAGAGGCTTTGAAGGCCATCGGAAAACTAAATGATTGGCGTTGAATTGAGGAAAATCCATACAGTATGTGACCTGTACGAACCGAAAACGTGTTCGAAAATTAACGAAATTTAAATAACCGGGACAACCATTCATTCATTCTAAGCCAAAGTTAGTTCAAAACAATAATTTATCGTACATTTTCTAGACTAGAAGCACTAAAAAGCTTGTGAATTATACGTCTTGAGAAAAATAGCCAATAATTTCAACATTCTGTTTTAGCGTCAAAATATCAACATCAAAAGCTTGTGAATAAGATGTAGGCATTATCTGCTTGATTTTCGTTTAAAACAGATTCTCAATTTTGGTTCGTTATCTGTTCCTTAAACTTTTCTGTATTCTTAGAAGACATGCTGCGTATGTTAATGGGTGTGGGTTTGTCGTTGCTATTGGTAATTAAGTGATTGCTGAAATGAAAGATTGGAAAATGGTCGCTTATATCTGTCAGTAGTATCCCAGAAACGATAGAATTATCTTGGTAATTTTAAAAAAGTTGCTTTGGATTGCACTATTCTTGTCGGTTTCGTTATTTTAGGAAAAAAATGAAAACTCTTTAGGGTTTCTAGGAATTCTTTGGATGGTGTGTGAGTATCTGCTTTAAATAGATCTATATTAAAATCGCCACTATGTGTGGCAGTACAATGTTCTTGAGAGGTCGCCCTCTCTATGGAATCTGCCTGAGTTGTCAGGTTACCGCGTAATGTTGTTGTCAAGTTTTGGCGCAATTAACCGTAAGCGGGAAGTAATAGATAAATCACAACTGTCGACAACATATACTTGACTATATTGTATAAGAGGTCGTGTTAATAATTTATGTCCGCGAGTTCCCGGAATTCGACCCTTTTGCCTTGGATAATCTAAGTGGTTTATTGGCTAAGATAAGGGTTAAAATCAAGTACAACCTTTCACTTCCCGTGACCCGTTTACCTGTCATGGGTTATGTAGATTCCTTTGATCACTATGTTCTTACATACAGGACGTTAGCTAGAAAACAACGATGCTTGCTCGTCCAGTGCTTTTTGTGGCGTTTCTGTGTCTATCTTTCTTTCCAAAGTTAACGAACGGAGGAAGATGTCACTTAAAGATGGAAACAGGAAAGAATTTTAAAGTGTGCAACTTTTCTAATCGTGGTATAATATCACTGAAGAACTTAACCATTCCAAGTGATTGCGAGGGACTGGATCTCTCCTGGAACAAACTGTCTCTGGTAGAAGACTTTGCTTTTGTAACTTTGTCAAAACTCCTTTATCTTGATTTATCTGGGAACAGATTGACAGAGTTGCATCCAAATGCATTTACCGGACTTGGACGCCTCGTGTGTTTAGACTTGTGCCGCAATCAACTGAAATATTCCTACCGGGCGTTTCCATTAGAAGTGTTTGTCCCTCTGTCAGGATTGAAGGTTTTAGACATTGGCTTCAATGTCCACGAGAAGAGAAATGGGCATTTCCCTGATAACATTTTGCCTGGCTTGCTATCTCTGGAAGATATCCGTTTAGACATGACAAGTAACATGAAGCTAGGCGTAGGATTTTCTCGCCTACGTAATCTGACATCTTTGGTCGTTTCTGGTTATTCTTTCCGGACCTTGAGAAACAGCATCTTTGAACCATTTGAAAATTTAACCGTCACTTCATTGATTTTAAACAACTGTGGCTTAAAATCTATTGAATCCGGGGCTCTATCATATTTTCACCACCTGAAGGAAATCTCTTTAGCACAAAACCGAAATCTTGGCCTAAACAGCGCATTAAAGGTACTTGGGGACCTTCGAAAGGCCCCATTGAAAATTATCGACTTTTCGCACGTGAATTCTCATTATTCCGATCAGATTGATAGACAGATAACTGCGGACATGGCAGAAAGTTTCAGAAGTTTTTGCCTGGAATCAATCGACTTGAGTGATAATTTATTATATCACATAGACCCTTCATTTTCAACTCACTTGAACAGCTCCAGATGTTTGCAGGTTTTACGGTTAAACAATGCATATCTGCCAAGAGTTGAGTTGCTGGGACTGTACTGGAATTGTATACGCTTCAGAGAGCTTAGGGAAATAGAGGCATCGAACTCAGTAGTTTTTGAAAAAGAGTTAACAAACGATTTTCAGTGGGATTATCACATTGCCGGGCGTCAAACTAGAGATTCAATGAGCCTCCGTTTCCCTTTCAAATTACGAACACTTAATATCAGCCATACTGTTACCAGTTGCAAATTCTCAGACGATGTTATTCACATATATTCTGGATCTCACCTTAAGATTCTTGACATTTCTTATTCACAAGCTGGCGGTTGTTTCCACCGAAAAATCTTTGGAATTCTCAACCTGACAATGCTCATCATATCCGGGAATTTGTATGAAGAGACATTGAATTCTGAGTTTCTCTCCTCCTTCCCTGTTTTGGAACATCTAGAGATGCGAGACGTACCTTTGATAAACAGATTTCAAGCGGAACCTGGCTTGTTCCGTTCACTAAAGAAACTCGTCCATCTAGACATTGGTAACTCGGGTCTGTCAGTTTTACGGGCTCGGGTCTTTGAAGGACTATCTAATCTCAAGACATTGATTGTGAGCTCAAACAAGTTGGTCCAAATTCCAGACTTGAAATTGTTGCCACAGAGTTTGACAGAGTTAAACATTAGAGACAATGCTTTATTACAAATAAGTAAGAATGGTCGCCACATTCTTCAGTCTATCAACAAGGCTCGTGGTAGATTTACTGTGCTGCTGGAAGGAAATCCCTTTGCTTGTAACTGTGAAAGTTTTAAGTTCGTACAGTGGGTCTGGACAACAAGTGTAACGTTGGACAAACACAGAAACTATCAATGTGTTATTAAGAATGGATCCGTTGTTCCTCTGATGACCTTGAAGCAAGATTTCCACGACCTTCAGGTTGGGTGCATAAGTTCATTCTGGGTAACCTTTGGCGCCTTCAGCGTCTCAGTTATCATATTTGTACTGTTTGTATCGGCAGTTGTGTATCGTTACCAAATCCGAATCAAATTTTGGTGTCACACAGTTTGTCGTAAGCCCGAAGCTCAACCCGATCGTCTTCACAAGTACGATGTTTTAATAGCTTATAGTCGTCAGGATTACCGATGGGTTTGCCACTCCTTGTTCTCGAAGCTAACGGAAAGAGAAGAGCCGTATAAAGTATGTGTTTACGACAAGGATTTTTTACCTGGGGTACCGATTGAAGAAAACATCATTAGCGCCATAAACGAAAGCTTTAAGGTGATTTTGGTAATCTCACCAGCTTTTGTTGAATCGGAATGGTGTATGTTTGAAATTCAAATGGCACGCATGAAGATGATACAAGAGGGTAGAGAAGATGTTGTCATTCCGATAATTCTGGAAGACGTTCCCGTCACAGTTATGCCCAAATCCTTGTTGAATCTTTGGAACAGGAGTGTTTTCTTGGTATGGTCGGACAGTGTTGGTGAACAGAGGCATTTCTGGACAAACTTGATGGCAGCTTTGGGTCCTTCACGTATAGAGCAGTTGCAGGAGATGGACGAGCAGAGTGATCCAAACCCAAACGTGCAGGTGGATCTAAACCCAAACGTACAGGATGATCCAAACCCATACCAAATTGTTGATCATACGGCTGAGGATGAAGAAGATCTTCTTCTTCAAGAGTTTTAAACTCAGACATGGATTTGTTCCTGTATCTTGACATATTACTCACAAGAATCCCGGGGGTAATTCGAAGACTCAAACAGCGCATTTAAGATATCTCAATTAAGAATATGTGCAAAATAAGAGTTGGCAAAACCCAGCACAAAAGGGGGGTAATATGGTTGACAAGAACTGTGATTTTTCTTTAATGTAGTATCAGAAGTCTATGAATGGGGAAGTGTGAAGGATCACATTACCCCATATTCAGGGCGTTGATGCCTTCAGCCTAATTATACTACATTATGTGACGTTCATGCGCGGTAGATTTTGAAATTGTCAACGGTTACGCTTCAAATCAGAATATAAATTCACTCTCCACTTACTGGACTATCATATCTATCGGCAATCCCAGTAACGGATATCTAAATTTTGACTCAAATCGTTCTAAACAAGGCTCCTTGTCTCACTTTCAAATAAACGAAATTTTTCACAAATTTTTGGACCGTTGTCAAAGTTCATACGAGAACGAGGGAGAAAAAGCCACGGTTTCTGACTAACCGAGAGAGGGCGCTGTTTATGGTGACCTCTGAGTCAAAAGGCGTTAATACCCTGAATATAGTGTAATGGGACGTTTCACACTTCCTCATTCATATACTTCTGATTTTACGTACGTGAAATACCCTCTGAGAGACTGCAGGTCATTTTGAATGTGGCGACCAGTAAGCTAGTCGCAAAATGGACACTTTTCTTTTTCTTTTTGAAGATCCAACAGAAGTGCCCCCGTCATAATGTAAGGCACCAAAAACGCTCTGCTTGTTAACTTTCAACCTCGATCAGTTAGAATTGAAGCATTGGAGGAATCCTGATATGTAGCCCTATGGAAACTGTGTCGTCTTTATTTGTGTTACATAGCATGCGGTTTACTGAGCTAAATAATATATATACAAATAACCTTAAGATGATTTTAGCATTTCATAAGCACTCGGACATGTCGACCAAAAAGGTAACCGCCAAGCTAACACTTCGAATATCCTCATGCTCGGGGTCCAACAAAAGTGCACCAGTGTTAATGTAAGGAACTGAAACACTCTGTTTGTTAACTTTAAGTTTCAGCCAGCTATAATTGAAACATTTGATAAATCCTCATATATACTTTTTGTGTCATTTTGTGCTACACACGATGTAGTGTATCGGGTTAAACAGTATATATATATATACAAACAAATAACTTTATGGATGGTTAATAAGCATTTGATTAGTTTATGGTAATATTTTTTCCCATTTTAGTCACTAGCAAAATATATGCACTTCCCGACGTCATTTGTATTCAGCCTCAAAATACAGATTTTTATCGTACAAATGACGCCGGAGACTCAATGACATTATCCCCCAGCGACTTTTCCCCGCGACAACCCCCCCCCCCCCCCCACCCCCCACGACATTTCCGCCTAGAGACATTTTCCCCCGGCGACAATTCCCATTTAAACTTAATGTGTGTAGTCGGACAATACGACAGTATACCTTACTTTTTTCTTAAAAACCCCAATCAAACAGTCTACGCACTAAGTAGGTCTCTACTAGTCTGGGGTGGGTGGGTGAGAGCGTGTGTGCGTGTGTCGGGGGGGGGGGGGGTAGATGGCGGGGGGGGGGGGGTTAGAGGGGGGGGGGGCGTATGACATATCTCCTCCATTTAACGATTTTTAACACGACTGTTCGCTAGATTAAGTCGTCTGAAATTATCCGAGATTGTTGGTTTTAGTGACAGATGAAGTTACCACGCCGATTTTTAAAATGTTAACTTGGAATATCCAGTTGAAAGACTACGATTAAGAATTGCTCTGTTTTCGCCCACTTACATTAAAATCGAAATATGCTGGGGCATTTAACATCTGATTTTAAAAGTCGAAATCGACGGCAAATCGAAAGTGATTGAGGCTCCACTGTTTATTGGACGCGCGGTTTAGCAGAAAGTAACAAGTAAGGTAGGCTGTAGTATTGTCCGAGTACACACATTAAGCTAGTGGGGGGAAATGTCATGGGGGAAAATGTCGCTGGGGGAAATGTCGTGGGGGGAAATGTCGCTGGGGGATAATGTCGGCACACGGCTATAAACACTGCAGACAGTCCCGATGCGGAAACGAACCAAGACAATCGAGGTTTGGATGTTCGTGAAGTTACCTCCCAGTTTACGGTTCGATATTCAATTGTGAAGTTAACTCCCAGTTTACGGTTCGTTATTCAATTGTGAAGTTAGCTCCCAGGTTACGGTTCGTTATTCAATTGTGAAGTTAGCTCCCAGTTTACAGTTCATGATTCGTAAGGCCCGTTCTCACTGTGCGATTTGTCGTATCGACTTGTAGGATGCGATTAAAATGGAAGCTTTTAATAGGTCAAAATGAT